>JAUIMM010000054.1:6647500-7247500 GCA_031769625.1 Taudactylus pleione
TCATACAGGTAAGAAAATGCTCATTCACATGCTCGCTGTTTTTTCACTGGAGAGAGAGGGACTGGGGGCATGACCATCAGCTCTTGGTGCGGTGGGCATGCCCCCTGCATGACAAAACAGGGGAAGAATGGCTCGCAAACACAAAGCCACACCCCTTTTTGGCCACGCGCCTTCGGCGCACGCACATAGGGCCACTTTAGGGGAACTTCCAGGGCCACTTTAAATTCCCAATCCGCCCCTGTACAAACACATACAGTTGTTCACAAATACTTAAAGAAAGAAATTGAGAATAGGTACAGCTAGCTCTCTTTAAAAACACATCAAAATAACATTAACCTGTTTAAGCAATTCAAGTAGTTAAGTTAAGTGGAAGTCATCTTGTAAATTCTAGGCATGTCAGAAACTTTCAGAATAGTAATTTATCACTTATTTCAACAACAAAAACCAGCTCTTATCACTATAACTTGCTACATCTTCTCTACCATGAAATCACAACGATTAGGATATTGCCAAACCTCTTACTAAAGCCATTCTAGTTATTCAATACGGTTTACTCATGTATAGTGCTTTAAGAGAACACTGTGACAAACCATAATTTTTTTAGCACATAATCGCGATTACAGTTAAACAAGATGATTTTATTATAAATACCTATATCTTATTATTGAAAACCATTATACTAGTGTAGATCACGTACAGCTTTCATTGCCGATAAGATTTATGGGGGGTGTATTTATGAAAGTTCGATTTTACGTTCGATTTAACTCATTTAATATTTAATAAAATGGACATTGGTTTTCACTGATAAAATCCCACATTTACTAAAATCAGATTTTGAAATGGATTTCAAAATCGATTTCTACATTATGTCGATTTTAAATAGCGTTTTCCTATTTGGTTTTGAATGTCCAATTCAAAATTGAATATAAAATAGAATGAAATCAAATTAAAAATCCACAAACACTTCCTTATTTTTATTAGAAATGTGCGCAATACTCAAGTATTCCTTGATTTCTTTTAAACGTGATAAAAAAAATCTAACATTATTTAAATTTGTGCTGGTCACACAGAGCCTTTACAGTATTATTAATATCTTGACTGATTCATTGACAGACGCTAAGGCGATTGCAGTTGCGATTGCACACGTTGAGAATGTGTGAGATAATTTAAAAAACCCAGCACCCCTGAAAAGTACAGAGATGCCCAGTTGAGCAATTGCAAAGGCAAAGCAACTGCACACACATTCCCAGCGCAAATGCACATCCTTCAATAATCATCAGTTCAATTACATCAATGGGCACACTTCATAGCAGCCTGACGCCAGAGGCATACTGCTCGAGTAAGGTTTCTCAGGCACACCCAGCGACACTACACAAAAATAGCCACGTCACGTCTTCGTTTTTTCCACTACTCACCAGTCAAAAATGATGAGTAAAGATAAGCGCTGGTAGCAGCATCGCTTTTAGACTTTGGCGCTTGCACAGTTTGAATGATTGCAAAAACATCGGCACAGAGTCCATCATCTGTACTTTTATATGCATCAAAATGAAGGTTTAGGCTGTTTAGAAGAAAATATTGTCTGTCTTGCTATTAGTCTATTATTTTAGGGATTTTGGGTTTGTCTATTTGAATGTTTGTAAATCAGGGGATCCTATGTTCCTGTAATAAAAGTAGCGATGTTTGGCGATATCCAATTTTGAATGGGATTCGGTTTTATATACGACTTTACATTCGATTTTGCTTTTAGTAAATAACTGATGTGCAAAATCAAATGAAAATCTAAATTCAAATACACCACAAATACAAAAATCGAACTTTTGTAAATATACCCTATAAATATATACAGGTGAAACTGATTCTTTTATTTTAAACTGAAAAACATATAACAAAATGAATGACATCCAAACAAAGATTTGATCAGAAATTACTAATTTTTATCTTTCAACAATTTGTAATGAATTGTGGTGTTTGAAAACTTGTTATGAACAGTTGAGCTATAGGTCCCAATTTAACAATTAGATTTTTAATTAATTCTCAGAAGGAGAAGGCTATTAACATTACATTAAAAATAAGAAACCCTTACTTGGTCTGCCCCACCCTGTGGCACCGATCTTCCGCCTGTTTGTCATTGTAAGGATTGCAATCAATGTCATGAATGATTACAATATTTGCTGAAGTAAGATTAATACCAAGTCCACCTGCTTTAGTAGATAGAAGAAATATGAATATATCCATGTCGGAATTGTATTCATCTATAAGATGTATCCTAAGAGAAAATAAAGAAAATCACAGTTAAACGGTAAATTACAGGTAGTAGAAGGTACAATCAAAACTAGAGATCAATAATTTTATTGCAGGCCAAAGGACTAGCAATGCGTCAATCTTTCCAATACCACATATGTTTGAACTCCAGACAGGAAATAGGCTACATGCCGGTACTCTTAAAGGAATAAAGTGTGCTATATTTACCCCAAGATCTGGAATTGCAATCATTAGAAACATTTTAGGCATAAACTCTCTGAAAAGCGGGCAGCGGTCTTGTGAAACACGTAACAAAAGTTTACAAAGAATTGATGTATACTGCATCGGATTGTCGCCTTTTAAGATGTGATTGAATTTATGATCTGTGACAAAACCTTAATAAATACAGTTTAATTGAAAAGTATCAGACTCTTGACTTGGAGAAACCTGCATCGGAAAGGACTTTGGTTCAGTGTAAATGTGCCTGGATGTGGTATTATGTAGACAGTCAGTGCTTGTCTTTTCTTACATGAGTGGCAGGGTGTTGAGTATTCTGCTGAAAAAAGTGACCGCGTAACTATTCTATTCCCAACAAAAAAAGTCTTATTACCTTTGCACAGTAGTGTGATAGCATTAGACAAAGGACTGACTGGACTGCATTCCCAGGAACACTTGAGAATATGGAATTTTAGGAGCAAATCGCATGTAGGCATCTAGATCTATCATATATATATATATATATATATATATATATATATATATATATTTTCGAATGTCCTGACTACCTGACTCATCAATGCCCAGCCCAAACCCATGGGCCTAGAAACATGAAATTCGGGGAGTGTATTGCTTCCATGACCTAGGTACCCACTAAGCAGGGATATTTCAAAATTCGACTCCTAAGGGGATTAAAATGGCCAAAGTACCTTTCCACAGGTTGGTGTACTGTCTGACACATATATTTGTATTTAAGTGTGTATGATATATATATATCTGTGGTTGTGTGTATATAGGGAGCTGCTGAGGCTGGATCAATGAAGGGTGATGATGATCAATAATCATCACCCTTCAGCGTTGTCGCTGGCCGCATACTGCAGCTGTGTCGACCTCCTGCTTCGACTACAGCGCAGCCACAGGCTCAATGTATTGACACACTAGATGCGGTGCACACAGTATGAAGGGAAGCGGGAGTAAAGGATGGAGGAGTTAGGCAGGTGCTGTATTATAGATATACCAGCAGCTTGCTATTTCATTTATCCCATTTCAGGGGCCACAGTATGTGACTGTGATGTTCTATATTTTGTGGTGGTTGTTTGAGTCTGTATTATGTAGCACTCATTGCAATGTTCCTTTTAGTGTATGGCGGTCACTTGGATGCTTAGTGTATTGCATCACGGCATTGATGCTCTGTATTATATGGCACTCACTGCAACGCTCTCTGTATTATACGGCAGTCACTTTAATAATACAGTTCTTTGTAGTGTATGGTGGCAACTGGGATGCTTGGTGTATTATATGGCAGGCACAAATGCTCTGTTTTATATGGCAATCACTGCAATGCTTTCTGCATTATAGGTCAGTCACTATAATCCCCTGTATTATATGGCAGTGACTGTGATGTGCTCTCAATTATCTGGTAGTCACTGCGATGTTATCTATGTTATATGGCAGTCACTGCGATGTTCTCTATTATATGGCATGTCCTCAAGAGTTTACAGATTAAAGGAGAGGTTACATATATATTATAGAAATATGACAAAATGGGATCACAAAAGCACCAGTTTTGAAGATACTGTAGTGAACATATACAATATGTAGGCGCTCATTTATCCCAATGTGGCATTTATATTACAGTAGTCCTTGAATCGATGTATCAAAGTGAAGATTTCTCTCTTCTTACAATACCAAGAAGGAAACTTTTGACTTGCCAATGATTCAAAAGGATAAAGACAGCATGTTATAAAAGGGTTTAGCTTTATTTTACACTTTGCAAAATTAAATTCAGTAGGGGTGCCTAAGGAAGCGGTATGAAATACCGCCGGCCGTAAGTTCGAATCCCAGCAGCGTGAGGCAGACAGCTGGAGAGATCCCGGCAGCGGCAGCCCGACAGCGTTGGAAATCGCGATCGTCCCTAGGTAAGTACTTACTAACCTAACCCCCCTTAGGGGTACCTAACCCTAACCTCCCCCCTGTGCCTAACCCCAAAACCCCCTCTAAGTGCCTAAACCTAACCCCCCCCGTCCCCGCTGCCTAACCCTAACGCTCCCCCCGGGGGTGCCTAACCCTAACCCACCCTCCCCTAGCCTAACCCTCCCTATGGGGTGCCTAAGTCCCCCCCCCCCCCCGGGAGCCCTAAACCTAACCCCCAGTAGCTATCTGCTCGCGGCGCCCGGCACGCCTTCATTTAACCCTCGCCGGGATAAAGCAGTCGGGAAGCCTTAGTCGGGCTTATGTCAGCCGGCTTCCCGATTGCATCCCGGTGCCTAATATATTGTACACTGGTTAAATAAGAGGAAGAGATTAAGACTGTACAATGCAAACGGTTTATGGTCACATATACTGTGTAATTATATAATATGTGATAACACTGTGGTGTATAGTAACCAATATACTGTATAACCAAAAGGTCAACATATTGACATTTTGTTTTTCAAAAACGCTTTTCAAACTACACAAATATATAAATTGTCTATTGACGTTTAAATTGTTTATTGATATGGAAGCAGTTTTACAAGGTGGGTCACAAAACATTATGGCATGTAACAAGATGACAAAGGGCCAAGAGCCATTAAACCAACACATACTGTAATATTGCATCATTTTTATGCACCTGTCTGATATTTGAGTCTTCCCATCCAGTCGGACATATCTATGCTGGTGTTGCTTCAGGAAAACTTCTAAAATATCCAACATCATGGTGAATTGGCTGAATAGTACAACTCTGTCACCCTATGACAAACAAAACCATAAACATGAAAATGCAACATTAAGGCGTGTATAATGTGATCTATAGGTGCATTATTTATAGGGTACTCTGAATTCCATGTTTTTAAATGTTTTGCAACTTAAAATTTCTAAATAAAGAGGTTTCACCACATTCTACACTCCTGTATGTAATCTGAGAAATTAAAAGGATTATGAAAAAATATCACAGTACAATAAAATATTGGGATAGAAAGATACATATATCTGTGTGCAAAAGCTTGGCAAGACTCAACACTTTTGTGATTTACAAACCAATATTGCCATTAAACAATAGTATAAAACTACTGCCAAATATATTGGTTTAATCCACTGACCAGACTTCCCTTGCTGGCCATACACTCTGCAATTATCGGGACGATCCGCCCGATATCGGCGGACCGCCGCGATAATTGCAGCGTGTATGCGGGCGACCGAGGGTTAAATATTACTCGGTCGGGCATGCTGGATTGTCCAGCATGCCCGTCCGATGCGATATTTACCCGGGAAACTGTCGGCCGCAGACAGACATTTCCTGTGTTCCTTCCTACGGAAGGAACAGGGAAATGTCTCCTCCCCCGTGAGATTTCTCTCACAGTGTATGCCGGCGACATCTGCGGCTGGCAGGCAGCCAGATAAAATGTCTGTCGGTCTGACAGACATTTTATCTGGCAGTGTATGCCCAGCATTAGGCTTTATATTTAAATATTCAAAAATTAAACATTTGTAATAACTGTTCTAATTTACTGGCTACAACAAAATCTTTCAACACTGCTGCAGTACAAATACATATGAAGAAGTCTGGTGAAGGGGAATAAAAGTTATATAATACTTTCCCAAGCTATATAGAAAGTTTTATGTCTGGTAGCTAGCTCTTGCATATGTGCAGGGTGGTGGCAGATAGAGGTGGCCTTACAAGTATGATACCATTCAATTTCATTGCCATTTGTCATTATCAAATTAGCTCATGTATACAATATCCTTATATACATACTAAAGCAGCATTATCTGGCTATCATAATCATTCCATATGAGAACACTAAAATATAAGTGGATGGATAGTTAATGGAAACAGGCATCTAATACAAAAGAAAATTAGACTCACACAAAACTGGTATCTTCAGTTCGTGTTGTGCATAAGCCAGAAAATATAAATACATGCATTCACCCATTTAGTCACCTCAATGTGCATTATGTACACTAAGTAGATAAAAAAAAATTTCCCTGAAACGGTGTTGCTACAACACAGGCTGAAGAGGCAGGGAAATATTTGCACATCTGTTTGCTGATGGATAGCAGGATTCCAGTAGGACAATGCGTCCAATCTACAGGGCACAAGCGAGTGCCCAATGGCTAAAGAAGCATCATGCTGGTGTTATTTCTATGTTGTGGCCTTCTCAGTCACCAGTCCTGAACCAACTTAGCATTTGATGGTTATTTCGTAAAACCACTGAAGGGAGCTGGGTACTAGGCTCTGTTGCTACAAGTTTAGCCGATCTGGGGTTCATCCATCACAGGGAGGAATGCCAGTGGCAAATCTAGGTTACGATTTGATATGTGCTTATATGGAATGATATATTTGGAACGTAAAAAATACATACAGTATGAACGCTACACAATTTTAAAAACGTATGTATGCCATACACTAGATATTACAAAATACTCACCTCAAAAAATACTGGGACATAGTTCTTGCGTTTAATTGTTGTGGGCAAAACCACTGATCAGTCTGGGGAATTTAATGGGCCAAAGGACTGTTAAGAATATAAAATAATTGGGTGCTATTATAGTTTAAAAGTTTTAAATTGAATAAGGCAGTTAGCCAACAATTGCTGCCGTCACAAACAGATCTGGATTATTGCTAAAAAAAAAAAAAAAAAAAGGAGGGTACCAAAGAAAAGAATAAGAGCGATGTTGTTGATCTAGTAAATAATTTTTTATATAGCAGAATCTATATAAACTTGCATGCACTCTAGGAGGCAGGAATCGAGATCCGCCCGTATACCTGGGGGTATATTTACTAAAGTGTGGGTGTACGGACGGATCCAGATTCCTGCCTCTTAGAGTGCCCATTTTAAGTAAAACACAAAATAAAGTTTGTTTCTAAGTGATTTCCACCTGTTATCGCCATGATGTGATGTTTGGCCATCCCTTCCCCAGCAATAACACCCTGATTGACTGCTGTAACAGGCCAGTGCTGTGTACGTGAGCCTCCAGTCACAATTTACCAGCAAGTCCCCTCCACACCTGTCTCTCCCGCAGAGGTTTCACAGAATACAGTGGGAGATGAGCCCCAGGAACACACCCCACTCAAGACATCCGGAGATCCACTAACTCCCTGGCGCAGATTTAATCGTGCGGAAGTCCGGTGGAACGCAGAGCCGGCAGCGATTGAAGGAGACAGACGCTGTCGGCGGTAATTGGTTGGTGAATGCTGCTGGCGGTGATTGGACGAGACACCACCAGCAGCGGCTGGCTGCTGCTGCCACCGCTCTGTGCGTGTGCAGCAGCAGCCAGTCACCGCCGGCATCATCTTACCTGCTGCAGTGGTGCTCTGCGCGTCCTGTGAGTCGGGTCGTTTTTAATGACAGAGTCCCTCACCTCCTGTATCACGTAAAAACATGCTATAGCGCGTATTTTGCGATCACTGCAATAGTTTCCTTTAAAGTTAGTTAGAAGCAGGCTTTTGAAGCACCTGAGGTATAGACTTATTCGAAAACATTGATATAAAATGTTAGTAGGAACTTAGTAGTCACCGTTTTCACCTGGATCTTTGGTAGCTCACAAGCTGTGCAATTCTTAGCCACCCTGTTCTTAGTCTCCAAAATACAGCAGGGTTAGTGCTCTGCATCTGTCAACAAGCAGACTGTAGTCTGCTATACCAGTAGGTAGTAGCTTTATAGTATCAAGTGTGGTGCACTGCAATTGACAGAAGCTTTTATCTGCAATTTGCCGTGCCAGATAGTAAAGGCTAATAGCAATGCCCTGGTGTCCGCTTGCCTCTTACCGCTAGTCGCCGCTAATAACAAATGTAAAGGAACGGACTAAAGATTAACAAATATATTTTGCTCTAGTTATACATTTACTATAGGTGTAGTGTCGTTTACACCATCACAAAAAAGAAGGTTACTATTAGCTAAGAGACAAATTAAAACTAATTTCAGTATGTATGATCAATTTTATCTTTGATCGGTGAAGAAAGTAAACAGGAGATGAAATTAAATACAGAACTGTGCATGGATAAGTAAAATGTTTTTTAGTCATCCAAAATGCTTGTGTTTATAGCTCGGTCAATTAAAGAAAACAGGATTCAGTATGGCCAGTTAATTTATGGTCAAGGCCTATAATTGCCATGTATCACATCAATATGAGAAATTTGTCTTAAAAGTTAGTGGAGCCCATCTTTCATTTGCACTGAATAATACCTTCTGTTTCATATCAGACAACAGCTGTTCCAACATTTCAAATTTCCCAGAGTCTAGCAGCAGCTCCTTTTCAAGTTTAAACTGAGAGAGGCTTGAAAAATCGGAGCAGAGTCTGTGCAGTTCAAAATCTGTCATAACTTCCATGTCCTCAAAGATGAGATCAGGATTGGCTTCACAATGAGTTGGTTCCTAGAAGAATTATGGATTAAAAAAAACAAAACTATATATAAAATGTATCAACATACAAATGATAGTATTCACCAGAGTTTATAATCTGTATTTAGGCATATATGAAAAGTGAAAAAAAACCACTACATCATATACCATATTTCAATCACCATAGAGAAATACACAAAGTTTTTGTACAATTACAAGAACAACATTGTCTGCTTGCATCACAAAACTATAAACATTGTATGCGTTTAGAACATTGTAAATGTTTTACATGCTTTACAATCATGATTAAATTTGTAAAGCCAACTGGGTTACAATGGTGCAGAATGAATTAGCAACATGTTGTAAATTAAGGCCCCCATACATCAGCAATCTGAAAACCACAATTGAACAATTTGAAGATTTATTGCCCGATGTTAGGATTTCCCAATCTAGCAATCTGCGCCCATACATTACAGATCTTTTTCAGTGATTTGCAGATCTATTGCAGCAAACACAGATCTGCCAATCTTGAAAGGCCTATCATTTTACTGGTAACGGTCTGCAAATCTGCTGATCATGTCCATACACTAGCAATCTACAGCCCCAATCCATCTGTGAAATCCAACATGTTGGACAACCTGATTTACCATTTCCAATCACTTTTTGGTTGCAATCTGCGCTCTGTGAAGCCCATACATTGCAGATTTTTATACACAATTGATTGCAAATTGCAGAATTGCCACAATCGATGGCTGATGTATGGGGGCCTTTAAGGCCCCCATACATCAGAGATTGATTGCAGCAATCATGCAATCGATTGTGTATAAAAATCTTTCCCTTTTTCAATAGATTGTGGCAAATCTGCAATCGATTGAAAAAGGGAAAGATTTTTATACACAATCGATTGGAAATTGCACGATTGCTGCAATCAATCTCTGATGTATGGGGCCTTAACTTGAACTCAGAAGAAATCAAGCAAGGCTGTGGGCAATAATGCACTCAAGAAATTCAAGCTGATCGATGAATGGTAACTCAGTCATCAACAGGTGTCCTCTACAACAGCTTGATGTGGTGTTCCAGACCCTGTCTTCTAAAGCAGGCAGTCTGCCTGCCACAATTGTCAGATGGGCTTCAATAGAGGCAATATCTTGCAGCACAGTAATGATGCGTACACACCGATACGATATCGCTGGCAGAGCGTTATGCACCCTCCCTGGTATGCTGGATGATAAATATTGATTATCCAGCACACCATCAACTTACCGCCGACTATAGCGATATAGTCGATCGCGGGTCCTTATAGTAACCTTAGCCTCAGACCCTCCCCCCCAACTTCGTCGGGACAATCGAGCGGTTGCTCAGCGCATTTGTATTTTTTTTTTTTTTTATGATTTGTAGAAATACGCATTATACTAATTTTAAAGAGTACTTGTGTTTTAAAATACATCACAGATGCCTGAACTGTAGTTTATGCGATCAATGCACGTATACACATGCATATGCTAATGAGTATCAACATCCCATTTACTCGTAGAAGCATAGTCCTTCTGCTCCTGTGACTATCTGCAATAATTTGGCTGTGAGTGATCACAGTCACATAAAGTTGTGACCACACCAACAGCTGTTTTAAAAATGCCAACATTATCTACCACCACATCTTCACAGCTGAAGTTTTCCCCCACTTTTCTTTGTAAAATAAAGAAAGTCATGTTCTTTGATTTCCAGGTGGTTAGGAACTTTTTTTTTTACAACCGTTACACTTCCAACATTCACTTGTAATGATCCAGCTCTTGAAGAAAGAAGTTAAATAACATTACTTGCATGGGATGAACATTAACAGAAATATACCAGCACTCTGCAACTTATTAACTTTCTGATCGACCAGATCTGTAATGACTGTCATCCATCCTTTAAAATATACATGAAATAGTTGTAGTGGGTTGGGATCAGTTTTACATTAAGCCTTAGTATGTTTTCACCATGATCAGTTTACCCAGCATTTGCTTCTATTACTCTAAAGACTCCTCCAAAAGTAGTTTAGTAACTTCTAGTAGATGAAAGTCTAACCTCTTCACATTAAAGCAAAGTTCTTACACTAATCTCTTATGCAACAGTTTAAGCCTTTGACGCCAACAGGTCAGTGTACTTATGTAAATAATTGCTGGTCAAAAGGAAAAAGACCAAAAAAAAAAACAAAAAAAAAAACCCAGTAAATATTTTGTATTCCAGCATGATAAAAGGTTAGGCACCATATATGTCTTTAGACAACTTCAATAGGCACTATAAGATTCAATTCTTATTGAGCAACATTCGCTTACAGTTTCTCTCAAACTTTATTTTCATTTGTGCACACAAGTCTCATTATTCCAATAACTGTAATATTGCATATATAGATGTGTCCTCCTACACTATTGCTGCAATTACGCCAAACAGATCTTCTCAGCGAGGCAGGTCCTGAGCGACTCTGCTTGTGCTGAGCATATTTTTAGCCCGGAAATGTGTCTTCGTTACAATCGATTGCGACAAGCCGCTTCATGAGACAGCATTGATTAATTTGATATGCAACACTTTTATATCCATGTGCGACAGCTGTCAGGTTCCATTGTGCTTCGTGTACAGACTCAGACGCACACAGATAAACAAGTGTTAATATCAGATTAATCAGTGCTGTCTCATGTAGCAGTTTGTCACATACGTTTTTGGGCTAAATAGGTGCTCAGCACAAGCAAAGTCGCACACGACCCGGCGTCTCGTGACACATGGCGTATTAAGGCTAGGTGTATGAGGACATCTGTATAAAGAGGCTATAAAGCAGCATTTTTTACAATTCTCTTATATCATGCAATGAAAACAGATAATCAACACACTCTATAATGTTAGTGTTATAAAAACAAGATGTAGTAGGACACTCTTTAGGACTTATTGCCCAAGTGCTTTATAAACAGTGACTGCTGATAATGTAGAAAGTGACTTGGTAGTAATTGAGAAAAAAAAACATTAAAATGTATATTATTTCAACAGGACCCTTTATCAAGAATGAATAAAGAAATTTTGATTGGCAAAATAACTTCTCTTTAACCTATTGTCACACACATTGGGCCCAACGCCGAGTTTTACGGAAATCGTCCATTGTTACTCTGGCATTTACAGAAATAATGAGAGTTATGGTAAGAACTTACCTTTGTTAACTCTCTTTCTTCGAAGTCCATAGGGTCCAAAGGGAGACCTTGGGGCGTAGGAGATGGATCTGGATCCCGGGCACCACGCAGTTAAAGCTTTTAGCTTCCCAGGATGCACTGGTCCATCCTCCCTATACCCCGCCACAGAGCCACCTCAGTTGGTAAGTAGCCAAAGGCCGGAGGCAGAAAGAGAGAGAAGGAAGACTGGAATGCTCAAGATTCACACTCACAGAGAAGGAGAGGCGAAACTGGTGACCAGTGAGATAGCCAATATGAGGCCCTGTGGACCCTATGGACTTCGAAGAAAGAGTTAAAGGTAAGTTCTTACCATACCTCAATGTAATTGTATATTTATTCTATATAAAGTAAAGTAGAATGGGCTTGATGTTAGTTGGACATACTGCTGTCTGCAGAGCTGTATATTTTCACTGCTCATCCTCCAGAGCCAGGCTTACACTAGTATGATGATGCAGAGACTTGAACATTTCACTTGGATAGCTACTTGCGTCTGAATTTTCGGAACTGGGCTATAAAGGGGAGTTCTCAGTGGGGACTTATCCGTGGAATTGTAGGCTGTGCAGAGTTGGACTGAAGTATAAACATTTTCTCCAAGTACATGCTGGTGCAAGTTTGACCTGTTGAGGCAGGGGAGTATCTAATGAAGCCTTACGGCTAGAGGGCGCTTGCACTACAAAGATGCATTCAATTCTGCATGCAGGCATACACATGAATGTTTCTTCTTCAGGGTCCATAGGCTCCACAGGGAGACATTGGGGATGTTCCAAAGCAGTCCTTTTAAGGGTGGGGACGCTCCTGCGCTGAGAGGAGAATCCGGCGCCTAGAGGATGCCTCCTGAGAGGCGAAGGTATCAAATGCACAGAACCTTAGAAAAAAAATCTGAATGGAAGTCCACGAGGGGCCCACAGACCGAGTAGAATCAGCCTTAACAGAAGCAGGAACAGGCAGGCCTGCCTGTGTGTAAGCCTCTAATATAGTCATACGAAGCCATCTAGCCAATGTTTGCTTATTGGCTGGCCATTCCCTCTTGTGAAATCCGAAGAGCACGAACTCTAATTTCCAAAGGGGACTGGTACGGTCCACATAAATCTTGAGAGCACGGACCGCATCCAATGAGGTCTCATCTGACGAGAGGTCTGGTGATTGAAAGGTCGGTACTACAATTTCCCGATTAATATGGAAATTAGAAACCACTTTAGGAAGGAACTCAGGGCGAGTGCAAAAGCACAGCCCTGTCCTGGTAAAATATCAGAAAGGGGGACGACAGAAGAGTGCCCCCAATTCTGACACCCTCCTGGCAGATGTAATTGCCAGAAGAAAAAGTCTTAGCCGTTAACCACTTCAATTCCTCAGAATCTAGTGGTTCAATAGGAGGACCCTGGAGGACCCGAAGAACTACTGCCAAATCCCAAGAAGCCACAGGAGGGACAAAGGGAGATTGAATCCGGAGAACACCCTGGAGAAAGGTGTGGATAAACGGAAGCGGAGCAATTCTGTGTTGGAACCACACAGATAGTGCAGAGACATGCACCTTCAGCGATTCCAGGCGTAGGCCTAGGTCCAATCCAGCTTGAGGAATGCCAGAATTCTGGAAATGCGAAACACCTGAGGGTCATAATCTCTTGTACGACACCACTGGAAATATGTATGCCACACTCTACGGTAGATCCTGGCGGAGGCAGGCTTACGTGCACTAAGCATCGTGTTGATGACTGAGCTAGAGAATCATTCGGACCTTAGGAGGGATGTCTCAAGAGCTGCGCCGTCAAAGACAGACGATCCTGGTCGGGGTAAAGGCAAGGACCCTGAGACAACAGGGTCCGGATGTTGAGGCAGCAGAAACGGAGTGTCGATGGAGAGAACCGTAAGGTCCATTTCATTGACAGTGCATCCACTAGGCTTGCTTCTGCATCTCTTGTTCAGGACCCGTACACTGGTAACTTGTGATTGTGCCGGGAGGCCATGAGGTCCACCTCTGGGAGACCCCATTTGTCCACTAGGAGTTGAAACACCTCTTGGTGATGAGACCATTCCCCTAGATGCACGTCGTGGCGGCTGAGGAAGTCCGCTTCCCGATTTAGAACTCCCGGAATGAACACTGAAGAAATGGCCGGGAGATGAGATTCTGTCAGAATATGTGACACTTCTGTCATTGCTGCCCGACTTCGGGTGCCTCCTTGGTGGCGTTGTCGGACTGAACTTGCGCGGTTTATCTGTGAAGACTATGTTTTGCCAACATGAGGGCCCCATACACAGTTCGAAGTTCCAATATGTTGATTGGAAGGATTGCTTCGACTGCTGTCCGGTAGGGTAATCTGTTCCACCTGGAGAGGATCAGCTCCTGCAGAAGTCTTGAATGGGACCGAGCATATTCCACCATGTCGAATGTGGACACCATGGATCCTAGAACCTGCATTACCGTGTGCACTGACACCCAGCGACTGCGGAGGCACCTGCGCACTTGCAGTTGCAGCGTGGAGATCTTTTCCTGAGCTAGAAAGATTCTCTGCTTGTAAGAATCCAGAAGGGCTCCCAAATGAACCATCCTCTGTGAGGGAATTAGGGAGGACTTTACCCAATTGATCAACCACCTATGCACTTGTAGACAAGCGATTGTCAGGTGTAGGTGGTGTTGAGGTACCTCCGGAGAGCCTGCCAGCAAGAGGTGGTCATCCAAGTATGGCAGGAATCTTATACCCTGACTCCGCAGATGGGCTGCCATGACAGCCATAACTTTGATAAAAGACCCTTGGAGCCGTGGATAGACCAAATGGCAGTGCCCGAAACTGGAAGCGTTGGTGCTGAATATCAAACCGTAGATAGTGCTGGTGAGAAGGCGTTATGGGGATATGCAAGTAAGCATCCTGAATGTCCAGGGATACCATGTAATCCCCAGGTTCCATAGCCAATATGATGGAACGTAAAGTTTCCATCCTGAACTTGGCCACCTTGAGAAACTTGTTCAGAGATTTGAGATTGAGGATAGGCCAGTGAGACCCATTCGGTTTCTGAACCAGAAACAGAGTAGAATAATAACCAGTCCCTCATTGAGATAGTGGGACTGGTACAATTACCCCTGCTTTCAGCAAGGACTCAATGGCTTCCTGGAGCTGCAAGGCCTTGTTCTTGTCGGAAGGAGGGCTCGTGCAGAAAAACTGGGGAGGTCTTCGACAGAATTAGAGGGCGTACCCCTGAGACCACTTCTTTTAACCAAGCATCCTTGGTGGTGTGACACCAGCACTGGGCGAACTAAAGAAGTCGGCCTCCCACAATGGGATCCCCCAGAGGCATGCCCGTCCCATCAGGCTGAGGGTTTATCATCTGGCTTGGAAGTAGGGCACCTGGCACTCCAGGGCTGTTTCTTAGGCTTGGTGGCAGATTTGGCAGCTGATTGTCCTTTGGGCTTTCTCAAAGAATGAAAGGACCGAAAGGAAGAGGTTCTAGATTTTGAAGGCGCAGATGCTGATGGTAGAAATGCTGACTTAGATTTCGCCAGTGTGTCCACAATCTTGTCTAGTTCCGGGACAAACAATATCTCCCCATTGTAGGGCAAGGCCTCCAGGCCCTTCTTAGAATCAGCATCCGCCCTCCAGGAGCGGAGCGAGCAGATACGGCAGCGGCTCTGGATGTTAGTAGACTGGCATCCAAAGCAGCCTCACCAATATAAGCAGATGCATCTCTAATGTGGCCCACCAGAGATCTCTGAGCCTCAGGAGCCTCCTCGGTGAGGGAATCCTTCAGAACATTGTCCCAGCTCTCAATTGTCTTGGCCACCCATGAGACAGCCATGGACAGGCGGGCACAACTCCTGAGAGAGAGAAAATCGATTTCAGGCACGTCTCCACCTTCCTATCTGTAGAATCCCTTAAAGAAGAAATGGAAGGTATAGTTAGCGTAGTAATTTTTTATCAAGCGAGTAACATGAGAATCCACTGCAGGAGGCGATTCCCATTTTTTGCAATTAACCTCATAGAATGGATAACATGAGGCCAAACGCTTTTGTGGCTGATACCTCTTACCAGGCGATTGCCAAGCCTCAGCCATGTGATCTACCAGCTGGTCAGAGGGTGGGGGAAAACACCTTTACCTGTTTGAACTGAGGGTGTTTAGATTTAGGTGCAGGTTTGTCATCTTCTATAACTAATACAGATCTGACCGCCCACACCAAAGCAAGGACATCAATACTTGATTTAGACTCTGAGTCAGACGCATCATCCACCTCCCCATCGTCTGACAACATATCTGTCTCTGATAGTTGTGTAGACTGGGACGACAACACAGGGCGCTTAGATGTCTTCTTAGGCCTTTCATTCCGTAATATGGTCTGAAAGGAAGTTGCAACACTTTGTACCGAATTAGAAAAAACATCCACCCAGGGTGGCTGTACAACTTGTGGTAGTCCCTGAAAGGAAATGACAGACTGTTGTGGCACCGAAGGGGATTGCAAGTACTGTAGTAAACTCTGGTAGGGAGGAGTGTCTGTGGTACAGGGCTAGATTGCAAAAATTGCGGGATACCCTGAGAAGGAAGGTTGGCTTGTTAAGGAACCCCATATGGGACAAAAATGCCCAAGGGGGATACTGTCCCGATGTTGGGGGGGTTTGATGGGGCCGGGCAACTGATAGCACCTCACCCATAACCCATCCTGAGTTAAATCCTCCCCCCTGGCTGACTATTAACCCCTGGAACGATGACTTCCCACACCAATAATGTCCCTGGTGGTCTAGTGGAGCGCAGGGTATGGAAGGCCTGCATCCAATCTCAGCACCTCCGGTCTGTCCCGAGACCGGAGGTATGACTGCCAATACGCGGTGACCCGCCTTACCTGTCCCCGTTCGTCCGGGCGCAGTCTGGGTTATCCCACGGGGCCTGGCTAGCACAGGCTCCGGGGGTCCTGCCGAGATCCCCAGATCAGTACTGGCGTCGCGGCGGCGGTGTGACGGAGTGGCAGCGCAGACGTCCTATGGACAGTCTGCTGCTGCGCGCTCTGAAGATATTTTTATTTTATGATTTGATAGAAGAAAAAAAAAAACGAACTTTGGGGCTGCTAAGCAGCCCCCCTGCATTAACAGTGACCCGACTCCGGCCGGGCACCAAGTAAAACTGAAGTGCCTCTGGATCGGGGGTGGGGTAGAGGGAGGATGGACCAGTGCATCCTGGGAAGCTAAAAGCTTTAACTGTGGTGCCCGGGATTCCAGATCCATCACCTACACCCCAAGGTCTCCCTGTGGAGCCTATGGACCCTGAAGAAGAAACATTCATTTATATGCCTGCATGCAGAATTGAATGCATCTTTATAGTGCAAATGCCCCCTAGCCGTACGCTTCATTAGATACTCCTGTGCCTCATCAGAGCACACTTGCACCAGCATGAACTTGGAGAAAATGTTTATACTTCAGTCCAGCTCTGCACAGCCCGCAATTCCACGGACAAGTACTCACTGAGAACTCCCCATTATAGCCCAGTTCCGTACATTCAGACGCAAGTAGCTATCTAAGCGAAATGTTCAAGTCTCTGCATCATCATACTTGTGTAAGCCTGGCTCTGGAGGATGAGCAGTGAAGTCTGTAGACAGCAGTATGACCAACTAACATCAAGCCAATTCTACTTTACTTTATATAGATGAGTGCGAAACTGAGGATTGGTTATGAATAGGATTCCTAAAAGTGCCAGACTGTCAAGTGGCGTGCCTAGGAACTGCCGATACTGCTAGGTGTGGCTCTCAAACAACTCTACAGGCTTGATACGCTTCTTAAATTATGCTAGAATATACAGGTTTTTAAATATCATTAAAGGCTGAATTGTTTTAGCCTACTCCAGGATCCTGCAAGCCCTTTTGTTTCTTTTTTCTCTAATATATACACACACACACACACACACACACACACACACACACACACAAACACTCTAATCTTATATTTAATGGATTAGAAATATACAATTACATTAAGTAAAACCTGTTTGGCAATGATACACCTAAATAAACCTTGATGCAATAAAATGTCTCCAGTGGTCATAAATGATTTCAATCCACAATAGTACAGAGTATAGAGTGTTTTGACTGTCTGTGAGAGGTCTCATAGCAGAGCTTAAATTAGATCCTACAGTATATTCCTGGATACTCTCTAACCTGTCATTAAGAAATGTAGGGACTATGAAACAATGGAATTTGTCCGTCACAGCTGTCCTCCAAAACAAAGCATCCATGAAACTGTTAAGGTCAGAAAAAAAGGCTGGACGTGCCCAAAATGTACACTTATGGGATGGAAGCAATAAACAACATTCTGGTTACTCACCGTATAATCAATTCCTCTGAGCCCATCTAAGAATGCTTGACCATGGGATATTAGTGAGGCTCAGGAGTTTGGCAATAAAATAGTTAAAAGGCCTCCCTTATATACTCTCCCCTTCCCTTACTTCTCAGTAATTTTTTTAGTGCCTGCAAGAGTAGAGGCACACTGTTAGGGCTTAGGGAAACCATTGCTGAAGACAACTGACCTCAAATGTTGCTTATATCTGCCAGAAAGCATGTTTGATACCCACATACCAAGTGGGGGAAAGCTCTGTGTAAGACCACTGCGTGGTCGCAAGAGCATAATTCTATGGGGATGCTCCTCTGCGCCATCAGAATAGAGTCCATAATGAGCAAAGAAATGAAGAAATCTTAGAGGAAACATTTCTATACCTTTCAAAAGACCTAGGTGTTTGGAGAAAATTTGCATTCCAGCAGGATAATTAAATTACAGGACACAAAGTATTGAGTAAAAGCCACACTGGAGTACCCTTTAAACCATACAAAATAAATAAAAATATTTAAAATTAATGGCATGGAGTAGCCTAGACAAAGTCCAGGCATTAATTCCATCTATGGCCCGTATTCAATTTGAGACGAGCAGCAATAATTTAACGCGGCCCGGACTTAACGCTGCCTTCGCCTGTTTTGTAGGCGTTAAAGTATCACGCGCGTGCCCGCGTATCCCCGTAGTCTATTTGAAAGTAGGCGAAAACGGGACCCGGCGATACTTGGATCGGCGTTAAAAAAATGGGAATTTTCGGGAAATAATCCTAGGACCCCCCTAAAAATGTCCAGACATGGTGGATCACTGTTGGTTTTTGGCTGCAAAAAAAAGTCGGGTTTTTAAATAGCCACGGCAGGTTTTTTTTTCCCGACTTTAAAAGAAGTGATGGAGAAGAGCATTTAGCTCTTCTGCAAGCCGGTGATCTCGGGGGAGTCGGGGACCCCCAAAGAAGGGATCTACCTTGGGGTATGTAGTGGAAATGATCCATTGCACCAATAAGCTTACAACTTTGAAGCTCCCAGCATGCAAAGATCCTCCTCCGTATATACCCTGCCCTCAGCCACAGACATTCAGTTTGAAAACAAGCTTTTCGGCAAGAGATGGAAAGTGGAGAAGGAAGTACATCGAACACAAGATACACTCAAGATACGAAAAAGCAAAAGAACAGATCCCAACTGAGGCCAGGTGCGTCAGGGTGGGTGCCATGTGGACCCTATGGACCTCGAAGAAAGAGTTAACTGAGGTATGTTATACCATAACTCTAATTTTCTTCTTCAGGGTCCATATGGTCCACAGGATCTACCTTGGGGACGTCCTAAAGCAGTTCCCTCAAGGGTGGGGACGCTCCTGTGAGGAGAATCCACTGCCCAAAGGAAACATCCTGGGGAGGCAAAAGTATGAAATGCATAGAATTTGATAAAAGTATTGACGGCAGACCAAGTGGCTGCCTTGCATAGCTGTTCAGCCAAGGCGCCCACGATGGTCCCACAGACCAAGTAGAATGTGCTGTCACCTTGTTTGGGACAGGGAGACCAGCCTGTGTATAGACCTGAGAAATAGTCGTACGCAGCCAGCAAGCCAAAGTCTGCTTGTTTGCTGGCCAGACTCGTTTGTGAAACCCATGTAAACACAAAGCGCGAATCTGATTTCCTGACGGAGCTGGTACGATCCGCGTAAATACGAAGGGCTCGAACCTGAAGTCCCACCTCACCGCCAGAGCGTCCACGAAGGCGGCTGAGGTCCCTTGTTCTGGACCCGTACCTGGGGACTTTGTTATTGTGACATGATGCCATGAGGTCTACGTCCGGTACTCCCCACTTGTCCACCAGGAGTTGGAAGACATCCGGATGAAGAGCCCATTCTCCGGTGTGTATGTTCTGGCAACTTAGGAAGTAAGCTTCCCAGTTGCGAACACCTGGTATAAATATTGCAAAGATTGCCGGAAGATGGCATTCAGCCTACAGCAGAAATTCCGCCACTTCCTTCATGGCTGCCAGACTTCGTGTGCCTCCCTGATGGTTGATGTAGGCCACTGCGGTCACGTTGTTGGACTGTACCTGGACAGGCCTGCCTCGTATGAGGTCCTGCGCCAGTATGAGTGCTCTGTGCACTGCACGAAGCTCCAAGATATTTATTGGTAGGAGACTTTCCTGAACCGTCCAACTTCCCTGAAAGGTGTGATATGGCCAGTCACTGCTCCCCATCCTCGCAGGCTTGCATCCATGGTGAGGAGTACCCAATCCGGGACCCATAACGGATGACCCTTGTTTAAATGAGTCGTCTACAGTCACCAAGCGAGGGAGAGCCGAACCTCTGGCGAGATGCGGATCTGAGACTTTATCCAATTATACTGACCATCCCAACTAGCCTTGAATCCAATTCTTCAGGGACCTGGAGTGGAACTGGGCATAAGCCACCATGTTGAATGTGGATACCATGGAGCTCAGCACCTGCATTGCCAAGTGTACCGACACACTCTACTTGCAGAGAAGAGTGCGCACACAAGATTGTAGTGTCGCAATCTAGTCCTCTGGTAGAAGAATCCTCTGTCACAGAGAATCCGACAGTGCACCATCTGCTGAGTTGGAGAAAGAGAAGACTTTTTCCAATTGATTATCCAGCTGTGCTCTTTTTAACAGACAATGGTCATCTGCAGATGACCCTGCAACATCTCCTGAGATTGTACTAATATCAGGAGGTCATCCAAATATGGCAGTATCCTGACTCCTTGTCGTCTGAGATGAGCCATCATGACTGGCATTATCTTGGTAAATACCCGAGGGGCTGTGGCCAGACCGAAGGGTAGAGCCTGAAATTGGTAATGTTGCTTATCTACTATTAATCTCAGAAATCTTTTGTGGAATCGTGCACTCAGAACATGCTGATATGCATCCTGTATGTCCAGGGAGACCATGAAATCTCCAGGCTCCATCGCAAGCATAATTGACTGTAGGGTTTCCATTCAGAATTTTGGCACATGGATGAATCTGTTGAGAGAATTCAGATTCAGGATAGGGCGATGCGACCCATTTGGTTTTTGAATCAAAAATAAAATTTGAATAATAACCCCTTCCCTGTTGCGTCACAGTCAGAAGCAGGCGACGGCTACTTCTCTGTCCGCAGCCGGCGCAGCTGACTCCAGGAGGGCCCCAATAGACTCCCAGTAGGCCGAAGCCCTGACCGGGTCTGAAGGAAGGGTTGTACTCGCAAACCTCTGGAGGGGGATGCCTCAGGAACGTGATGGCATAACCATGAGAGACCTGCTCTTGAACCCAGGCATCCGTAGTTGTCAGATACCAGGCCTGGGAGAACTGTAAAAGTCGGCCTCCAACCCTGAGACCCCCCAGGGAGGCCCGCCACATCAGACAGTAGACTTACTATCTGGCTTGGTGGAAGGACGTGTCTTGCGGGTATGACTGTCTAGAGGAAGACTGAACTTTTGCCCTACTCTGCAGGCGGAAGGACCGAGCTGCCGACTGCCTAAATTTAGGGGTAGTCGTAGATGGCAATTCAGCCGACTTCGGTGTTGCCAGAGAAGTCATTATGCCATCCAGCAAAGGGCAAATTAAAGAGCCTTCTGGGACCCTGCATTCGCCTTCCAAGTTTTTAGCCAACCGAAGTTGCCAAGACCCAAGAAGCCAAATTACCTGCGTCAATGACCGCTTCCCCCATATACACAGCTGCTTCTCGCATCTGATAGAGAAAAGACTGCTGTTCTCTGGTAGCATCAGGCATAGTACCTTCCAGAGATGTTGTCCATTCTTCCATAGCTTTCGCTACCCAGGCTACAGCCATAGCTGGTCTGGTAATATAGCTCCAGATAATGAAAACAGTTTTTTTTATCTGCAACCTCTTTCAAAGAGGATGCTGCCGGAATGGGTAACGTAGCGCTCCTAATCAACCTTGTGACATGAGCATCTATCATTGGGGGAACTTCCCATTTGTTACACTCACCAAGTGCAAATGGGTATCGAGAGGTTATATTCCTTGCAGCATGGAAATGCTTACCAGGAGTACTTCATGCCTCAGACATAAGATTCGTCAGTTGCTCGAACTGAGGAAAATAATCCTTAGCCACCTTCTGACGCCTAAAGACCGGAGCCTTGGCTGTCAGTGGATCCTCCTCTTCCTCTATACTGAGGACAGATCTAATCACTCTCACCACAGAGGGGACATCCAAAAGGTACTGATGGTCTTCTTCTATCGAGTAAGACCCAGAAACTCCGTTTATCAGAGGCTGAAGAGGAGTCTGGGTCGTCATGAGGCAACAACTGATGGGAACCTTTCTTATGCCCCTGCTTTACTGCCACCTATCTATCTGGCTGCTGAGGAGCTACAGACGGCGGCATACTCTGACTAGAGTGAACAGTAGAATTAACCCAACAGGAATTTATGGGGGCATACATATAGAAGGATGCAAATGCTGTGAACACCCCATAGCATGAGGAAATACCGCAGCCGGAGCCTGCGCTTCTGCGACTTTGCTCACTAGGTGCGACAAAACCTGATACCACCCGGGTGGCTCTAGCGCTGGAGCAGATGTACCGGATCGAACAGGTAGCAGTTTACAACAGTAACTACACAATCCATCCTGGTTAACATCCTGCTCGGACAGGCCTGCCAAACAAGACACACATGATCTTAGTACTGGCATATCATCCTTCTCACCTTCACCTTTAGACAGGACAAATGTATAAATGGTATAAGGTGTACAGTATAAATGCAATGTGACCCTTTATCAATGAAACCCCCCACACCATTCAGAGGGATGAGGAGAAACACAGTGATAGATATAACTGACAGTTTGGAAATAAAAAGGCAGTACAAATACAGTAGCTAGCATTAAAGTCACATACAATGCATAAACATGCACAATTGCTATTGCAAATGGACTCTGAATCAACTAACCACCCCAGAGGGGTAATGTTAGGATATAGAGTGCTATATACCAGATCCAAAGGAGAGGTATACAGGGAGACAGACCAACCTCTGAGACCAACAGCTACAGCAGTACACACACAAACGCTATCTGCGAGCGTCTCACCACGAGATGGTCAAATATAGCAAACCAGACGCTGAAATCCGTACAGGAAGTTGCATCTGGGTTGGGGGAGGAGCGGCCGGGGGGGCACCTATCTCCCCTAACCTGCGATTTTGGCGGCACGGGTATGTAGACGCTTACTAGCACGCTCTAGTGCGTCTACTACTCGTCCTCGGCGACAGACGATATGGACCGGGCCGCCTTAGTGAGGACACGTCACACGAGGCCTTCACCCACAGCTGCACCCGATGAGCCTCCTACACCGGATGCCAGGACTGCTGTGCACGCTTCCCCGTGAGGAATCGCTTACCTGTCATCTCCGTGCCTGACTGCAGTCCGAACCTCAGCAACAGCCGCTAGCTGAGGCCTGACGAAAAACTAGGGGGAGGGGCCCTATATTGCACACCCTAAGCACAATGTGAAGTGCTACTTGCTGAGACTTGTAGTGCTGAAAACCTCAGGGCATATAGCGGTACTGGTGTCATTAAAGGCGCCTGGTACTGCTAAACTCAGTAGTTCAAAAGCTAAGGTAAATCATAAAAGAGAAAAGACTGGGACTGCCTAGGTAGTCCTGCTGTATAACAGGTGCATCTGGTTGCGCACCAAACTAAAAAACTGAATGCGAGTGGCTGGGGGCGTGGTATATAGGGAGGAGGACCAGTGCAAAGCTGTAAGCTGTTTGGTGCAATGGATCGTTTCCACTACATACCCCTAGGTAGATCCTGTGGACCCTGAAGAAGAAATGCATGCTTCAGCAAAGTGATACTGACAGATTTCCAGTCACTATATGGTATTTGCAAAAAAGCCAAGTTATGTACCCTGTTATAGTGGACACAGACTTCTTAATTCCTTGGGAAAACCAATTCAGCGATTGAGCACCCAGATCCACTTGTATAATACCAAGAAAGCCATATAAATGTCCAAAGCTTACTTTAAAAGCCACTAAATGTAAGTATAATTTGTATTTTCCTTGATTATTAAATGATTATAGTGTTCTATTTGGAGCTTTCTATCTTTCCTATAAAACACACTCCAGTTTTACCTACTGAACATTCTCCGTTGTGCTGCAGTCCAGTTCTGGGATTGTTGCTGATCTCTATGGAGGTGCAGCTGGATTCTATTTATAAACTAATTTGCACTACATAAAAGGGATTATGGGATTCCATATCTAGTTGTGTTTTGCCTTCATTGAAGCTATACAATAGGTTAGATTTTAACTCCTTCACTGCAGCACATACACTAAAACTGCAGATGACAAGTTCCCGGATGGGAGTTGTGGGCAGCAGGGGAAAAGGATGCAGCAAAGTGACAATAATGCGCCTGTGCAAATTGAGGTCACTTAGGAAAAATAAACCAAATAATATCTTGTAGGGGACTGGCGGGGAAGGGATGTGCACCCACACAAGATAAACATTACAGCACACAGTGATACATAATTTCCACACGAAGAAGATATAAACGTATATTGGGTTGGGAGGGGATCCAGACAGCGGCATCCTGATAGTCAGAAACCCGATGCATGCAGGCAAGTACCCTAACCCTCCCCCTAGTCCACCTTTCCCACAGCCTAATCCTAACCACCACCCCCCCACCCGCAGCCTAACCCTAACCCCCCCCCCTTTCCCCTACAGCCTAACCCTAAAACCCTAACCCTCCCCCCCAGTGCCTAACCCTGTCAGCGGTCGGGATTCTGGAGCCAGGATTCAGACTAGAATTTTGCCCACCAGCATCCCGACCGCCAGGATGCGGACTACATCCCCGTATATGCACCCATCTCAGGGATAAGAAATAAATTTACATTTATCTATAGGCCTTTCATTGATACACTGACCTGCATCTAGTCACGTCTAGGAAGAGTTCCATGGAGGTTTAGCACATTCAACTGGAACGCATTTCAATTTGAATTGCCAAATAAGACCTTAAATTGGATACTACAGGCTTTTGAACGCAAGAGCAATCTTGTCACTAAAGGCTAAATTAGGACAGAACTGATTAAATCATGCGTGGAGGATAATATTTTCTAAAACAAAATGTAATGGCTAACATTGTCAATCCAAACTTCACTTGCAGAAACACTAACAATCTCTGCTAATATTCACCTAATATGGACATACAGCATATACAAACCTGACACTCTAATTCTATGTAAATGTCCCGTTACACGTGCCCTAACCCCCAAACCCAAGTATCTATAAATTTCTATGATGTCCTACTGTCCATTGATCCTTAACTGTCAGCAGTTTATAGAGGACAGTCAACAAGGGAGTGGAAAGATGCTACAGTCTAGTAATTATAATAAATATATGTCCTTATACACTTTTGCCGCAGTTGTGCCAAATAGCCCTTCTAGGTGCGCCGGCTCCTCTGCGACTCGGCTTGTGCCCAACGTCTTTCTTGCTTGAAAGTGCGTCTTAGTCGCGACGTGACAAAACTGCTGCATAAGACTGCACTGATTTGATATGTATCACTTGTATATCTGTGTGCGACTGAGCCTGAATCTGTACACGCAGCTTTTTTTCACGTCATGTTCCGGTATACACAGATATCTCATATCAAAATAATCAGTGCAACCTCATGAAATGGTTTTGTCGCATTGCGTTGAGACTAAGAAGCACATTTGAGCGAAAAATATGCTACACAGCTTGGCGCAGCTCACTCACACCGCATGGTGCATTGAGGCTAGATGTATGAGGACACATCTGTATTCCTGTTGTGAGCAAGAGTCCCTTCCATAAGTGAGCACTTGCCTGTGTTTTACATAAGCTGTGCAAAATATTTTAAATCAACATTTCAACAGGAGATGGGGCAAGGAGTGCATAGTGTTTGTATACAGTTTTTTTTTTTTTTTACTATCTTCCATTCTAATCACCAGTTTGGCGAAGAAAAAATCAAGCACCAGTAACTACATAATTTTTGGCGCCATGCTTACTATTGGCTAAGCCTTCATTTATTTTATTAGCAAACATTAAAATCAAAGGTATTTAAAACCAAAGACAAATTGATGTATACATACTCCCCCCAAACTGTCCTAATTTAGATGGGAAAATCCTAGCTTTCAAAGCTCTGTCTTGCGGTGGGCAGGTTGTGAGGTACTGTTTGTGCCATTCACTGTAGATCTGCATAGATAAGCAGCAATGAACTGGTGCCACGTGCATCTACCAATGGTGTGCTTGACATCAAGAGTGTTGTGAAGGTGGAAGCCAAGAGATCAGAAGTGTTGGAGACTCCCCATCCTTATAGGTATGGTTAAGATGTCCCAATTTCCCAACTTCAAAAGTTATGTACAGTGTAGTAAAAATTTATATCAACAAGAAATTATCTGGTTAACAAAAAGGTACAAATAGGTAACTATAAAGGCTTTCAGATAAAAGTACCTAACATAAAAAGAGGGAAAACCCCTTTTGCATGTAGACAATAACATCTTTTCATAAGGTATTCTGCTGAAATATTATGCTCCTCCTGATATTAAGCAGTTTCATCCAAGAACAATGGGCCTGATTCAGAGCCGGACGCTATTTGCGCTCGCTCGTTCAGAAAAAGGGGCCGGCTATTTAAATTGAGCACTCGCTCTTTGCGGTCTGTTGACGCCTCTATGTCTGAGCGAGCGAACGAAACATGCGCTCGCTATTTTGTAAAGACGCCCCCCTGGCCGCTCGCATCCTACGTCATCTCCGCTATTTGATTAATCAAGTACATCGAAAGGCGACTGTACTGCTTGCAGTGCTTGTGGTTGGATTTTCCTACCGCAATCATGCGAACAGTTCAGGCTAAGAAACAACCAAGTGACGTGGTTGATGACGCTGCTTTGCTAATTATACACCCCACTCCCCGTTTTCAAGCACCTTCCCCTGTTACCAGCCACAAACGCCTCATCATGTCACTCAAATTAGCAGACACTCGCTATTTTGCGAGCGCCCAATTTCCGATAGCAATGACTGGTTGGCGCATGCGCATTACAACCCATACGCATGCACAGTTGTGCGAACATCGCTCGGAGCGAACGAGCAGCCGCTTACGAGCGGCTCTGAATCAGGCCCAATGTCCTCATCTGCAGATCTTATGTCTTGGTTGAATTATTGCAGCCAAACAGTTAAATAATAATAATAATAATTTAAAAAAATACAGGAAAAGTTGATTACCTTGAGCATCAGCTTGGACATGCTCCTCAGTTTATCTGCAGTATAGTACTGCCTGTGTAATAAAGGGTGATTGGCCATTTTTCTTAAGTGCATCATTACATTGCATAGTTCGGAACTTTTCTCTACAATAAAGCAGAATTACACTAATTCCACTACATGTTAACAGTACACAAAAATAATAAAAAAAAAAAAAAAACACACATTTGTCAAAGCCTCTAAGGGTGGAATTCAAATAGCCCTGTTAAATTAACGGGTGCTAATTGATCACCGGGGACTATTCGATTAGCCTGACTTAAATTTCTTTTCGGGTTTCATGAGACCCAAACAGAAATCCCCGATAAGTATGCCGGTAAGTAACTGCACTTAATGCCCCTTTTTAACACTTGTTAAAAAGGGGATCGGGTGAAAAATGGAGTCTAAATGAATAGCCTCAGGTGATAAAGCCCGAGGCTACCTTCCTTTTTCACCTATGCAAAGTTATCTGGTCTAATTGAATTCCCCCGTCAGTGAATATATTATTTTTTTTTTTACCTGTTCCCTCAACTGATCTCTTCAGCTTAATCATTAGAGTATCATACAGCTGTTGCTGATGCGTAGACATTGGGCAAAACTTAATGTGATCTTTTTTAGACGGCAGCTGCTTTAAAACCTGAGACAAAATAAAACAAGAGGATTTTTTTTCACCTACTGTAGGACCTGAACAAAACATATAATTATTCTTACTACAGTTGTTACTAGAATGATCTAGGCTACTACAAGATGAAACAAAAAACAATTCCAACTCCATAGAAAAATTTATGAATTACCGTTCTCACAAAGTAATATATTATACCCGATATTATGCTATAGCATGTTATTTATTTATTAATATTATATAGCAATAATGTATTACCTCACTTTTTACTCTTCTGAGAATGAAAGGTTTCATGATTAGTTTGGCATGAGCGATTCTTTCCTTTTCAAAAGTACTTTGCTCATCAGTAGATTTCTGAAAGAATGGATGATAACAGATTATCAGGTGATCCTGTTTTATACCTATACTGCCACCTTCAGGTTTATAGAACAATTTACAAGGTTTAATCTCTAGATGCAGAGTTTATGTAAGATACTAATGGGGGCCTTGCAACAAAGGTCTGCTGTTGCTCTATATGAATGATGCTTTTCTTATGTTTTGCAGTACATAAGTCTTATTTACACCATAAAGCATTGAGATGTTGAGTGTTTTAGGACAAAATGCAAGTCTACCATCACAAATGCAGTAAAAAAATAAAACAAAATAAAAAAGGCACTTGCAGTTCTATTTAAATCAGTGAGAAACCAAGCAATCAGCATATTTAGCCTAAGTAGCTTTACAAAACAGAGGGGAATATTCAGTAATGCTAGGTGGTATAAAAAGAGAGTAGGAAAATCTTTTTTTATTTGGGGGGGGGGGGGGGGGGGCACTCTTTGAAAAATTAGTCTATTAAGATAGAACTTTTATTAATGTCTTTAAACAGATAACTATAGACAGACACAAAAATAGCAAAAATGTTCTAAGTTTACTGAAATGAGCCCTGATGCGCTTGTAAGGGAGTATTAACCCTCAGATATCCAGGATCATCATATGCATACGATTCTGATAATTTATCGGTAATAATTTGTTGTCGATTAATGCACCATATTTGGTCAGGATTGTACTAGATTAAACAGGGCTATCCACGCAAACCTTGATCAACTATGTATATACGTATAGAATGCTTGCTGATATACCCTTCATACCATCTTAACTTATATGCTTAGTTTATATTATGCCTCTAGTGTAAAGGAGCGTGCTAGTATCAAGATTAAAACAAATTTTTTTTTCGCACTAAGAGCAAAAAAACACCTTTGTACAAAGGTGTGTTATCAAGTTCAATACAGATAAGTAAACATTACATTAACGTAAAACACACAATACAAATACAGTGGTGAAAATACTCCATAAGAGTATATAAACATACAAAAATAATATGAATGATTTGAAGGTAAACCTTTTTTTTTCTCTACTTAAGAATTTCATTGTAAACCACATTGGTGGTTCTCTCCTCAGGTGCTAGGATCACCTCATTTCATGTTTCTAGGTCCAGGGGTTTGGGCTGGGGCGTTGAGTCAATCAGGACATTTGATTATTTTTCCAGCGGATGGTGGTTCATGGCTTGCATCGAGGAACTGATGCTGATCGCCGTTGGGCGCATGCAACATAGTGAGGAGCCTGTTTAAAGGAGACCTGAACTAGATGCTATATTATACTTATATATAGTTGAAAATGTTACTTAATCAAAGCCTGACTTGAAAAAGGTTCAATGTGAATCGAAACGTCGACATCTAGTCTGACTGAACTGTATTCTTTGTGAACTATAAATGGATGAACTTTCGTCAGTAAACAGTTGTATGAAGTGCGGAATGCCCCCGTCCAGGTTCCTGGAAGAAGGTGGATTTAGATTTGATCCTGTATTGGGAACATGGGGAGTACCCCAATGTTGGCAACTATGTTGAAGTGGTGAATGCAGGATGTTTTGGGATAATAGCTAGCTAGATTGTTTTCAAAAGTGGTGTGCGTCAAGGAAGTGTGTTTGTAATAGGGGATGTAGTTATGAGACCAGTTTGGGGGGGATTAGGGTTAGGCACCCCCATGGAGAGATTAGAGAGCGGTAAGAGGGGGTTAGGCACCCCAGGGGAGGTTAGGGTTAGACATCACTAAGGGAGAGTTAGAGTTAGGGGGGAGCAGGGGAGGGTTAGGGTACTTACCTGTCCCAGTCGGATCTTCATCCTGTCGGGCATCCGCTGTCGGGATTAAACAGCCACCGGTATTTCAATCCCATTCCTGTAATAGTATAGCTGCACCCTATTCAATGAACATGATTATATATTGAAGGATTGCTGGGCCTGTTTAGGTCTGGATCGGTGTGTGCTTTTTGCACATACAGTTATAAATTGCTGTATGTGCCAGGTATTAAAACCGCAACTGTCTCACAGTGCAAACATATAGGAAATCACAACCTGTGTATTAGCAAATCACAGTAAGTGATATTGTAGATGAGGCAAACTCTTTACAGAACTGCATTGACAAATCATAACCAGTAAGGTAAAGTATCAAAAATGAGAGAAGTTTCCAAATCATAAATACCACAATCTCAGTTTTGTAAACAATCGAAAATCTTAAAAAAATATAAAAAAAAAAATATCAAAGTGTGTTATAGAGAGACCACAGGTTAGAAACAAGATGGTACTATGCAGAGAATGAAACACTTATTCATAGACCTGGTGTATGCCGCTGATACTTCGAGCCCTCTTTACTACGATCTGCATTTCAAATGTGGTTGTAGTGTGATATTTTCGCCTAAATTTGCATTGCGAATTTAGGAAATATCACAGGAATTTATCAAAAATCCCTTGCAGGGACAGAGCTTGCAATAAAGCTCTGTCCCTGTAAATTTAAAAAAAAAAAAAATACAGTGAGAAGGTGTCCGCGCATGCGCCACCGACTCTATGCAGCAGCTGACCAGGGTCACAGTACAGGAGCCCGGAGACCAGCTAACCGGAGCTCCAGAGGACTTCATCAAGGCACCAATCTCTGGTCCCTGGAATCAGGTAAGGTTTTTTTCAACAATTTTTTTAATTTTTTTTTTTTTTACAGTAATCAGCTTATGGTCTATTTAGACCACACAGCTGATGACAGGGGCAAACTCCAGGCTCTTCCTGATACTGCAGAGCAGGAGTCGGGTGACAGCCCTAATAACGCCATCTGAAGATGGCGTTATAATAACAGGGCTTTTCCACTTATTTTTTTAAAATTTATTTTTATTAAATCTCAGGCAGATCACATTTCCCATTACAAGTATGGGAAATGCAATCTGCTTACTAGAAATATGAAAACTAAAGGACAGAGAGTAGTTTTTCATGAAAACTACTCTAATTACCCTTTAATAAATTGATGTGACACTAAAATAATGTGAAACGCTTGTGAAGACCCTTTTTTAAAAAGAAAATTAAAAATAATATTGATAAATAGGCCCCTTAGTATTATTAGTTATTATTCTGCATCAGCGTACAAAAGTACTGTATCAGCACGCAATATCCTCATAATCCAAGACAGCATATAAAATGATAAGATTTCCTTAATTGTGTACATATGATTTGCATTAGATTGTAATATAGCACTCTTACATCTAGGATGCCGGCGCTTAGGATCCCGACGGTCAGTATCCGGACACCAGCATTCAGACAGGGTTAGGATACCGACACCTGCAGGAAGTATCCTAACTCTACCCCTAAACCCAACCATTAGGGTTAATACTCCCTTCAGAAATTTTTTTTACTATATTTGTTTATTTCCATAGTTCTCTTTTAAAGAAATCAGCCACTTGACTGGCATGGTTGCATCAGACACGACCAGGCCAGACTGGGTTTTCCCTGACATGGTTGCATCTGATGTGACCAGTCAGAAACGCCCAGTGGGAGACTGCCTGAAGATAATCTGATCTGCTGATAACAGTGACTGGTCATCTCCTTTCTGCAGCCACCGGGTAGGGGGGTGCCACCTGATCAGCAAATCCTGGGGGAATATCCAAGAGTGCAGAGCGGCTGAGTGGCTGTCAGAAGAGTATTATCAGCCAGCCGCCTACTGGGTATATGATGTGACCACTCCAGGCAAGTGGTTAATTTCTTTAAAAGGAAAACTATGGAAATACACAAATATAGTAAAATGTGTACTAAAATGAATATTAACTCTCAGATATAAGGGATCATCATCAGTGCAGAAGTATGCATATGATTCTGATAATTTGTTACTGGTTAATGTACCACATTAGGTCAGAAGCGTACTAGATATATATAACAGAATGGTGCCAGTCAGTGCTCCGTCCCTCTCTGCATACCCGGTGGCTGCCGGTACATATGTAGCAGAGTCCGAGCTACCACGATAGTGCCGATAAATTGAATTTTACCGCTCAAAATGTATTTTTATTTTTTTAGGAATTCAAGTTCATGCACAGTATACTAGTGATGGCCAACCATCGATGGCCTTTGACCGATGGCAAGCACTGATGATGCCCCATCAATGACAGTACACAATATTAACAAAACATTGGTGATGCAGGCACGATGGTCTCACTCTGCACATGCGCAAAACCCAACCATCAATGGTTTTTTAATGATGGTCCAAAACCATCGTCCAAAGATGGCCATCACTAGCTGTAAACATTGCTTTTTTTGGTATACAGTGTTTAAAAAAAAACACATCATTACATTGGATAAGTTTTAAATAGATGTTCTTGATCCAATTCAATCATAAAAAACACGACAATATCTGAGCATTTTTTCTTTTTAAATATTAGTCAGTTAAAATGGTTAATAAAAGTTATATTTTATAAATTTACATTTTTTTTAAAGTGTGCCCCAAAAAGTTTTCATTTCCCTCTTTTGTGATATACTTAATCGTACTAACTCTACGGAGCACCACTAACAGTGATACTCTACACACACTAATTGTAGGACATACTGTACTAATATAATTGCATGAATTTACACTTTAAAGACCTAGCACTACAGTTCTGTGTGGAAATCTCACATCACTATCACTCAAAATCAAAAACTTTACCTATTTTTACCCTTTGCTTATTTGAAGCTAAAACTAAAGACTATATAAATATGCTAGATCATCAAATATTTCTGGGCCTCTTCATCATAACCTTACCAACAAAGTGTTACCACAGCGACTGCCTAATATCTAAAGAGCAGGTTACTCCATTAGATTGTGCTGATGTTTATCAGGTCATTCTGGTACTGTGCTGTCATGTTTTAAAGAGTATATTTGCAGTGGGCGCAACTTTTGCAATGCAAAATTATTCTGTTGAGCGATGCAAAATTTCCAGGTGATTTAACAACTTTAAATTGATAGTAATCATGCATTTACAGCTATATAAAGTGGATTACGGTTGTATCATCCAAGTGGTTAAAGGCAGATTCAAAGTAAGTTATCTAGTCTCTAGGTGAACTCATCAGCTCTTTTGACCTCCATTATCATCTCTATGCTGACGACACTCAGATCTACCTTTCCTCCCCTGACATCTCTCCCTCTCTCCTCACTCGTATCTCCAACTGTCTTTCTGCTATATCTTCCTGGATGTCCCAGCGACTTCTTGAACTTAATATGTCTAAGACTGAGATGATCATCTTCCCACCCTCCCACATAACCTCACCTCCCACTATTTCTTTATCAGTTGATGGCAAAACTATCTCATCTAGCCCCAAAGTGCGCTGCCTTGGAGTTATCCTGGACTCCTCCCTCTCCTTCAAACCACATATCCAGAATCTCTCACAGTCCTGTCGTTTCCATCTTAAAAATATTTCCAGGATCAGACCCTCTCTCACCCAGGATGCTACTAAGACCCTAATACACAAACTGGTCATCTCCAGATTGGATTACTGTAACCTTCTCCTATCTGGCCTCCCCAACTCCCATCTCTCTCCACTCCAGTCGGTCCTCAATGCTGCCGCTCGACTAATCTTTCTCTCCAAACGCTCTACATCTGCCTCCCCTCTCTTACAAGCCCTCCACTGGCTCCGCTTCCTCTTAGAACCCAATTCAAGGTTCTCACACTTGCTTACAAAGCCCTCACACACTCCTCTCCCATTTACATCTCTGACCTCATCTCCCTTCACTCTCCTGTCTGCCCTCTTTGTTCAACAAATACACGCCGCCTCTCATGCTAACTGATTACTTCCTCCCACTCCCGCCTCCAAGACTTTACCCCGTGCTGCTCCCCACCTTTGGAACTCTCTCCCTCTCCCTATCAGACTCTCCACCTCTCTACAATCCTCTACAATGTGCTTCTCCTTACTTTATTTTCATCTACTTCTTACTCACCACTAGGACACCTAACACTTGGTGCTTATGCTCTGTTGCTTAATTGGGTGTTATGGCCACCAATGTATCAATGTATATTATCCATGATCTTGTCCTTCATTGTATTGTATTTTACTGTAAGTCACTATTTTGGTTATGTACCTTGTAAGGCGCTGCGGAACACTTGTGGCGCCATATAAATAAACAATAACAACAACGTCTTTAAATAGGACTACTAATTACATTTTTTTTTATCTAGAAAAAGAATGACTTTGACATTACCGATTTGGAAGAGAACATTCTCTTGATCTCGCTGGTGCTGCTGCTGAACATGTGCGGCATTACAAAGTTCAACAGAGACATCAGTTCCAGCAGGTTATTCTGGACTGGTGTTCCAGTCAGTAGCAGGCGGTTCTTGGCCTATATGCACAAAATGAAACAACACTGGTAATAAATGACCCATGCTGATAACTGTTACACCCCTTTTATACTAGCAGCAATAACTTTGGTATTGCATGCAAAAGTCCAGGGTACTGTGCAGTGTGAAAGGGCAGAGTTGAAATAAGCCGGGTCGAGTGACCTTGCATTTCAAGCCTGGTCCCGAGAAGAGTTGAACGCGTGTTTAACCCTGCTCATGATGCAGTGTGAGCGGGTAACCCGACAATGCGACCCAGGTCCCATTCTCTGTATAGGAAGAGCCAGCACTAGGAGATGAGATCTCCAAGCGCCGGCTCACCACGTGATTCCGATGACATCATAGATGCCGGGTCGGGGCGTCTGCCTATAAAGGGGTCTTAGCCGGATCGCACCCGAATGAGCGCATAAACATAATCCTGGGTGGAGAAGAGGTACTAGAGGCAAGAATCCCAAAGTGTTTTCATAGCAACTTGATTGTATCTTTAATTGTTTGACAACTACAGAAGAAATAATAAAAATAAAATGAAGAAACAAAAAAACTATTTATAATGAATGGACAAAGTGAATAACTGTGCTTTGTGGGCTGCAAGGCTATACCATTCACAGTTTAATTTAACAGTTGTAATCATCAGGGCAAATTGCCAAACTTGAAAATATTTATAAAATCTTATAATTAGCTATCAGTTAATATTTTACAACTTATTTTACTGATGAAATACATATTTTTAAGATGTATAAGACCTAAAATGACTAGTTTGATTAATAAAATGTAAACGTTTCTTTTACGGCCAGTGAACTTACAGTTGGTTGGTAAACAATCCAAAGTAGCAAGCATCATTGTACAAAGGGGGAGATTTTTTCATATTAAATATTGGAGACAAAGTACCAACCAATCCGCTTTTGTCATTTTTCTAGAACAAAGTGGGGCAGGGGGGTTTAGACTGCACACAGTAATTTTAAACATAAGAAGTGCTACCATGCTGAGACTTTTAGTACAGGTTGAGTCTCCCATATCCAAAATGCTTGGGACCAGGGGTGTTTTGGATAACTGAGTATTCCGTATTTTGGAATAATTGCATGTCATAATGAAATATCTTGGGAATAGCAATATGCACACAGAATGCATTTATGTTATATACACAGCCTGCAGGCAATTTTATACAATATTTTCAATAATTTTGTGGCTCAAGCAAAGTTTGTGTACAGAAATGAAATTCATTTATGTTTCATATACACCTTATACACACAGCCTGCAGGCAATTTTATACAATATTTTTAATAATTTGTGCCTTAGACAAAGTTTTTGTACATTGAACCATCAAAAATCAAAAGGTCTTATTATCTCAGTCATGCCAAAATGATTCCGTATTTCGGAATATTTGGATATGGGAGACTCATCCTGTACTATGCAGGAAAAAGAAAATGCATGGTGCACACTCTAAGAATAATGATTGTAAAAATTATTTGATAAACTCTACATATAACACGGAGTATAAAGGCCCCTACACACGGTACAATTTGGCAAACGATCTAATCTCTTTTGCGATTTCACTTGAACTCCCCTGGCAACGCCAGCGCACGATGTGCACCAAAAGCTGCACGATGTACACCATATCTAGCGTGGACGATCATGATTTGCATATTCATAGATAGTGTGCGATAGCAGATAAATGCATGCAAAGATCAGGGAGTCTCGGGGTACAAGTATGTTTGTAAAAACAATAAACACAGATGCACGAACGGGATCAGTGAAATCTGTCTGTACTGCGGTCTTAAAATAAAAATCTGTGTAAATTTTTTTTTTAAATGGGGTGCCCCCCCAAAATAACAACCAGCAGAGAACTTTGGAGACCCAGTGCTGGTTGTGCTAAATACAGGGGACAAACGACGTAGGGGGTCCCCCTATTCTAGCAGAGGGGTAATGCCACAGCCAGGGAACACTTTCACCGGGTCCCCCAGCCAAAGCATTACCCCTGACTGCTAGTCAGCACAGGACAGGCATCCCTGAGGACCCGCTCAATAAATGGGTCCCCCTCTCCAAGGCACCCCAGGCCTAGGTTGATAGGTTTAGGTAAAGTGTGGTGCAATTGATATTAAAAATATATTTTGCTGTGTAACAGGTCCCAGCATGCCTCCCCCGAATGCTGGTACTTGGAGAACCACAAGTACCAACATGCGGGGCATTACGGGCCCACTGGTACCTGTAGTTCCACAGCAAAATAAATCTGAAAAAAAAAAAAAAACACAGAACACACACACCGTTGAAAGTAAAAGTTTATTAAAACATACATGCACACTCACACATACTCATCTATGTATCCATGAAGCCATTCATGTCCTCTTCTCCAAGTAGCATCCACGAGTACCTGTATAAAAAAAAAAAAAAAAAAAAAAAAAAAAATTCCATACTCACCTCCTCCTATGCATGGATCATGTCCTCCTCTGTCCATGTCCAGGAACTTGGCAAAACGACAAAATGAAAATCCCGGACAGGCGGACATTAGTACCGTTCTCTAAGGACAGTACTACCCGAATGACGGCTCAGCTGCGAGATTTCACTATAGAGATCCCGGAGCTGCGCGTTCATTGACTGAGAGAGGCGATCCTTCCGCCTCAGCCAGTGAACGGTTCGCAGAATTGATGTCAAAGGTAAGAACCGCGAAAGTAACCTTCAGTAACCTCGCGGTTCTCACCATTGACTTCAATGGTGGGAACCTTTAATTGGCTGAGAGACGGACGGCTCGCCTCTGTCAGCCAGTGAGCGTTCAGCACCAGGATTTCTATATTGAAATCCCACCGCTGAGCCATCATTCAGCAAGTACCGTTCTTAGAGGACGGTACTGTGTTCGGTGGTCGAGTAAATGCGTTTCTTTGCTTTGCCAAGCCCGTGGATGCCTATGTGGACAGAAGAGGATGTGATCCACGCATAGAAGGATGTGAGTATGGATTTTTCTTTACAGGTAATTGTGGATGCTGCTTGGAGAAGAGGACATGAATGGCTTTAGGGATACATAGGTGAGTGTGTGTGATAGGGAGTGTGAGCGTGCATGTTTGTTTTAACAAACTTACTTTCGATGATGTGTGTGTTCTGTGGTTTTTAAATATTTCTTTTGCTGTGGAACTACAGGTACCAGCAGGCCCGTAATTCCCCACAGGGATGTAATCATATGACCGACAGCAGAATGCCGGCTAGGGATTTATGATAGGCGTCAAAATACCGACACCTATCATAGTCCCATTGCGGAACGCCGAGGACGCCATCCCGAACGAAGGTAAGTCCGAGGCGCCCCTGGCATTAGCCGCAGGGGGGCCGGAGTATTAGGGAGTCTAGCGGGGTTAGGTTTGGGGAGGAGATTAGGGTTAGGCACCCCCCCCCTCGGAGAGGTTAGGGAGCGGTAAGGGGGGGGTTAGTGTTAGGCACTAATAGGGGAGATTAGGGTTGGACACCACTAAGGGAGGGTTAGGGTTATTGGGGGGGGGGAGACACGGGACCTGCCCCTTTTGGGATCTTGATCCTGTCGGGCATCCGCTATCGGGATTTAATTTCAATTCCATTCCTTCCCCACATGCTGGTACTTGTGGTTCTCCAAGTACCAGCATGCGTGGGAGGCTTGCTGGGGACCTGTAGTTCTACAGTAAAAGACAAATATTTGACTAGTATCAATTGCATCACACTACATAATCAACCCGGCACCCACTGCTCCAGGGGTGCTGGGGATAGCCCTGGCCATCAGCCTAGGCCTGGGGTGCCCTGGAGAAGAGGACCCCTTTTATTTGGGGGGTCCCCAGCTCCCCATGGATTCCTGGCCTGGGCTGACTAGCGGGCAGGGGTAATGCTTAGGCTGGGGGACATGGTGAAAGTGTTCCCCCTGGCTGTGGCATTACACCCTCACCCCGCTAGCAAAAATTCGGTGCTGGCTCTGGAATTTACAGGGGAACCCTATGCATTTTTTTCCCCTGTATTTCCAGAACCACGACGGCTCAGAGCCCAGTGCTTGTTGCGCTAAATACAGGGATGCCCCTACATCTTTTGTCCCCTGTATTTTGGCAACCAGGACTGGTTCTGAATAGCCTGGTGCTGGTTGTGCTTTTGTCATTTGTCCCCTGTATTTAGCACAACCAGCACTGGATCTCCAAAGCCCGGGGTGGTTGTTCTCTTTCGGAGGTGGCCATGCCGTTTTGTTTCTATTTTTACACAGGTTTCAATTTTTTTAAAACAGAAGCAGACAAATCTCACTGAGCTGTCCATGCGTCTGAGTCATTGATACACAGTTGCATGCAGCACGGATCTTCCTGATCCATGCGGGCATTTGTGTCGTCCATGACATCGTTCAGCATGCATACACATGGAACAATGTCATGCACATCGTGAATGACAGGTCAAAGATCTCTCTATATGTTTAAGAGATCAGCGACCACGACGAACGACCCGCGGGAGTGCACATCACATCGTTATCATGCCCACACACGGCACTTTTTAAACGATTTGTTGTTCCAATCGATCATAGAAGGCCAAATCGTTTTAAAAAGTAGTACCGTGTGGGGGCCTTAAGTGAGGCTCTTTGCACATGTTTAGACAAAAATGCTTGCACATATAGTACTTTTTAGAATGGGCACTATTATGGGCAAGTCCTGGATAAAATGATATAATGTGTCAGTATTAGGGACCCATCTGATGGGGTTCACCTTAACGTGGTCGATGAGCACCCATTTTTAGCCAAACATGTACAAAGAACCACACTTGTACTCGATGTTAATTGTGGAGTTTATAAAAATTATTTTTACTATCAGTATTATTAGTACTTCAAGTCAGGGGCATAGCGTGGGTGGAGCTCATGCTAGAGGTGCCGATGGGGGTGAAAGGCACCGTCCAAACGGACCACAAAGTGCGTGTGTGTCACTCAAAAGTCAAGCGACTCGCACCACAGTGATCCCAGCAGACGCTGCCCACCAGGATTAACGTTGTGTGTGTCGCATGACTACTGCCCCCGGTAGCTCTTTTCTCCAGCTCCTCACCAGCTGGGAGGAGACCTCCCATGACTACTACTACTTCCCCCACAGCCCCATAGGCATCTCTGGCCACAGTGATGACTCGGAGATAGCTCGGAACCCAGCTTCTGTTCCCCTTTTTCGCTCAATCCGTGTGCAAGGTGTCACCGTTTCCTCCTCCCTTTCACTGAGTCACTGTCACACTCTGATGCTGCATTCCCAGGTAAGTTGAGACTTCCTGCTGCACAGACGAGACTCTCTAGCTCCTATGTCCAACTAACTCTCTCTATTGCTCCTTACTGAGTGGTCTTGCTCTGCTGCCAGGGCTCTCCTCACTCACTGTCTGCATCCCACCCTTCCAAGTTCCTCTGTGTCCCTAGTCCATATGCTGAGCTTATGTGTCCTGCTCTGCCGGTCCCTGCAGCCCCCTCCTCACTGCCTGCTCTATGCAATGTTCTGCAGCCCTCTCAGTGTCATCTCTAGGCAAAGTTCTGCAGTCCCCTCCTCACTCACTATACGTTCTACGCAAAGTTCTCTACAGTGAGTTCTCTATGCAATGTTCTGCAGCCCCCTCATCACTCTCTGAGCATCCTCCTCTATACAATGTTCTGCAGGACCCTCCTCACTCAGTGTCTGCTCTATGCACTGTTCTACGGCCCCCCTCTCAGTGTCCTTAGTCCTTACGCTGTGCTTCTTCTATCCTGCTCTGCTGGTCCCTGTGAGAGATACTGCCTATTGCCATAGAGACACAGTATACGGTGCAAACACGCAACAACTTCCTGTCCACAGGTTGCACCCCCGAGCCGTGCTCCTCTACCCACCTGTTGCTCTCCTGATGGGCGCAACCCAGAGAACATTGGGCTGCTGGGAGTCTGCCACCGGGCTGGATTGCCCTCTGAATGGACAAATATAAGCAGCATTAGATATTGACTAAATGTAGTTGCCTATCTAGGGCAGCATCAGTCATGCTACTGGCCCATTAAAATCTGTTCCACAGCCATTTTTTATCACCAGTGCCTCTAGCCCCTCCCACTGTTGCCTCTAGCCACTCTCACCAGTGCCTCTGTCCAGCTCCCCACCTGTGCCTCGGTCCACCTCCCCACTTGCAATTTTACCACAACTACCCTCACTACCAATGCCCCTGCCCCCCATCACCACCCGTGCAACCATGAGTGGGAAGAGGGTCTCGCAGCAGCAGTGCCCGACAAAGCAAGTGTAGCACCAGTTCCGGAATTTGCAGTGTCCCATTGTGGTGACATTAAAGTGCTCGGCAGGGAAAAAGACCCAGGAGCAGCGCAGTGGAGCCCTAAACAGAATAATGAGGCAACCTAGCGATCAGGTGAGCAGTCTGTATCGGAATGACACCACTAAGTGCCGGATGTGTGTACAGTGGCGGCACATCACATAGAAATAAATTCCCATTTATTATCCAACAAAAGAGGGTCTCTGTTCACCATTTATGACCATTTTTTTTTCTTAATGTAACAGCCTCACATGCTGGCAAAATTCAGAACCGGGAGGGGGCACGAAAATGTAGGCATACTCCAGGCGCAATGGTTCAATGCTACACTTCTGCTTAGAGTGTGCACCATGCATTTTCTTTTTTAGAAGATGATTGGTTGGTACTTCTCTCTCAACAATCGCCCCCAAAGGTTGCGGTGAATAAAACGTGGGGTGAAATAAGGCTTCAGGCACCAGCAGTTGCAGGTTAACTGCAAACTATAGAAAGAAAGCCTCTGCTGGGACTAACTGCATATTCTTGTAACCTGCTAGTAAATGCACATTCTGAGAGAGGTAAAACGATGCTCATTATACATCATATCTACAGTGACAGTAATATGATTTTTACATGAAATAATTTCATTAAAACTACTGAATAATAATAACAGGTTAACAAACATTTCCTTTAAAAGCTATTACTAACTTCAAAGCAGAAATCAATGCTTATGCAAATTCCGTATTATATGAGTGCTAATTCGTATGAAATAGTTTAAAAGAGCTTCAAGTTAAGGCAGATTTGTTGACATTGATTAATTATAGAACATGTCTTGAAATGGCCAACTCCAAACAGCTTTTGTCAAAATAGTGCAATTGATTGCAGATCTGAGCACTTACTATGCATACAAGTTCAGATTTGTTCTACTAAAGAATTTATTAACTGAAAGGAAATGCCTTGCATGTTTAATCACGAGATCTTATCAGCTATTAGAGCTCTGAAGATAATTCTCCCTATGATGTACACATGTTGGGTTAGACATACATTTAAAGTCATAAGATGCTGATATCGAACGGCACTCATATTCTTGAGCATGTGGCCTTCATCAAATACAGCATAATTTAGCTTCACGCGTCTGAACAAACTACGATCCTCTGCATTGCTGATTGCACAATTGTATCTGCAAAATAAAAAAGTTTTTTGCTTTATTAACATTTATTTATACAGTGCCAGCACTCTACTAAAACAATAATTAAAATGAGACTGGGTATTAACACACAGACAGGGAGGTAAGGAGTGTCTGTTATAAAGTGTCACATAAATGATTTAATGCAAAAGCAAATCATTAACTTTGGAGAAAAACATTGCAATGTCCCAAGTTTGCCACAAGAGGTCAGACATCTCTAAGAATACTTACGTTGTGATAATTACATACAATTCTACAGCTTTATTAAGGATGTCATAGCGCAAGTGCTTTCTTTCTTCTTGAGTACCTGCAAGTAGAGAAAAAAGAATAACATTCCAACTCATTAATGCCCAAACATCAAATACACACTGAATAAATTATTATAACCATAAACTTATTTTTACCATAGTATAGCAAGACGTTCATATCTGGACACCACTGATTGAACTCTCGAATCCAGTTATCTGTGAAACAAAGGCAGAAATATTGAGCAGTGAACTGATATATTGGGGACACAGAATTCAGTCATAATGTATTATTTGCGTTTTACTTTTTTTGCTGGTAACCACCAATGAGAAAGTGATTGTTACGCTCCGATAAGAGAGGTTACGCTCTACCCTGCCCTGTATAGTCTCTTACACACAAACATTAGTGAGGTAAAAACAAAATACTACATATGGTGCCCGCGCCACAATGATACAGTAACTGGTTCATGTTACTGATTTACTGATGCAGGACTACGCTAGATATTTACACTAGTAATTCCACATCGCCAGAAATGTAATGTTAGTCAGAGGTCATATGGCACAGTCAGAGTAGAGATGCTCTGTCAGTATGTGAGACTGCTTTGTACATATTGAAACAATCATAAAATGCATCATGCTAATTCCTCAAGTAAATCTAGCACAAGAACCCACAGCTGTATGAGTGCGGGAACCCTGACAATGTTCTATAGCTTGTACTGAGGGGACAGACGAAAAGGATTGGAAGATCTTATAGGAGGTCGGACCACACATGAAGAACGGCATTGGCTAACAAAGGGCCTGATGCAGAGATGTACGCAATGGTGATTTTTATGCAGAATGAGAGATTTCTTGCTATTGTGCATGCATCAAAGTGATTGTGTTCCAATTTCATTTGCAAAGTTAGTGACAGGTAGTCAGCATTTGGGGGTGGTAACAGGGGGAGGGGCTTGTTTAGAAAAATGCAGGCATGTCTTATGGTTTAAACGCCGTTACATGCATAAATCAGCCATTGCAATCTCCTACGCAGCTTGAGAGCTCTCTGCGTGTCAGGAGAGCAACTGTATTTGAGACAGTTTAGACGTGCTGCAAAAGCTGCAAGGCTGGTCGATGTTACCGATATTTACGGTGGTGCGCGACGTTGGATGCAGATGAGAAGGCAGCAGTGGGCGTCCCTATGCTTGGGTAAGCTTTGAAACTATTAGCATATTTCGCAGTTGCGTTCCATGTATAATCGCAGCTGGGATCGCATTAGCGTCTATCTCTGAATCAGGCCCAAATTCAGGATGAATTATATCTTCTAAATATCTTAATAGCCTTAAATATTCTCTTTAGACAAGCAAGCCATTTACAGTATGTGTATTTTACACATGTGAACGTCTGCGACACATTATGCAGAATTTATTTTATATGCAAAAAAAAAAAAAAAGAAACATAGTAAGCTATAAACATATGGCTTCCTATGTCTAGTTTATCATTAATGAAGTGTAAGTAACCCATAGGAAGAACTGATTCCATAATAAATGATAACTTCCACAGAGTTCTACTAACCCAACGTGGAGGCAGGAACAACCACAAGATGAGGGCCTCTATCTCCGTTCAAGTAAAGATGTGCAAGGAATGCTATGGCTTGAACAGTTTTTCCCAAACCCTGGATTTAAAAAGAAAGAAAAAATGTCAAGCTAATTAATGGAAATGTTACAGTTCAACAAACTTGAAGCATCATTTTAAAATATATTTACACATGAAAGCTGTAAATTGTCATTTTATAATGATGTTCTTGCATACATTGCTATTGGCAAAGCCAGTGTTTGTTTAAGCCAGTGACTAAAACCAGGGACAGACTGGGGCTCTAGATCTGCCCTGGCATTCTCATCTTGTGTAAAAGGGGCGTGGCCTTGTAACACAGGGGCGTGGCTAAATCTCACAGGGATGTGCCACGAGTTTTTTGTCCTCCTGCAGCATTAGAATACTTTGTCTTCATTGTTGCGTCCAAAGACGCAGCAACGATGAGAATAGCATACAACTCTGTATCAGGTTCATATTCTGTCAAATAAGTAGTGGAAGGGTATAATAACACTCACCATCTCATCTGCCAAAATCCCACTGACATTATGTTTGTGCAGCAGAGCTAACCAGTTTAAACCAATCTTCTGGTAAGGTTTGAGTACCAGGCTGTAAAATAAAAGAATATTAAAAGGAATATTGTCATAAACTATATATAGTTTGAAGGGATTTGACATCTTTGTAGCAAAACAGAAAATAGTCTGGAGTTATTTCTCCTCTTAAAATTGGACTATGCTTTAGTCAGACCTTATGCATTCTTATGGATTAGCTGACTAGGGATTTTGGTGGTCTGTCCTTACTTTGTAACATAAGCAACTTTTTTATAGTAAAATGTAATACATTAATTACACTCAGCGATGATAAAGTAAGGCCAAGCTTCATTCAGACACTGTGTCCTAATAACCAGAAGGGATTAGTATGAATGACCGTCAGACCTATGTCCATGTCCGGCAGTTCAAATCCCGACGCCGGAACACCGGCAGCAGTGAAGATCCCGACAGGTAAGTAAGGTAAGTATAACTAACCCTCTCCCACCCCAACCAACACTCCCTTAGGGGTGCCTAAACCTAACCTCCTCCCGTAAGTGCCTAAACCTAACCTCCCCATCCCTGCAGCCTAAACCTAACCCCTGGGGGGGTGCCTAACCCTAACCTCCACCCGGGGGTGTGTAACACTAACCCCCCCTCCCCCTAGCCTAACCCTTAGTCGTCCCCCCCACCCCCCCCTGGAGCCCTTACCTTAACCCTTCCCCCCCGCGGCTGTCCCCGCCCGCCTTACCTTCTTTCGGTATGCCAGGCGATGGGATCCCGGCGTAAAGATAATGACAGGCGTCTATCATTAGTCCCGTCAGGATTGCACAGTCGGGAAGCCAGTGGTCGGCATTTTGACCGTCGGCTTCCTGACTGCATTCCTAACCAGAGGCGCACACTACACATACAGTTTTCAATGACAATGTAAGGAAGTATCACCAAATCACCAGGAATGGACATACCTCTGGGACAGGATAGAAGGCTGCTGCACAGTCCACCCACTCTCCCCATCTTCAGTGATATGCGTCACCTCCTTTGTTAAGTTCTTTGAAATCTCTTCACATTTGATCATAAGTTTCAAAACCACTTCTCTTTCTTTGATCAATATTTTACAGTCCCAAATTAGATCTATTGAAAGATTATTCACGTTGCTAATTTTATTAAACTGCAAAGAAAACAAAAATAAGTCACTTTAATACTTTATATATTGGCTTTACACATAGGATTCACATATTTTGTTCCACAGGCAAATCAACAAGAGATGTTATTAAACCAAAAACTAATCCGTATATTGTATGTTCTTTCTAAAGCACATGGATGACTGCATGATTACTAGGGAAAACCTGTACGTGTATAGGTATGTTTGCAATATCACCATAAAGCCATGATTCAATTCACTCAAATGCCAAGGTGATCACTTCGTATATGGTCTTAAAAGTGGTTTGTATTGACCTACAAAAGGGAATTGTGAGCTCTATGAAAAATTAGCAGAAAACAGTCATAGTTACGAAGTTATCATTACAGTATTTTGTGAGGTACAGTAAATGGTTTGAAACCCACTGAAAGTATACAAGAGGCAATGTAGCTACATAATATTTTAAACCCGACTGTATGGTATAAAAAAGGGATAGAAAATATGCTGGATCATAAAGCATTAACGCTTTCTTCCCACAGATTGTTCCTTTCCCCCTAAACAAATAAATATAAACCCTGACCACCAGCTGTTGCAGGTAGATGATGAGGTAGATGTATGTTATGCTTAAAGCTAAAAGAAGTTTATCCTAATAACTGTTATCAACACAATACCTGCTGCAACAAATACATAAGATGATTAATCTACAACCAGCACTTTCTCTCAGGCTCTCTACAGGCTACACAACATATTAGATTGACAGGATACTTAAGAGCTTTGCCATACATCCAAGCCTTACAGGTGGGGGATAGAGGTTTGATGTTCTTAGCTCTGTACATAGTCAGAGGAAGCCAGGATAAAAAGTTGGATTATTCTTAGAGGAAATTAAATGGAGCCAAGTACCTCCATCATTTATCACATATTTCAGTTAGGTACTTGTTATCTTAAAAATTTCGCAAACATGACCTAGATTATTTGCAACAGAAGAAACATCATAATGTCAAAAAATAATGGCAGACTAACACAGAATGGTGTTTTACAACTGCAAAAGTAGTATCAACAAATACTTAAGTCTCTAGTCTATACAGTGACAGTGGTTCCCAAACTATGTGTTGTGGCACCCTGGGGTGCTTTGGGAAACTTGCAGGTTGGTGGTCCAGTACAAATCAAATTATTTATGGTCAATGTAATGTAAATACAGGTTGAGTCTCCCATATCCAAATATTCCGAAATACGGAATTATTTTGGCATGACAGATATTGAAACCTTTGATTTTTGATGGTTCAAATGTACACAAACTTTGTCTAAGGCACAAATTATTAAAAATATTGTATAAAATTACCTGCAGTTTGTGTGTATAAGGTGTATATTAGGGGTGTGCACCGGACACTTTTCGTGTTTTGTGTTTTGGTTTTGGATCTGGATCTTTCTTCGTGTTTTGGATCTGGATTGGTTTTGCCAAAACCACCCTTCCGTGTTTTGGGTTCTGGGTTTTGTGTTTTGGATCTGGATTTTTTCTTAAAAAATAAAAAAAAAACGCTAAAATCACATAAATGGGCCTTTTTTTGTTCCTACGCTATTAATAACCCCAATAACATTAATTTCCACTCATTTCCACTCTATTCTGAACACCTCACAATATTGTTTTTAGGCCAAAAGGTTGTACCGAGGAAGCTGGATGACTATGCTAAGCGACACAAGGGGGCGGCACAAACACGTGGCCCATCTAGGAGTGGCACTGCAGTGGCAGACAGGAAGCCAATCAGCGTTATGGTGCCCATTTGCATGTAGCACGAACCCGGGAGATCCGTGCTACATGCATCTGTGTGATTGGCACAGAGCAATGACAGGTCCGTGAGACCCGTCTGTGCTGCTGTGGTAAAAAAAAAAAAAAAAACCTGTGTAAAAAAAGAAAAAAATGGCGTGCACCCCCCCAAAAAAGAGCAACCAGCCCCGGGCATTAGTAACCCAGTGCTGGGTGTGCTTAAATACAGGGGACAAACGACGTAGGGGTCCCCTGTACTTAAGCACAACCAGCACCGGGCTAGTCAGAACCAGCGCTGGTTGCCAAAATACGGGGGACAAACGACGTAGGGGTCCCCTGTATTCTGCGCAACCAGCTCTGGGCTCTGATCCGGTCCTGGTTCTGGAAATATAGGGGACAAAAAATGAGTAGGGTTCCCCTGTATGTTCCAGAACCAGCACTGGACTTTTTCTAGCGGGGGGCTGATGCCACAGCCAGGGGAGCCCTTTCACCGGGCCCCCCAGCCGCAGCATCAACCCTGACCGCTAGTCAGCCCAGGCCGGGGATCCCTGGAGAGCTGGGGACCCCCCCAATAAAGGGGTCACCCTCTCCAGGGCACCCCAGGCCCAGGCTGATAGCCCGGGGCTATCCCCGCCACCCCTGGTGGCGGTGGGTGGCGGGTTGATTGTGTGGTGTGGTGTAAATAAAGAATATCAAACATTGTCTTTACAAGTAGAACTGCAAGTCCCAGCTAGCCTGCCCCGCATGCTGGTACTTGGAGAACCACAAGTACCAGCATGCAGGGCATTAAGGGCCCACTAGTACCTGTAGTTCACCTGTAAAAAAAATGTTTAAAAAAACACAGGACACACACACCGTGACAGTATAAGTTTATTAAACATACATACACACACACACATGTACACATACTCACCTATGTAACCTGTAGCATCGGTCCACTTGTCCGGTAAAGTATCCCTAGGGGACCTGTGAAAAAAAACATACTCACCATCTCCTATGCGAGGTTCTGTCCTCTTCGTTCCAAAGTAGGCATCCCCGGACTTGGCAAAAAAAAAAAAACGAAAACGCGATCCACGAACTTAGTACCGTTCTATAGAACGGTACTTCCCGAATGAGAGCTTAGCGGCGGGGTATCACCATGGAAACCCCGCTGCTAAGCGTTCATTGGCTGAGAGAGGTCATCTCCCGTCTCTCAGCCAATGAACGGCTCCCTCCATTGTAGTCAATGGTGGGAACCGCAGGGTAAACTTTAATAACCTTGCGGCTCCCAGCATTGACTACAATGGAGGGAGCCGTTCATTGGCTGAGAGAGACAGGTCCCCTAGGGATACTTTACCGGACAAGTGGACCGATGCTACAGGTTACATAGGTGAGTATGTGTACATGTGTGTGTGTGTATGTATGTTTAATAAACTTATACTGTCACGGTGTGTGTGTCCTGTGTTTTTTTTAAACATTTTTTTACAGGTGAACTACAGGTACTAGTGGGCCCTTAATGCCCTGCATGCTGGTACTTGTGGTTCTCCAAGTACCAGCATGCGGGGCAGGCTTGCTGGGACTTGCAGTTCTACTTGTAAAGACAATGTTTGATATTCTTTATTTACACCACACCACACAATCAACCCGCCACCCACCGCCACCAGGGGTGGCGGGGATAGCCCCGGGCTATCAGCCTGGGCCTGGGGTGCCCTGGAGAGGGTGACCCCTTTATTGGGGGGGTCCCCAGCTCTCCAGGGATCCCCGGCCTGGGCTGACTAGCGGTCAGGGCTGATGCTGCGGCTGGGGGGCCCGGTGAAAGGGCTCCCCTGGCTGTGGCATCAGCCCCCCGCTAGAAAAAGTCCAGTGCTGGTTCTGGAACATACAGGGGAACCCTACTCATTTTTTTCCCCTGTATTTCCAGAACCAGGACCGGATCAGAGCCCAGAGCTGGTTGCGCAGAATACGGGGGACCCCTACGTCGTTTGTCCCCCGTATTTTGGCAACCAGCTCTGGTTCTGACTAGCCCGGTGCTGGTTGTGTTTAAGTACAGGGGACCCCTATGTCGTTTGTCCCCTGTATTTAAGCACACCCAGCACTGGGTCACTAATGCCCGGGGCTGGTTGCTCTTTTTTTGGGGGGGGGGCACGCCATTTTTTTCTCTTTTTACACAGGTTTTTTTTTTTATATTTACCACAGCAGCACAGACGGGTCTCACGGACCCGTTAGTGCTCTGTGTCAATGACACAGATGCAAGTAGCACGGATCTCCTGGTCCGTGCGTGCATCTGTGTCATTGAAATACACAGCAGCACAGACGGGTCTCACTGACCCATCTGTGCTCTGTGTCACTGTCAATCACACAGATGCATGTAGCACGGATCTCACGAGTCCGTGCTACATGCAAATGAGCACCATAATGCTGATTGGCTGAGAGCCGTGACAGACGGCTCTGTCAGCCAATCAGCACTTTGCCCATTAAAGGCAAAGGCATTTTTTTTTAAACGGCCGCTCGAGGCAAAACCTCGAGATCCGACAGCAGATCTCGAGGTTTTGCCTCGGGAGAGGGATCCGGGGCAGACAGGGAGATCCGAGCTTGGGCTCGGATCGCCCCGGATCCCCGAAGTTCGGGTGGGTTCGGTTCTCAGGGAACCGAACCCGCTCATCCCTAGTGTATATGAAACATAAATGAATTTCATGTATGTACACAAACTTTGTTTGAGCCACAAAATTATTGAATATATTGTATAAAAGTACCTGCAGGCTGTGTGTATAAGGTGTATATAACACATAAACGCATTGTGTGTGTATATTTGGGTCCTATTCCCAAGATATCTCATTATGGTATGCAATTATTCTAAAATACGGAATGTTCCATTATCCAAAATACCCTTGGTTCCAAGCATTTTGGATATGGGAGACTCAACCTGTATGTGGACAAACAAAAGAGCAAACCTGTCCACCACCACATAACTGACCCTAAGGATGACCTGCAAGCACAATTTACTTCACTAAAGTCTTCATTCTAGCACCCTGCACCTGTCACAACCTGTGCAGTTCCTCTTTCCTACCTGGAGTGTCACTCTGTTCTGGTGCTTCTAGCACACACTGGTCAATATAGCAGATGTTTGTTGCATTAGCTGAGTGTGCTAGAAGCACCAGACCAGAGTGTGACACCCCAGGTAGGAAAGAGGAACTGCACAGGTTGTGCAAGGTGCAGCATGCTAGAATGAACACTATCACTTATCTACTTTACTAAAAAAAATTATGAATTTCTCAACAACAATCTTTTGGCACAGGTGTACCTTGAAAACTAAGCTGATACTCTAGGATACCATGATTCAAAAAAGTTTGGGAACCACTGCTCTATAAAAAAGGAAAATGTACATTATAAGGATATATTCTTTAGTTGTCTGTGTTAATTTACAGTAGGGGGTGCATTATTATAGGACTTCTAATATAGGTTTTCTTAAGGAACATGTAACTGAGAACATCAGTACTCCACGTTATATAGATGTTTACTGTTAATAATATACATTGACATCACTTGTGTATTATGGAAGGCACAATTATTTTCAGCATTAATATGAACAGACAGTACTCCACATAGGTGTTTCATACGTTAAACAAACAAGTAGGGTTATGTGAAAATAAACTGCACTGTCCTGGTTTGCCCAAAATTATGGGCAGTATTGCTGAGAGAGACCTCAAGAATGGTTTATTATTGGCACCCATTTATCTGTAACTTCCGCTTTCAAGTCATTTCAACTGGCTAATTTTTCAAAAGCAACATTGCTCAATGTGATGTCAAAATTGAACTAAGGAAAAACGCAGCAAATGACAAAAGTAGCTGGAAGCGCCTGCACCAGGATTGTTACATTTGTGATAAAAAGTACAAGGCAAAACATGTAAAATATTCAGATAAATGGACACCGATGTATAACCTGTGTCTTGATGAGTACTCCATAGAGCAGATTATTAAAGGCACAGGCTGTGCATAAACCACTAATCATATTGGGCAACAGAGGTTTGCGTGTTGAGTAGTGCAAAGAGCACAGGCAATATGGCCAGTTGAATCATGTTTCACAACTAACTAATTCAGATTTCAATAAAACAGATAAGCGCCTATGTGGGCCAATCTTAAAGAATGTCTCTTACCTCCTGTCGCCTGGGAAATGATGCAAGCCAATTCTGGGCCAAAAGGCAACTTACCCTCAAACAGAATTGCTTGCAGGGATTTTTGTTTTTTATTCCAGGTGTGCCTTGCCAGGACCTTAACTGCAACGTCTGGCAGAAATAGCAAAAACCGATATGCCGCGCCCCCCCCCCCCCCAAAAAAAGAGGTTGTATTTAAAGATGCATGGCCCATAGATGGAAAGTGTTTAGCATTATATAAGGAGGCCTGATGAATCCATACCGGACTGCCATAGGTGGCAGCTCAAACAAGCAGGACTCTCCCAAAACATCCTCAAAATGGTAAAATGAAGGAAAAGAAACTGCCTGTTTCTTTTTCTGTTTTAAGAAGGCAGAGGAAGTTCTTGCTCAAATAGGCACATCTTCCAAGATCTGTAAAGTCTGGCGAATAGAAATAATCAGATCCGGAAAAGCCACACTATCTGGCAAGTCTTCATTCCATACAGAATGGTCAAACCAGTCATGAACTAAATTCTTCTCCTCCTCCTCCTGAAAGGAAATTTTCCAAGACCTCTTCATCTGGAAAGATTGCTCTGTGGCCCACCTAAATTTTCTTAGAACATGTTGCCCAAAGAATCAACCAATTTGTCCACAGTATTACAATCTCAAGAGTGTCCATTATCAATATTAAGGGCCCACCACGGTTCTACAGGGTGGATTGGAAACACCTCTGTTTGCCGATTTATCTGCAATGGACTGAGCCATGACCTTTGCCCAGACAGGCATTGCCTCTAAAGCCGGTAAACCCTCAGACGTGCACTGACTGAGTATTTCTGCCTCACATTCCCACACAAAGGCCACCCTGACCTTTGCTTCCACCTGGAATTTTGGTAGAATATTTTGAACGTACATAATGCATATCCTGAGCAGCCCCTGCTTCACTTTGGGATGCTTACCTACCATGTATACACAGAAAACAGGTATAACTTCTGCCTTCTGCCCTACTTCCCTCCCAACTTCTTTAAAATGGGAGTAGGTACCCTGACGGGCATTGTCTCGTGACAGGGGACGTGGCTTTGCGGAAAATGCTGTCTCTGCAAGCTACGTCACCAGTTTTCGGCACATTGGGGCCATGCCCTGCGCTCCGGGGTCCTGCCACCAGTCCCTCTCCACTGTGAATAGATGCATGTGCACAGCATCTATTCACAATAGTGTGAAAGGGGGACTTCCGACCCCCCACTAGACAATGCCGCCTGCGGGTGGGATGCCGGGACAGCGTACAAAGGACGGAACGGTCATGTCAAAATCAGGACTGTGAGGTATGCGAATACTCTCAAGTAAGCATGTTGTTTTCAAAATTGGAGCCCAGTCACCAAGGCAGAAGTTCCCAAACTTGGTCCTCAATGTTCAGGTTTTAAGGATATCCATTGTTGAGCACAGATGGTTAAATCAGAAGACTAATCAGAGGTACTAATTAAGTCACCTATACCCAAGCATGTTCATCCTTGAAACCTGGACCATTAGGGTGCCTTGAGGACCGAGTTTGGGAACCTCTGCACTAAAGGTAAGTTTAAACTTAAGAGTTAAAGCAGAACCCTCTCCCCAGTCTGCAACAAAAGATAAAAGCTAACTGTACTCCACTCCTGGAATATTAGCAGAGCCAAAAACAACCCCAGAGACATTCACAAACTACCTGCAGTTGGTCTACTCATTCTATTCAGCCACAAACAGGCATGAGGAGGAGCCTTATTTATATGTCCCTGCCACACCAACCAAGATTACAGCCCCATCTTCCATTTCCAATCAAAGTTGGAAAGGAGCTAAACAAAAAAAAAAAAAAAAAACACAGGAGGCCTCGTTTGCAACTCCAGTCCCCAAAATGAGCTTCCTTTCCCTCCACTCAGCAGTACCTGGCGGCAAGCTGTAGCCAGATTCTGCGGCTCTGGCAAGACGACTGCTTCGTTACCAGAAGTGCAGACAAAGTGGCTGCAGCTGGAAGGGGGATCAGCTAAACCTAAGCATCCTCCCTCTGCTGCCTATCACCTGACCGGATACAGACAGGGGCACGCTCTAATCACCTATTGTGCCACCTTAACATGTCCAGATGCTACCTTCAGGTAGTCTGTGAGGAATCTGTATATAATGCCGGCTGTCGGGATGCCTCCTATCAGAATACAGACAGCTGCAGCCCTATGGATGGTATCCAGACAGGGGTCAAGTAAGTATACTTAACCTCCCTCCCTAACCATCCATTTTTGTAGCCTAATCCTAACCTTCCCCACCCTAACCCTCTCCTTAAGTGCCTAAACCTAAGTCTTCCCCCTGTGTGCCTAAACCTAATACTCCCCCCTTAGGGCCCAACGCTAACCCCCCCCCCAGTGGTGCCTAACCCTAACCTTACCCCCTAGGGGTGCCTAACCCTAACCTCCCCCCAATACCTAACCCGCTACACTCCCTAAACCTAACCCTCCCACCCCACGTCTAATGCTAAGGGCGCCCGGACTTAACTCGTTCGGGCTAGTATCATTCGGCTATCTTAAATCCCTTGTCGGGATTCCCTTTTTGGTATGGAGACCGGCGGCCGCGAACTACATCCCATCTGTGACAGTATCAAACTAAGGCCGCGAGATGGGGTTCTTTAAAACGGTGCACTATTTTGGGACCCACGCTCACCCGTGGGATGCCCGATGTCCCCACAGGGACATTCTAAGCAGGCAGCAGCCACATGGGGACAACACCAAGCTACTAGTGCTGTAACCCCGCTCTGTTGGCTAACGTACCCAGTGAAATATACTAAATAAAACAAAAAAGAATAGAAAAACAAAAGCCTCCTAACATTTTGGTGCCTCTACTGCAGGCACTAAGAGTTGCAGGTGGAGGTGAGGATGGGAGAGTTTAAGAAGGAGTGGAGTTTGTTTCCACCAGATAGGACAAGAGAGGAAATTGAAGCCTTTAGGGGATATTTAGTAATGGACCATTTTTCCATAACATTATCAGTCAGTTGTCAGTAGGGTGGCTGCCAGTGGAAGCATGGTGCTGCTGCAGTTACAGAGATTAGTAGACCATGCCAAGGCACATAGAGGGTAGATGGTATTCCAATGCCATAAGTGAATTATTAAGGGAGTTAATACTGAGGTTTCCATTTTGTCGTCAACTATCTGAATAGAAAAGTAGCATAGACTCAGAAAATAAATCAATGTGAAAAGCTATGTATATGAAACATTTTTTTTTTTAGTGGTTAAGGAGGACATTACTTTCATATGAATAACTTCTTTCGTGGGACTTTCTGGTCTTTGCAGACCTAACAAATAAGATTAATATCCTGGCTAACAGGGAACTCAAAATCACATACTTAGAAATCTTATCATGTAAAGAAAGTCAGCTGCTATGTATGATCTTAAGATAAGCCCTAAATCCAGAAGAAAATAGGTGTTTTTGGCAGTTAAGGCTTTTCCCATACAGTATCTAAGACCCCACAAGCTGGGGATGGTCATCACTGGGTTTTGCAAGGTGCAGCCTTTGCCAGCTGCCCCCAGCATGGAGAAGCATATTTAAGGAGCATTGTGACAACCCTTTTAACATTTTCACCATCTGAGGATAGCGAATACAGTGGCCACCAGTGGAAATAATGCTTTTTACCAAGCTAATTACCAGTTGTTTCATTTTATTCATTTTTTTTACTCAACAATGGAAGCCCAAGCCAGACTTCCGGTCCAAGGCAAATGCATGACCTGGCTGTGCAATAGGCTGCCTATAGACCTGGGGATGCTTAATTTTCAGTCTTACAGCTGCCAGGAAAGCAAAGTTTCAATGGCAAAAGACTTTCTATTGCAGAAAAAAAAAAAATCTTAAAAAAATTGTCAAATCTTAAATAGAATCCATAAACGTTAAAATAGCAAACACAGTAAAAAGTTACACGTGAAGGCAAATTCAAGATAAAGTAGATTAAAAAAATAAAATCAAAATCAAATTAAAACACACTATATGTACCACTAAAAAAAAAGAAAAGGGGCAGCACAGACGGTGTAATAGTTAGCATTACTGCCTCACAGCACTAAGGTCGTGGGTTCAATTCCCTCCATGGCCCTGCCTGTGTGGAGTTTGTATATTCTCCCTGTGCTTGCGTGGGTTTCCTCCCACACTCCAAAAATATACTGTCAGGCTAATTGGCTCACATAAAATTAACCTGTGTGTGTAGATGTGGTAGGGAATATAGATTGTAAGCTCCACTGGTGCAGGGACTGATGTGAATGTCCAAATATTCTCTGTAAAGCGCTGCGGTATATGTGTGCTATATAAATAACTGGTAATAAAATAAAGTTGTTGTTAGGTACTTCAAGGTAAATCAGGACATTTTTTTTTTTTCAACTTAAAGTTTTAATTTGGGCACTGTCTAAACTTGAAAATACATATTCATCCTACACAAACAGATGGTAAATACTAGTCACTGTAGTTTAACTTCAATCATTCCTCAGAAACCAAACCCAATTTAACATTTTCAAATGTGGCAATTTGGAAGATTCTCTATGCAATTTTAGTAACAATTTGAATAAAAGGATCACTAACAATTCCCTTACAGGTATAAACAAGCATACAATGCAATTTTATGTCATACTTAAGCCACTTTACACTGTCAAAAGATAAAAAGCTGAATTGCCAGTGAAGAATTATAAAATGGTTACACTAATAATCATTTAAAGGAACTGCCATAAAATTTATGATTAAATGCGTAAAATATGGAACTGATTAAAAAAATAAATACATAAAACAGTTTGCAGTAACATCCCATAGAAAGTGAGCAAAATGTCCCCACTGTAATTTAGTCTGCCCCCTTAACAGCAGTATTCTCCTACCATGTCGCAAAACATCCTCATCCATCTCCTTCCCCCCCATACAGCACATCCTCTCCCATCTCCTTCACCCCGTAGCAGCACATCCTCTCCCACCTCCTTCCCCTCCCACCTCCCCCTGTAGCAGCACATCCTCTCCCATCTCCTTCCCTCTTTAGTAGGACATCCACGCCCGTCGCCTACCCCCCCCTCCCATAGCAGCAAATCCTCTCCCACCTCCTTCCCTCTTCCACCTCCCCCTGTAGTAGCACATCCTCTCCCATCACCTTCCCCCTTTAGTAGGACATACACGCCTATCTCCTTTCCCCCCGTAGCAGCAAATCCTCCCCCACCTCCTTCCCCTTCCACGTCCCCCTGTAGCAGCACATCCTCTCCCATCTCCTTCCCACTATAGTAGGACATACACACCTATCTCACCCCCCATTTACCTGCCCCCCTCTTCTCCCCCCCCCCTCCCCGTAGCAGCAAGTCCTCTCCCATCTCCTTCCCCTTCCACCTCCCCCCATAGCGGCACATCCTATCCAATCACCTTCCCCCCTGTAGAAGCACATCCTCTCCAATCTCCTTCCCCGACATACAGTGTTCTCCTACCACCTCATAGCAACACATTATCTTCCCTTGCCCAACTGTGTGAGAACTGGGTTGGGTACGGGATGCCGGCACTAAGGATCCCGGCGGTCTGAATCAACGCCGGCATCCCGACAGTGTTAGGATACAAACACCTGTCGGTCGGTATCCTAACCCTCCCCTCTTTCCCTACCCTTAAACCGCCCCGGTGCCTAAACCTAACCCTCCCACCTTAGTGCCTAACCCTAACCCTCACTCCTCAGTACCTAACCCTACCCAAATCCCGATACTTACCTTCAGGTAGCCGGCGCCGGGATTCTGACAGGTGTCGGGATTCCGGCGCTGGCATTCTGAGCGTGGGAATCCCTGCGGTCAGTATTATGATCGCATCCCGTAATAACTACCTGCCTACTAAGATAGATGACAAAATGTTGTTGAGCAATCAAGAAATAAATGGTGATACCCCCCCTAGCACGCTCATTCTGCTGACGGGAAGTTCCCATCATCAATTTAAGGTGAATAAACCTAACATGTGTCTCTCTTACTGTGTAAAACAAGTAGCAGTCATTTTTCTAGAGAACAAAATGCACTGAGGTCTATATAAAACAGGTCAGTTAATGTGGCTTCTGCATAATGGAGAAGAGATGGTGTGTACGGACGTGTGTTTACGTATGTAAGTATATGTACTACATGTGTGCTCATACATCTAGCCGCCTCGGGGGCAAATGCAGGATTCTCAGGGAGGGGTTTCCATTCTATATGTACACACATATGTGTATGTATATGTGGCATAACTAGGGTATTTGGAGCCCAGGGCAATTTAAAAAACAGAGCAACCCCCCAAGTAGGAGCGCACGACAGAGGCCCCCAGTAGTAGTCCTCCCTATGTAGTGCCCCCCCAGCAGTGCACCCAGTAGTGGTCCCCCATATGCAGTGCCCCTTATATAGTTGCCCCCCCCAGCAGTGCCCCCAGTAGTGTTCCCCCCATATGCAGTGCCCCCAGTAGTGCCCCTTATATAGTGCCCCTATTAGTAGTCCCCCCTATGCAGTGCCCCTTATACAGTGCCTCAGTAGTGTCCCCCCAGCAGTGCCAGAGCCCCCAGTAGTGGTCCCCCATATGCAGTGCCCCCAGTAGTAGTCCCTCTTATATAGTGCCCCCAACAGTGACCCCATCAGTGCCAGTGCCCCCCCAGCAGTGCCCCTTACATATACAATGACAAATACACACACAAAAAAAACACTTACCCCGCTCCGGTGCCCGCCGCCGTCCGTGAGCCGCCTTCAGTCTAGCTCCCTCTGGGAGGGCTGTGAGCATGGCACACTGCCCGTCCACTGCCGATTCAGCTGCCAGCGCTTCCTCGTCAGGTGGTATGAAAGCCACCTGACGTGGAAGCTCTGACATCTGAACTGGCAGGGGCCTGGCAGTCTCGATCGTGGGTGGCCCAGGGATGGTGCAGAGATGGAGGCAAAGCTGTAATGTAGCATTTCTCATGCAGATACAGCCGCAGTCGCACACAGACTATAGCAATACTGCAGAAGCTGCTTGTGCGTCTTATTGACATCGCTGTGTAAAAGTTGCACGAAAAGATGCTCGGTGCTACCAAGTTACGCCACAGCATGGTGCAACTGGAAGGGCTGTTTAACGCGCAAGAAGCACTAGCGCATGGAGGGGGGGGGGATTCTAAGTACCCAGAGCCACCTCCCCCCCCCCGCCCCCGACCAACCAATTTTTTTATTTCTACAGAAATGGAGACAGCTTTGCCTCCATCTCTGCACCATCTCCGGGCCACCCACGATCGGCGCTGCCAGGCCAGGCCCCTGCCAGTTCAGATGTCAAGAGCTTCCGCATTAGGTGGCTTTCATACCACCTGACGAGGAAGCGCTGGCAGCTGCATCGGCAGTGGACGGACAGTGTCCACTGTGCGAATAAGACACATTTTAAAGGGATAAAGTCACACGAAAATACGCTCAGCACTACTGAATCGCACAGCGCTCACATGTTGTTTGTAACGTGACTTGTAGCACACGGAGGATAGATGTATGTAGACACGTCTGTATGTATTTAGGCTTAAACATTCTTTGGGGTCTAGATCTCCTAGTTTGGTGCATAGCACATTCTTTTATAGCCTGGAAAAGTATGGAATCACTCAACATGCTGACATAAATAAAAGCTATAGATAAAGCTACTTTCCACAATTCTATTTTTTGTTTCATATATATTTGTTTCATATGCCTCCCACTACAGTCAAACTGCACTGAAGTGCCAAAAGTCACAGGACAGCAGTATGCAAAGGTAATGGTAGATGGCGTCACTGTACTGTTACTTCATGGAAATGCCCAGACCTGCATCAGTCGCAATCGGACATCTCAGTTTGAACATCTGCCCGGCTGCTTATGGCAAGGTGACGTGAATTATCGAAGTTTAAATGAGGCATGATAGTGGGTGCCCGACGATTGGGACATTCCATTTCCGAAGTTGTGCAGACATTCAACATTCCTCGATCTATTGGGTTACGTGTGTACCGGGAATACCTCATGGAAGGCATTAACATCCACCATGGACAGTGCAGTGCCCGACCATAGGTGCTTAATGATCGTGACCAGCTGCGTCTGGCCAGAATTATCCGGGGTAACAGGCAAGAGACACTGGCTCAAACCACAACCACATTTAATGCAGTAGATACCAGACGCATATCCAACAAGACAGTGCAGTGTTCTTTAGCTTCCAAAGGATATGGGAGCAGAAGTCTCACCAGAGTGACCGTTAACACTACGACACCGGACATAGCATCTCACTTGGGCTTGAGACGTCGCTAATTGGAACCTGGAGGACTGGCAACATGTGGCATGGTCCAATGAGTCACGGTTCCAGTTGTTTCAGGCTGATGGTAGGGTTTGGGTGTGGCGCAGACCCCATTAGGTCATCGAGCCCCAGTTGTCAACAAGTTACCGAGAAGGCTGGTGGTGGTTCCATAATAGTGTGGGGTGTGTTCACGTGGCATGGGTTGGGTCCTCTGGTCTGCCTGAACATGTCATTGACTGGTAATCACTACGTTGAATTGCTTGATGACCATATGCAGCCCTTCATGGACTTCATGCACCCCCACAAGGATGGAATATTCCAGCAGGATAATGTACCGTGTCTTCGGTCCAAAGTTGATCAGAACTGGTTCAAGGAGCATTCTGGAGAGTTCAGACAAATGGTATGGCCACCACGTTCGCCCAACATGAACACAATCAAGCATTTATCGGACTTGGTGGAGAGGTCCATTCCCACCCAAGATCCTGCACCTACCAATATCAGGGAGCTGTGGGAAGCTATCCAGATGGCATGGGTCAACATCTCTCCAGAGGTCTTCCGTCTACTCATGGAATCGCTACCACGTGGAGATGTTGAACTTTGCTGGGCTAGAAGAGATCCTACACAATACTAGCCATCTATCACATTACTTTTGGCACTTCAGTGTACTGTTAAACAGAGGTGTGATATGAAGCGCAGTGTGAAAAAGGACAGGAAAGGTTTTAAATGTGATTTTGCACATTTTGTGTATGCCCCAAATGAAAGCAGCCATTGTGCAAACTTATGCAGGTTATCAGTTCACCAGGAGCCTGTATGTCAGGTATTCTAGGTGTAGATCACAAGACCCCTCAGAGACTCTGTAAGGGAATATTACACAATTTGAAATATGTACAGGGGTGATTAGTCTAACAAAACCAGTAGATGTTCTTATTAGTGGTGGAAATATTGCAACACCAAAGGGGTGCTGCCCCTATGGCACAGAGAGGTAAAATGGGACCTGGTAATGACTACAGAAACAAAAAAATCCAATGGGACTAATAAGGAACAGTTATTGTAAACAACAAGAAGGCATGATACAGTAGGAGACAGTAATCTAGGGCTCATGTGAAAATAAACCTCTTAATACAGTATCCTCTGTGCATTACTGCTGGTATAATCACCAGGGATTGTGTATGCAACATGGAAGACACCTACTCATACAGCAGAATGCATTATGTAAAACACCTGCATCAGAACCAAAGGTTTACTATGAGATATTTTTAAGCTAACAGCTTGTATATTCCCACATATTTCCAAGATGTTTGTTTCGGAGATTTTCTTTGATAATTTGTAATACAAAAAGCAGAGATTAATGAAAGACACATTAGTTTATTGAAAGGATAGTCTTTGCTAAAGGGTCACCCAAGAAACTAAAGCGACACAACCCCAAACATTTTTGTCTCAATTTTGCATATTGTTTTATTTTGTTTGTGAATGATTCCTACGGATGTAAAAAGGATGCAGGTTTTCCCTAGTTCTGATCAAAATTATATGATTCTGATTAAAATTATATGTGCAAAAAATTGGTTGCTAATAACCTGAAGGTTACATTTGAGGCCTATTTGCGACTGTGTTACAATTTCAAGCTTTTCCAGGATAAAGGATTTTAGTGCACAGTCCATTCTCTAGCACCAAGGCGGCAAGTTTTCAAGGAGACCTTTTTTTACACACTAGAAAGGGATATATTGGCTGCAATCTGCGGAACACTAATAGAGGTATTCAATATGGGTGCGATAAGTCCGTTTTTTGCTTTAATATCACTGGTTTTAGTTTTACACCGTATTCAATTTCAAAGACTTATCGCAGTTTTGAAAAGTCTTTGATAAAAAACGGTGATAACTTTTCACCATTGAATAGGTGTCGAAAAAAAGTGCAGAATTGTGGTTTAGGGGTGCAGGCTTAAAAAAAATAGCCTGCTCCCCTGAGAATGACATTTAAAAAAGAACTGTCAAAAAAAGTAAAAAAAAAAAAAATAGGGACACCCCAAAAAATTAACTTAAAAATAGGGGTGCAAAAAAAAAAATGGGAAAAAATTGTTTAACAATTGGGAAATAGGTTCAGGGCTATTCTGCAAGGATGCAGCAGGTGTTTTCTAGAATAGAATTATAGCGGCAGGTGCACAAAGGCAGAATTTTTTAAAATTTACTTTTGGGACATCAAAATATGCTAGTACCCATTTTCATGTACCCCAAATTTGATGGGACCACTAAAAAAAATGAAAAAAATAACCTAAGTGCTCTTCTGCATCACTTCTTCAATGTCGGGAAAAAAAACACCTGCTGCGGCTATTTAAATCCCCGACTTTCAATTAAAGGCTAAAACGGGGGTACCCATAGTGTTCCCCCATGTTTTTACAACTTTAGGGGGGTCTTACAATTATTTTAAGGAAAAATTCGTAACTTTATGCAAATCAAACTTCGGAGTTTCCCGTTTTCGTTAATTTGATATTGAATACGGGGATAAGTGGGAGCGCGCAGCAGACTTAACGCAGAAAAAAACTCCGATATGAAACGTTAACTTCGGCAGTGAAGTTAACGTTTCATATTGAATACCCCTCTAAAAGCACTAATTGGCACTTTCAAGCCCCCCCCCCCATCATCTCTTGGGCCCGTCCCCTTCCTGTGTCGCTCGGCAACATCCTCCCCATTTCTCTTGTCCCCTTTCCCCCGTGTTTCTTCCGCACATCCCCATCTCTCCCCGGCCAGGTGCCTTCAGCACTAATCACCTACACGTTACTGCATTTTTTTTTCAATTTATGTAAGTTATTCTATATAACGGCTACTTAGTAGTTGGGATATAAAGTTAGGTATTATCTTTTGGCCTAGGGGTGTCATGAAAAAAAACTGATGAAACACTAGGGGTGCCGTGAAGTGAAAAAGTTTTGTAGCTACTGCCTTGACCCATTGGATTTTACAGTCTTAATTCCTTAACATACATGCATTGCAAGCACACAGGTTAATTGGATGTAGACATAAATGACCCATCAGGTGTGGGAGGAAACTCACACTAACACAGGGAGAACATACAAACTCCACACAGATAAAGCCATGGCTGGGAACGTAACATATCAGTGATGTGAGGCAGTAATGCCAACCACCACGTTGACCCTGCTGCCCTTCAATATGACTGGCAAGTGCATCTCACATGGCTTCTTACCATACAGTAGAATCACACTCCTACATAATCCTCAAGCAGTCCTGCACCATATAATACATGTCTCTCCAGTTAAGAGAGATGACAGCAAATTATTTAATACAACTATGCTAATAATATAAAAAAATAAATTTTGCCTCTTATTAATTCCAATATAAACATTGTTTCTATAAAAATAAGTGAACATGTTAGATTATTAATATACTGAGTTTTGTGTCTGACACTCTCAAAGATAAATAAAAGACTAATTCTTCTATAAAGCAGAAACAAAAGTGCTTCAGTTAACATGTATAAGCATATCTCACACCACAGAGAATTCAACCACTAGAGATACAAATATAACAATTTTATGTGTACTTCCAAACATAAAAGAAGTAGAAGTAAATAAATCTAGCTAAAACAAGAAACTACAGTCACACAAACACATGAAATAAACTATATTCATGTCTTGGCACCATAACATCTGCTAAAGTGTAATTATTTTTTTGTGCATTTGCAAGAACCTTCTGGTTGCTGCAGATACATGTCTAAAGAATATTTGGGCGTTGGTGTTGAGAAACATGCTTAATCAAATGAAAAGAAAAAAAAAACTTCAATACAGTGCAGGTCAGTACAACACTCACATTATCTTTTTTTGCCAAAGGGAGCAAAAAGTGAAGAGACATTTGTGGGAAAAGCAGCCCGTTAGCAAATACTTTTACAAAGAATTAGCTGAGGCGAAGTCAAACAAGTTCGGCTGCGAGCTGCCAATCAGGCAGATGTTGCTGGAGCAGCCAAAAGCTTCAGGCAAAAGGATTGTTCTGTGAGCAAAGAGCAGCTTGTGAATCTTTACTGCAACTTTAGCAATTACCTCTCTTCTGTACCCTCTTTCCGTCCCCAGTTTTAAAACATTAAAAATGCTTCTATGTTTCAGTGATGGAATAGTGAAGAATTGGTTTGGTTACCCACAATGCCTAGAAAACATGCCCACTTCAGCACTTCCAACTTTGTTTCCGGTTTTTTTCAGTAAATCATAGTGACTTTCGGAAATTGCAATTTAATATTTTACAAAACAATTAATAGTGTATTATGCCCACCGAGGCCTGAAACTATGTAAATTATTAAAAAGTGAGTGCTGATGTTAATTACAAAAACAGCAATAATTAAAACAAACATTTTCTACACAAATAACACAGATATCAATTCATTTAAAAAACAAATAGATGCAACGTGGATTTACTTACCAAGTTCAGTGAAACTCCCCCATTTACAAAGCAAAGAGAAAAAGAAAAAAATGACTAAGTAAACGTCTGACACCGTCTCAGAAAATGGCAGCAATGTTTAACCAGAAGGAACGTGAGAGATTCACTTGCAGAACAGAGGTGACAGGCATGCAGTAAAATGGGGAAAAAAATGCTGCTTTAGGTCTTAACGTCAAAAATTCATGCTGGCATCTGAAAGCATGGAGCTGCCCTTGCAGCTGTTTCTTCAAGCAGTCACTGTTGAAGTAGAAATCCTGCCACATTCTTGCCTCTTGCATGATTTTTCTGCTAAAATAGCTCAGAACAGACTGGCAAAGTTCTCCTTCCCAAATGAAAGCTCTAATGTCTGCTTCAGCAGAGCTCTGAACCAAGCTCCTATGTTGCTGAGTGAGTGACAGCATTGCCAGCCAATCAGCTTGGGTTTTTCAGGAAAATCACCCCTTAATTTATTCAAAATTAGGTCATATGACACTATATGAACTGCTATTGGCTTAAAATGAATGTAGTGTTAGCCTGCTCTGTAAAGGCCACCCATCTATGCCTCCTTAGATTGTAGACACCTCTTGCCTACAAGCATAAAAGGAATATTACAAACAACAACAAAAAAAAAAAAAATTATATGACTGTACACTGAAAACTTACCAGAGAATCCCAAGAATGGAAGGGCCGGAGCTCAGTGATCCTCTGAGCCTTCTTTAGAGAGCACTGAGGTATCAGGGAGAGCTCATCCAGAGAAGCATCTTGCAGGAAGCTAACTATTTTGGCTTTGTATTCCTCCTCCATTATCTCATCACCACTGCTGTAGTCTTCATCCAGAACACTGCCTGCATCTGAAGCGGACTCCTCGCTATCTGTGTCCCTTTTAAAGCTGCTAACATTTTTTTTGCCTTTAGATTTTTTCTTTAAGCCATTTTGCATCAACGCAGCACTGGATTTCTGGTTTGACTTCACTTTGGTGCTGTTTTTAGAATGTTTTTTGTGACTTACGGAAGCTCCTTTGCCGTTTGACACATCGTTTTTGGAAGCATTCTGCAAAACATCTGTTTACACACAGTTTTAATACAATTTCTGCGTAAATGTTTGCTGTGATGTTTGGCACACAGTTTAATAAAGAAAGAAAATTTAATAATTCTATTTCATTAAAATGCATTCAATATTCATGTCTTGGCAACATAATTTGGGCTGGAGGCTTAATAGAGAAATATGAAAATACATCTATACTAGCCCTTACAATTCTAAAAAGGACATAAAAGAACAAAAATTCAGTTTAAATCGCAGGCAAATTATATGTGAATTTAATAAAAAAAATATTTTTTATCTATGCATAAGGGACAGAACATGTCAATTGCACACCTATTCATATGGTCACAAAATACTGAAATGTTATAGTTCCTGCAACAATAGTTCGGTCTACCACATGCTGCTGTCACAAAAACCACAAGCCTGGTTCCCGCTTTCACTTCGACACCCTGGGCAGGACCATGTAGGATGCTCAAACCACAGCCCAATCAGAACAGGAGATTCCTCACATCTTAGTGGTTTGTAATGCTCTGCATTAACAAAGAGGTCTGTTGCTGAGATGCGGAAAAGTGGGTATTCGGGCATGCCATCAATTACACATGACAATTTCTGCCATAAGTATTATCCTGTTTGCAGATTAACACTTGCCATTAAGCAGGTGGTAGAAAAATGCTAGCCACTTAAATGAAAGAAAAAGCTGTTCAGGTTTTGACTGAAAATACAGTACAGATGTTCTCCATATGAAATCTGTGGAGTTTTGTGGATGAAACAGACATTCAATTTGCCAGGGATGAGGAAATGAGAACATGGTCTCTATGCTAATCAATTATATCCAAATGTGCAGATATCTTCTAATCACATGTAGCTAGAAATGTAGACTGTAAGGAAAACAAAGCAACCACTGTGGAGAAAAATAGATGTGGGGAATGTTATCTGTCATAACAGTACTGTGAATTCAAATGTAGAAATATGCTAGTTACCTACTGGTGTTGGGAAAATGCCAGTAACCATGCAGGTCAAGCAGAAGGGTAACCAGCACTCGCTGTCACGGTCAATGGAGGACATTAGATTGACTCAAATACATTTACTTACAGTACACTCCAGTAAACAAAGGGAAAGATCCAATATCTACTGCTGCGCTGCAATTGCTCTTGACAACAAGCACTGGTGGGTATAGAGCCTTTGTCAGACCAGCCATCGTTAAAATAAATTTTGAGTAGCAGTATCACTACCCGTGTACCTAGTATACCTAGGCCATGCAAAAAAAGACACTGGACCTGGCCCCAAGCACCCATTGGCTGCACCAGGCACAGAAAAGACAGCCTGTGAAGGCGCACACACCTCTCATACAGCGAGAACAAGAGTAGTGTGACTATGTGAAGCAGCTACAGCAGGAGGCCGCCATAGAAGTCTGACTTTAACTGAGAAGAGCAGAACACAGAGACATAATGTGATCTAAGGAGCACTACAACGTGGCACAATGGGGTCTATGTACCAAGCAGTGAAAAGTATGGAGAAGTGGACCAGTGGAAAAGTTGCCAATAGCAACCAATCAGCTCCTACCTATTATTTTATAGACTGTACTTTATAAATGCTACTTCAAAGTAAAATGATTGCTATGGACTCACTTCTTCACTGCTTGATATATAAACCCCAAAGTCTACTAAGGATACTACAAAGTGGTATAATATCTACTAAGGGCACTACAGAGTGGCATAATGTGCACTAAAAGCACTGTAAAGACAAAATCTCTACTTAAAAAATGTATGGCGTGTCTTGACTATTTTGGCATCTTGCTCATTGTGCCACTAGTTGAAAGAGGTTGAAAATCTCTGAAGTACAGTGTGTGCTCATATGTGTGGCAGGGAATTTAGACTGTATGCTCCAATGGGGTAGAAACTTATAGTTTGTGTGTGTTATACACACATATATATTTTATAAATAAATTATATATATTTTATATACAGGGTGGCCATAATTAAACCTCCACTATTAAGAGCAGTCTGCAGCTTGATCTAACAACCAGAATGTCACCAAATTTGGTAAGGAGCCTAAGAGGCTAATTAGGGAAGCAGGTTTCCGCAGAAAATATTTTAGTACAAACAGTCGCCAAATACAGGGAATATGGCGCTGTACAATGTGAAAAGTGTGTGAAAATAGTCAACAAGACTGAACTGCAATGAACAATTACCTTTGTGTTATACTAATGATAAAGCAATAAAACATTTATCTGTCCATTTTCACAATGTAATATTCCCATATTGGTTACTTTTTTGCACTGAATAGTGTTTAATTATGGTCATCGAGTGTGTGCACATATAAATATGGGATGTAGACGGCTTCCCGACAGGTCGGGATCCCGGCACCAGTATCCTGACCATCAGCATCCCGAAGGCAAGTATCAGGGTGTTAGGGGGAGGCTAGAGTTAGCTAGTGGGGTTAGGCATTAGGGGGAGGGTTAGAGTTAGGCACCAAGGAGGGGGTGTTAGGTTTAGGCACTAGGAAGGGGGGGTTAGGTTTAGGCATCGGGGAGGGAGGGTTAAGGTAGGGGGTAGGGTAGGGAAAATACTTACCATGCCTCCCTATGGGTGTCGGGATTCTGGCTGTCGAGATGCCGCTGTCGGTATTCTGAACAGCGGCATCCCGACATCCGGGATATCATACCCAATCCTATAAATATATGTACACCCATACATACACACACATGCATGCATTCGCGCATGTACATACACACGAGTGGTAGCGAAATTGGCAAAATACCCTTGTAACAATATCACACACAGGCTTCACTCATGCATTTATTAAGTAGACAAAACAAGGGTCAGGATCATGTATAAAAATATTGGGCTACCCTAGTTACTTAGACTCATTGCTAACACGTCTTTCAAAAGGACAGTACAGTGACTATGAAAAAGACCAAGACAGCTCCACTTGCTAATATTTAATTAGTAACAGTGTCTAAGTAATACCCCTTTTCCTACTGCTGCAATAAGCCGGGTTATTGCCGGGTCGTGGCTCAGTGGAAAAGGGTCCCTGTCAAGTGACCCGGGAATCCAACCCAGGTAGCTACCAGGGTCGGACCCGGGTAATGCTACATTGTAAACGGCGCGACACGGCTTATCCAACCTGGGTCATGCCTAAAATTAGCTGATTGGTGGTTATGGAGCAGTCAACTCCCACTTTTTATGACCTCACAAGTTTAGCTGGGCAGAACCAGGTTCAGTGTGAATGGGGCTAACCTGGGAACAATCCAGATTGAAGGTGCAGTATAAACGGGGTCGGACCTGGGTTGGAACCATGTCTGAAAACCCAGGCTGGACCGGGGTTATTGGTGGAAAATCGGCATTCCATGCTGATGTTAATACCTAGGAAAAACTAATCATTAGCGTGTGGCATTAGTGACCAGAATCACATACTGCATGATCCTGAAACTGCAGAAAAAAGGATTTCAAGACTTCAACCTGTGGCGGGAGCAGCAAGTTTAATCAAAAACAGTCAGACAACTACTCTACTGAGTGAAATATGATAGTTGGGGTTAGAGTGCATAAACTGCTCATCACACCTAGATAAGCACTTTCGCTTTTCTAGGTACAGATGTGGCCTTACACATCTTTGCTGCAGCTGCACCAAACAGCTCACTCTTCGCGTGCCAGGTCTTGTGAGACTTTGCTTGCGCCGGGCATTCTCTGTGGGTTTTTTTCGCTGAAAATGTATCTAAGTCGCAATGTGATATGTCATAGACGCTCCAGCAGACTGTGCTGATTAATTTGATATGCGCTTGTATATCTGTGTGCGACATGTGTCGCATCGCATTGTGACAGACGTATTTTCGGCAAAAAATGATGGCCGACGCTAGCAGAGTAGCAGGGGACCTGGCGGCTTACTCAAGCCAGGCAAGTGTCACTAGGATCACTATGAGGGACACTATGATCATATCCCAGCCATAATGTTATATCAGACCACGATAATTTAATTACCACCTCCTCTCCTACCCTGTAGGCTGCTCAACCTGCACATACATGGTGGACATGCATCTTTTGCAAACCTTCTTGTAAGAGCCTAAAGCAGTCATAATAGGTATTGCTATTCAGTTAAAAAGAAAAACTCAATGGAAGAACTTTGGGCAGCGAATTTACACCCGCAATTTCAATGCCAAAACCATGGCATTAAAACGGATCAACTTCACTGTTTCACTTTGACCCAATCGCAGAAATCTCACTAGACTCCCTTTGACATTCGACACACAGGAACAAGTTCTGCACTAGTATAACTATAATTTTATAGCTATCTTAAGCAGGATTCAAATTACATAAATGATGGGGCTGCAGCCTTGTGACAACCAAATCGGACCATGAGCAAACCAGAGGAAAAAAAAGGAGGTTGTTTTAGGATGGTGCACAATTGTTAAAACCTTTACTGTATATTAATAAAATGTCATATTTGTACAGGAACAGCAAAATATTTAAAAGAGATAGATACTAGATGGTGTACGTGAAGATTATGTTTTAAAAACAAACAACGAAATCCCTAGTTATTATATATTATTCACATATTTTTATTCCCTCATTGGAAGTAATTGTGTGTATTAGGTGTGTAGATCTTTCACCACACACCTAGCAGACATGATGCTCAAACTTGGTTAAAGGAGAACCATTGACACACAGTTAGAAATCTGGATAATTCATGAAAATATAATCCATTTTGAGTTTAATATTTACTCACAGGTCTTATGATGAGTATTGAATATATTTGGTAGGATTAGGAGTGGAAGCTGTAATGTAATATATATTGTGTCCAGTATCGTGTATAAAATACAGAATAGTTTCACTCAAATCTAAATATTTTCTAGAGATCCAATATTGACATGCACAGTTTCAAAGGATATAGAGGGGTATTCAATATGAAAGGTTAACTTCCCTGGCGAAGTTAACGTTTCATATCGGAGTTTTTTTCTGCGTAAAGGTATGGTGCGCGCTCCCGCTTATCCCCGTATTCAATATCAAATTAACGAAAACGGGAAACTCCGAAGTTGTATTTGCGGAAAGTTACGAATTTTTCCTTAAAATAATTGTAAGACCCCCCTAAAGTTGTAAAAACATGGGGGAACACTATGGGTACCCCCGTTTTAGCCTTTAATTGAAAGTCGGGGCTTTAAATAGCCACAGCAGGTGTTTTTTTCCCGACATTGAAGAATTGATGCAGAAGAGCACTTAAGTGGTCCCATCAAATTTGGGTTACATGAAAATGGGTACTAGCATATTTTGATGTCCCTAAAGTAAGTTTTTAAAAATTCTGCATTTGTGCACCTGCCGCTATAATTCTATTCTAGAAAACATCTGCCGCATACATGCAGAATAGAACTGAACCTATTTCCCTATTGTTTAACAATTTTTTCCCATTTTTTTTTTTTTGCACCCCAATTTTTAAATAAATTTTTTGGGGTGTCCCTATTTTTTTTTAAAACTTTTTTTGACAGTTCTTTTTTAAATGTCAATCTCAGGGGTGCAGGCTATTTTTTTTAAGCCTGCACCCCTAAACCCCAATTCTGCACTTTTTTTCGACACCTATTCAATGTTGAAAAGTTATCACCGTTTTTTTATCAAAGACTTGTCCAAACTGCGATAAGTCTTTGAAATTGAATAGGGTGTAAAAGTAAAACAAGTGATATTAACGCAAAAAATGATGTTATCGCACCCATATTGAATACCCCTAATAGTAATTGGCCGTATTGCACCCCTTAAAATAGTAGGGCCTTTTAAATTGCCTGGACAGTAATATTAATGGGTGCATATATCTTATAAGCTCTCTGTATTTAGTCCAAAAAGTAATTAGACATGTAAATTTAAAACATATAGCTTATTAGTATCCCAATTGACCGTACAGATCCTAAACACACTTGGGGGAAATTCCTCTACTATATGATAGAAGTCATATAAGGATACTTTGCCTCAACAATCCTATTCCTTATATTATGGTCACTGGATATATTCCAAAAATGTAGATGATATATAGATGTTTTGTGCCACATTTCTTTTTATATGTTATCCCACTTTTGCTCTCTTCATTAAAATTAGGTGTACTGGTTGCTGAAATAGCCTGCTGGTGATTAGTGCTAGTTCAGCAGTGTACAAATAGTTACACCAAATGCAACAATTAGTGGACTTTAATATTGTTTTGGGTTTATTAGACCCATCTGCAGTGGACAAACGTTTGTTCCCTGAAGAACGTTACGTTACAAAAGGCTACCATGATCCCTAAATCACCTAAATTCCGGGTCTGACCCGGAGTTGGAACAAAGTTCCTATCCGGATCAGACCTGGAATTTTGCCGGCGCCGACTCGGGATACTCCCGAGTCAGCGCCGCTCACACCGCAGTCGGGTCTGCATAGACCCGGCTTTTGCGGAGTGAAAGTGGTCGCTTGGACGTCATCTCCAAACGCCACTGAAGCCGGACCAATCGGCCGGCTAGCAGCGCACTCCAGGTCATCGTGACCCGGAGTGCGCTGTTCTCACAGCAGGGTTTCACGGGCTATGCCCGTGTTAAACTCTGCTAGTTACCTGGGTTGGATTGCCGGGTCACTCGACCCGGCGATCCAACTATCTCCCCTTTTACACCAGGGAGCTGCCCGGGTTAACCCTTCAAAAACCTGGGTTTTAGCTCCGGTGTAAAAGGGGTATAAGTGTCCATTTACTGCTGAGCAAGTCCAGAGTGCACTCATATATAATCAATAACAACGTGCCCGGGTGCCTCTCCTTAAATATAGTCAACACAGAGGGCACTCCACAGGTCTCAGCAGCATGTCATGAATAAACCAGACGGAGCCGGTAATAGACATTAGTGACATGCTTCTGAGACCTGTGGAGTGCCCTCTGTGTTGACTATCTATCTATATATTCTGAAGAGCTTAAGCCAGAGGTTCCCAAATGTGTTCCTCAAGGCACAGTTCAGGTTTTAGAGATATCCATGGTTGAGCACAGGTGGTTAAACCAAATGAAGTCACCTGTGGTCAAGCATGAATATCCTTAAAACCTGGATTGTTAGGGTGCCTTGAAGATGGAGTTTGGAAACCTCTGACTTAAGCGCTTCCGTGACAAGAGATGAGATGGGCGCAATCACTGAAAACCGTGTATTTTACTCTCATAACTAAACAGTGTTGAGTGAGTTTAAGAGACATGGAGATATAGGGCTGGAGAATGAGGCTGTAAGAAAGGGTGTACTCTCTCAGTGTACAAGTAAACCCCAGATTGTTAAAGATCACATTAATGTATGGAGGCTGTGTGGACAGAAACATATCTACCATAGTACCTCTGGTAGACAAAAGTCCATTCATCTCTCTAATCAAGGAAAATCTAACAATTTCTGTAGGGAATGAAAAATAAAAACTTGTACTGCTAATAAGGGGATTGTAAACAGCTCTAGTTTCTACATGTTCGTAATTTACACACAAAGAAACTGTATCATTGTGTACTAACTGGTTAGTGTGTGGCTACGGTTTTCTCTTGTTTTTCAGGGGGAAGTAGTTAGTGCATCAGTTGGGTAGAAAACCATTACACAGGCACTGAATGCAGTGTGTCTATTCAATACCTAAACAATGTAGCAATCACATCAGTAAAGGTGTTCCCCCAAAGATTATGGTTTGAATAGAAGGTGTTGTCTGCTACAAAACTATAAATAGGACCAGATGTAAAAGAGTGCAAGATTTGCAAAGTGCTCAGATTTTGTAGATTTAACGGCAAGATTTGAAGAGGATATTTTTCACAATGCAAAACCAACCAGTTACACCCGACTGCTCAGCTACACAGTGGAGAGAGCAAAGACTGTTTAATGCAGCAAAAGACACTTGTTATCCCTAACCTTCATTTATGATATGAAGCATTTTGTGCACACAATTGTCTTATCGTGTTAGCAAATTTCTGTTTTGTTTCAGCGTTGAAAGAGCAATGCCATGACTTTGTATTGATTTGTGAAAGTCTAAGTATGCAACATTACCTTGCTCATCTTCTGCAAACAACTTTAGTGCCTCAAGTGCTTCATGAAAAGACCAGTCATGCTCTTGAAGTACCTCTCTAAGCTCCTATCCAAAAACAAATGTTGTACAATTACATAAAGCAGTAATCCAATTAGTTAGGGATCAAGAAATTAAACACTTTTAAGACAAGCAAGAAGAGTAACACAAGCAAAATACAATGAAAGTTTAAATGGAAATGTAATGAATGTAAATGAGTAAGCCTTACAGTTTACTGCAGCAAACAAAAAAAGGTTGCATTCATGACGGGCTGTGAGTTTGGATTATGACATGGAAAGCAAAACACTTAAAATATTTACCATCATCATTTAATTATATAGTTTCACAATTTTACGCAGCACTGCACAGAGAATACTGAACCATTCACATCAGTTCTTTCCCACCTGACATCTCGTACAAAGCTTGTATAAAAGATGCTGTCCTAGTAAAATGATTTGGCTTTTGCCTAGAGGGTGACACAGAGCAGATTTCTTGCTCTGGCAGCTGTTAAAGAAAACAGTATACAGCATTTAGAGCCAGCAACAAAAACAAAATATTTATTTCCCAAGAAACACTATGGGGTTGATGCAGGAGATGCACTGATTGCGTTTGGAGGCCAGAAATGGCAACCTACATAACACCTGTACATTTTACCTTGCAGCACTATAAGGGTGAGCAAGAAAATGCACAATGTAATACAATCATATGTACAGGATTTGTGAGCACTGCTCACCCACCGGTACATTACACCAATAGTGCGAGGTCACTTTGCTTCTGGTTGAACCCATAAAAAATGAGTACATGCAAACTCCAAAAAACTGTGTTCTGGTCAAAACTTAACCCACTGTCCCAGCACTGTCAGGCAGCAATGCTAACCCCTTGCCACTCTGCAGATTTATTCAGCAATTTCAGTTATGATGTCAGTGTCGGCGGTCCCTGTAGCCATGGTACTGGCGGTGGGTGGGTCGACCATAATCACAGACAGACATACAGATATATCCCAGCATTAGTTTACAACAAAAGTTTTTAATTCCACTGGGATTATTGGAAAGGATATTGCTACTTTTGACAGTAATCAAACAGGACAAGTTTAAAAAGCAGAGGTAGTGGACTGCCTTAGAAGTTGATTAAGTAACATTTACAACTGAAGTACATATTTCCAGCAGATGGTGGTTCAGGGCTTAGGGAAATTGATGCTGATCACCCCTGGGCGCGTGCACCATAGTGAGGAGATAGCTTAAGGAGTCCTGAACTAGATGATCTATTATACTGCAGTTGAAAACGTTACTTAATCAAAGCCGGTCTTGAAAAAGGTTCAATATGAATCGAAATGTCGACATGTAGTCTGTCTGAACTGTATTCTTTGTGAACTATAAATGGATGAACTTTTGTCAGTGAACTGTTGTATGAAGTGGTTAGTGCCCCCGTCCAGGGTCCTGGAAGGTGGTCGATTTAGATTTGATCCTGTAGTGGGGAACATGGGGAGTACCTCAATGTTGGGGGGGGGAGGAGAGGAGAGAGAGAGAGCTCCATGGGCCTGCATGTCAAAATAATAAAACAGTTTTCACATCTACTGAATCCATTAAACAATGGCAGATAAATACATTCAGTAGGGGCACATTTTCAGCGTTAGCCATGAATATCTTCATCCTACAATGCGCTTCCATATACCCTCAGAATAGCGAAAAGCAGGAAATCTCTTTCCTGTGGTACTAATATCATCTCTGATAAAGGTCTTGGTCAGTGAATGTAAAACATTGTAAAAAGACATGTCAGTGAAGGTGTTACTTGATTGCAGGCAACATATCTGTACAGTCAGATGCACTTGCAGCAGACGTCGAAACCTTTTCATTTCATGCTGCAGCCTTCCGGAGAACAGAAGTCCCTAAAGCAACACACATCAATGCTCCAATAACATGGAAGAGGTGAGGTGATGTCTGTAGGTAGATTGCTCCTTCACCTCTTAACACAGTGTGACATTAAACATTAAGCACCTGTCAGGTACCTCAGTTTAAAGTTTATTATGTCAAATTTAAATGATGAATTGTGCTTTTACACAACTCGCATCCCCCATCGTCTGGCTGCCAATCACAATAAAAAGGGACTTAAATGTTTTCCTGAGAAGAGGGTGAGATGGCGGAAAAGTTCTCATGCTAGAATGTATCCATAAGTAAATCTATGAAGCCCTCTTTATTAAGTAGCCTTACCTCCTTATCTAAATCAGGAAAATGTTTCTGCAGCTTTTTCACACTATTTTCTTGTTTTTCCCATTCATCATCAGAAGTTGAACTGTCATTATCTAAAGCAAACTGCAAAGATAAAAAAGAATTTATAACTACTACACATTGTCTGTCATAGCAATTTCCATTATACAAAATACAACTATATTATCACAATCTGTGTGAATGACAATAGTCATAAGCTGCCTTATATAATCAAAGTATAGTACATTGGTTAGGCTACAGTACCATCCTGTAGCCCCAGTTAGACTTAACCTCTTTACTGACTTTTTTTCTAAAAATGTCCCCACAATTGTTGATGTCATATTATTTTGAATTATGTAAATATTAAACATGATTCAGTATAATTTGTTTTTTTTACAAATATGCTATTGAATGAAGTAAATAGCTAATGTTTATGCAATTTGCGTAATATAAAACATTTTGTAAACTTTTTGGGAAAAATTAATCTTCTACAATTAAAAAAGAAAAAAAAAAAAAGTGTGTGTATAAATTTTATATACAAAAATATCCTGTAAGAATAGCAATCACCAGTCCTGAGGATCAACCATCTCAGCTGCTGCTGTGCTGCCTGAAAGAGAGGGGAGGCGCGGCTGCGCTGTAGCTGGGAGACCGGTGAAAACTGTGGGCGAACCTATTAAGATCACCAATCAGTCTGGGTGACCGTGGAGAGCCAACTGCGGCTGCACTGAACTCCTAGAGCTCTCCAGTAGCCCGGGCTGGCAGTATTAGGCTGGGGAGACTTTGACGCGGCAACCAAGGAGCTGGCCAGAGAGGCTCAACCTGGCGGCTGGTGGAAGATTAGCTTCCAGCAGCCGCAGGCAGCTTCTCTGCCACAGTAGCATCTGATGTAACCACGTCAGGTAAGTAGTCAACCAGTGTTAGAATCCCATCTTCAAGAATGCCAAAAGAAATTTTGGGGCCCTCTACATCTTGAAAAATAGGTCTCGGCTATGTATCAGTGTAGCCAGCATATAAAACAGAGGCAATCATGATGGCTCCTATATAAAGCAGAAACAATTTTAGCAGCAACAATGAAAAACCTTAAAACTATTTTGTTGGCCAGGATATAATACGGACAACAATCTTGCTAATACAGTACTTTGTATATTGTATTATGATACACTTTCGGGGTTTAATTCAAATTAACTCTTATAGGAAAACCATTTTATTTTAATGCTTTTACAGTTGGCACTCTAGTTTTTAATAACAGAATTAATAGCGCTAAAATGGTGATTGCTGTATATAAAGTTAATGCCTAATATGGTGCCTAATATTCAAAGTAGAACTCATACCGCTGGTAGCTCCATAATGCAGAATACAATTTTTGTAATGAGTTTAGAAACCAGAACAAATTACTGACTAGTATTTATTGCAGACACATTACCAGCAGCAAAATACAAATCTAGCACCAAAACAGCATGCCAGATGGAGTTACACTAGTGTTGGTGCAGTTTTCGCTGTGCGAATAACACGATTGCGCTTTGTTTGCAGTGTGTCACAGAGTTTTCTGTTCTGACAACTGTTTGAACGTTTGAGTTGCTGGCTCTTTTTATTTTACTTAAAAGTGCATCACAGAAGTCTACATTACATCTCCAGTACAAATTACTCAACAATTTTAAACAGCTGCAGAAAAAATGCCCTACTGTACCCATGTAAAAAGCTTGTGTCATAGGCAACACCACAAATGTCTGCAATAACCGAAACACCTCAAACGCAACATTCAACCAGCAATGGCCACCATGTCAGACTTGCCAGCGTCAAACCATGCACAATTGTAATACTTGGGACGCAGTCACTTTTCTCCTGTAAGATCTTTATACTCTCAAACCTCACACTCAACCAAATCACTTCCCCAGCCTTTTCCTTTGTCTCATGTGACTTCTGCATCATCCCTCAGCTCCCTCCTTTTTCTTTCCTATGAACACTTGCGGTCTTTTTTTCCATTCGATTTGCTTTCTATTTCCTCAGTTTTATTTCTCTGTGCTCCATCCATTTTTTCCCCCATGCTATCTTCTCCTATTTCCATATAGTGGCTCTGACTTTCTGTATTTGATTCTTTTCGGGGTTCCTGAAGGTAAAAGCCCCTTTTGCCATACGTCAGCAGAGCATCTTTCCCCTATACGCTACGTACTGCTAAAAAGCATGAGGAGTCGCACTTTGTAGCAGAATGGTACTTATGAGTAGTTGTGAACACAGGAGTCGTGTCCTATGTAAAGTGACATATGCTGTTGTTAAGGTCAATTGATTAGAATAGCTGCATGTCATATACAGAGCAGCACCAGAGCGTCCCTCACTGGATCTGCAGCATACTTGCCAACTCTCCCTCATTGTCAGGGAGACTCCCTGAAATAGTAGCAGTCTAGCAATCTCCCTGATTGCACCTTACCCCCATAATAATAATGTAGCTGTTATATTTATTATCTGCTAGCAAATAACAGCTAACAGTGAAATGTCATCCTGCTGTGCAGATCTAAGGAGCACAAGGCCTCCTTCCAATAGGATTTACCTGGGCCCCTAGGTCACTCAACATTCTTGCCAACTCTCCCTCATTGTCAGGAAAACTCCTTGAAATAGTAGCAATCTCCCTGTCTCCCTGAAGTGTCTAGCAATCTCCCTGATTGCACCAGAACCCCAATATGAAGCTGTTACATTTAAAAAGACAGATTTTATATGATATAGATATATATATTTTTTTTTTTCAAACGGGATCATTAGTATAATTTCCCTGAATTGTTTAGTAGACACAATGATCCCTATGGCTACATGTATTTTCTGAAAAGTATCAGTGTGTTTTCATCAACATGTACATCTTACTAACAGCTTTGAGGCTCATTCATATTTGGATGTAAATCAAGTTTATGGCATGCCTCTCATCATGCTCATAGGTGTTGCTTTCACAATCTCCTTGAAATGCTTTTTCAAAAGTAGGCAAGACCCAAGCATCCTAACTCTAGGGCTTGGAGAAACACTTGACCTACAGAATATAGTTTATATTTCTTAAAATACTTTCATAAATACTGAACTACTGGTGTATAATTAATTTCACATACTTTACATATACTCTAACATTTTGTATGTGTCTTGAAGGAGTTAAAAAAGATGAATAGAATAATCCGATTGCAAATTCTGTCACTATCGAACAAAGAAGGTCACTGCCCACAGAGAACAAAAATGTTGCTTATTTTCTCTTAGTCTTTATAAAGAAATAGTTTCTTTCTATTTCTGGTTTATGACATTATCAAAGCACTGCATAAAAATAGATTTTCAGTGTAGATAGCTGGAAGGGGTCAGAATGGTGAACACAGAAATGAAAGCAAGACCTTGTAGAAGTGGAAAAACAGTTGCTGCCTTAAGGGCCCCATAACGGTGCAATATGCGATTCGATGGCAGTTCCGACGGTCGACATATCGGGCGGTCCCCGCACACAGAGCGAGTGTCCGACCGCCTGATATGTCGGCACCCATCTCCTTCACCCGCATAGCGCTGCACGGGATCGTTCGTCGATCCCCAGATCAGTTGAACATGCAGAAAGATCTGGATGAGCGGCGGACGACCCCATGGGAGCACTCAGCGGAGGATATCATGCCCACACACTGAACGATATAGCGGCAAAATTGTTCAAAACTGTTGGAACGTCTGCTATATCGCTCCGTATGTGGGGGCCTTTAGTACTGTGACAGACACTATTCCATACAACTAAATCTGTCCAATAAATCATTTGAGTGCTGGATATTTAGGTAAGATTCCTCAGTAAAAAGATTCTGGTGACAATATTCTACATTACACAAAAAAAAAAAAACAATTCAGGATAAACTGAACTTTAAATTAATCTCTCTTATCCTGGTTTAAATTTACAGGAGGCGGGGAGCAAACATACTTCTGTAAAGAGGTTTTAAATGCAGTTTGAGGTTTGTATAAGAGAATACCTGTAGATACAATCCTGTTAAAAATGATCACGAAAAGCTAACATTGTTTATGGTTGAGTATTTAAATTTAACATACCAAAAATAAATCCCACCAAACATAAAATAATATAATTAGAAAAGTAATAGGATAATTCTATAAGCTTAAATGGGTGCCCACAGCAAAGTGGTAATCGTATGTGCTGGTGTTACCAAGAACTGCGCCACTTGCTGGTAGGCAGAGGTTAGGGGGTGTCGTTTGCTAGTGCTAAATAAGAATTGAGAAATTGCACACTATCTATGTATATATACACACACACACACACATTACTCTATTTGATATAATTATTTTGGTATGGTAAATGATCACTGAAGGTGAACATGACAGATTAGCAGCCACCATGTGTGACCAAATGTCTGCCAAATCTGGTCCTGCGCTCAGTGTAAATAAAGTGGTTGGAACTACAAGAAATATAATAATACAGTTTAGTTTAGAGTACATATATAAATATGAGCGACTGAAGCCTACATACTATCATTCAAACTTTAGCCATATACTGTAGGTAATATATGCAATTAATGCCACTCTACACTCTAGCCCATAGGTTCTGAAACTCTGTCATTATGACCCGAAACAGTTCATGTTTTCAAGGTCTACTAACAGAATCACAAGTGAAATAATTAACTCCACCAGTGGATATTTTCAAATGTGTCAGTGAGCAATGAATACACCTGTGCACCTGCTAGGTAACCTGGAAAACATCAACTGTTTGGGGTCCTGAGGGCAGAGATTGAGAAAAACTGCTCTAGCCTGATAGCATTGCATGACTGACTGTAGTTATCCATTACTTACCGCATCAGATCTTTTTTTCTTTGCAACTTGCCCACTGTTTTCCTCCTGATCATCAGGCCTCTCTGTCGGATCATTACCCAACTTTCTCTTTCGAGACATAGCTTAAAATAAATAAATAATTAAGCAGATGACATTATATATTTACCTAGAGACCAATTTCTTTATTTACTTAAAACATTCTATTATGATAACACACACAAATATATACATGCACATTTTATTTTACTCTGGTGTTCTAAGAAATATGTCAAATCGAAAACATATTTCATTATAATATATATATATATATATATATATATATATATATATATATATCTCAGTCCTGGTCATCCTGTGGCTCTCCAGCTGTTGTACAACTATATGTCCCAGCATGCTTTATCAGCTGATAGGTGGAAGGGTATGCTGGGACTTGTAGTTTCACTACAGCTGGAGCGCTACAGGTTTGCCATGCCTGGTATAAGGTGTTTGGAGGTCCACTATTATAGTAAGCCTCATGGTGACTTACATTTTTTCATTTCTGTGTAATATAACCTGGTTTGACCAACAGCTTCAATTTACTGTATAAATCCATTTTGTATTATATTATGAGGCTACCTTAGTGTGCTTAGAAAGTTTCTAGGTGTACTTAGGCCAAGTCCAAACAATAGGTAGGGGTAAATAGGAGCCAATACTGTCCCATTGCAGTAGCACAGTGTGATCTGGCCAACCACCTAAGTGGGCAAACCAGCTAATATCCAGATGCTTGCTGGCTCAGGGTGGATCACTTCCTGGCCATTTGGTTTGGGAAGGTGGTCACACAAAAAACAAGCTGATAGTGGTCTTCCTTTGGATGGATTTACTGGCATGCCTTATCACAATATGACACATTTTGGATTTAACAAACATATAACACCTTTATTGCTAGCTTTAATATTCATGATTGGTCATCCTACCACTTACAGTATATGTCAATTTCCATTTATGAAACCTCCAATATCATAAAAGGCAATTATCAATGTTGTTAATTGGTTTAGGACCTAGATTGTCCATCGCCCATGCAAAATGATACGTATCACTTTGTAAAAGAACGACATACTACTGAACTGAAATGGCAGGACGGGGGGTTGGAGTGGGTGGAGTAGAAGTTATACCAAAGAATTTAGCCACATCACAACACATCTACTGCCATAATAGAAAAGCATGTGTCAAATCAGTTCCTGTCCAATAAGGGATTTTGTACATGACAAGATAATGAGGCACTCAACTGAACTACTGAACTATATATTTTGATTAGAGAGAAAATGCTTTCATTGCTTTGATCATCTACTGAACTTGAGGACACACCTGGGGCAAAATACCACTATAGCTAATAAAGGGTAAATACTTTTGTGCATTAATTTACCGAGGTTAATCACAGACTAGCAGCCACTAGAACACAAATAATAAATCATTTGGCTTCATTTTTTTTTATTCAAAAATAGAATCAAAACCCATCTGGAATATTCCAGTGTGTGTACCCCAGAGCAGATTTCTGATTATCATATATATTTGCTAATTTATCATTTTATTGAATACTCTGAAATCACATTGTGTTTATTATAATCCGAATGACCTAAAAACAGATGTTAAACAAGATTTCATGTGACTAACAGAAACAAAAAAAAAAAAAAAAAAAAAGAGTGCCTGAAGTTAAATCCCTTACTATTACATGTAAACATGCCTCCTCCTGTTTAAAACCTTTTAAATATGGGCAACAGCTGTGAGGTGGAATGGCAGAGAGCCCCACAGGTCTGTGTGTGGAGACTCGCTTGTTGGCATGGAGCACAAGTAGGAGTAATATTTACGCACTTTGAGTACAATACACAAATACTTAGAGGAAGTTGTCAAGTGATTATTTTTGTGCGTTCCAAAAGCACTCGTGGTAAAGTAGAAACATAAGTGAGCATGCAGACAAAAAAAGGAAAGGAAAATATGGAAGAGTCTATAACTGGATGGATAATAGGTACTTTATAGTGTATAGGCTGTACACAAAATGCATGGCCTTATTCAAGCTTTTATAGTTTATTTGGCTTAAGTTATAGATCCATTCATGGTAAATAATCAAGCTAGGCAATGGTGACACTAGCAATATTTTTCACATACCCTGGATTAACTAAATATAATATATGCTTTTGAAACTTACAGCCTCTCCTCCACAATATTTTTTTTTTTTTTTTTTTTTTTAAGATTGCCATTTACTTGAAAATGTGATGCTTCAGAAGTATGTTGTTTTCCTCTACCGCTATGATCATTGAATGCACTCTACGTACCTCACTTCTGTTCAATAAAAAGTGGAATTTAAAAAAAAAAAAAAGGTGTCATTATGGTTGCAGTGTTTGAATGCAGTCCTATTTGAAGACTAGTGTATAATGCAGAGTCACCTGGTGGCTACATTTAATACATATTGTGCTCACAACTCCCATATTTCATTTTTAAACTATACTGTAGCATCATTTCAATGTGCTGCTATCTACCAGCACTTTTAATAACAGACAGGAGCACCAATTCATATATTATACCAAATTATACTGTGCCACTTGAACACAATGCATGACAGGAAACAGAGCCTCTTTCAGTTAAAGATGCTGCTTGCTGACAGCAGTTTCGTGAACCACTGAACGATGCAGCTTAAAGAGAATACAAGGATGCTGAGAATAGAGAATTGAATGGGTACCATTAGAAAAAGTTCCTAGCCACAAAGGGGGATCAAACAGTCACTAACTATTTGGTTACAGTGCAGGTGGGAGTGCGTGGAAATGTGTTTGCTTAGCTTGGAGCCTAAGGAAACTGCACCATTTGTCTTACTCTTTAGATGACCCAATTTGTGGTATTTTATGCCAGATTTTAGATTTACATCTTGAAATGAAAACTAAATAATTACTTTCAGACCAAACCATTTTTTTTTAAACTTCATCTGTTAACAGACACCCCTTACCATAGTTTATACACATGATCACTTCACAAAATGTACAGAAAATTCCATATATCTATACTATCTGAATACATTTTCCTGAATAATAAACTTGCATTTTCTTTTTCACAAAGTACTAATTTAAAAAAAAAAAACATTATTGCACAATTATTAACATCTTTTCATCCCACAGAAACCAAGAAATACCATGGACCTCCAACTTAGGGTTATAATAATCCATTATGAAAGATGGCATACATACATTTCCAATTTGTACATCATTTGCTTCAGTAACATAGTATATTCTCAAGGGTCAACATGACTGCTCATCTTGTAATCAAAATAATAAAAAAACAGCAATATACCTTCATCATCGAAGCGAACTACACCAGCAGCTACAGCACCCTCCAGTGTACTTGTGGATCCAATCAGCTGAAATAATAACAGTTAAAACGATTACACTTAGTTCCATTATGACAAATTACAGGGAAAAATAGGAAAAGTTCCTGTTACAGTAAGACACTTTAAATCTATACTGTTACCAATGCAGTGTTTTATAGACTTTCAATTCATCTGAGATTCATGTTACTATAAGGGGGGGGGGGGGATAATGTTTTATTGCAGACATGTACCACATAAAAGGCTAGTCTCTACACAAGTAATATGTTACCACTGAGTAGCAGCACAACAGGACGGAAATCCACAAACCCTAAATATCAAATCATCCTTCCCCAATAATTCAATATAAACCGTGAGTGCCCCAAAATAGGAATACTTTTTTTTCATGTACTGTTCTACACTGGGTAGCAGTGTAAGACCACTTAGCGGGTGTTTGGAAGGCACATTACTTCTAATAGCTCTTCATTGGTCCTTTGAGGGAAAATTTCTTTAAGTTTCTGTAGTTTTTCATCTTTGGTATCATTCTGCAGATGAGGTACTTTTGTTGCAGTAGTCCTTTTTGATGGAGGGTATTCATCCTCAGAATCATCAGTGGCAGATTCAGAAATACCATTCCTTAATGAAAAGCACAATAGTTCAAATAAAACAAGTATATAATGGGATCCACTGCTAAGTGATATTCATAACTCAATACATTTGGTTTAAAAAAAAATTAAATAGTCAGAAAAGTAAAACAAACAAACCAAACAAACATTGGCAGTACTGATTGGTTGCATAATGAAAAAGTAGAAGTAATTTTACCTTGCAGAGGGAAAGGGGAAATCATTGACAATAGTATGTAGAAAAAAATGTATTGACAAACCAACTTATAGAGAAAATATAAAAGCTATATATTGAGCTACAGTATCAGTAAAGTTGGTGGTGCTGCCCTGGGTCTAGCAACAGTATTTTTATACATTTATAAAGATTGTATTGAACCACACTCATAACAACTATAAGCAGCCCAAAACTTCTTTCCATGAGAAAAACATCTCAATCAGTGTGATTTCATATAGTTTGAGATTTGATACCTATGTTTTACAAAAAAGATTTCAGCAGACAACAGATCTTCCTTTGCCTTGCTTTTTCTTAATGTAACCCTGATGGGTTATAAAGCTCTGCTGACTAATCATATTATGTATTAATTATATACTTATTGATTAATAACATCTCATCCTACCGGGTATTTTTGACTAACTCCAGCCTTATTCCCCTTTTCTGTTCTGGGGACATATGATATACTATAGTGTATTACTGTATTTCTAGACATATGCATTGCTTAGTAATAAGTTTTCGTGAGTGTAGTTCAATACTATCTTTTTAAATAATTTTTTCATTATACCTTTTCATTACAAGTAAAATTTAATGTAATATTATCACATTTTTTGAAGCAGAGCCCCCACAAAAGGATCCTTCCTTGTTTAGTGCTTTTGCCACTTCTCTTTGGCAACAAGACTGTAGTGAGTATTTGGATATAATGAAAAAGTAGTTAGATATCTGGTGTTGATAATTTACTTTTAACGCTATTATAATAATGCCAACATATGGTACAGATCATTCAGCAGTTGCCTTCTCTGTTCACAGAAACAATCACTGTACAAATAGCTATTGACATGCAGTGTCACTGGCAATCTCCTAAAGCCAGTGGGTAACCAGGTTTAACAGCAGGGGTGTATCTAGGTATCCGAGCGCCCCTGGCAAGGTAATGGACTGGCGCCCCCCTCCCCCCATAATTTCAGGAAGTGCCCCCAGTAGTAGTGCCCTCTATGCAGTGCTCCCATCTATGCAGTGCCCCCAGTAGTAGTCACCCCTATACAGTGCCCCCAGTAGTAGTCCCCCTATACAGTGCCCCCAGTAGCAGCCCCCCCCTCCATAACGTGCCCCCAATAGCGGTCCCCACAATACAGTGCCCAGAGTAGCGACCATCCCACAATAACATGCCCCAGTAGCGAACCCCCCTATACCGTGCCTCCTAGTAGCCACACTCTCTTCCCCCCCCCCCCCGTGCTGAGCCAGAAGAAAAAGAAAAAAAAACGCACACAGGATAAAAAAGCAGCTTACCGGATCCCCGCCCCTGCCGACATCCGCCGCTGTCCTCTCCTCCGAGCCCGCTCCCGCTCTGCACTATGGGATGGAAGAGTGGAAGAGACATCATGACGTCTCTCCCATCACCCGCAGCAGGAGGGTGCCGGAAGGCGAAGCTCATGAGTGAGCTCCAGCCGGCTCCCTCCGTGGACACAGCAGCTGGCTGCTATAACAGACAGCCGCCGCTGGCGGCTGTGTGTTTGATACTGTGTAGGGCAGACCGCTCTCACTGGGGCCCGGGGGGCTAGTTCCAGCCCCTGGTGTATTCCACCCATTGGATGCTGGTGGCACTGCCGGATGGCGCGCCCCCCCCCCCCCCCTTTGGATGGCGCCCCTGGCAAGTGCCATCCTGGCCAATGGGCAGATACGCCCCTGTTTAACAGACATAAATATGTACATAAGCTCAAGTGTTTAAAAGTAACACCAATATTTATAAATCTTACAAATGCATCCTATGTATAGAATTATGCAGTTATTCACAATGATATCCATCTCTAATCTTCGCAGGACATGTCAGATAGACAGACAAACAATCATTTGGGACAAAAGCAGCAATCAGTAAGTCAGGACACTAATGTGTTAAGGAGCACACCTGAGGTCAGTTCTGTTAGACCACAATTTTCAATTCAGCAGTATCCATTCACTGTACATCACAAGTAAAACTTTAGACTCAAGGGAGGGCAACAAAAGAACCCCAAAAAATTATTTCTAAGCCGACCCATTGGGCTCCCTGGGGTTCCCCAAGTAATTTGATATCCCACTCAGAGAGCAAGCAATGAGCAGGTTCCCACACTACACCAGGCATCTGTAAACAGTCAATCTCCCCAGGACTATGCTGAATGTAAAACGTGACCAGATGAAAGATAAAAACACAATTTAATATTAATAAAGGGAAAAATAAAATGTTTTGCTTCTCTCTATTTATCAATTTGTATATACTGATTTAAATTTCTAAAATTGTATGGGCATTTGTTTTTCCCTTTTTAATATTAAATGGTGTTTTATCTGGTCACGTTTTACATTCAGCATATTAATTATATAGCTCATTTTATTGTGACTCAGCGCTGCAGTTCCATCATTGTTTAGTATATTACAATTACGTTGCATATGTATAATATACAACACCAAAAATGGAGACCCAGTCCTTTGGTAAAAGTCTGGTGGGGATCTCTCTCAACTATCACCAATTGCATTACAGAAACTGCCTCACCTTCTCTGACACTACTAAACTCATATTATGAATCCTCCCAGTCACTTGCCAAGAATACCTTCTCTATTATCTACCTAGTGTAACTACAAAGCTGCTTTACAATAATTTCTCAACCAGCTGCATCATCTTCCCTTCCTCCTTCACGTTCCATGACTTGTACTTCAAAAATAAAATCGACCATATTTGATAAGATCTCATGCCAGCGCCTACACCCCAGTGATACATAAGAAGTGTACTTTGGGCTGGTAGAAATCTAATGAGAGAGATGAGCGACGTTTCACATCTTCCATACTACAGCATTGTACCTTTAGGTAACCACTGTATCATGCTATCGTGATAAAGGGATGCAGTAAATTGTTGTGTAGTTCTTTCAGTTAACTATTTAAATTGTGTACTTCAATTAATAAAACAAAAACATACTGGAAAAATGATTGTCCAGATTAATGCACCAGGCACAAATGAAGAATACATGATAAAGACTGTGATAATAGGGCAAGTGATGTAGATGACTGTTGTACTCAGATAGATGTCATGCTACACCTCCCAGCAGGAGTATCAACTTTTCTTTTTCTTCAGGACCTCACAGCTGCCTGCCAGTAACAGCTGTGTAATGACATGAAGAAGCAGTGGGGTGAAACCATATGATACATACAGAAAGTCAGGTCATTGGCCCTCACTGCTCTAAAGATCAGCACAACACTAGCACTTTGGATCAAAGATGAGTCAGAATTTTGTCTATTGTTCAATTATAGAATTCTCAGTAGTTGAGACCATATGGATTGTTGCAGCTTTAAATTAGTCAGGGCCCAATGATCTAAAAAGAAAGACCTTTGTATTCTCTAGGCATGGTGCCTGTAGAATTAGCTGAGTAATAGGGGAGAGAGCTTCACTATAACATTTTGTAAAATAGTTGGTATAATCAGAAACACTACATATTACTGTATGTTATTAACAAAACTTATTTATTTCTTGACAGTTATTTATATAGCGCGTACAAAATAAAGATTCTGTAAATATTCCTTAACAGAATATTTCAGTCATTCACATCAGTCCATGTCCAAGTGGAGTTTATAATCTATGTTCACTACCACATGTACACACATGCAAGTACATTTTTAGTCAGAAGCCAATTTACTTATCAGTTTGTGTGAGTTTCCTTCCACATTTCAAAAACAAACACATGAGAACATATAAACTCCACACGGATGGACCATGGCCAGAAATGTAACTCATGACCGCAGTGTTGTGTGGCAGTAATGCTAGTAATACTATGCCAGTGTTTCCCAACACCAGTCCTCATGTACAGCAAACAGTGCACATATATTATAGATCTCCTCATTATTGACATAATAAGCTCCACCTGTGGATCTTTAAAATAGGTCATCCAGTAATGAATACACTTGCGCGCCAACTAGGAGATCTGTAAAACATGCATTGTTGGGCTGGCTACAAACTTGGCCGACAAATCGTGTATATCGGCTAATGTGTACGCACTATTGCATGCTCCCAAGGTTTGTATGCGACGTGCTGCATGGCCAACTGGAAGATAATGCATGCGATTAGGTGCCAATCGTGTAGTGTATTGCCAACCGGTCAATATGTTGGTCCAATTTGGCCAATTTTGACGTCATGTGTTGCCAGTGATCTTTGTAGTGTGTATAGGCGCAGCAATAAAATCGTATATGATCAAACGATACAATATATTGTTCAGTCGTAAGCTATATTGGACAGTGTGTACGCTTAATATCGTATGTTCTGGCCTCAAGGGAAATTGGATGTAAAATCGGTCCAAATACAAGCTGTTCAGGAGTGTTCCCACCTGTAGGGGTCCCTGAGGATCTGTGCTGTTGCATTGCATTTTAAATATCACTTTAAGCAGCTGAGAGGACATTTTAGTCATGTGAAAAGATTGCTCCAGCCACTATAAACCCAATAATAAATAAACTCACAGAGTGGTTTGACATAATCCTATATTATGGTGTACTTATGCAAGTTCTCATGTATGTGTATTTACAGTGCATCTGGAAAGTATTCACAGCGTTTAACTTTTTCCACATTTTGTTATGTTACAGCCTTATTCCAAAATGGAATAAATTATTTTTTCCATCAAAATTCTACACACAATACCCCATAATGACAACATGTAAAAAGTTTTTTGGAGATTTTTGCGAATTTAATAAAAAAAACAAAAAAACCTAAGAAATCACATGTACATAAGTATTCACAGCCTTTGCCATGAAGCTCAAAATTTAACTCAGGTGCATCCTGTTTCCAATAATCATCCTTGAGATGTTCCTACAGCTTAATTGGAGTCCACCTGTGGTAAAATCAATTGAATGGAAATTATTTTGAAAGGCATACACCCGTCTAAGGTCCCACACTTGACAGTGCATGTCAGAGCACAAGCCAAGCATGAAGTCCAAGGAATTGTTTGTAGACCTCCGAGACAGGATTGTCTCGAGGCACAAATCTGGGAAAAGGTACAGAAAAATATCTGCTGCTTTGAAGGTCAAAATGAGCACAGTGGACTCCATCATCCGTAAATGGAAAAAGTTCGGAAACCACTAGGACTCTTCCTAGAGTTGGCCGGCCATCTACACTGAGCTATCGGGGAGAAGGACCCTAGTCAGGGAGGTGATCAAGAACCCAATGGTCACTCTGTCAGAGCTACAGCATTCCTCTGTGGAGAGAGGAGAACCTTCCAGAAGGACAACCATCTCTGCAGCAATCCACCAATCAGGCCTGTATGGTAGAGTGGCCAGACGGAAGCCACTCCTTAGTAAAAAACACATGGCAGCCCGCCTGGAGTTTACCAAAATGCACCTGAAGGACTCTCAGACCATGAGAAACAAAATTCTCTGGTCTGATGAGACAAAGATTGAACTCTTTGGTGTGAATGCCAGGCGTTCTGTTTGGAGGAAACCAGGCACTGCTCATCACCAGGCCAATACCATCCCTACAGTGAAGCATGGTGGTGGCAGCATGCATTTATTCATATACATAAAGGATTGTGCCAAAGAATTAAAAATACAGAAAATGTATTCCTGTTTAGTAGAAAGGACACTGATCACACCCACAACTTTTAGTCCATACTTAGCTTGAGTAAGCACAGCTCCTGAAGGAAAAACACTTGGGAGGCCAAAGTAAACAGCATAGGACAGTCGCGCTGTATATAGATGGTAAAATTCACCGATAGCGGGATGTCCCTTTTAGATGTTGATCATCCAGTAATAGTCTGGGTCCTCAAAAGATACAGTGTTCATATGTGGTAATGTCCCAAATTGTAGTATGCAGGCTTACTCCCAGTGTACTGGTCCTTTAAGGCTCCATATGATTTGGATTGTGCAATAGTCCTTTAAGGTTCCTCCAATATGTAGTATAGAAAAGTTGGGGTGATGATCCTTGGTGGCGCTCATCTACAGCACCTGGTGTTCAGAGGTGGTCTTCCATCCAAGTACTAACCAGGCCCAACACTGCATAGCTTCCAAGATCAGACGAGATTGGGCATGTCCAGTGTGGTGTGACTGTAGCTTATGTACAGCACCTGGTGTTCCCAAGGTGGTCTCCAATCCAAGTACTAACCAGGCCCAACACAATCATTTATGTATATGAATAAATTGTATATTTTTCATATCTAGACGATTGCTATACCTTGTTTTCACAATTTTATGTTCTAACAATTCTAGCGCTACTTTTTGTTAATTGAGGATAGAGGGAAAGATGAATGCAGCAATGTACAGAGACATCCTGGGTGAAAACCTGCTCCAGAGCGCTCTTTTTTACACATTGTCATTATGGGGTATTATGTGTAGAATTTTGAGGACAAAAAATAAGAGATATGGTAAGATCTTACCTTTGTTATCTCTATTTCTACGAAGTCCATACGGATCCACAGAAGACCTTGGGCTCCACAGGAGACCTTGGGGTATAAGTTAATGACGTCAATCGTCGAGCACCTCAATAGTTAAATTTGTGCTCCCAGGATGCACCGGGCTCCTCTCCTATACCCCGCCCCCAGGTCAAGGCACCTCAGTTTCGTAACAAGACAATTGCCGGAGGAGGAGGAGAGAAGGAAGAAATTCTGGAACACTCAAGTATCACATTCTCACATACAGAAGGAGACGGAAAACCGGTGCCCAGAACACAGCCCATCTGCAGCACAGGTGCGACAGGGCGGGAGTCCTGTGGATCAGTATGGACTTCGTAGAAATAGAGATAACAAAAGGTAAGGACTTACCAGATCTCTTATTTTCTACTGCAGGGTCCACAGGAGACTTTGGGGATGTCCCAAAGCAGTCTCCATAAGGGTAGGGATGCTCCTGTGCAGAAAGGAGAATCCGCCACCCGAAGGAAGCATCCTGAGAGGCAAAGGTATCAAATGCATAATACCTTAAGAATGTATGGACAGTAGACCACGTGGCCGCCTTGCACAGCTGAACAGCAGAGGCGCCACGACGAACTGCCCACGAAGGACGCACAGACCGAGTAGAATGAGCCTCAACAGAGGATGGTACAGGAAGGCCCTCATGAAGGTAAGCCTCTGAAATTTCCAGGCTAATCCAGCCTGCCAAAGTCTGCTTAATGGCAGGCCAAACAACGAGTCCGACTTCTGAAATGAGTTGGTACTGTCCACATAAGTTTGTAGAGCACGTACCACATCCAAAGAGTCCTCATCAGCTGAAAGGTCTGAAGAGTTAAAAGCTGGTACTACAATTTCCTCATTAATGTGGAAGCTGGATACCACCTTAGGTAGGAAACCAGGGCGAGTACGAAGAACCGCCCTGTCCCTATGAAAAATCAGAAAGGGAGGGCGACATGAAAGAGCCCCCAAATCTGACACCCTTCTGGCCGAAGCAATGGCTAGAAGAAACAGTTTTAATTGTGAGCCATTTTAAGTCCACTGAGCCCAGTGGTTCAAATAGCGGTCCTTGTAGAGCTCTAAGGACCACAGTCAAATCCCAAGAAGCCACCGGTTGGATAAAGGGAGGTTGGATGTGAAGCATACCTTGCGTAAAGGTGTGTACATCCGGAAGAGTAGCAATCCTACGGTGAAACAGTACTGACAGGGCAGAAACCTGCACCTTGAGAGAAGCAAGGCGAAGACCGTGATCTAAGCCCGCCTGTAGGAATGCCAAAATCCTGGATAATCCAAATGTCTGAGGATTATAACCTCTGGGGCGACACCATTCAAAGAAGGTGTGCCACACTCTGTGATAAATTCTCGCAGAAGCAGGCATGCGAGCTCTGAGCATGGTGTTCACCACCAAGCTGGAAAAACCACTGGAACTCAAGAGGGCAGTCTCAAGAACCACGCCGTCAAAGACAGGCGACTCAGGTCCGGGTAGAGGCAAGGACCTTGGGACAACAGGTCCGGACGTTGAGGCAACAGCATCGGAGTGTCTATGGATAGACTCCGAAGATCTGCGTACACCAGTGACGTCTGGGCCACGCTGGAGCTATCAGCAGTAACATGCCTCCTTCTTGCTTGAACTTACGAGTCACCAGAGGCAGAAGGGAGAATGGATGAAACAGGTACGCGAACTGGAAGGTCCATTTGACCAACAGAGCATCTACCAGCAGAGCCTCCACTCTTGTTCTTGAGCCGTACCTTGGCAACTTGTGGTTGTGCTGAGATGCCATTAGATCTACTTCGGGAAGTCCCCACTTGTTCACCAGAAGCTGAAATATCTTCCTGGTGAAGTGACCATGCCCCCGAGTGTACATTGTGACGGCTTAGGAAGTCTGCTTCCCAGTTCAGGACTCCCAGGATAAACACCGCCGATATGGCTGGGACATTTTCCTCCGCCCAAGTCAGGATGCGGGACACTTCCATTAGTGCTGCCTGACTTCAAGTGCCTCCTTGGCGGTTTATGTAGGCCACTGTGGTGGCATTGTCTGACTGGACTTGCACAGGTTTTCTGTGAAGTATGAGGATTGCTTGCTGAAAAGCCCTTAGAACCGCTTATGTTTATTGGAACCACGGACTCCTCTATTGTCCACCTTCCTTGGAAGAGGTGTGAACCCGTCACTGCACCCCAACCTCGGGGACAGGCGTACGTTGTCAGAAGGACCCACTCCGGGATCCAAAAGGGGCGGCCCTTGGTAAGGTGCCTTGTGTGGACCCAAGAAAGTCAGAGACAGATGTACCTCCAGAGACAGTACCAATGTCTGGGTTTGTATCCGGTGTGGAGATCCGTCCCATCTGGAAAGGATCAGTGTCTGTAGAGGCCGGGAATGGAACTGGCCATACTCCACCATGTAGCCCAGTAACTGCATTGCCAAGTGAATAGACAACCGGCGACTGTGCAGACAGCTGTTATCTTGTCCCTGGTCAAGAAAATCCTCTGTTGTTGAGAATCCAACAATGCCAGAAGATGTAGTATCCTCTGTGAGGACTTCTTCCAGTTGCTCTGTTATTGTCAGCTGTAGATGCTGAAGTAGTAATTCCGGAGACCTGGCTAGCAATAGTAGGTCGTACAGGTAGGGCAACAGACTGATCCCCTGCAGCTGCAATTGGGCCGCCATCACTGCCATAAGTTTGGTGCCTGGGTGCCGTGGACAGTCCAAAAGGCAGGGCCTGAAGCTGGAAGTGTTGTTGCAACACTGCGAACCTGAGGTACCTTTGGTGAGCCGAAGCGATCGGGACATGCTGAATGTCCAGAGACACCATAAAATCCTCAGGTTCCATAGACAGTATAATTGACCACAGGGTTTCCATTTTAAACCGAGGCACTCGGAGAAACCTGTTTAGGGACTTGAGGTTTAGGATAGGCCTGTATGCACCATTCGGTTTAGGAACCAAAAAGAGAGTGGAATAATAGCCCATTCCCCTCTGGGGACTAGGTACCGGAACTATAACTCCCTGTAGGAGAATAGATCGTTTAACTTTCTGCAGTTCCAATGCCTTTTTCTGATCCATCTGATGTCCCGTAGGGAAGAATTGATGAGGAGGTCTGTATTGGAAGGAAAGGGCGTAGCCTTGAGAGGCCACTTCCCTTACCCAAGTGTCTGTTGTGGTATGCCACCAACACTGGATGAACTGAAGAAGTCGGCCTCTCACCTTGGGGTCTCCCAAGGAGACGCCCATCCCATCAGGCTGAGGGTTTAGCGTCGGGGTTGGCAGCTAGACACCTGGTACTACAAGCCTGCTTTTTGGGCTTTGTGACCTTCTTAGCTCCTGACGGTCTGGGAAAGGACTGAACCTTGGCCTTACCATGAGGATGGAAAAAGTCTGAAAGGACTGAGTTCCAGATCCTGATGGCATTGGGGCCGAAGGTATACAGGCAGACTTGCCAGCAGCCAAAGTGTCCACAATTTTGTCCAAATCTGGTCCAAATAAGACCTGGCCATTAAAGGGTAAACCTTCTACCCTTTCTTGGAATCAGCATCCGCTCTACAAGATCGCAACCAAAGAGCGTCTAGCTGATACTGCAGCCGATTAAATGCGAAATGTTAGGAGGCTAACATCCAAAGCAGCCTCATTCACATATGTAGCCGAGTCTGAGGTAACCTACCTCAGACTCGCTGAGGTAACCTACCAGTTCAATTTGTTCACTGGTAGCCCCTACAGGCAAGGACGCTTCCAAGGCATTTGCCCAACGTTCCATGGCCCTGTCCATCCAGCATATAGCCATAGCTGGCCTAGCGACCCCCCCCCCCCCAAAGAGGGAATAAATGGACTTTAGGCACACCTCCACTTTTCTGTCCGCAACATCCTTTAAATGACGACTTGGACGGCATAGGAAGTGTCGCACTTTTGACAAGGCATGTAATATGAGAATCCACCTGAGGAGGAGTTTCCAGTTTAGAGAAATACTTCTCCTCGAATGGATAAGTGACTTCCAAATGTTTCTGCGGTTGAAACCTCCTGCCTGGAATTTTCCAGACCTTTTCCAGATGTTCAACTAGCTGATCCGACAGGGGAAAAGCCGTCGCTGAACTTTTCACTTCTTTAAAGAAAGCATGTTTCGATTTGGCTGCTGGGGTATCCTCATCCCCAATATCCATAGCCACACGGACTGCACAAATGAGGCAGTGTACATAAATTTTGGACTTAGGCTCCGCCTCCTTTTGAGGGAGCTCTGTATCAGAGAAGTCCTGAATTTCCCAATCATCAGCCGACACATCATCTTGATAATACGTGGACTGGGATGACAGTACCTCCTTCCTAGCAGGGCGCTGAAAAGACTCCCCCGTAAAACCTCAGTCAGGTTTTGCACCGTTTTGGAGAGAGTATTAACCCAAACAGGTTCAGTCTGGTAGGCAGTAAGTTGTAAGGGCATATTATGAGCCACAACGGGGAATCCCCTGTGACGTAGATGGCATAGCAACCTGCGGAGCGTACCCCAATTATGGGGCCATTAGAGGTGCAGCAAGCCAACCCATCAGGGTTGATAGTGCTTGTGCAAAACTAGCCCAGGGCGGCTCTTGAGAAGAGCTGGGCCCAGCAGGTAATCCTGCATTTCTGGTACACAGGGTACACAATCCTCCCACAATAATCACTCCCTCCTTTTGTCCAGCAAAGCACCTGTTGCAGGACTGTGTAAGGGGGATATCAGCCTGAGCAGAATCACTGCCAGACATAATGAATGTATGTGTCAAACGCCTCATGTCAACTACTTAGGCTCCGCTTTCACCACTAAACTGTGAAGTAATTTGATCCCTCAGCAGCACTGTCACCGCAAGGGCTAGTGAAAGAGAAAGTACAGGGATAGCTAAAATGGCTGACAGAGAAAAGGAGTTTTACAGTCAGTCAGACAGCGCTAGCAACAGACACATACAATGCCAGGAAAACCTGCATTATATTGCACTATTATCAACTAACTAGACCTTGTGTCTAGTTGGAATAGTGCTACATACACCGACCTGCTTGGAGGAGGGGTATGTAGGGGGACCCAGGCTCCACAGCTCCCTGTGAGACTAGTCTTTTATGCACATTAAAATGGCCGCTGGAGGACTCACAGGCAGCGTGCCTGAGGGAGGAGAGCTGCCTGCAACCGCCGTGGAGAGGTGCGCAGTGCAGCGTGGGAGGGGCCGGCTGTGCCATACAGGGAAGGCCCACTCCCCTGGCGTGCTATTAACCCCTGGGATGCCACAACGTCCGCACGTTGTGGCCACCTATCCCTGGTGGTCTAGTGACAGCGCAGGCGCCGTGCCTGGTGCCGCACGCAGCCTCTTACCAGGGACCCCCAGGCCTGGGAAGTATATGAACTGTGTCCGCTGGACAGCCCATGCTGACCACTCTGCAGAAAAAAACAACTATTTTCTGGGCTGTCAATGTTGACAGCCCCTCTTGAAGTGACCCGACTCCATGCCGAGCACCTACAAAACTGAGGTGCCTTGGCCTGGGGGCGGGGTATAGGAGAGGAGCCCGGTGCATCCTGGGAGCACAAATTTAACTATTGAGGTGCTCGACAACTGACGTAATCAACCTATACCCCAAGGTATCCTGTGCAGCCCTATGGACCATGCAGTAGAAACGAATTTATTCTAATTTGGAATAAGGCTGTAACATAACAAAATCTGGAAAAAGTGAAGCGCTGTGAATACTTTCCGGATGCACTGTACACACACACCAATCAGCCATAACCTTAAAACCGCCTGTTGAATATTGTGTGCATGAACTTCAGAAGACCTCTGAAGTTGTCTGGCACGTTAGCAGCAGATCTTTCAAGTCCTGAAGTTGAGGTGAGGTCTTCATGGCTAGGACTTGTTTTTCCAGCACATCTCACAGATTCTTGATTGGATTGAGATCAGGGTTATTTTAAGGCCAAGTCAATATCTTGGACTCTTTGTCATGTTCCTCAAACCATTCCTTAACAATTTTTGCAGTTTAGAATGGTGCATTATCATGCCGAAAGAGGTCACTACCACCAGGAAATAACGTTGCCATGAAGAAGTGTACTTGGTCTGTAACAAAGTGGTATGTGTAATTTTGGTGTGTGTCGAATTAACATCCCCATGAATGGCAAGACCCAAGGTTTCCCAGCAGAGCACTGCTTCCGACTTGACTTCTTCCCATAGTGCATCCTGTTGCCATCTTTTCCCTAGGTAAACAAAGTACACACAACCAGCTGTCCAAATGATGTAAAAACGAGATTCGACAGACCAGGCCACCTTCTTCCATTGCTCTATGGTCCAGTTCTGACACTTACGTGCCCATTGTAGGCGCTTTCGGCAGCGGACAGGAGTCAGCATGGACACTCTGATCGGCTGCGGTTTACAGTCCTATACTCAACAAATGAGATGCACTGTATGTTCTGCCACCTTTCTATCATAGCCAGCATTAACTTTTTAAGCAATTTGTGCTACAGTAGCTCTTCTGTGGGATTGGGCCAGATGGGCTAGCCTTCACACCACACGTGCATCAATGATCTTTGGGCGCCCCATGGCCCTGCCAACGGCTCACTGGATGTCCTTCCTTGGACCACTTTTGGTTGGTACTTATCACTGAATACTAAGGGCCTGATTCAGCTTCAGAAGGAATAGCCAAGCTGCTAGCAAGCAGCTTAGCTATTCCATCTGTGCTGATATGGTATGGCAGCAGGAGCCATCACTGCTGAATTACGTATCCGAGCTGCGTTGTCCAACCCACATTGGATACTCTGCAAAACATTGGCTGGCTAAGGTGACCCATGGGGTCACGCAGACGGCCGTCGCAGCTGCGAGGAAGAGGCTAGGAAATCTCAATTAGCCGACAGAGATCCTGGCCTCTTCCATCTCCCCCCAATGGCAGCGACACGCCTCCGTTTCAGAAAACGGAGGCCATCACCGCCCCCAGACAGCAGCAGACTGTCAATCACTGACAGTCTGCACCAGTTTAAGTGCGGGCTCGCAGACCCGTTCTGCACATGACTATCGGGAATCTGTGTTCAGCAGTGCACTGACATGCACTGCTGAATTAGGCCCTAGGAACGCCCCACAAGTTCTCTGTCACTATGGACCCAGTTGTCTATCCATCACAATTTGGCCCTTGTCAAAGTCTCTCAGATTGTTACGCTTGCCCATTTTTCCTGCTTCCAACACATTAATCCCCTATCGCAATCATCTGGCTTTGTAAAATATGACAAAATGAAATATATAATTTAATTTGGCATAATAAATTATGGGGATAGTGTTAGGACTCTCGGGGCCTGATCCAGCTTGGATCACAAAATAGCGTACGCACGCAGTTTTACTACGAATACATGCTAATCCATAGTAAATCTCAATGCCGCCGCACCACTACATAAGGATGCCCACTTCACCTACATGCACATCCGTAATGTTTAGCAAGACTGCGAAAACATCGGTAAAATATAGAGTACCATCGGACCCATACGCAGAGTTAAGGCAGGTCAGAACTCACTCAGGAATTGCTTACTTCAGCGCACGCTATGAGGACTCAGGCTGCGAATGCTATCGCAGTGGATAATTTATGCACGCCCATGCAACGGCGTTGAAACACACTGGCACACCTGCGTTCGGCCGACCACCCCCCATCGACACCCACTAACAGCACTTCCCGTCAATCACTCTGCAATCGCTGCCCCGATTGCAATGACTGACTCCCCCGGAAACGATCAACAGCAATCAATAGAAGCCAGTTACCTGCAGCCAATTAGTGGTCGAGCAGAGTGTGGCATATGACCAGTTGTCACACAGGTGGTAAGGAAAGTAAACATGTGAACTGTCCCTAATGCTGCTGCGAACTTGACTGGGTGGTCTGCTGGTGGGGTAATTCAGTGGTACTGAGCTTGGTGTAGATGTGGGAAGTGACGGACAGGAAAGGGAGTGCAGTTACACAGTAATGGGCAGTCACCAGCACAGGTTGCTGGAGGGCTGCCTGTTCCTGGTACTTATGTATTAAGGACACTTGGAGACAGTGTGTGCAGTGGCAAATGCTGAACATGTTGGGGAGTCCTTACTACCTGGAGCAGGAATAAGCTCTCCAGCTGTTGTAGCACTATACAGTAAGTCCCAGCATGCCCTCACAACTGTTCAGCAGTTTCTGTGATCTGTTCCAGCATACTGCTGTCCAGTGACTCGATAGGTTGATGCGGTTTTGAGGTAGAATCTTTTTTTATTTCCGGGGAGCGGGAATACCAGCTAAAATCTTACCTAGGGCACCAAATTGGTCAAGTCCAACTCTGCACCAATACTCATAGCTGCTGTATCAATAAAACATTTTTTAAGCAGACTTTACCATACCTCAGAAGCTTGTAGGGTTCTCTAACATGACAATTTCCTCTTGTTGCATCTCAAACAGACCGCAACATGAGACAAAAAGTCTGAAATGGCTGTTATTGTGACTGCAATGATATAAGTATGGATGTTACTGCTATTAAAATTAAACAAAATGTACAGATTATGCAAAAAATGCTCCAAAACCCAGAAAGAAAAGACATTGTTGCTGCTCAATGATACACAGATCACAGGGTGTCCTCGTGAGAGATACTTACTCGTCCCTTGGATGGGCTTTTCGGTGTATGGAATTGAGACTTGATTTACTTTCATGGTCTTCATTTTCAGACTCAGAATCAATGAAACTTATGCCTTTACTTATATTAAAAAAGGAAACGTCATTATGTCTTTTGCCTTCAGGAGTCTCTGGGATGCTGGTCACTGCAAAAGATATTAATATTTTGTTTTTTGTGTTATTTTTTTTATTGTTTAGCGATATTAGACATACTTGTCCATACATTGCTTACATTACTATACCCAGCAATGGTTTGTGATATAACAAAACCTAGGCAAAGGGGAAACACCAGTGACAATAGTGTCAAGTAATTCAGTAAAGGTGCGTACACACGGTACGTGTGTACGATAACTATATATCGGTTCATTTTTATGCAGTGAACGACCAACGATGCGCGTTCCCGCATGGACGATAATGATATCTATGGTCGTCCGTACATGCAGGCCAACCTGGACGATATAGTCAAGAATTGCCTGTTCAGGGATGTGGCAGGATGACTTCACTGAAAGACATCTATCATAGATATCTTTCAGTGTGTACACCCAATATCGTTTGTCCTGCACTACAGAAAGTTGAAGGGAAATCGCTCAACAATATCGTTCATTGAACAGATCGTACAGTGTGTATGCAGCTTTACTTCGTATTTCAAACCACGAATATCCACTTGGAAACAAACAGAAGTGAGAGAAATGCGGCAAATTTAAATTTAAATACTCATTCCCTATCTTTTAAAAGAGGAACACAAGAGTTCAGAAAACCACATAAAAAAAAAGGGTTTGGGTCTAGAACTTAAAATGTTTGGAATATATATAGACCAACATAAAAAGGTTTTCTTATTATAAGTTTATATTATGTATGAATTTATCGTTCTTGATCTGTATCTGTATATGAGGTGGAACTCATATGACCGGTATTTGTAACACTGAATTGGAAAGAAGTGTTTGAAGACGTATGGAGTGGGGAAGCCTTTTCTTATACGGATGAATCTATATAACAATGGTTGGAGCGGGAGAGGGGGGGGGGGGTTTGCAGGAGGGAGGGTGTGGGGCATGATGGGGGCTGAGGGGAGCGTGGAGGTAGTCTGTGCGCAGCTTCCCTAAGAGGTGTCCGGTCTCTAAATTGGTATCTGAAGGTTTGGAAGGGCAGCGCTGCACATGGGTAGGTGGGGGATTGTGGTGAGTGGGGGAAAAGTAGGGGAGGTGGGGGGGAGAAAGGGGGTGCGAGCGGATGGGGAGACGGGGGAAGCCCGTGAGGTGGGGTGGCTGTATGTGGTAATCTATACTGGTGTGGGGTGGTGTGTGATGCTGGAGTGAATAAATACTGGACAGTGAATACTGGGTGAACAAGTGTTTATAGCAGTGTACAAATAAGCCCTCCCGGGCTCAGAACCGTATGAGGCTCGTTACAGTCCAAGGGGAGGGGGGGGGGGGGGGGAAGGTTTGAATAGTTCCAAGGTCCCCCACCTTGGAACTATTCAAGCCTGGCTGTCTCCGTGGATGCACAGTCTGGGGCATTCCAGTGCTAGAGCGGCGTCCCGCTTAGACTTTATCACTTACCGGTAAGGGTGGTGGGAGGGGCAGGGGTCCAGCTGGAGCCTTGTGTCCTTGTCGCTTGGGTGCGCTGGTGTTGGACCGGGGGCGTTGTGCTGTGGTGCCCGGTGGTTCGTCTCACTCGTACTGGTGCACGGCGTCACCTTGCCGGTGGTCTGGGCGGGATGGTGGTTATCATAGCAGGTAGCTTTCGATGTCTTGGCGGTGGGTCAGGACCCTTCTTGAGGGGCAACCCCGTGGTTCTCTTAACCGATGTAGAAACCCATGCGTCCACGTTTTCCTCGCTGGGAACGTGATGTTCTTGTCCCCCAAGAAGGGTGCTGACCCACCGCCAAGACATCGAAAGTTACCTGCTATGGTAACCACCATCCCGCCCACACCACCGGCAAGGGCACAAGGACACGAGGCTCCAGCTGGACCCCTGCCCCACACTCCACACTTACCGGTAAGTGATAAAGTCTAAGCGGGACGCCACTCTAGCACTGGAACACCCCGGACTGTGCATCCACCCCCTCACCAACAGGATATGGACTTTTTTCCTTGGACTGTAACGAGCTTCATACGGTTCTGAGCCCAGGAGGGACTTGCACAAGTACTTTGAGCACTGTCTCTTATTTGTACACTGCAATAAACACCGGTTCACCCTGCATTCACTGTCCAGTATTTATTCACGCCAGCATCACACACCACCCCCACACCAGTATAGATTACCACACACAGCCACCCCACCTCACGGGCTTCCCCAGTCTCCCCATCCGCTCACCCCCCCCTTTCACCCCCATACACCCTCATCCCCCCCCTTTCCCCCTCCCGTACCCCCTCATCCCCCCCCCTCCCCCAGTCATCACCATCCCCCACCTACACCTGTGCAGCCCTTCCAAACCTTATTATACAGATGAGTAATGAAACTTCAGGTAAATGGAATGCATTGGAGGCGCATGTGCACCGCGTGGTGTGTAGATCGAAACGTGATTGGCCAAAGCAACAAACGAATACAAGGAGTGCTTACAGTAGATATATGCTTTGAGGAAGATCACTTGATCAAAGCCTATCAGCGTGACCCTGCCTGATCAGTTATCTGTGGACATCACTGGAGAGAGGGTGATTTCGGATCCTACAAACACGTGGGACTTTTTTGTATGGACAATATGCAGTAGATACTCCAGTGCATATTGTGAAAGCTTATTATATGAGAATGATCCTTTTACTTAATAGGAGTCTAACTTTTAAAAAAAAAAAAAAGTGTATACTTTTAAAGAAGGAATTATGTAATTGTCTCCATTATTTTCCTCCCTGTTCTTTATATTAAATGATGTTGATTAAAGACCAAAGAACAGAAAAAAAAGTCGACTGGTTTTCCTAAGTGGTGGACTGATATGCACGATACCCCTTACTTTTTTTTTTTTTTTAATAAGCAGAGCCTTAACAGAGGATCTTGTAGTTCTATCTAGTGCCATTTGGCTTCTATCAGGATTTGGAATTCACCAATTTCAACTTCTATTCAGCACAAGAGGGTGCTCAGAATATTTTATCAGACTGTGCTATGCTTGATTTTTAACCCTTTCGTAGCAGAGTGTGTTTAGACCCATAGGGAACATTTTAACATTAGCGCTCGTCACATTCCAACATCAATTTTTTTATGCATTACTCACAAAAATTATACCATTTTTTTTTGTTTTTTTTAAGATGACTTTGTATATTCAGAAAATACCACAAGTCTTTTTTACTTATTCTAACATGTCAAAAAATAAATAAACCAAAGGGACCAAAAAGTGTTCTTTAAATTGAAACTTCAAGAAAAAGAACCAACATCATGATTGTACAGTATTTGTGTTAATAAACACCGCAAAGAAATACTTTGTGGTTCTTGTTTCAACAGTAATCCAGCTTTCCAAAATAGCAACAGCAGGCTACTTACTATATGTCGGTTAAAAAAAAAAGAAAGTCTGTACTTGAAGGAGAATGAGATTTTCATTTTAAAATTTTTACCGGGTCAATTTAAACTCTTAAGCTGGGTACACACCTAAGATTTTCTGTCCAACCATCCAACTAGTTGATTGGTTAGAATGAAAATCTGGTAACGTATGGGAGTAAATGACAATCAGCAATTTGCTCCCAAATGCCGGAAAATGGACAAAAACTGTTGTTTGAACAAATTGTTTAGATCAAACATTTAAAAAACTTGTCTAATTACCATTTTCACCTGGGTTTTTTTTGCATTTAGGAGCAAATTGCTGTTCATCAGTTCCTCCCATATGTTACCAGATTTTCATTCCAACCAATCAACTAGTTGGATGGTTGGACAGAAAATCTTTACGTGTGTATGCAGCTTTACTTTATGTACCAATAATGTGGCAGACTAACAAGGCCTATTATTTTTTATTTAATTAAACAACCTACCACATTAAATGAGGGGACCCCTTTTTTATGACACAAGATGTGGGCATTAGATCAAAAAAACTGTGTAAAATTATTTATGCATGTACAGTCAATTATCTGGTGATCACCAGGAAAGACCCAAACACAATGTCAAAGATACAATATTTATTAGAATGAACTGGGAGTCAGCAATATTTAAGTTTATGGTTTAGGAATTAATTTTAACAAAAAAAAAAAAACACGTGTGTGTCATCATACACTGTTGCTGCAGTCATGCCAAAGAGCCCCTCTCAGTGGATCAGATCCCGTGCCAAACATCCTGTTTGCATCTTTTGTTCCCAAAAATGCGTCCTAGTCACAATGTGATGCAACCAAGATGTATCAGTAGCGTGCACTGATTAATTTGATATGCAACACTTGGATGTGTGTGTGACCTGCCGTTTAGGAGATGCTCTGATTTAGTTGTCTAGCCATCACAATTTGGCCCTTGTCAAAGTCGCTCAGATCCTTGCGCTTCCCCTCTTTTTCCTGCTTTCAACACATCAAGAACTGACTGCTCACTTGCTGTCTAATATATCCCACCTCTTGACAGATGCCATTGTAACAAGATAATTAATGTTATTCACTTTACCTATCACTGGTTTTAAATGTTATGGCTGATCGGTGTATATTTCAATTGCAATAGCTAACAATGGTAATAATAACAAATAATGTAAATTGCTTACATTCTTTGTTATCCAATTCAGATCTTGGAGTTCCAGGGCGGCTCGTTCCTTCTTTTTCATTAGAGGCTTGGTAGTTTTTCCTGCTCTCATCAAAGCGGAAGCGTTCAAGGTTAAACATGCTCATAATGTCTTACTTGGTCTGCACCACTGAACAATCTGCAAGAGAAATTGATTGTAGAATACTATGAACACAATGCATAAATATAAAAAATATGTACACTCTTTTTTAAGCGGTTTAACTCTCCATTTATGGCCTTAGCTGTGCCTAATACAGTAGGTATAATAAGGTATTTCTGAATGGCTTTTTAGTTGCAGCAAAAAAATATTTTCTTGTTTAACACTTCTATCTGTGATTTTTGGCATTTTGTTATCCAATCATGTATTAGTAAATACATCACTGCAAAAAGGATGACAATATTATTATGTTTGGGTGCATACTTGCAGACTACTTAAAGGATATTCCCAGCAATAAGGCAGTGTCAGACAGATTTAATGCAGCACTTTGTCAATCTCTTTGGTATTACAGGTTCTCAATTCACTTTTGTTCCCTTCATGTTAACTCCAGGTAGTTTATGAATTAATTTCAGAACACTGCAGTCACGATGACAGAAAATCTAGGACATTCAAATTCTACTGTGTCATCAATAGGGAGGCAACACATATATTATGTAGCTGCCAAAAATAACTACTATCTTTTCTTAGGCATGTCACAAGCTAATTATTGCTCATTTGCAGCAATACGAGATGCAGACTTAACTAGCTTGGACCTAAAAGACTTTTAGGGGTATTCAATATGGGTGCATTAATATCGCACTTCTGAACTTTTTTGCGTTAATATTACTGGTTTTAGTTTTACACCGTATTCAATTTCAAAGACTTATCACAGTTTTCAAAAGTCTTTGCTAAAAAACGGGGTTTTCATCATTGAATAGGTGTCGAAAAAAAAAGTGCAGAATTGGGGTTTAGGGGTGCAGGCTTAAAAAAAATAGCCTGCACCCCTGAGATTGACATTTAAAAAAGAACTGTCAAAAAAAGTGTAAAAAAAAAATAGGGACACCCCAAAAAATTAAAAAATTGGGGTGCAAAAAAAAATGGGAAAAAAATTGTTAAACAATAGGGAAATAGGTTCAGGGCTATTCTGCAAGTATGCGGCAGATGTTATCTAGAATAGAATTATAGCGGCAGGTGCACAAATGCACAATTTTTAAAAACTGACTTTAGGGACATCAAAATATGCTAGTACCCATTTTCATGTACCCCAAATTTGATGGGACCACTTAAAAAAACGAAAAAAAAAGTGCTCTTCTGCATCACTTCTTCAATGTCGGGAAAAAAGCACCTGCTGCGGCTATTTAAATCCCCGACTTTCAATTAAAGGCTAAAACGGGGGTATCCATAGTGTTCCCCCATGTTTTTACAATTTTAGGGGGGGTCTTACAATTATTTTAAGGAAAAATTCTGAACTTTACGCAAATACAACTTCGGAGTTTCCCGTTTTCGTTAATTTTATTTTGAATACGGGGATAAGCGGGAGCGCGCACCATACCTTTACGCAGAAAAAAACTCCGATATGAAACGTTAACTTCGCCAGGGAAGTTAACCTTTCATATTGAATACCCCTCTATAGCTGCATGTAACATTGACCAGCTGATGTAACAATTTACATTTCCAACACAAGGAGGTCTGCTTGGAATTTCAGTACTCAGGAAGTAGACCTGATCTACATTCTTCATCTTCAACTTTTATTTTCCTAAATTTGGCCACTGCAAAATATTGCATGTAATTTCCTTACCTCACAAGAGGTGTGTGTGTTCCTGCTAGACCAGGGCTTCTCTACACTACTGAAAAGGGGCACGACAACCCCCACCTCGTCACACTAGGGCAAGTGCTCTGCACTTACAGAGGTGCTGGGCTTCCCCCAAGCTCTTCCCTCACTGTGAATAGATGCTGCATACACGCTCCACTTTTCCCAACCGCGGGCTATTGCGGCCCATGGGTGGGGCAGGCACAGGGTGCTTTTGCGAGGCCCCCTACAAGGGCAGGGCGTATTTTGCCACTTTAAAATCGGGCAGGATGCGGCACCCGCTAAAACAGCCTAGCGGGAACACACTCATATAAATCAGTGATCAAGAGAAAAATTACCCAATGAGGCCATGGTCATCAGGTTGGGCGCCCTGTGGATCCTATGGACTTCGAAGAAATAGAGTTAACAAAAGGTAAGTCTACCATAACTCTTAATTTCTTCTGCAGGGTCCATAGGGGATCCACAGGGATCCCCTGGGAATGTCCCATTACAGTTTCCCTTAAGGGTGGGGATGCTCCTGAACAGAAAGGAGAATCCGAAGTCTAAAGGAAGCATCTTGAGTGGCAAAGGTATCAAAGACGTAGAACCTGAGAAAGGTGTGAACGGTAAACCACGTGGCCGCCTTGCACAATTGTTCAGCAGAAGCACCACGTCAAACCGCCCACGAGGGTCCCGCAGACCGAGTAGAAAGTGCTGTAACCCTGTTTGGAACAGGAAGATTAGCTTGCGTGTAGGCCAGCTTGCGGAGCCATCGAGCCAGAGTCTGTTTATTAGCTGGCCAGCCTCGCTTGTGAAAGCCACACAATACAAAAAGAGAATCTGATTTCCTAACGGAATTTCTACGATCCACGTAGATCTGAAGAGCATGAACCACATCCAAGGAAGCTTCACCTGCAGAAAGATCTGATGACTGGAAGGCAGGAACCACAATCTCTTCATTCAAATGGAACCGGGATACCACTTTAGGAAGGTACCCCAGCCCTGGTACGGAGGACAGCTGTGTCCGGATGAAAGTTCAAAAATTGGGAGCGACAGGAGAGTGCTGCCAAATCAGATACCCTGCGGGCAGAGGAGATAGAGAGTAGAAAGAGCATCTTCACTGTCAGCCACTTGAGGTCTACTGAGACCATAGGTTCAAATGGAGGAGCCTGTAGAGCCCGGAGAACCAAGGACAAGTCTCATGGAGCCACCAGCGGGACAAAAAAGAAGAGGTTGAATGCGAAGAACACCCTGCAAGAATGTTCTAACACCAGGCAGGGGAGCAATCCTTCGCTGGAACCAGAGTAACAGAGCAGAAACCTGAATTCTAAGGGAGGCCAGGCGGATGCCGAGGTGTAACTCAGCCTGGAGAAAGGCAACCACCCGGGAGACCCTAAAAACTGTAAAGTCATAGCCTCTGGGGGAGCACCATTGGAAGTAAGAGTGCCAAACTCTGTAATAGATGCAGGCTGAGGCAGGCTTATGCGCCCTGAGCTTCGTCTGGACCACAGACCAAGAGAAACCCTTGGCCTTTAAGAAAGATGACTCAAGAGTCACGCCATCAAAGACAGGCGAGGTAGGTCCAGGTGCAGGCAAGAACCCTGTGCTAGTAGACCCTGCCGTAGATTAAGTGGAAAAGGAGTGTCTATGGAGAGACTCCATAGGTCGGTGAACCAAAGTCACCTGGGCCAGGCTGGGGCTATTAGTATCACCGTGCCACCTTCTTGCTTGAACTTTCAGAGAATCCTCAGGAGGAGGTAGATCAGAGGAAATAGGTATGAGAGATTGAAGTCCCAACTCACTGCCAGAGCGCCCACAAAGGCGGCTGAGGGGTCCTGGACCCGTACCTGGGGACATTGTTGTTGTGATGTGAGGTCTACGCCTGGCAGGCCCTATTTGTCTACCAGGAGTTGAAAGACATCTGGGTGGAGAGCCCACTCTGCAGCATGTATATCCTGATGGCTTAGGAAGTCAGCTTCCCAGTGGAGGACTCCGGGAATGAACACTGCAGAGATTGCCGGGAGATGACTTTCGGCCCAGACCAGGATGTGTGCTACTTCCCACATGGCTGACTGACTTCGCGTGCCTTTGATAGTTGAGGTAGGCTACCACAGTCGCGTTGTTGGTCTGGATCTGGACCGGCCTGCCCAAGAGGAAATCCTGTGTCAGAGTGAACAGTGTACACTGCTCAAAGCTCCAGAATGCTTATGGTCAAGCAGCTTTCCTGGGTTGTCCACCGTCCCTGAAAGATACCACGCCCCATTCGCAAAGGCTGGCATCTGTCGCGAAAAGTTCCCAGATGGAATCCAGAAGGAGCGACCCTTGTCCAGATGGGATGTCTGTAGCCACCAAGAGAGGGAAAGTTGAACCTCCAGAGAGGAGGATCGTCTGGAACAGGATCAGATTATACTGACCGTTCCACCAGAAGAGAAATAGTTGTTGAAGGGGCCTGGAGTGGAACTGGATGTATTCCAACATATCGAAGGTGGATACCACGGACCTGCATTGCTGAGTAAATGGATGCCCTCCGATTGTAGAGCAAGCTGCGCACATGCAAGTGTAGTGTCAAAATCTTGTCTGCTGGCCTCTGTATTCGGAGTGCCCCCAGATGTACCATCCGCTGTGTCGGAGACAGGGAGGACTTTTCCAATTGATGATCTAGCCGTGTGTTTGCAGGCAGTCCACGATCAGAACCCAACCGATGAATGTGCCAAGATTAAGAGGTTGTCTAGGCATGGTAGGATTCTGACTCCCTGGCGCCTAAGGTGGGCCACCATAACTGCCATTAATTTGGTAAAGACCCGAGGGACTGTTGACAGACCAGAGGCCAGCGCCAGAAACTGGTAATGTTGCTGCAGAACATCAAACCGTAGGAACCGCTATTGGGCTGGAGCAATAGGTACATACAGGTATGCATCTTGAATGTGTAGAGAAACCATGATCGTGAAGTTTCCATGCGGAACCTGGGTACTCGGATGAATTTGTTGAGGTGTTTGAGATTCAGAATAGGCCGATGAGACCAATTTGGCTTCTGAATTAAAAAGAGTGGAATAAAAACCAGTTCCTCTGAGCCAAAAGGAACCGGTATTATCACATCTGAACGCAGCAGGGAGTGAATGGCCTAAGGGTCTGTGAATGGCCTAGGGTCTGATGGGGGACCTGTACAAAAAAAATGCTGGGAAGGATGCCTCAGGAAGGGGAGAGCGTACACCTGAGAGACCACTTCTCAGACCCAGGTGTCTGTTATTTGACACCAAGGGGTAAATTTACTAAAGTGAGAGTTTTTAGAAGTGAGTTTTAGAAGAGATGTTGCCCATAGCAACCAGGTTCTAGCCATTATCTTCTGGAAGGTGCTAGTTAAATTTTAAGTAGAATCTGATTGGTTGATATGGGCAACATCTCTTCTAAAAACTCTCACTTTAGTAAATTTACCCCCAAAAGTCGACAAATCAAAGAAGTCGTCCCCCCACCCTGGGATTCCCCAAGAGGAGGCCCGCCCCATCAGGCGGAGGGTTTGTCGTCCGACTTAGAAGCCAGACGTCTGGCCGACCAAGACTGCTTGACATGCGGCTTGGTGGTCTTGTGCCAACTAAACTGCCTGAGAAAGGACTGTCCTCTTGCCTTACCCTCGGGGCGAGAGGATGATACAGTCCGCCTATGTACTTTGGTGGTTAACGGTCTGTCTGCCTGTAACCTTTGCTGAAAGGTGGCATAAGTTTGAGCTACATTCTGAACTGAGTGGGCAAAAACATCCATCCAAGGAGGATGCATAGAGGGTATCGACATAGTAGGCTATAATAGTTGTGGGTACCCCCCATTGGTGGGAGGCAGCAAGGATGCCGAAAAGCAATCCACTAGCTACGTCATAACCTGGGATAAGGAGGGCAGCCAAGATGGCTCCTGGACAGGGCCTGGTAAGGTAGACTGGTGAGTGGATTTATAACAATTAGCACACAGACCATCCTGTATGAAATCCTTGAGGGCAAGCCCGCAAGACAGGATTTGCATGTAACCAGCACAGAGGCCTCAGCCTAATGTTTATCCTTGCCTTTAAAAGACATAGAAATAGCCAGCAAGTAGCACGCAATAAGTGTATAGCTAATAATGCAATGTGACACCCTTCACAAATACAAGTAAATGTGAAGTAATAATGAACCTCTACACACCTGGTAGTTGAGGGTTTTCAGGAAGAGGAGCAGGGAGAGATAACTGACAGTCAGAAAGTTTAAGGCAGCATATCACAACAAATAGATAGACAAGATACGTTGTAGCCACCAGCACCCCTGAACTGCTGCTCAGTCCACACTCTAGGTCACCAATCCTTTAAAGTACATATACATAAAATGAGTGGTCCACAAGCGCAAAGTTCCTCTAACACTTCCGGTCCTGATAATCCTCTTGTCTGGAATTCCTCACCGTCTCAGAAAGAGAAAAGAGAGGATGACATAATCTATTATGTTCACATATCCTTCTAGAATATTCAATTTATGGAGGTGTTCTTCCCTTTGAAAACTCACCTCACACCAATGAGATGAGTGCCTATAAAGGTTTCTTTTATATCCCTTCCGGTCTGATCAGCATAGGTATTAGCCACATACATCAAGACCCCTCTTATATAAAAGCTTACCTGGGAACAGGTATCGACGTTCACATAAGGGTATCTTTAATATCCACTCAAGAAGCTACTTGTTAGTTCACCATATGGGAGCATAAATGGTATCCAGAAGGGTATTTTTTTCAATAAAAAAGTTATATTTATTCCAGTTTAACAATAAAACATAGTCCAACAGTAGATAAAAAAAAAAACATCCAATATATTGATAAAGCAGCATCCAAAAAAAATGATAATCCACTATAATGGAAAATATTCCTTCCCCCTGGAAACCTATCTGCAGATAAGAGTTAGGACAAACAGTGCCACCCTCTCACCCGGTCTGAGAAGAGGTAAAATTGTCCAAGGTAGATGTAAAAAAACCAAAATCCTTCCACTGCATCCAGGTCTCCTGCTTTACACCAACGCGTTTCTGACTAAGGTCCTTCCTCAGGATGTGTCTAAAGCCTAACTGCAGGGGCTTTATATACCCCCATCACTAATTGGCAAATAGACTCACCAATCTTCATTAGTGGGTCTAAACTAAACTCCAGACAAACCATCCCAACACAACAGTAATATATAAAGTAAAAAATACATAAAAATACATTTCCTGGTATTCAAACATAATCACCATCCCATAAATAAATAATTAAAAAATTTCAGCATTCCAATTCATAATAATAACAACTTTTCTTGTGAATAACAAGATATAATCCAGTCCATGTTTAAATAGTCTCCTTGTGTTACTGGACATTAGCTTAGTGCTCTTTTTTCAAGCATGGGGCCAAAAACACCCCGTTGTTTCATCATTCCCTTCAAAATCCGCTCGGGCCTCGTTGACCGGAAGTACATGATGACGTCTTCCGGTATTTGGAACGCAAGCCGGAGTGTTGTATCTTGCGCAGTGGAACGCATATCGCGACTTTGCCGGAAACTCCCTACTGAGTATATTTATATCCATAGAGCGCTCCCAAAGAACAAATTCAGATTATTTCTTTTCCACATGCGACTCCATTGGTATTGTTCCCATGCCATAAAAAGAGTAAACATATATAGAAAAACAATAATTAATAACAAATATAAACTTGTAATATGATACATACAGCGCATCCTAATCCCGCATCTCAATAAGTAAATAACACCAGAATATACATATTTAAAATCATGAGATCCATTAAAAAATTAGTATTAATAAAATATTGAAATAATAAAACCAAGAGGTTATATGGTTATTATTTAAAGTGCATCATGAATTAAGATTATATAAACCATTTAATCTCAAAGTCTACGTTTAATCCCCTAGGGACTTGTGTCTTTAATGTAAACATAGTCTGCATCTCTACCTTAGCCAATCTTACATCCCTATCATTATTTATTCAATGGGGGTAACACCGATTTTATTTCACAAAACGATTTTAAATGCTTAATATCACATTGGTGTGTTTTCTTAAAATGTAATGAAACATTGTGTGTCTCTAAACCTTTTTTTATATTTCTGACATGTTCAGAAAGCCTCTCTTTCAGCATTCTAGTGGTCTTGCCCACGTACTGGCTTCCGCAACAACATTCTAGTAGATATACACAATATTTTGTATTACAAGTTATAAAATCTTTAATATCATACACCTTCTTGGTTTGTGTAGATGTATACTGTGTCATCTTAGATGTTCCACTTTTACATATTTTGCACATACTGCACATCCCACATCTAAAAAATCCTTTGGATTTAATTCTAGTTTCAATATTGGTAACGGGGAGAGCACTCCGTACAACGTTATCTTTAATATTTTGGGCTTTCCTATAAATGAATTTAGGGCGTTCATCCAAAACTGTCCTAAGTAAAGGGTCATTAATTAAAATCCCCCAATATTTCCTTATTACCCCTTCAATTTTTTTATAATGACTGTTATATTTTGTAATAAAAGGTACCTCAAATCCCTTTGGTCTCATTTTATTCTTTATTTTACCTTGGATCATCTCTATTCGATTGATGCTACCTCCTTTAGTTTTAGCATTATCTACTATCTGGGCATCATAACCCTTAGATGTAAATTGCTCTTTAAGAATTTTTGATTGTTCATTATATACCCCCATATCTGTACAATTCCGTCATGATTCTTTGGAATTGACTATTTGGGATGCTTCTCAACCAATTTAAGTGATGGTTGCTTGTATAGTCAATAAATGAATTACAATCCGTACTTTTAACAAAATTCTTAGTTTTTATACTGCCTGCTTCCACATAAATTGAGAGATCTAGGAAATCCACCAAAATATCACTACTTTTAAAGGTTAGAAAAATATCCAGATCATTGTCATTAAGTATCTTAATGACAATGATCTGGATATTTTTCTAACCTTTAAAAGTAGTGATATTTTGGTGGATTTCCTAGATCTCTCATTATAAAAAAATTGAAGGGGTAATAAGGAAATATTGGGGGATTTTAATTAATGACCCTTTACTTAGGACAGTTTTGGATGAACGCCCTAAATTCATTTATAGGAAAGCCCAAAATATTAAAGATAACGTTGTACGGAGTGCTCTCCCAGTTACCAATAATGAAACTAGAATTAAATCCAAAGGATTTTTTAGATGTGGGATGTGCAAAATATGTAAAAGTGGAACATCTAAGATGACACAGTATACATCTACACAAACCAAGAAGGTGTATGATATTAAAGATTTTATAACTTGTAATACAAAATATTGTGTATATCTACTAGAATGTTCTTGCGGAAGCCAGTACGTGGGCAAGCCCACTAGAATGCTGAAAGAGAGGCTTTCTGAACATGTCAGAAATATAAAAAAAGGTTTAGAGACACACAATGTTTCATTACATTTTAAGAAAACACACCAATGTGATATTAAGCATTTAAAATCGTTTTGTGGAATAAAATCGGTGTTACCCCATTGGAGAAATAATGATAGGGATGTAAGATTGGCTAAAGTAGAGATGCAGACTATGTTTACATTAAAGACACAAGTCAATAGGGGATTAAACGTAGATTTTGAGATTAAATGGTTTATATAATCTTAATTCATGATGCACTTTAAATAATAACCATATAACCTCTTGGTTTTATTATTTCAATATTTTATTAATACAAATTTTTTAATGGATCTCACGATTTTAAATATGTATATTCTGGTGTTATTTACTTATTGAGATGCGGGATTAGGATGCGCTGTATGTATCATATTACAAGTTTATATTTGTTATTAATTATTGTTTTTCTATATATGTTTACTCTTTTTATGGCATGGGAACAATACCAATGGAGTCGCATGTGGAAAAGAAATAATCTGAATTTGTTCTTTGGGAGCGCTCTATGGATATAAATATACTCAGTAGGGCGTTTCCGGCAAAGTCGCGATATGCGTTCCACTGCGGAAGATACAACTTCCGGCTTGCGTTTCAAATACCGGAAGACATCATCATGTACTTCCGGTCAACGAGGCCCGAGCGGAGTTTGAAGGGAATGATGAAACAACGGGGTGTTTTTGGCCCCATGCTTGAAAAAAGAGCACTAAGCTAATGTCCAGTGACACAAGGAGACTATTTAAACATGGACTGGATTAGATCTTGTTATTCACAAGAAAAGTTGTTATTATTATGAATTGGAATGCTGAAATTTTTTAATTATTTATTTATGGGATGGTGATTATGTTTGAACACCAGGAAATTTATTTTTATGTATTTTTTACTTTATATATTACTGTTGTGTTGGGATGGTTTGTCCGGAGTTTAGTTTAGACCCACTAATGAAGATTGGTGAGTCTATTTGCCAATTAGTGATGGGGGTATATAAAGCCCCTGCAGTTAGGCTTTAGACACACCCTGAGGAAGGACCTTAGTCAGAAACGCGTTGGTGTAAAGCAGGAGACCTGGATGCAGTGGAAGGATTTTGTTTTTTTACATCTACCTTGGACAACTTTACCTCTTCTCAGACCGGGTGAGAGGGTGGCACTGTTTGTCCTAACTCTTATCTGCAGATAGGTTTCCAGGGGGAAGGAATATTTTCCATTATAGTGGATTATCATTTTTTTTGGATGCTGCTTTATCAATATATTGGATGGTTTTTTTTTATCTACTGTTGGACTATGTTTTATTGCTAAACTGGAATAAATATCACTTTTTTATTGAAAAAAATACCCTTCTGGATACCATTTATGCTCCCATATGGTGAACTAACAAGTAGCTTCTTGAGTGGATATTAAAGATACCCTTATGTGAACGTCGATACCTGTTCCCAGGTAAGCTTTTATATAAGAGGGGTCTTGATGTATGTGGCTAATACCTATGCTGATCAGACCGGAAGGGATATAAAAGAAACCTTTATAGGCACCCATCTCATTGGTGTGAGGTGAGTTTTCAAAGGGAAGAACACCTCCATAAATTGAATATTCTAGAAGGATATGTGAACATAATAGATTATTTCATCCTCTCTTTTCTCTTTCTGAGACGGTGAGGAATTCCAGACAAGAGGATTATCAGGACCGGAAGTGTTAGAGGAACTTTGCGCTTGTGGACCACTCATTTTATGTATATAGCATATCACAACAGCAGAGCTAGCACAAGTCACATACAATGCATATAAATATACTTATAATGGGCACTAAATCAACTACTCAAGCCTCAATGGGCTGGTAGGTTATGTGCGCTGTATAACCTGGCCCCAGTTAGAGGTATACAGGGATACTGGACACGAAACTCCTAAGACCAGTAGCTTCAGAAAAGCCCTGATCAATGGCAGCTGTGCATCTCATATAGGGAGGAGGAGCAGCTCAGAGGCCGAAAACCTCATGTGGGATGGCGCTCTGGGTTGGGGGAGGGGCTGTCAGGGGAGAGCTTACCTCCCCGCTGCTGCATGAACCGCCTGGTGTCGCTGGCCTCTAACATGGTCTCTGACGCCAGCATTCAACATCCACGGTGGTCTAGTGGGGGAGCGTATGAACCAGTCGTCCCACTGCAGCGTCCTCCGGCAGGTCTCCACCGCTGGAGGTAAAGACTGCACAATACGCAATTCCCCACAAGCGGGAAATCGCCTTACCTGTACTTCTCCGTCTGCTGTCCTGGGTCCCCAGTGGAGCGGCTAGCAGAGCCCCGCAGGTGCCCGCCGTAATCACCGGACCACTCACCAATGTTGCGGCACCGGCAGCTGGAGCAGCTGCACAGGTGCCCATTAGGATGCCTTGCTGCTTGCTCATAATAAAGAACGAAAAAAATAATAATAATTAAAATAATTAATTAAAAATAAAGCTTGGGGCTGCCTACGCAGTCCCCCTGTTCTAAAAGGTGTGACCGTTCCTGTCCAGCACCAAACAAAAAACTGTCTGCCTATGGCTGGTGGCGGGGTATATGTGAAGGAGGCCCGGTGCATCCTGGGAGCTAAAGCTTTAACTGTTCGGTGCCCGGATCATTCCAACCCCACACAGCCCCATGGTATCCCTGTGGATCCCCTCTGGACCCTGAAGAAATGTTGTAATTTGATTTACGTCTGAAAAGGAGATAGAGTTCTCAAACTATTATTTATTTATTAAGATATACAAGTTACAATCATTGGAGGAAATTCAATTGTTTTTTGTGCACCAGACAAAGCAATTCAACTGTTGCTCCGATTTTGCACAAGTGTCGCAGGCATGCAGATTTCTGCTTGCACCCTCCAGGGGTGGCAAGCAGAAATCTGTTTTGGACGCTCTAACCAGGCATTTAGGCAGGTTTAGCTGCTTTACTCGGCCAAACCCATTAAATTTGGGTGCAACAAACGCAATAAGTAATGGGCACTCGCGTCCGATTAGAGCAACAATTGAATTGCTCCGTCAGGCACCCATTACTTGGTTGGTCAGGACGTCAAATATAGTATTAAAAATATATCCTGTAACATCTTGAAAATACTAATCCCCATGTCCAGGTTTGTTAAATGGGTGTAAGAAATGGTTGATAATATAGGAGATATCATTCCCCAATAACAACAGCTCTTCTTGAAAATTGCGCTATGAAACAGCTTACAATGTTACAAAGTAAACCATAATAACGGATATATGTAAACCATTAAAACAAGCACACACTGATTCTAATTTTATTCTCTGCTTATTCCATATGTGGATTTTTGTAGCTAAAATAAGAGTTATGGTATAACATACCTTTGTTAACTCTTTCTTCAAGGTTCATAGGGTTCACAGAATTTACCTTGGGTTATGTGGTTGGAGTGATTCAGGCACCAAACTGCTACAAGCTTAAGCTCCCATGCACTGGATCCTCCTCCATATATACCTCGCCCCTGGCTACAGGCACTTAGGGCCTGATTCAGACCAGCTCGCGAGCGCTGATCGCTCGCAAGCAGGTCGATGTTGGCCCAGTGCGCATGACGGAGCCAGCTCCGTCGTGCACATGCGCAAGACCCGCATAGCGATTGGCAAGCGGTTGCTCCGGGTGTCGCACCAAAGGGGGCGTGCTGTCGATGGTGAGTGACAGCACGCCCCCTTTGGTGGGAGTGCCGGGGGCATGGCTGCCCAGACGGAGGCGTTCCCATGGAAACGCCTACCGTCTGTGGCTGGCCCCACTTACATCACAAGTGATGTCAGTGGGAGTGCTCTCAGCTCTGATAGAGCCGAAAGCACTCCAGGGCTTGCAACAACGAGACCCTAGCACAAGGGTCTCATCGCAAGCCCGATGGTCTCGATGGTCTTGACCATCGCGACCATCTTCCTGGCCGCTCGCTATAGCTGTGGGTGGTCACCCACAGCTATACGAGCGGCCAGGAGACGGCTCTAAAAATTAAGAAGGACGGCCCTGATTCAGAGCGAGCGCTCTGTCAGAGTGTCCGGCTCTGAATCAGGGCCTTAGTTTGTTACCAAGCCCAAGGCAGAAGGAAAGAGGAGAAGGAAAGACAATTGTACACCAGAAACACTAAAGGTGCCCATCCACTAGGCGATTAAACCTAGCGATTGAGCGAAAACAACAGTGGTTCTTGTTCAATTGCTTGGAAATCAGCCCTAAACGACCAGCGATGCGCGATCATGCCGGTCGTTTGCGTTGTCCCGTATTGCCCATTAATTAGTTATTGGACATAGTTATCGTTCCATCGTTCATGCATCGGTGCACGTTTTCAAAGTCGGAATGACCAACGACCAACATATATAGATTTAAATAAATATTTTAGCCCACTTTTATTAACTGCTTTGAAAATCGTTGATCTATGGTCTTTGGTCGTTTTGTGCAATCGTTCACAAATTATTCATGCACATGAACGATAACGATCATCAGGAATTGATGAACGATTTGTGAAGATCTTTTATCTTTCAGGGACAAGTCTGCTAGTGGATGTGCAGCATAAGAAGAAGGAATCATTGAAATACAAAAGAAAAAGATTACCCAATACCAACGAAGTGCGTTAGGGTGGGTGCCCTGTGGACCTCGAAGAAAAAAAAGAGTTAACAAAAAGGTATGTTATACCATAACTCTTATTTTCTTCTTCGGGTTCAATAGGGTCCCATAGCAGTTCCCTTAAGGGTGGGGACGCTCCTGTTTAGCAGAAAGGAGAATCTGGTTGCCAAAAGGAAGCATCCTGAGAGGCAAAAGTATCAAAGGCATAACATTTTAGAAAACTGTGGACGGAAGACCACATGGCTGCCTTGCACAATTGTTCAACAGAGGCACCACGATGAAACGCCCACGATGGTCCCACAGATCGAGTAGAATGTGCTGTCACTGTTTGGAACAGAGAGATCAGCTTGTGTGTAAGCCTGAGAAATCGTCATATAAAGCCATCTAGCCAGAGTCTGTTTGTTAGCTCACCAGCCTAGCTTATGACAGCCATACAACACAAAAAGAGAATCAGATTTCCTAAAAGGTGTTTGTATGATCCACATAGATACGTAGAGCAAGTACAACATCCCGAAAAGCTTCACCTACAGAGAGGTCTGAAGACTGGCATCACAATTTCTTCATTTACATGAAAACGGGATACTACCTTAGGAAGGTAACTCGCCCTGGTACGAAGAACAGCTCTATCCTGGTGAAAAATCAAAAAGGGGGAGCAACAAGAATGTGCTGCCAAATCAGAAACCCTGAGGAGCTAGCGAGAATAAACACCTGTCTTCTCTGTCAACACTTGAGGTTTACTGTATTCAGGTGTTAAAATGGGGGAGCCTGTAGAGCCCTGAGAACAATAGACAAATCCCACGGAGCTACCGAAGGGACAAAGGGAGGCTGAACCCTCAGAACACCCTGAAAAAAATTTCCTAACATCAGGCAGAGGGGCGGTCCTTCGCTGAAACCAGAGTGCTGACACCTGAACTTTCAGGGTGGCCAGGCAGAGACCCAGGTCTAACCCAGCCTGGAGAAAAGCAAGCACTCGTGAGACCCTAACAACTTCAGGATAATATTGTTTATGAGTACACCATTTAAAATACGAGTGCCAAAATCTGTAATAGATCTGGGCAGAGGAAGGCTTTCGTGCCCTAAGCATCATCTGAATTACAGAGACAGTAAAACCCTTGGCTCTTAAGATGGAAGATTCAAGAGCCACACCATAAAAGACAGATGGGGAAGGTCCGGATGCAGGCAGGGACTCTGGGCCTGATTCAGACCCACTCGCGAGCGCTCGCAAGCAGGTCGATGTTGGCACATGCGCGAGACCCGGATAGCGACGGGCAAGCCGTCGCTCCGGGTCTCGCACCAAAGGGAGCGTGCTTGTCAATGTTGAGTGACAGCACGCCACCTTTGGTGGGCGGCCCGGAGGCGTGGCTGGCCAGACAAAGGCGTTCCCATGGGAACGCCTACCGTCTGGGGCCGGCCACCCTGCGATCACAAGTGATGTCAGTGGGAGTGCTTTCGGCTCTGATAGAGCCGAAAGCACTCTAGGGCTTGCGACAACGAGACCCTACCACAAGGGTCTCATCGCAAGCCTGATGGTCGCGATGGTCTTGACCATCGCGACCATCTTCCTGGCCGCTCGCTATAGCTGTGGGTGGACACCACAGCTATGCGAGCGGCCGGGAGGCCGCTCTAAAAAACCAGAGGGCCGGCCCTGATTCAGAGCGAGCGCTCTGTCAGAGCATCTGGCTCTGAATCAGGGCCTCTGTGTTAACAGGTCTGGCCTTAGAGGAAGAGGCCATGGGTGTCTATGACTCTGAAGGTCGGTGAAACAATGGTGTCTTGTCCAAGCAGGGGCTATCAGTATTACTGTGCCACCCTCCTGCTTGATTTTCCTGATAACCCTTGGGAGGAGGGAGATCGGAGGAAAGATATACCCTAGCTTGAAATCCCACTTCACTGCTAGAGCGTCCACAAAATTGGCTGAGAGATCCCTGGTTCTGGACTCGTACCTGAGGACCTTGTGGTTGTGGCCTGAGGCCTACCTCTGGTAGTCCCCATATGTCCACTAGGATCTGAAAGACATCCAGATGAAGAGCCCATTCCAAGCGTATATATCCTGACGACTTAGGAAGTCTGCTTCCCAGTTGAGGACTACTGGTATGAATACTGCCAAGATTGCTGGAAGATGACATTCTGCCCAGACCAGAATGTTTGTCACTTCCGCCATGGCTGCCAGACTTCGAGTGCCTCCCTGATGGTTGAGGTAGGCTACTGCGGTCGCGTTGTCGGACTGTATCTGGACAGGCCTGCCCTTTAGTATATCATGTGCCTGAACGAGTGCCCTGAATACTGCATGAAGTTCCAGGACATTTATGGATAGGTGACCCTCCTTGGTCGTCCATCTTCCCTGAAAAGTGCGACGACCAGTCACTGTGCCCCATCTACGGAGGCTGGCATCCATAGCGAGGAGCACCCAATCTGGAATCCAGAAGGGGGCGACCCCTGTACAGACAAAACCTCTGCAGCCACCATGAGAGAGAAAGCCGAACCTCTGGAGAAAGAAGGATCATCTGACTTTTTTAACCGATACTCCCCGCTCCACCGGGAGAGGATCAGCTGTTGCAGTGCACTGGAGTGGAACGGAGCATATTCCACCATGTCGAAGGTGGACACAATGGACCCCAGAACCTGCATCGCTGAGTGGATAGACACCGTCTGATTGCGGAGAAATCTGCAAACCAGTAATTGAAGGGCTAAAATCTTGTCTCCTGGCAGAAATATCCTCTGTGCCAGAGAATCCAGGAGTGCACCTAAATGCACCATCCGCTGTACTGGAGAAACAGACAACTTTTTCCAGTTTATGATCCAGCCGTGCCTGTGTAGGCAGGCAATCATCAGTCTAAGACGATGTTGTAATACATCTGGAGACTGTGCCAGTATCAGGAAGTCGTCCAAATATGGCAGTATTCTGACTCCCTGACGCCTGAGGTAGGCTGTCATTATTTTGGTGAAGGCCCATGGGGATGCTGATAAACCAAAAGGCAGTGTCTGAAATTGGAAATGTTGCTGCAGAAACCTTTGGTAGGAAGGAGTAATTGGCACATGCAGATACGCATCCTGAATGTCCAAGGATACAATAAAATACCCAGGTTCCATTGCCAGAACAATTGACCGAGTTTTCATATGGAACTTGGGCAACTGCATAAATCTGTTGAGGCCTTTCAGATTCCGAATAGGCAGGTGCGACTCATTGGGCTTCTGGATCAAAAATAGATTGGAATAATAACCCTTTCTTTGCTGATCCAACAGAACTGGGATTATCATCCCTAAACCCAGCAGGGAACGAATGGCCTGCTGGAGGGCTAAGGCCCTGGTAGACTCCGAAGGAGGAGCTGTGCAAAAAAAATCTATGCGGGGGATCCTTCCAGAAAGTCAGGGCATACCCTTGAGAGACTACTTCTCGGACCCCGGCGTCTGTTGTCTGATGCCAGGTATCCGAAAACTGAAGAAGTTGGCCTCCCACCCTGGGATTCCCCAGGTGGAGGCCCGCCCCATCAAGCCGAGGGTTTGACGTTCGACTTGGAAGCCGGACACCTGATTGCCCAAGATCTCTTAGTTTGCGGTCAAATACGAGAACTGTCCTTTCGCTTTTCCTTGTGGGCGAAAGGCTCGAAACAACGAAGGCAGACCGGCCACTTTAGAAGCTGCAAGAGTAGCCACAATCTTATCCAATTCTGTGCCAAACAGTATGCCTCCAGCAAACAGCAGGGATTCCAGAGCCTTCTTGGAACCTGCATCTGCATTCCAGGTCCTTAACCATAGGGCTCTGCAAGCAACAGAGGGAGCTGATGCCTTAGTAGCTAGAATGCCGGCGTCTAATGCCTCCTCCCCCAAATAGGAGGCTCTCCTTGATATAGGAAATAAATGTCAGCTGCTCCCTGGAAGCCTCTGGAAGAGTATTTTCCAGTGCCCGTCCATTCTTCAATGGCCTTGGACATCCAGGCCGTAGCCATGGCCGGACGGGTAACAGCTCCTGACAGAGAAATAAAAAGCCTTGAGACAGGCCACAAGTCTTCTATCTGTAGGATCCTTAAGGGAGGATGCAGATGGTATGGGCAATGTGGCGCTCTTAACCAGATCTGCCACATGAGCAACCACAGTAGGCGGACCTTCCCATTTAGCAGATTCCCCAGATAGGAGGGTGTATAAAGCTGTAACCTTCTTTGTAACATACAATAGTCTATTATGAGAACTCCATGGTTCCCACATAAGTTCAGAGAGTTGCTCAGATTTGGGAAACTCAGCCTTAACTACTTTCTGGCGCTTGAACACCTGAGCCTTCCTAGGTGCTTGCTCTTCACTATCGATGTTTAAAATAGTTTTGACCGTTCTAATCAAGGAGGGAACATCCACTGCTGCCAGATGGTCCTCCTCTCCAGAGAGAGAGACTCCTGAGAGGATCACTGTACCTCTTCAAATTCATCTGAAGATAGATCATAATCTACAGGCTGGACAGACTGATAAGAAGCAGCCGACCGCTTCTGGTTTTAGGTACTACTGGCCTATCTGCTTGCAGCATTTGTTGAAATGCAATAGGAGATAGAGCCATACTCTGGCTTGAGTGGGCATAAATATCCATCCAATACGGATGCATAGGCGGCATAATATAGCAGGTTGTAGCTGCTGAGGGTACCCCATAGTAGGGGTCAGCGTGGGTGTAGATAAACGGTGCACAACCTGTGCGATAACCTGAGAAAAGGAAGCCAAAGGTGGTTGTTGCCCAGGAGCTGGCAGGCTGGAATGATGTTGTGGCTCCTTATAAGTGACCACACAATCCATCCTGTATGAAATCCTGAGGGGACAGGCCCGCCTGACAAGCCAAACATGAAACCAGCACAGGGGCACTAGCCTCCAGCTTCTCCTTATCTTTAGACATAAAGAAATGTTATGCGATGCAATACAATGTGACAGTGTTCACCCCCAAAACAACCCATACACCTGTAGCAGAGGGTTATGAGGAGAAATAGCAGTAATAGTTATAAGTGACAGTTATTCAGAAATAAAAAGACAGTATAACACAGCAGAACTTACACAAGTGACATATATAATATATATATATATATATAACACACACACACACACACACACAATAGGCTCCTAGTCAACTATGTAAAGCACAAAAGCTTAGTAGAATATGGAGCTCTGTATAACCTGGCCACCAAAGGAGAGCTATACAGGGAGACTGACCAAACCACCTGAGTTTCGCAGCTACAGTAGAGCACCTGAAAGTGGTCTCCGGGCTTCTCAAATACCAGGGAGGAGCAACCCAGACGTGGGAAAGCTCATCTCTGGATCAGCGTCTGGGCTGGGGGAGAACCTACCTCCCCCTGGCTTTTTACATGGCCGCCGCCACTGTCCCTGGCGCCAGAATTATATGCCCCGGTGGTCTAGTGGGAGAAGCAGTCGTCCTTGGTTCCCCACTACAGCGACCCCTGGCAGGTCTCCACTGCCGGAGGTACGGACTGCCACGTGCTTCCAAGCAAGCGGGGGACCACCTTACCTTACTTTTTTACAATATTCGCTGTATACTTTAAATTAAGCTTAATAAATGTTATGTTTTAAAGACACAGTGTGAACCCAATTATACCTACTTTTTCTTGAGTTTCTATTAAATTCTACTTGGGTTAAGTGTGGCACCACCAGAGATTTACACACTAACTTCCTAATGGAGGCAGGTTGGGCTGGGTAGTGGACCTGGGGGTAAATTTACTAAGAATCGTGTCTGGCCGAGATTGCATTCGCGTGCGAGTTACCCCGGATTTTGCAACTCTGAGATTTACTAAAGGAAACACGAGTGCAAAAACCCAATCCTGTGCAGAAACAGATGACCAAACACACAAATATAAGTCAAAAGACTATTGAACCAACACGTGAGTACTTTCCATAGAGGAATACAACTCACAGATTAACTAAGCAAGGTGTTTACAAACACAATAGAACACAGAGCATAATAGAAGAAATGAATAGAAGTGCAAGCGAGTGGTGTATGCTGTCGAAGCACTGCACAGATCAGTGTGATCTGTGCAGTGCTTCTGCGTGTACAGTGCAATGAAAAGGTTAAAATTTGGAAAATAAAAAACCGATGTGGGTGCCCCCTCCCCAAAAGCATAACCATCCCTAGACCTTTTAGCCCTGTTCTGGTACTGGAAAATGGCACCCGTATTTCCAGTAACCAGCACCAGTATCAACCAGCCGGGGGTATTGCCATAGGAGGGGAACAAATGTCAGTGTCCCCCTGCCAAGAATTAACCAGCCCAAAATTGGTCACCCCAGCCCTGGTATTCCTCAGAAAGTGGTGCCCCTCCAAAAAAGGGCTATCGTGAAGGCCAGGGCTATTTCCTGCACCCCTTGTGGCAGTAGGTGCAGTGGCGTCCCTCCTCACGGTGACACCTGGTGCTGGGAGAGTTGTAGGCAAAAGGGGAGTGGCCTCGCGGCCCAAACCCCCGTTTAGTTACTCCAGGGGTCCCCAAGGTGCAGGCTGCCCCCCCGGGGACCACTCTGTGTGCAGTGCCGGCTCCCTCACTGTGTCAGGAGCAGAATGCTGCATGTAATGCTACAGTGTCGGCACTTTGGTGTCACCCCTCTGCAGGTGACACCCAGATGTGGTCCACACCCCCCTTGTTACGCCACTGAGCAGGTGCAGGGTTAATGGGTTTAAGATAGTAATTACTAAAAATTCTTTACAAGGGGACTACAGGTCCCAGGAAGTCGGCCCCGGCATGGCGATACTTGTGGAACCACAACTGTCACCATGCCCGGACAGTAAGGGTCCAGTGGCACCTATACTGCACAGTTAGTAATTAAAAAAAAAAAAAAAAGAATTACACACACACACACACCGAATGATTTATCCTTTAATTACACATTCACATGCACTCACAGTACATACTTACGTTCTCCCTGGAGGTGGTTGTTGGTCCCCAGGTAGTGGTCCAAGGTCTTCTTAAAACAAAAAACAGAATTTGCAATCCCACAGAAGCACTGTAAGTACATACTGTACTTTACAGTGCTTCACCGAGAATGACAAGACTCACGAGGTTTCCTGCACTATAGCTATGATTGACTTAAGCTGGGTACACAGACAATTTCTCAGACTATATGCCTGATTCCGTCGGATCCGGCAGACATATAGTCAAAATCATCTAGTGTGCACTCACTATGTCAGCTGTTGCGGGCTCCCGTTTGGTCATCAGCCGCATCGGCAGCTTGTCCCTACATGCAGCTCAACCTGACGATGCGAATGACGACCGCATGCAGAGAGTTGTGGCAGGGGCCAACATAGCGGGCAGCCGGGCAGTGCATCATGTAATGTGTATGGGCCGCCCAATATGTCGGCCCATCGGCGGGGTTGTCACCGATCGCATCGCTGGGTATAAATATCGTTTAATGTGTACTCAGCTTAAGAGTCAGACTGGTTTTAGCTAATCTGCAGGCGGTTTCTAAGACAACGCCCACTGAGTGGCTAGGAGCAGTCTGACTCTTAGCAATCATGGCTATAGTGCAAGACCCCCACATGGGGAAACTGTCACTCTCGGGGAAGCACTATATTGTACTTACAGTGCTGTGTCCGTGGGATCGCAAAATCGGAGGGAGGGGGTTGTTTTTTTAAAGAAGAACTTGGACTTCTACTTGGAGAAGGGGAAGCACTACCTCCAGAGACAAGGTAAGTAAGTAGTTTGAGCATGTGACTGTAATATAAATCATTCGGTGTGTACGGTAATTCTTTTTTTATATATATTTTCTTCCCAGTGGGGGTACAGGTGCCACCGGGCTCTATCCATTACACGACTTTGTGAACAATCCGACCAAAACCAGGAGGTTTTGGTCGGATTGTTCACAAAGTCATGTAATGGATAGCGAGCAATGCGCGTGCACTCTGTGTCCTTGCCGATCCAGACTATCTACTGAACATGCCCGTCAACCTGACGCCCATCAGGTTCGGCATGTTCAGAGATAGGAGGTCGGACTCCTGTACTGGATGACGTTCAGTGAACGCTGTTCAGTGCAGGAACCGCACCTCGGCTACCTGAAGGTCTAAACGCCAGACGGTCAGTCTTTCAGCTCGCCTTTGTGGATAGGCCCCTTTACTGTCTAGGCTGGGGTGACCAGTTTGGGAACGGATATTGCTTTGGCAGGGGGACCCCGTGATGTGTATCACGCTTCTATGGCATTACTCCCTGGCTGGTTGAGCGCAGTTCTAGTTACTGGAAATACGGGGGAAACCCACACAGTTATTTCCCTGTTTTTCCAGTATCAGAAGGGACTCAAAAGGTCAGGGGCTGGTTATGCTTTTGAGGAGGTACTCCACAACGTTTTTGTTTCTAATTTTTAACACTTATATACACTAAACACAAGAGCACCTCACACACCTGACTTATCTGTGCAGTGCTTTGAGAAGGTCCATTGAGAAGGAGCCACTATGACTGAATTCACACATTATACAACACAATCAGAATCACCATTAAATCAAAATAGACAGACAAACACGATTTTTAATAAATTTTTGATTTTGGTTGCAAAAAAACTCATACAAGTCCCTGCGATGCCCAATGTGTTTAAACTCAGCAAGACACATTTCTTACTAAAACTTACCCCCTGGAGTCAGATCTGGTCTCTGGGGGTGGCCATTATCTGCCTTCATTTTTGGAAGGTATTTCTTATTTGATAGGAAATGGGTTTGAATTTGCATGGGCATTGTGAAAGTTTTTTATAATGAAGTTGCATTTTGGTCCTGAGTGATAGAAACGAAAGGGGAGAACAGCTTAATGTAAACAGTCTCCTTCCCAGACATGTACCTACTAATCCCGATGCAGTGGATACAGGCATGTCCTGGAAGGATCACTTGAAAGCTCCACGCTGTCTGTATGTAGGCTGTGCACCAGTGTTCTCCTCCTGTATGATAGGGTAATGTACGGTCTGTGCCATATTGGGTGCCATATCAGTCACAATATACTGGTATTGTGTCGCAAAAGACAAACCAGGAATATGCATGTTATGAAGTCTGATAAATGCATTGATAAAATGCTGCAGATGAACAAAACTGTGGACTGTGAATAATGGGCTGGATTCAGGGATGTACACTATTGCACAGCCGCTGCAACTTTGTACCCAGTGGATGTGCAGTAATATGCTAATGCGCCGATCAGCAACTATCGGAGTTGAAGGCAAACCATCGGGTTTGCATACAACTCTGAATCAGGCCCAAAATATTATAGGAGTGGAGGAGGAATCCTTAAATATATTTTAGATGTATGTGGAGGTATAGAATACACTAGGGGAATATGTGTGTATAAAAATTAACATGTGCTGTGAATTGCGCGCTGAGAAAACAATCTTTAGCGACGCTAAGCATCACAAATGTGCCCTTCAAAACGAAAAAGAGTCCTCCTCTTTGATTAGCACCTTGTCCTAAGCAAACACTATAGCAGGAATCATTAAAGGTATTTGTTTTGCAACAAAGCATAAATACAAAACATAAACCTCTTGTTACAGAGATATTTGGAAAGCTCAAAGTCACAATTTATATAATACTGCAGAGAGTTACAAATAATATTTAGCTTAGCACATTCCTTTTTACATTTAAAACATTGTTTCTCCTGTATTTCAACGTCAGTTTTTAAGAAACTCAACAGAATTCAAAACCAGACAGCGGCATATATGGAGACTACATTACTTGGGTGATACAATTAATAGGGCCGAATTCAATTCAGTGCGATGATGAATAGTCACGGGAGGGAGCTTCCGAAGCTATTCAATACACCACGCTGTTTGGGCGGCTAAAGGATTTCTTCTCGCACCCCCTGGGGATGCAAGGAGAAATCCAACAAAAGTGCCAGGCGCGCAGCTGTTGTCGGCTTAGCGCGGCGCTAACAGCAGTTCGTCCAGCACTTTAGTCAGAAAATGTCGGTTACCGCACCTTAACACCCAGGTTAAGTCACGAGAACCAGCATTCTCTGACTTTACCAATTCCTGACCAGGCAAACAGCACGTTGCATTGCTCCCTCCCGCGGCTATTCATCATAGCACTGAATTGAATTCAGCCCATAGTCCACTTAGTCACAGGCTAGAACATAGCCTATGTAGAAGAACTACTACTGCATACCAACCTCCTGTCAGTGATCCCATCATAGGGCACCACAGAACAATAGCTGGCACTCTGCCACACATACAATGCAGGCACACTACATATCTCATCTACTGTGAATGCAATGGTGCCATGATTACATTTGTATATGTGTGACATCTTTAGCTTCTACATGTTTGAGGACCGGCATAATGGTGCTTTCAGTAAGGCCAGCACCTCCCATGCTGCTACTATCAAACACAATAAGGAACTGTGCAGATGAGTTAATAGGTCATTATGTATCTAGTCATCATTATGTCTGTGTATACGTAGTGTGCTCCGGCCCCTCATACCGCTGTGTGTATCACTGACTCAGCCATAAGGGATTTAAGTGGATTCCAATGTGTATGTTATTGTTACATTGTCGATCCAAATGCTACAGACACGACACATACATAGCCCGTGCTTGGGTACACTCGGCGTATTGTGCGCTCCGGCAGCCCGACACAGTGACACGCAGCCCCGGTACCACACACTGGTGAAACTCAGGGCTATAATGGGCGTACAAAGCCCACCGTGTGACTGACAGCTGCCTCCCCCCGGGTGCGGACCCTGTCCCCTGTCCCCTGTACACTGCAGACCTGACCTCACCTCCTCCTCCTCCGCTTCCCGCGGCCTCAGACACAGAGTGGTCCCTCACTTGGCGCCGTCTGATGACGACAGCGCTCAGGAGTCAGGCCGGGACTACAGCTGCTGGTCTCTCCAGTGACGTCACCTGACCTGGCTAAGCTGTTGTAATGCTCTCATAGCTCTCTAAGAGGGTGGATGACGTCACTACCAGCGTGAAGCGCTGCACACTATTAATCAACAGAACAATGAGGGTGCCTGGAAGGACATACTTTTCTGCAAAGGACGTCCCTTTAATTCGGGACACGTGAATAACACAGGTTCTGTGGCTGTGGCTGATTAAAACCAGGTGAAATAAAGACTTGAAGTCAGCCAGCCTCAGAATCAATCTGTGTAGTTCATATGTGTCCCAAATTAAAGGGGTGATATGGTAATTTATACACTGAAGTGCCAAAAGTCATGGGTTAGATGCCTAGACCCCCACTAGCCCGGCAAAGTGCAGCAACTCGACGTGGCACAGATTCCACAAGTGGACGGAAGACCTCTGGAGAGATGTATACACCATGCCATCTGCATTGTTTCCACAACTCTCCGATATTTGTAGGTGCAGGATCTTGGTTGCAAATAAAATTCTCGACCACATCCCATAAATGCTCGTAGTGGTTACCGGTCAATGACGGCGGACCAGCAGACCCAACCCATGCCATGTGAACACACCCCACAACATTATGGAACCATCACCAGCCTGCATGGTACCTTGTTGACAACTGATTCTATGGCATCATGGGGTCTGCTCCACACCTGAACCCTACCATCAGCCCAAAACAGCCAAAAACAGCGGGAACCATGACTCATTGGATCACGTTACATGTTGACAATTCTCCAGGGTCCAATTAGCAATGTCATGAGCCAAGGTGAGACGCTGTGTCCAGTGTTGTAATGTTAACGGGCACTCTGGTGGGTCTTCTACTCCCATTTTCCATTGAAGCTAGAGAACACTGCACTGATCTGCTGAATATACTTCTTGTAGCTCCTGCATTAAATGTGGATGTGATTTCAGCCAGTGTCGCTTGTCTGTTACCACGGACAATTCTGCGCAGACACCGCTGGTCACAAATATTAAGCACCCGTGGTCAGCAATGACGCTGTCCACGGTGGTTGGTAATACCTTTCATGTGGTATTCCCAGTACACCCCTTCATGACAATGGTATTCCCTATTCCCAGGCCACTGCAAAAATTCTCAAGGTGATGACTTGGCCTCCAAATTCCTCAGATATAAATTCGATCAGGCGTCTGTGGGATGTACTGGAAAAACAAGTCCAAGCCATGGAGGCCCTACCTTGCAATTTCCAGGACTTAAACATCATGGTGCCAGAAACCACAGAACACCTTCAGAGGTATTTTGGAGTCCATGCCTTGACAGGTCAAAGCTGTTTTGGCAGCACAAGGGGTACCTACACAATATTAGGCAGGTGGTGTTAATGTTATTGCTGATCTGTGTATATGTATGTATATACAGGTTGAGTCTCCCATATCCAAAATGCTTGGGACCAAGGGTATTCTGGATATCAGAATATTCCGTAGTTTGGAATAATTGCATACAATATTGAAATGTCTTAGGAATAGGGCCCAAATCTAAACGCAGAATGCATTTATAAATCATATACACCTTATACACATGTATATATATTTATATGTCTTTATGTGTGTTTGTATATGTATATGTCAATACAAAGTATAGGCAGCCTTATTTCTCAGTCTCTGGACCTCATTCAGAGTCGGTCGTAAGCGGCCGCTCGGTCATACGTATCCGATGTTTCCAAACCACGCAGGCGTACGGTTAGTTGTGTGCATGTGCGTACGAGACCTTGCGATCCAAAATGCTGTCGATCGTACGGCTTACGAGCAGGAAGTGGCTTCCGAGAGTTGATTGACATGAAAGGCCGTTTGTGAGTATTGACGGGGGTGGTGGTCTAAAAACGCAATCGTTCCTCACCGTTTTCAGGGTCGTACATAAACTTACTACTACGAACGACATAGAAGGCCGGAAGTAGTAAAATATCACTCTGCAAGCAGGTTAGAGGCCTGGCTGATCGTACAGCTTGAGGTTGGGTATGTGCTCTCTCAAGCCCCAGAGTACAATCAGTACTATCGAATGTGACCGATGTTATGTTTGATGTTTCTATTTTGTGCCACACAATGCAAGCAGCTAATAATCGATTGTTGAAGCTAATAACACTGCTAATTGGCTTGTAATTGATTCAGTTGCGTTAGCATTAGCGAATAATAAGAATAAATAAATTTCATGGGGATGACTTATTCTATGCGTTTTTTTGTTAATTTTTTGTGTAATTTGCACACAACACAAGCTGCCGCAACCATCAGAAGAAAATTAACATACAGCGACTGACAACGATTGACTCGATCGCTAACTGCTATCGCTAGCTAGAGGAGGTGCTTTGTTCATGTATGGGCGTCACTTTGGTTGCAATCGCCCGGCCACACAATTGTTTTTTTTTTTTTCTGATTCTCAATCATTAGGCGTACGACCGAGCGGCCGCTTATGACCGCCTCTGAATGAGGGCCTTTGTGTGTAAAACGTATAAGCCACACGTCGCTGATCTTGGAATGTTCCAATCTTTAAAAAGCACCAGATTTCCAATTCATAAACACAGCTCCTCTCTTCTAAAACCCGATATCCCGCAGGCGAATCCTGTTAGTGAGAAAATAAGAGGGGACGCCCCATAGTGCGTAAAAAAAATATTTATAAAATAGTGCCCGTACATATAACAGAACTGAGTGGGCTGAATGCCACATGGTTTTATGTTTTATCCACCAGTCAATTAAACATGTAATGCAGCATATCACTGCTGGGCACGCATACCACTCCATCACTCACTACCAACAAGCTGCGCCCAGTGAGGAGCCACTTCAGTCCAAGCAACAGAGACCTGTCTGGAGTGTCACAAGACCCTGCAGTGATATGCAGCATTACATGTTAAATTGACCAGTGGATGTAACCTTATGTCCCGAGTTTGCACTGCAGTAATCGCCGCTAAGGGTGGATACTTTAATTAGAGAAAAATTTAAGGAATCAAAACTCAACTTATTTGTAAACAATGTGTTGAGTACAAACATATTTATTTGCCAAAAATAAAAAAATTAATCGCAAACTAGCTTCATTTGTTCATTACTTACCGAAAAATGGACGATTTGGCTGGTGTATTGACATTAATGAGCTGTAGTGTGTATATATACACATATATATATATATGTGCATCTATGGAGAACGGATGGCACTCCTAGAGACTTGATATATGCAGTAAAAAACGAGGCAGACAACTAGGTGTCAAATTCAACTTTTCATGATGTGAATCATTTCGTCAGGAACACCAAACATATAAAAGACACATACCTTTATAGTCCATAGTCACCCAGTGTCAAACTCGTGTCTCCGCTGTCCAGGGCGCAATGTCGTTATCGCAATGCGCACGTAGCACCGGCATCTTGACAGCCTCAAGGGACGGGACCCGCAACGATGTGTAACACCCATCATCATGACAACAAGTCATAACTATAACAACAGCTGCAGATCATGAACCTGTGGGAACAACATAATTACAGCGGACTGTACTATGAAGAATCTGTATAGAACGGGGATAAGATGATACTATATAAATGCATAGAACAACAATAAAACATATAACTAGAAGAAAGGCATCATAAAGGGAGGCATCCAAATTTCATAAAATATGTGTGGAACTTTACAATGAAACAGAATGATGTAGCGGTCTTTTAGAGAAAACAAGCTAATACCAATTGCTCATTAAGCCCTAAAGGGGACAGTCTGGAGCTCATGTATCCAGAACGCTTCCTTGCGCAGCAGAGCCCTGCCACGATCACCTCCTCTTAGTCTCGGGGCAATCCAGTCTATCATCTTGTACTTCAAAGAGTCCAAGTTATGGCGATGTGTAACAAAGTGCCTAGGTACTGGTAAGTCTGAATTTTTGCCTTCTAGGGCCATCCTTATATTAGAGCGGTGAAACGCCATCCGCTCTTTGAACATCCTAGTCGTTTTGCCCACATATAAAAGTCCACAGGGGCACTTGATGGAATAAATTACGAAACGAGAAGTACATGTCAAGGAATATTTGATCTTGTACTTCTTACCAGACCTGGGATGCAGAAACGAGTCACCAATATCCAGATACGAACAAGTGGTGCATCCGAGACATCTGAAATTCCCGGGCTTCCTACTTAGAAAATGAGAGTGTGCTTGAGCTTTTTTACCAGTGATGTCATTCTGTACAAGAATGTCTTTCAAATTCCGTCCTCTTCGATAGCATGGTAATAATACTTTATTCCTCAAGGCAGGTAGGTCAGGATCCTGATTAATCAAGGGCCATGCTTGCATGGCAACTTGACTCAAATGTCCACTTACTGTCGTATAGTCACTGACCCATATGACTTTGTCACACGTATTTTTCTTGGAAGATGCTGCTAATGTGTCATTCCTGTTTAAGGCCAGCACTCTCTCCTTGGCCAGTTTTAGCACTTTGGGGTTATACCCTCTGCTTATGAATTTTTTAATCATAAAATCGATTTCCAATACAGCATCCTTATGATCACTACAAATGCGAAATGCTCTTAGGAATTGAGAAAAAGGAAGCCCTCTTTTGAGCGGTTCAGGGTGATGACTCCCTGCTTCCAAAGAAGTGTTCCTGTCCATGTTCTTATGATAGACAGAAGTGCATAATAGATTATCCTTGACGTTAATCAGGACATCTAGGTAGTGTATAGACTGATGACTTGTTTCATAGGTAAATTTAATGGTACCTTCCAATTGATTGATGCTGTCAATCATGTTCCTAAAGTCATTGTCCTCACCATCCCATAGTAGGAACACATCGTCAATGTATCCCGTATAGCCTTTAATTTTCTCGGCTCTGGCTGCCACAGCAAAAAATAAGTCTTTCTCTACTTCAAACATAAAAGCGTTCGCGAAACTCGGTGGGCCGCACATGAGCCCATTGCGCATCCGAGTTTTTGTACATAAAATTGACCATCAAAGATGAAATAATTGCGAATTAGTGTAAGCTCCAATAGTCTCATGAAAAAATCTATATCTGGGCCAACATCTGGCCCAGATATTGATTTTTTCAAGAGGCTATTGGAGCTTACACTAATTCGCAATTATTTCATCTTTGATGGTCAATGTCCTGATTATTGTCAAGGATAATCTATTATGCACTTCTGTCTATCATAAGAACACGGACAAGAACACTTTTTTGGAAGCAGGGAGTCATCACCCTGAACCGCTCAAAAGAGGGCTTCCTTTTTCTCAATTCCTAAGAGCATTTCGCAATTGTAGTGATCGTAAGGATGCTGTATTGGAAATCGATTTTATGATTAAAAAATTCATAAGCAGAGGGTATAACCCCAAAGTGCTAAAACTGGCCAAGGAGAGAGTGCTGGCCTTAAACAGGAATGACACATTAGCAGCATCTTCCAAGAAAAATACGTGTGACAAAGTCATATGGGTCAGTGACTATACGACAGTAAGTGGACATTTGAGTCAAGTTGCCAAGCAAGCATGGTAACTTGATTAATCAGGATCCTGACCTACCTGCCTTGAGGAATAAAGTATTATTACCATGCTATCGAAGAGGATGGAATTTGAAAGACATTCTTGTACAGAATGACGTCACTGGTAAAAAAGCTCAAGCACACTCTCATTTTCTAAGTAGGAAGCCCGGGAATTTCAGATGTCTCGGATGCACCACTTGTTCGTATCTGGATATTGGTGACTCGTTTCTGCATCCCAGGTCTGGTAAGAAGTACAAGATCAAATATTCCTTGACATGTACTTCTCGTTTCGTAATTTATTCCATCAAGTGCCCCTGTGGACTTTTATATGTGGGCAAAATGACTAGGATGCTCAAAGAGCGGATGGCGCTTCACCGCTCTTCTATAAGGATGGCCCTAGAAGGCAAAAATTCAGACTTACCAGTACCTAGGCACTTAGTTACACATCGCCATAACTTGGCCTCTTTGAAGTTCAAGATGATACATTGGATTGCCCCGAGACTAAGAGGAGGTGATCGTGGCAGGAATCTGCTGTGCAAGGCAGCGTTCTGGATACATGAGCTCCAGACTGTCCCCTTTAGGGCTTAATGAGCAATTGGTATTAGCTTGTTTTCTCTAAAAGACCGCTACATCATTCTGTTTCATTGTAAAGTTCCACACATATTTTATGAAATTTGGATGCCTCCCTTTATGATGCCTTTCTTCTAGTTATATGTTTTATTGTTCTATGCATTTATATAGTATCATCTTATCCCCGTTCTATACAGATTCTTCATAGTACAGTCCGCTGTAATTATGTTGTTCCCACAGGTTCATGATCTGCAGCTGTTGATATAGTTAGGACTTGTTGTCATGGTGATGGGTGTTACACATCGTTGCGGGTCCCGCCCCTTGAGGCTGTCATGACGCCGGCGCTACGTGCGCATTGCAATGACGTCATTGCGCCCTGGACAGCGGAGACACGAGTTTGACACTGGGTGACTACGGACTATAAAGGTATGTCTTTTATATGTTTGGTGTTCCTGACGAAATGATTCACATCATGAAACGTTGAATTTGACACCTAGTTGTCTACCTCGTTTTTTACTGCATATATCAAGTCTCTAGGAGTGCCATCCGTTCTCCATAGATGCATGTTTTCGTTTGCTGGACGTGCACTCAGAGCATTTCTATTTTGGATAGGAGTGCCAGCCGCTTGCATGATTATATATATATATATATATGTGTATATATTGTGATAGGATCATTGGTAAAGTGGTCTGTGGCAGGTACATTTGTCCCAGATTCCTGTCTTATGTGTTTTAAACCCCCAGGAGAAAGTCTGCAGTATAGCAGGCTTGAGTTTCGGCTTTTTGAAAAGCCGGTTTGGGACCTGGGGGTTGTGGGTGAGAGGAGAGGGAGAGCTCCACCCACGGCCACTCCAGGTTTTGGTTCTCTTAGCTTGGTAACAGGCTTGTTAGGGTTTCCACCTGAGAGTGGCCAATATAAGCCTAGTGTGTTGAGGGCTGATTGTCTCACCTGGGAGAGCAGACAGGGAGTTTGCTCAGAGATACTTGAAAACCTAACTGTGAGTGTTGTGCTGTGCCTTTGTTGCTGGCGAGGGTATTAGGCCCTGCAGAGGTTCTGGTAGTGAGGGAACTACCTGTGAAGTTAGTGCCCCGACAGGGCTAGGATTTATGTTTATGTTTTCTTTATGTTATTTCTGACATTGTACAATAAAGACTGGCGCCGACCAGCTTGTACTTGCATCCAGACTGGTGTGCTGCTTCCCTGCTGCTGTGTGTGTGTAAGGAAGGAGTCCTCTACCCAGGAGAGGGACCCCCTAACCTAACTGTGTCACAATATGGTGGAGAATGCGGGCAACCACACACACTAAAGTTGCAGCAAGAGGAAAACTTTCCATTTCAAAATTAAAGGGACAGACACCCAATTTGTGAGTGTGGAAATAACACTGTGTCCTTGGAGTCCCATAGAGGAGGCGTCAGCCAATGCTCAGAGAGGCAAGGTTCAGCTTCCAACCTACACCCCAGGACAAAATGGAGGACATTATTAAGGCCTTGCTCCAAGCTACAGCAGCTCAGCAGGAATCTACCAGGGCTCAGCAGGAAGCTACAGCAGCTCAGCAGGAGACTAACAGACTTCAACAGGTCTCCATTGAGGAAACCCGCCAGGCCTTAGCGGAAAACAGCCAGGCCTTAAGAGAGGTGGTACAGCACCTGGTCGCCCGGCCCAGAGATGTTGCTATTGGTCCTCCCACCCCCACTCACTCCGTACGAGCCAGTCACTTCCTTCAAAAGATGACTTCGGGCGATGATGTGGAGGCCTATCTCGCCGCATTTGAAAGAACGGCCGAAAGGGAGAGTTGGCCCAAGGAGCAGTGGGCAAGTCTGGTGGCACCTTTTTTTGTCTGGACAGCCACAAAAAGCATATTTTGACTTATGCCTGGCTGATGCCAAGGACTATAAAAACTAAAACAGGAGATCCTAACTCGCTTGGGAGTCACCACCTTTGTTCGTGCCCAACGGGTCCACCGCTGGGAGTTCCATAGGGACAAGCCTCCACGTTCACAGATGCATGACCTCGTCCATCTGTCCTCAAAATGGCTACAGCCCGAGACGCTGACGGGACCACAGATCGTGGAAAGGGTCGTGATGGACCGGTACCTGCGATCATTACCTGTAACTCTGCGCAAGTGGGTGAGCCATGCAGACCCTAAGTCCGCGGACCAGTTGGTCAAGCTGGTGGAGAGGTACGCGGCGGCTGAGGAGCTGATGAGTATGCCCCACCAAGCCCCTATGGCGCACCGGTGAACTCCCACAGACACTGGTAAGACTGTTCCAGGGGAGAAGGGTGCTGGGCGGTGGAATGTACCTAAGACTGAGGGTGTAGAGCCTGGAGACAGGCCTGCCAGGCCAGGAAGGTTCTTGCCCCGTAAACGACTAGACATTAATATGACTCAGTGTTTCCGATGTGGTGGCTTCGGCCATATTGCCGCTAATTGTTCACTTACAACTGACCCTATGCAATGTGATACTGCTCATGTCTACCGCAGGGGGTCTTTCTTTGCACAGACAGCCTGTACGGCTGACCGGCAGGCTGAGACTGATAAGCACATGTGTGTAATCACTGTAGATGGCAACCGAGTAGAGGCACTGTTAGACTCTGGTAGCTTGGTGACACTTATAAAAGCTGAGCTGGTGAACCCCTTGAGGCATACAGGGAAAACTGTTGGTGTGACCTGCATACATGGGGATACTCGATATTATGTTACGGCCGAGGTGATCATCGAGACACCATGTGGCTCTGCTATAGTTTCTGTGGGTTTGGTGCATGGTCTGGTGTACGATGCAATATTGGGGAGAGACTTTGCTCACTTCTGGAAGTTGTGAGAAAGCCGTTTTGTTCCAGAGGTGAACAACCCTGATCCATTTGAGAAGGTTGTCGATGTAGTGGAGGAGGGAGTTTCTTCTGAGTCAGAGTTATTCCCTTTTTCTACTATGGTTGGCGAACTAGAGAATGCGGAATGTGACGGTGGCCCGCCAACTGATGTGCCTCCCATTGAGGAGGGAAGTGTTGTTGGGCCAAGTGATCATCTGCCTGATTTAGAGGTCAGAAGAGAGGTCTTTGCCGTGGAGCAGTTGAATGACCCTACTTTGGTAAAAGCCAGGGAGAATGTAAAAGTAGTTGATGGTAAACCCGTAGACCCTGATAGTACTTTGTCCTATCCCCACATGGCAATGTGTCAGGATTTGTTATATCAGGTGACTAAGAAGGGGGAAGATATTGTGGAACAACTAATAGTTCCCAAAGCCTACAGAAGAACAGTGTTGGATCTGGCCCATGGTCATATAACGGCAGGCCATCTAGGGGTAGAGAAAACCACTGAGCGAATAATGCAGAGGTTTTTCTGTCCCGGGCTTCATAAAGAGGTGTCTGACTTTTGCACATCCTGCCCTGAGTGTCAGTAACATGCTCCCAGGCCACATTTTAAGGGTCCACTAGTTCCATTGCCTATTATAGAGATGCCGTTTGAAAGAATAGCGATGGATTTGGTTGGACCCTTAATGAAGTCAGCCAGGGGACACCAGTATATTCTGGTCATAATGGATTACGCTACCAGGTACCCGGAAGCGATCCCATTGCACAACACGTCAACCAAGACCATTGCCAGAGAGCTAGTTCATGTCTTTAGCAGGCTGGGTATACCCAAGGAGATACTAACTGACCAGGGTACACCGTTTATGTCAAAAGTCATGAAAGAGTTATGTCGCCTGTTCAAAATTGAACAGTTAAGATCTTCGGTTTATCACCCCCAAACCGATGGGCTGGTCGAGAGGTTTAACAAGACGTTAAAACACATGCTTAGGAAAGTGGTCGACAAGGATGGTAGGGATTGGGATTACTTATTGCCGTATTTATTGTTGGCCATAAGAGAAGTTCCCCAGTCCTCCACCGGGTTTTGACCCTTCGACTTGTTGTATGGGAGACACCCAAGGGGGTTACTAGACATTGCCAAAGAGACATGGGAGGGGCAGTCTAGTCCTTACAAAACCATGATTGAGTATGTTTCTCAAATGCAGGAGAGAATTGCTGCGGTAGTGCCGATAGTGAGAGAGCACCTGGAACAGGCTCAACAGGCACAGCAGAGGGTATACAACCGCAATGCTCGGTTACGCAGCTTTGCTCCTGGGGACAGAGTGTTAGTATTGGTTCCCACTGTGGAAAATAAACTTTTGGCTAAATGGCAAGGGCCCTTTGAAATCTTAAAGAGTGGGGCAGGTCAATTACAAAGTTTACCAGCCGGGGAAAAGAAAGCCGGAACAGATATACCATATAAATCTGTTAAAGCCCTGGAAAGATAGAACGGTACTGTCGGCCGTCCGAGCCCCTCCAGTAAATCCAGGGCCCTTAGTTCCCGAAGTGACAGTGGCAAAAACCCTGTCGGCAATTCAACAACAAGAGGTCAAGGAGTTTCTGATCAGAAATAGGGTGCTGTTCTCTGACGTACCTGGGAAAACCTCGGTCATTAGACATGACATCATCACTGACCCAGGGGTTAAAGTTAATCTAAAGCCCTATAGGTTGCCAGAAGCACAAAGAGAATCGGTGTCAAAAGAAATTAAAAATATGCTAGAGTTAGGGGTTATTGAAGAATCACATAGTGAATGGTCAAGTCCCATTGTGTTGATTCCAAAGCCCGACGGGAGTGTGCGTTTCTGCAGTGACTTCCGAAAGTTGAACAGTGTTTCAAAATTCGATGCCTACCCGATGCCAAGAGTGGATGAATTGATTGAGAGACTAGGGACGGCAAGGTATTTAACCACTCTCGACCTAACCAAAGGGTATTGGCAAGTACCGTTAACCGAGAGTGCCAAACAAAAGACAGCTTTTTCAGCGCCAGAGGGCTTGTTTCAGTACAAGATGTTGCCCTTCGGGCTACATGGGGCACCTGCTACCTTCCAGAGAATGATGGACAGGATTCTAAGGCCCCATAGACGGTATGCGGCTGCTTATCTGGATGACGTGGTCATTCATAGTCCTGATTGGCAGTCTCACTTACCCAGGGTACAAGCAGTGTTGGACTCCATCTATAAGGCAGGTTTGACAGCCAACCCAAAAAAGAGTTGTCTAGGCATGGAGGAAGTAAAATATCTGGGATACACCATTGGAAGAGGCCTGATAAAGCCTCAGCTCAATAAAGTTGATGCCATACAAAACTGGCCACGGCCTCTGAATAAGAAGCAGGTGAGAGCCTTCTTGGGAATTACGGGGTACTACAGGAGGTTTATACCCAACTTTGCCACCATGGCAGTCCCACTGACTGACCTGACCAAAGGCAAACAAAAAGTCATGGTAGAATGGAGTCCTGAGGCAGAGAAAGCTTTTCAGGAGTTGAAAGTAGCGTTGTGTTCCCAACCAGTCCTGATGACTCCTAATTTTGAAAGGGAATTCATAGTACAAACCGATGCATCAGAAGTGGGTATAGGAGCGGTCCTGTCCCAGAACAAGGAGGGTGAGGAACACCCTATTTTCTATCTAAGTAGAAAGTTGAATGTACATGAGAGAAACTATGCCACAGTGGAGAAGGAGGCGTTGGCCATAAAGTGGGCATTAGAGGCTCTCAGGTACTACTTGGTTGGAAGAAAGTTCAAATTGATCACTGACCATGCCCCTCTGAAGTGGATGTCCGAAAATAAGGACAGTAATGCGAGAATTACGAGATGGTTCTTGGCGTTACAAACTTTTACATTTTCAGTGGAACACAGGCCAGGAAGCCAGCTGGCCAATGCTGACGCGTTGTCACGCGTTCATTGTTTGGGGGCTTCAGTTGTTCTGCCCCACAGGTCGAAACAAAGGGGGGGGATATGTGATAGGATCATTGGTAAAGTGGTCTGTGGCAGGTACATTTGTCCCAGATTCCTGTCTTATGTGTTTTAAACCCCCAGGAGAAAGTCTGCAGTATAGCAGGCTTGAGTTTCGGCTTTTTGAAAAGCCGGTTTGGGACCTGGGGGTTGTGGGTGAGCGGAGAGGGAGGGCTCCACCCACGGCCACTCCAGGTTTTGGTTCTCTTAGCCTGGTAACAGGCTTGTTAGGGTTTCCACCTGAGAGTGGCCAATATAAGCCTAGTGTGTTGAGGGCTGATTGTCTCACCTGGGAGAGCAGACAGGGAATTTGCTCAGAGACACTTGAAAACCTAACTGTGAGTGTTGTGCTGTGCCTTTGTTGCTGGCAAGGGTATTAGGCCCTGCCAGGTTCTGGTAGTGAGGGAACTACCTGTGAAGTTAGTGCCCCGACAGGGCTAGGATTTATGTTTATGTTTTCTTTATGTTATTTCTGACATTGTACAATAAAGACTGGCGCCGACCAGCTTGTACTTGCATCCAGACTGGTGTGCTGCTTCCCTGCTGCTGTGTGTGTGTGTGTAAGGAAGGAGTCCTCTACCCAGGAGAGGGACCCCCTAACCTAACTGTGTCACTATATATATATATATATATATATATATATATATACACACATACACAGTACTGTGCAAAAGTTTTAGGCAGGTGTGGAAAAATGCAAAATATTAATAGTTTATTTTTATCAATTAACAAAATGAGAAGTGAATGAACAGAAGAGATCTCTAAATCAAATCAATATTTGGTGTGTCCACCCTTTACCTTAAATACAGCATCAATTCTTCTTGCACACAAATTTTTGAAGGGACTCGACAGGGAGGTTGTTACAAACATCTCAGAGAACTAACCACATTCTGCAAGTGTACCTAGAAGAATTAATGCTGTCTTGAAGGCAAAGGGTCACACCAAGTATTGATTTAGATTTCTGTGCATTCACTTTGCATTTTGTTAATTAATAAAAATAAACTATTAACATATATACACTACCGTTCAAAAGTTTGGGATCACTCAAACAATTTCGTGTTTTACATGAAAACTGACTTTTATTTATCAAATGAGTTGTAAAATTAATAGAACATATAGTCAAGACATTGGCAAGGTTAGAAATATTGTTTTTTATTTGAAATAATAATTTTGTCCTTCAAACTTTGCTTACATCAAATAATGCTCCTTTTGCAGCAATTACAGCTTTGCAGAACTTTGGCATTCTAGCTGTTAATTTGTTGAGGTAATCTGAAGAAATTTCACCCCATGCTTCCTGAAGCACCTCCCACAAGTTGTATTGGCTTGATGGGCACTTCTTGCATACCATAGGGTCAATATGCTCCCACAACAGCTCAATGGGGAGCTGCTCCCACAACAGCACAATGGGGTTGAGATTTGGTGACTGCGCTGGCCACTCCATTACAGAAAGAATACCAGCTGCCTGCTTCTTCCATAAATAGTTCTTGCATAACTTGGAGGTGTGCTTTGGGTCATTGTCCTGTTGGAGGAGGAAATGGGCTCCAACCAAGTGCTATCCACAGGGCATGGCATTGCAAAATGGAGTGATAGCCTACCTTATTCAAAATCCCTTTTTACCTTGTACAAATCTACCACTTTACCAGCACCAAAGCAGCCCCAGACCATCACATTACTTCCACCATGCTTGACAGATGGCGTCAGGCACTCTTCGAGCATCGTTGCACTTGTTCTGTGTCTCACAAATGTTCTTCTGTGTGATCCAAACACCGCAAACTTCGATTCGTCTGTCCATAACACTTTTTTTCAATCTTCCTCTGCCCAATGTCTGTGTTCTTTTGCCCATATTAATCTTTTCCTTTTATTGGGCAGTCTTAGATATGGCTTTTTCTTTGAAACTCTGCCTAGAAGGCCAGCATCCCGGAATCGCCTCTTCACTGTAGACGTTGACACTGGCGTTTTGCGGGTACCATTTAATGAAGCTGCCAGTTGAGGACTTGTGAGGCATCTATTTCTCAAACTAGAGACTCTAATGTACTTGTCTTCTTGCACAGTTGTGCATCGGGGCCTCCCACATCTCTTTCTACTCTGGTTAGAGCCTGTTTGTGCTGTTCTCTGAAGGGAGTAGTACACACAGTTGTAGGAAATGTTCAGTTTCTTGGCAATTTCTCGCATGGAATAGCCTTCATTTCTAAGAACAAGAATAGACTGTCGAGTTTCATATGAAAGTTTTCTTTTTCTGGCCATTTTGAGAGTATAATCGAACCCACAAATGTGATGCTCCAAATACTCAACTAGCTCAAAGGAAGGCCAGTTTTATAGCTTCTCTAATGAGCAAACCCTTTTTCAGCTGTGCTAACATAATTGCACAAGGGATTTCAAAAGTTTTCTAATAATCCATTAGTCTGCTAACTAGGGGTGAGCGGGTTCGGATTTCTGAAATCCGAACCCCCCCGATCCGAGTCTGATCCGAGTCAGGCTCGACTTTTCCCGCCTGACTCGGATCTGAAATCGAGGCAAAACGTCATCATCCCGCCTTCCGAGTCTCACGGGTTTTGGATCCTATATAAGGTACCCGCGTCGGCGCCATTTTCTCACTCGGCTGTGGACAGTGAAGAGGGAGGGTGGGAGTTAGGGCTGTGTAGTGTAGTGTAGTGCTGCTGTTGTCCACTACTTCAAAGTCCATAGGGGCTGGCTGTGTTGTGCTGTGCTGCTGTTGTTAATAGGGGCTGTGTCCACTACTTCAAAGTCCATAGGGGCTGGCTGGACTGTGTTGTGCAGTCAGTTCTCCATAGGGGCTGTGTCCACTCCAAAGTCCTGTGCAGTGTCCCAGTCCTAAAGGAGTGCTGTAGTGTTGTCCAGGGGGTGCTCTGTCCATCAGGGGTGCTCCCCCCAAGTGCTAAAAAAATAATATATTTTCTGTGTTTGTGAATTGTGTGCGCAGTAGCCGCACGTGCATCAACAAAGTAGTGCCAAGCGTGCGCCTGTGTCATAAGTAAAGGGCCGGCTGGCTTGACCGTTAAAGGGTGCTGTAACCCCCGAAAGTACACTCCAGTCCAAACCAAAAAAAAATTATTTTCTGTGTTTGTGAATTGTGTGCGCAGTAGCCGCACGTGCATCAACAAAGTAGTGCCAAGCGTGCGCCTGTGTCATAAGTAAAGGGCCGGCTGGCTTGACCGTTAAGGGTGCTGTAACCCCCGAAAGTACACTCCAGTCCAAACCAAAAAAAAAATAATTTTCTGTGTTTGGGAATTGTGTGCGCAGTAGCCGCACGTGCATCAACAAAGTAGTGCCAAGCGTGCGCCTGTGTCATAAGTAAAGGGCCGGCTGGCTTGACCGTTAAGGGTGCTGTAACCCCCGAAAGTACACTCCAGTCCAAACCAAAAAAAAAATTATTTTCTGTGTTTGTGAATTGTGTGCGCAGTAGCCGCACGTGCATCAACAAAGTAGTGCCAAGCGTGCGCCTGTGTCATAAGTAAAGGGCCGGCTGGCTTGACCGTTAAGGGTGCTGTAACCCCCGAAAGTACACTCCAGTCCAAACCAAAAAAAAAATTATTTTCTGTGTTTGTGAATTGTGTGCGCAGTAGCCGAACGTGCATCAACAAAGTAGTGCCAAGCGTGCGCCTGTGTCATAAGTAAAGGGCCGGCTGGCTTGACCGTTAAGGGTGCTGTAACCCCCGAAAGTACACTCCAGTCCAAACCAAAAAAAAAATTATTTTCTGTGTTTGTGAATTGTGTGCGCAGTAGCCGCACGTGCATCAACAAAGTAGTGCCAAGCGTGCGCCTGTGTCATAAGTAAAGGGCCGGCTGGCTTGACCGTTAAGGGTGCTGTAACCCCCGAAAGTACACTCCAGTCCAAACCCCAAAAAAAATTATTTTCTGTGTTTGTGAATTGTGTGCGCAGTAGCCGCACGTGCATCAACAAAGTAGTGCCAAGCGTGCGCCTGTGTCATAAGTAAAGGGCCAGCTGGCTTGACCGTTAAGGGTGCTGTAACCCCCGAAAGTACACTCCAGTCCAAACCAAAAAAAAAATTATTTTCTGTGTTTGTGAATTGTGTGCGCAGTAGCCGCACGTGCATCAACAAAGTAGTGCCAAGCGTGCGCCTGTGTCATAAGTAAAGGGCCGGCTGGCTTGACCGTTAAAGGGTGCTGTAACCCCCGAAAGTACACTCCAGTCCAAACCAAAAAAAAATTATTTTCTGTGTTTGTGAATTGTGTGCGCAGTAGCCGCACGTGCATCAACAAAGTAGTGCCAAGCGTGCGCCTGTGTCATAAGTAAAGGGCCGGCTGGCTTGACCGTTAAGGGTGCTGTAACCCCCGAAAGTACACTCCAGTCCAAACCAAAAAAAAAATTATTTTCTGTGTTTGTGAATTGTGTGCGCAGTAGCCGCACGTGCATCAACAAAGTAGTGCCAAGCGTGCGCCTGTGTCATAAGTAAAGGGCCGGCTGGCTTGACCGTTAAGGGTGCTGTAACCCCCGAAAGTACACTCCAGTCCAAACCAAAAAAAAAATTATTTTCTGTGTTTGTGAATTGTGTGCGCAGTAGCCGCACGTGCATCAACAAAGTAGTGCCAAGCGTGCGCCTGTGTCATAAGTAAAGGGCCGGCTGGCTTGACCGTTAAAGGGTGCTGTAACCCCCAAAGTACACTCCAGTCCAAACCAAAAAAAAAAATATTTTCTGTGTTTGTGAATTGTGTGCGCAGTAGCCGCACGTGCATCAACAAAGTAGTGCCAAGCGTGCGCCTGTGTCATAAGTAAAGGGCCGGCTGGCTTGACCGTTAAAGGGTGCTGTAACCCCCGAAAGTACACTCCAGTCCAAACCAAAAAAAAAATTATTTTCTGTGTTTGTGAATTGTGTGCGCAGTAGCCGCACGTGCATCAACAAAGTAGTGCCAAGAGTGCGCCTGTGTCATAAGTAAAGGGCCGGCTGGCTTGACCGTTAAAGGGTGCTGTAACCCCCAAAGTACACTCCAGTCCAAACCAAAAAAAAAATTATTTTCTGTGTTTGTGAATTGTGTGCGCAGTAGCCGCACGTGCATCAACAAAGTAGTGCCAAGCGTGCGCCTGTGTCATAAGTAAAGGGCCGGCTGGCTTGACCGTTAAGGGTGCTGTAACCCCCGAAAGTACACTCCAGTCCAAACCAAAAAAAAAATTATTTTCTGTGTTTGTGAATTGTGTGCGCAGTAGCCGCACGTGCATCAACAAAGTAGTGCCAAGCGTGCGCCTGTGTCATAAGTAAAGGGCCGGCTGGCTTGACCGTTAAGGGTGCTGTAACCCCCGAAAGTACACTCCAGTCCAAACCAAAAAAAAAATTATTTTCTGTGTTTGTGAATTGTGTGCGCAGTAGCCGCACGTGCATCAACAAAGTAGTGCCAAGCGTGCGCCTGTGTCATAAGTAAAGGGCCGGCTGGCTTGACCGTTAAAGGGTGCTGTAACCCCCAAAGTACACTCCAGTCCAAACCAAAAAAAAAAATTATTTTCTGTGTTTGTGAATTGTGTGCGCAGTAGCCGCACGTGCATCAACAAAGTAGTGCCAAGCGTGCGCCTGTGTCATAAGTAAAGGGCCGGCTGGCTTGACCGTTAAAGGGTGCTGTAACCCCCGAAAGTACACTCCAGTCCAAACCAAAAAAAAAATTATTTTCTGTGTTTGTGAATTGTGTGCGCAGTAGCCGCACGTGCATCAACAAAGTAGTGCCAAGAGTGCGCCTGTGTCATAAGTAAAGGGCCGGCTGGCTTGACCGTTAAAGGGTGCTGTAACCCCCAAAGTACACTCCAGTCCAAACCAAAAAAAAAATTATTTTCTGTGTTTGTGAATTGTGTGCGCAGTAGCCGCACGTGCATCAACAAAGTAGTGCCAAGCGTGCGCCTGTGTCATAAGTAAAGGGCCGGCTGGCTTGACCGTTAAAGGGTGCTGTAACCCCTGAAAGTACACTCCAGTCCAAACCAAAAAAAAAATTATTTTCTGTGTTTAGCCGCACGTATATATCAAATCGATATAACATAAATGGAGGACCAAACTTTCTCCAATAAAAATAAAATAGAGAAAGATCAAGAACCACTTCCTCCTAGTGCTGAAGCTGCTGCCACTAGTCATGACATAGACGATAACATGCCATCAACGTCGTCTGCCAAGGCCGATGCCCAATGTCATAGTAGAGGGCACATACAATCCCAAATGGCAAAGTTCAGGAAAATGACCTTGAAAAAGACATTTAAATCAGCTGAAGAGAAACGTAAACTTGCCAATATGCCATTTACGACACGGAGTGGCAAGGAACGGTTAAGGTCGATCCCTAGTATGTTCATGACTAGTGGTTCAGCTTCACATGACGATGGAAGCCCTCCTCCCACTAAAAAAATCAAAAGAGTTAAGCTGGCAAAAGCACAGCGAAGAACTGTGCTTTCTAAGAAGATATCACAAATCCCCAAGGAGAGTCCAAGTGTGGTGGTGGTTGCGATGCCTGACCTTCCCAGCACTGGACGGGAAGAGGTGGCTCTTTCCACCATTTGCACGCCCCCTGCAAGTGCTGAAAGGAGCACCCACAGTCCACTTGCTGATATGCAAATTGAAGATGTCACTGTTGAAGTACAACAGGATGAGGATACTGGTGTAGCTGGCGCTGAGGAGGAAGTTGGCGAGGAGGATTCTGATGGTGATGTGGTTTGTTTAAATCAGGCTCCGGGGGAGACAGTTGTTGTCCGTGGGATGAAAAAGCCCATCACGGTCATGCCTGGGCAGAAGACCAAACATTCCACCTCTTTGGTCTGGCAATATTTCTATCCAAATCCGGACAACAACTGTCTTGCCATATGTACCATATGTAAAGGTGAAATAAGTAGGGGTAGGGACGTCAACCACCTAGGAACATCCTCCCTTATACGGCACCTGCAGCGCGTTCATAAAAAGTTACTGTCAAGTTCAGAAACTTTGGCTAAGACCATAAGCAGTCCAGGGACACCTAAATCCCGTTGTCCTGTTGTATCCAAGCGCCTGCAAACCACACCGTCAACTCCCTCCTCGTCAATTTCCTCCTTAGTCAGGATCGGAAGTAGTCCTGCAGGCCATGTCACTGGCATGACTGACTCTCCTATCCAGGATTCCTCTGGAGGATCCTGCATTGCTACGCCTACTGCTGCCGCTGCTGCTGTTGCTGCTGCTGGGAGTCGTTCATCATCCCAGAGAGGAAGTAGGAACACCACTACTTTTACTAAACAATTGACCCTCCAACAGTCCTTAGCGAGGAGGATGAAGTACGACAGCAGTCATCCTGAAGCAAAACGTATAACTGAGGCCTTGACTGCTATGTTGGTGTTAGACGTGCGTCCGGTATCCGCCATTAGTGCAGTGGGATTTAGACAATTGATGGAGGTAGTGTGTCCCCGGTTCCAAATCCCGTCTAGATTCCACTTCACTAGGCAGGCGATACCGAGACTGTACAGAAACGTCAGAAAAAGTGTCCTCAGTGTCCTGAAAAATGCCGTTGTACACAATGTCCACTTAACCACGGACATGTGGACAAGTGGAACAGGGCAGACTAAGGACTATATGACTGTGACAGCCCACTGGGTAGATGTATCACCTTACGCAGCAACAGCAGCAGCGTCACCAGTAGCAGCATCTCAGAAACGCCAGCTCGTTACAAGGCAGGCTACGCTGTGTATCACCGGTTTCAGTAAGAGACACACCGCCGACAACCTCTTAGAGAAACTGAGGGAAATCATCGCCCAGTGGCTTACCCCACTTAGACTCTCCTGGGGATTTGTGATATCTGACAACGCCACCAATATTGTGCGGGCATTACATCTGGGCAAATTCCAGCACGTCCCATGTTTTGCTCACACAATAAACTTGGTGGTGCAGAATTTTCTGAAAAGCGACAGGGGCGTGCAGGAGACGCTTTGGGTGGCCCGAAAAATTTCTGGCCACTTTCGCCATTCAGCGACTGCGTGCCGAAGACTGGAGCGCCAGCAAACACTCTTGAACCTACCCCGCCATCACCTGAAGCAAGAGGTTGTGACGCGGTGGAACTCAACCCTCTATATGCTTCAGAGGATGGAGGAGCAGCAAAAGGCCATACAAGCCTATACATCCACCTATGACATAGGCAAAGGAGGGGGTATGCACCTGACTCAAGCGCAGTGGAGAATGATTTCCGTGTTGTGCAAGGTTCTCCAGCCCTTCGAACTTGCCACACGTGAAGTCAGTTCAGACACAGCCAGCTTGAGTCAGGTCATTCCCCTCATCAGGCTTTTGCAGAAGCAGCTGGAGAAAGTGAAGGAGGAGCTAAGACGGAGCGATTCCGCTCGGCATGTGGGACTTGTGGATGAAGCCCTTCATTCGCTTTGCCAGGATTCCAGGGTGGTCAATCTGTTGAAATCAGACCACTACATTTTGGCCACCGTGCTTGATCCTAGGTTTAAAGCCTATGTGGTGTCTCTCTTTCCGGCCGACACAAGCCTGCAGAGGTGCAAAGACCTGCTGGTGAACACACTGTCAGCTGAAGCGGAACGTGACACGTCAACGGCTCCTTCTTCATTTTCTCCCGCAACTGGGGCTGCCAGGAAAAAACTTAGGTATCCTAAGCAACCCGCTGGCGGTGATGCAGGGCAGGCAGGACCAAGTTTGGACATCTGGTCCGGACTGAAGGACCTGGCAACAATTTCTGACATGTCTACTGTCACTGCATATGATACTGTCACCATTGACAGAATGGTGGAGGATTACATCGGTGACAGCATCCAAGTAGGCATGTCAGACAGTCCATACCTGTACTGGCAGGAAAAAGAGGCAATTTGGAGGCCCCTGTACAAACTGGCTCTATTTTACCTGAGTTGCCCCCCCTCCAGTGTGTACTCCGAAAGAGTGTTTAGTGCAGCCGGGAACCTTGTCAGCGAAAGGCGTAGGAGGTTGCTTCCACAGAATGTGGAGAAGATGATGTTCATCAAAATGAATTATCAGCTCTTCCAGGGAGACCAGCCTCCAGAAGGTACAGAGGGACCTGTGGTGGTGGATTCAAGTGGGGACGAGTTAATACTTTGTGAGGATGAGGATGTACACACTGAAGAGGGTGAGGAATCGGTGGATGAGGAGGATGAGGATGACATCTTGCCTCCGTAGAGCCAGTTTGTGCAGGGACACATTAATTGCCAGCTTGTTTTGTGGGGGCCCAAACGAACCAATCATTTCAGCCACAGTTGTGTGGCAGACCCTGGCGCTGAAATGATTGATTTGTTAAAGTGTGCATGTCCTGTTTATACAACATAAGGGTGGGTGGGAGGGCCCAAGGACAATTCCATCTTGCACTTCTTTTTTTTCTTTGCATTATGTACAGTTTGGGGCCTAGTTTTTCTAACTGCCATCCTGTCTGCCACTGCAGTGTCACTCCTAGATGGGTCACGTGTTTGTGCCGCCCACTCGTGTCGCTTAGCATAGTCATCCAGCTACCTCGGTGCAACCTTTTGGACATGAAAACACTATTGTGAGGTGTGAGGTGTTCAGAATAGACTGGAAATGAGTGGAAATTAAGGTTATTGAGGTTAATAATAGCATAGGAGCAGAGAAACCAACAAATTCTGTGATTTTAGCTGTTTTTATGCTTTTTTTAAAAAAAATACAGATCCAAAACACAAAACCCAGAACCCAAAACACGGAAGGGTGGTTTTGGCAAAACCAATCCAGATCCAAAACACGAAGAAAGATCCAGATCCAAAACCAAAACACAAAACACGAAAAGTGGCCGGTGCACACCCCTACTTCTAACGCGCTTAGCAAACACAACGTACCATTAGAACACTGGAGTGATGGTTGCTGGAAATGGGCCTCTATACACATGTATGTAGATATTCCTTTAAAAAACAGATGTTTGCAGCTAGTATAGTCATTTACCACATTAACAATGTATAGAGTGTATTACAGATTGATTTAATGTTATCTTCATTGAAAAACACAGTGCTTTTCTGTAAAAAATAAGGAAATTTCTAAGTGACCCAAAACTTTTGAACGGTAGTGTCTGTGTGTGTGTGTGTGTATGTATATATATATATATATATATATATATTAGGGGTGTGCACCGGCCACTTTTCGTGTTTTGTGTTTTGGTTTTGGATCTGGATCTTTCTTCGTGTTTTGGATCTGGATTGGTTTTGCCAAAACCACCCTTCCGTGTTTTGGGTTCTGGGTTTTGTGTTTTGGATCTGTATTTTTTTTTAAAAAAGCATAAAAACAGCTAAAATCACAGAATTTGTAGGTTTTTCTGCTCCTATGCTATTATTAACCTCAATAACCTTAATTTCCACTCATTTCCAGTCTATTCTGAACACCTCACACCTCACAATAGTGTTTTTATGTCCAAAACGTTGCACCGAGGTAGCTGGATGACTATGCTAAGCGACACGAGTGGGCGGCACAAACACGTGACCCATCTAGGCGTGAAACTGCAGTGGCAGACAGGATGGCAGTTTGAAAAACTAGGCCCCAAACTGTACATAATGCAAAGAAAAAAAAGAGGTGCAAGATGGAATTGTCCTTGGGCCCTCCCACCCACCCTTATGTTGTATAAACAGGACATGCACACTTTAACAAACCAATCATTTCAGCGCCAGGGTCTGCCACACAACTGTGGCTGAAATGATTGGTTCGTTTGGGCCCCCACAAAACAAGCTGGCAATTAATGTGTCCCTGCACAAACTGGCTCTATGGAGGCAAGATGTCATCCTCATCCTCCTCATCCACCGATTCCTCACCCTCTTCAGTGTGTACATCCTCATCCTCACAAAGTATTAACTCGTCCCCACTTGAATCCACCACCACAGGTCCCTCTGTACCTTCTGGAGGCTGGTCTCCCTGGAAGAGCTGATAATTCATTTTGATGAACATCATCTTCTCCACATTCTGTGGAAGCAACCTCCTACGCCTTTCGCTGACAAGGTTCCCGGCTGCACTAAACACTCTTTCGGAGTACACACTGGAGGGGGGGCAACTCAGGTAAAATAGAGCCAGTTTGTACAGGGGCCTCCAAATTGCCTCTTTTTCCTGCCAGTACAGGTATGGACTGTCTGCCATGCCTACTTGGATGCTGTCACCGATGTAATCCTCCACCATTCTGTCAATGGTGACAGTATCATATGCAGTGACAGTAGACATGTCAGAAATTGTTGCCAGGTCCTTCAGTCCGGACCAGATGTCCAAACTTGGTCCTGCCTGTCCTGCATCACCGCCAGCGGGTTGCTTAGGATACCTAAGTTTTTTCCTGGCAGCCCCAGTTGCAGGAGAAAATGAAGAAGGAGCTGTTGACGTGTCACGTTCCGCTTCAGCTGACAGTGTGTTCACCAGCAGGTCTTTGCACCTCTGCAGGCTTGTGTCGGCCGGAAAGAGAGACACCACATAGGCTTTAAACCTAGGATCGAGCACGGTGGCCAAAATGTAGTGGTCTGATTTCAACAGATTGACCACCCTGGAATCCTGGCAAAGCGAATGAAGGGCTTCATCCACAAGTCCCACATGCCGAGCGGAATCGCTCCGTCTTAGCTCCTCCTTCACTTTCTCCAGCTGCTTCTGCAAAAGCCTGATGAGGGGAATGACCTGACTCAAGCTGGCAGTGTCTGAACTGACTTCACGTGTGGCAAGTTCGAAGGGCTGGAGAACCTTGCACAACACGGAAATCATTCTCCACTGCGCTTGAGTCAGGTGCATACCCCCTCCTTTGCCTATGTCATAGGTGGATGTATAGGCTTGTATGGCCTTTTGCTGCTCCTCCATCCTCTGAAGCATATAGAGGGTTGAGTTCCACCGTGTCACAACCTCTTGCTTCAGGTGATGGCGGGGCAGGTTCAAGAGTGTTTGCTGGCGCTCCAGTCTTCGGCACGCAGTCGCTGAATGGCGAAAGTGGCCAGAAATTTTTCGGGCCACCCAAAGCGTCTCCTGCACGCCCCTGTCGCTTTTCAGAAAATTCTGCACCACCAAGTTTATTGTGTGAGCAAAACATGGGACGTGCTGGAATTTGCCCAGATGTAATGCCCGCACAATATTGGTGGCGTTGTCAGATATCACAAATCCCCAGGAGAGTCTAAGTGGGGTAAGCCACTGGGCGATGATTTCCCTCAGTTTCTCTAAGAGGTTGTCGGCGGTGTGCCTCTTACTGAAACCGGTGATACACAGCGTAGCCTGCCTTGTAACGAGCTGGCGTTTCTGAGATGCTGCTACTGGTGACGCTGCTGCTGTTGCTGCGTAAGGTGATACATCTACCCAGTGGGCTGTCACAGTCATATAGTCCTTAGTCTGCCCTGTTCCACTTGTCCACATGTCCGTGGTTAAGTGGACATTGTGTACAACGGCATTTTTCAGGACACTGAGGACACTTTTTCTGACGTTTCTGTACAGTCTCGGTATCGCCTGCCTAGTGAAGTGGAATCTAGACGGTATTTGGAACCGGGGACACACTACCTCCATCAATTGTCTAAATCCCACTGCACTAATGGCGGATACCGGACGCACGTCTAACACCAACATAGCAGTCAAGGCCTCAGTTATACGTTTTGCTTCAGGATGACTGCAGTCGTACTTCATCCTCCTCGCTAAGGACTGTTGGAGGGTCAATTGTTTAGTAAAAGTAGTGGTGTTCCTACTTCCTCTCTGGGATGATGAACGACTCCCAGCAGCAGCAACAGCAGCAGCGGCAGCAGTAGGCGTAGCAATGCAGGATCCTCCAGAGGAATCCCGGATAGGAGAGTCAGTCATGCCAGTGACATGGCCTGCAGGACTACTTCTGATCCTGACTAAGGAGGAAATTGACGAGGAGGGAGTTGACGGTGTGGTTTGCAGGCGCTTGGATACAACAGGACAACGGGATTTAGGTGTCCCTGGACTGCTTACGGTCTTAGCCAAAGTTTCTGAACTTGACAGTAACTTTTTATGAACGCGCTGCAGGTGCCGTATAAGGGAGGATGTTCCTAGGTGGTTGACGTCCCTACCCCTACTTATTTCACCTTTACATATGGTACATATGGCAAGACAGTTGTTGTCCGGATTTGGATAGAAATATTGCCAGACCAAAGAGGTGGAATGTTTGGTCTTCTGCCCAGGCATGACCGTGATGGGCTTTTTCATCCCACGGACAACAACTGTCTCCCCCGGAGCCTGATTTAAACAAACCACATCACCATCAGAATCCTCCTCGCCAACTTCCTCCTCAGCGCCAGCTACACCAGTATCCTCATCCTGTTGTACTTCAACAGTGACATCTTCAATTTGCATATCAGCAAGTGGACTGTGGGTGCTCCTTTCAGCACTTGCAGGGGGCATGCAAATGGTGGAAAGAGCCACCTCTTCCCGTCCAGTGCTGGGAAGGTCAGGCATCGCAACCACCACCACACTTGGACTCTCCTTGGGGATTTGTGATATCTTCTTAGAAAGCACAGTTCTTCGCTGTGCTTTTGCCAGCTTAACTCTTTTGATTTTTTTAGTGGGAGGAGGGCTTCCATCGTCATGTGAAGCTGAACCACTAGTCATGAACATACTAGGGATCGACCTTAGCCGTTCCTTGCCACTCCGTGTCGTAAATGGCATATTGGCAAGTTTACGTTTCTCTTCAGCTGATTTAAATGTCTTTTTCAAGGTCATTTTCCTGAACTTTGCCATTTGGGATTGTATGTGCCCTCTACTATGACATTGGGCATCGGCCTTGGCAGACGACGTTGATGGCATGTTATCGTCTATGTCATGACTAGTGGCAGCAGCTTCAGCACTAGGAGGAAGTGGTTCTTGATCTTTCTCTATTTTATTTTTATCGGAGAAAGTTTGGTCCTCCATTTATGTTATATCGATTTGATATATACGTGCGGCTAAACACAGAAAATAATTTTTTTTTTGGTTTGGACTGGAGGGTACTTTGTGGGTTACAGCACCCTTTAACGGTCAAGCCAGCCGGCCCTTTACTTATGACACAGGCGCACTCTTGGCACTACTTTGTTGATGCACGTGCGGCTACTGCGCACACAATTCACAAACACAGAAAATAATTTTTTTTTGGTTTGGCCTGGAGTGTACTTTCGGGGGTTACAGCACCCTTTAACGGTCAAGCCAGCCGGCCCTTTACTTATGACACAGGCGCACGCTTGGCACTACTTTGTTGATGCACGTGCGGCTACTGCGCACACAATTCACAAACACAGAAAATAATTTTTTTTTTGGTTTGGACTGGAGTGTACTTGGGGGTTACAGCACCCTTTAACGGTCAAGCCAGCCGGCCCTTTACTTATGACACAGGCGCACGCTTGGCACTACTTTGTTGATGCACGTGCGACTACTGCGCACACAATTCACAAACACAGAAAATAATATTTTTTTTGGTTTGGACTGGAGTGTACTTTCGGGGGTTACAGCACCCTTAACGGTCAAGCCAGCCGGCCCTTTACTTATGACACAGGCGCACGCTTGGCACTACTTTGTTGATGCACGTGCGGCTACTGCGCACACAATTCACAAACACAGAAAATAATTTTTTTTTGGTTTGGACTGGAGTGTACTTTCGGGGGTTACAGCACCCTTAACGGTCAAGCCAGCCGGCCCTTTACTTATGACACAGGCGCACGCTTGGCACTACTTTGTTGATGCACGTGTGGCTACTGCGCACACAATTCACAAACACAGAAAATAATTTTTTTTTTGGTTTGGACTGGAGTGTACTTTCGGGGGTTACAGCACCCTTAACGGTCAAGCCAGCCGGCCCTTTACTTATGACACAGGCGCACTCTTGGCACTACTTTGTTGATGCACGTGCGGCTACTGCGCACACAATTCACAAACACAGAAAATAATTTTTTTTTGGTTAGGACTGGAGTGTACTTTCGGGGGTTACAGCACCCTTTAACGGTCAAGCCAGCCGGCCCTTTACTTATGACACAGGCGCACGCTTGGCACTACTTTGTTGATGCACGTGCGGCTACTGCGCACACAATTCACAAACACAGAAAATAATTTTTTTTTTGGTTTGGACTGGAGTGTACTTTCGGGGGTTACAGCACCCTTAACGGTCAAGCCAGCCGGCCCTTTACTTATGACACAGGCGCACGCTTGGCACTACTTTGTTGATGCACGTGCGGCTACTGCGCACACAATTCACAAACACAGAAAATAATTTTTTTTTTGGTTTGGACTGGAGTGTACTTGGGGGTTACAGCACCCTTTAACGGTCAAGCCAGCCGGCCCTTTACTTATGACACAGGCGCACGCTTGGCACTACTTTGTTGATGCACGTGCGACTACTGCGCACACAATTCACAAACACAGAAAATAATATTTTTTTTGGTTTGGACTGGAGTGCACTTTCGGGGGTTACAGCACCCTTAACGGTCAAGCCAGCCGGCCCTTTACTTATGACACAGGCGCACGCTTGGCACTACTTTGTTGATGCACGTGCGGCTACTGCGCACACAATTCACAAACACAGAAAATAATTTTTTTTTGGTTTGGACTGGAGTGTACTTTCGGGGGTTACAGCACCCTTAACGGTCAAGCCAGCCGGCCCTTTACTTATGACACAGGCGCACGCTTGGCACTACTTTGTTGATGCACGTGCGGCTACTGCGCACACAATTCACAAACACAGAAAATAATTTTTTTTTTGGTTTGGACTGGAGTGTACTTTCGGGGGTTACAGCACCCTTAACGGTCAAGCCAGCCGGCCCTTTACTTATGACACAGGCGCACTCTTGGCACTACTTTGTTGATGCACGTGCGGCTACTGCGCACACAATTCACAAACACAGAAAATAATTTTTTTTTGGTTAGGACTGGAGTGTACTTTCGGGGGTTACAGCACCCTTTAACGGTCAAGCCAGCCGGCCCTTTACTTATGACACAGGCGCACGCTTGGCACTACTTTGTTGATGCACGTGCGGCTACTGCGCACACAATTCACAAACACAGAAAATAATTTTTTTTTTGGTTTGGACTGGAGTGTACTTTCGGGGGTTACAGCACCCTTAACGGTCAAGCCAGCCGGCCCTTTACTTATGACACAGGCGCACGCTTGGCACTACTTTGTTGATGCACGTGCGGCTACTGCGCACACAATTCACAAACACAGAAAATAATTTTTTTTTTGGTTTGGACTGGAGTGTACTTGGGGGTTACAGCACCCTTTAACGGTCAAGCCAGCCGGCCCTTTACTTATGACACAGGCGCACGCTTGGCACTACTTTGTTGATGCACGTGCGACTACTGCGCACACAATTCACAAACACAGAAAATAATATTTTTTTTGGTTTGGACTGGAGTGTACTTTCGGGGGTTACAGCACCCTTAACGGTCAAGCCAGCCGGCCCTTTACTTATGACACAGGCGCACGCTTGGCACTACTTTGTTGATGCACGTGCGGCTACTGCGCACACAATTCACAAACACAGAAAATAATTTTTTTTTTGGTTTGGACTGGAGTGTACTTTCGGGGGTTACAGCACCCTTAACGGTCAAGCCAGCCGGCCCTTTACTTATGACACAGGCGCACGCTTGGCACTACTTTGTTGATGCACGTGCGACTACTGCGCACACAATTCACAAACACAGAAAATAATATTTTTTTTGGTTTGGACTGGAGTGTACTTTCGGGGGTTACAGCACCCTTAACGGTCAAGCCAGCCGGCCCTTTACTTATGACACAGGCGCACGCTTGGCACTACTTTGTTGATGCACGTGCGGCTACTGCGCACACAATTCACAAACACAGAAAATAATTTTTTTTTTGGTTTGGACTGGAGTGTACTTTCGGGGGTTACAGCACCCTTAACGGTCAAGCCAGCCGGCCCTTTACTTATGACACAGGCGCACGCTTGGCACTACTTTGTTGATGCACGTGCGGCTACTGCGCACACAATTCACAAACACAGAAAATAATTTTTTTTTTGGTTTGGACTGGAGTGTACTTTCGGGGGTTACAGCACCCTTAACGGTCAAGCCAGCCGGCCCTTTACTTATGACACAGGCGCACGCTTGGCACTACTTTGTTGATGCACGTGCGGCTACTGCGCACACAATTCACAAACACAGAAAATATATTATTTTTTTAGCACTTGGGGGGAGCACCCCTGATGGACAGAGCACCCCCTGGACAACACTACAGCACTCCTTTAGGACTGGGACACTGCACAGGACTTTGGAGTGGACACAGCCCCTATGGAGAACTGACTGCACAACACAGTCCAGCCAGCCCCTATGGACTTTGAAGTAGTGGACACAGCCCCTATTAACAACAGCAGCACAGCACAACACAGCCAGCCCCTATGGACTTTGAAGTAGTGGACAACAGCAGCACTACACTACACTACACTACACAGCCCTAACTCCCACCCTCCCTCTTCACTGTCCACAGCCGAGTGAGAAAATGGCGCCGACGTGTGTACCTTATATAGGATCCAAAACCCGCGAGACTCGGAAGGCGGGAAGATGACGTTTTGCCTCGATTTCAGATCCGAGTCAGGCGGGAAAAGTCGAGCCTGACTCGGATCGGACTCGGATCGGGGGGGCTCGGGGGGGTTCGGATTTCAGAAATCCGAACCCGCTCACCCCTAATATATATACAATCCTCCATACACTGCTCGGCCCTCCGACAATAGAAAAGATATTACAAGTCCTGGGTGCCTTCCCAAATAGGATTATCATAAATATAGCAAAGAAAACGGGTGGCACTCTCAGTATAAATATACACTTAAGAAGAGTATCCCAGTCCTCTTAATACGTTCAACTTTTCAAATTTAATGTAATTTTTTTGTCAATTTTTCATCAGGAATGATCCTGATGAAAAATGTACATTAAATTTGAAACGTTGAACGCAGTAAGAGGACTGGGACCCTCTCCTTAAGTGTATAAGGAGAGGGTCTTATACACTTCATGGTTACCCACTTGTCTGTAATGTCATAGTGCCCCCCTTGCCTGTACTCTCCTTATAGTGCCCTTGCTTGTCTGTATTCTCCTCATAGTGGCCCCCTTGTCTGTACTCTTCTCATAGTGCCGTTGCCTGTACTCAACTCATAGTGCCCCTCATCTGTGTTCACCTAATGCTCCCCTTGTCTGTACTCTCCTCATAGTGCCCCCATTTTCTGTACCTTCCTCACAGTGCCCTTCTTATCTGTGCTCATTTTTACCGAGGTCCTCATCCCCCCATATGTTTGTTATGGTTCCACCCCTCCATTTTCTCCTTATTATGCCACCCCTCCCCGAACCTTGGTCTGTATGTTCAGTTATTCGTCAATGAGCTCTATGCTCCTGAACCACCCAGACCCCTTACCACAGATATACCTTCTTCCTGGTCTATCCTTTCAACTCTTGTCAGGTAATGCTTCTTACATGTACAGTTTCCTCTGTGACAGTGCACAGAGAGCCCCACTTGGTTCTGTGCAGGGCTGACAGTATGCTCTCAGTCTTGGACAGCAGCTTCATATGGGGAGGCTGTGATCTCTCCCTCCCAGGCTCCCCGGTGACAGCTGTCACAGCCACCACCTTCCCGGACTTGGGCACACTGAGACACATCAGCAGAGGTTGCAGTGGGGAGCCAGACCGTTCAGGTTTTCACCCATACCCTCTGTAATATGCGCATCATGTGTGCAAAGCTGTCAATAGCCTGGATAACTGTAGTGTCTTCTACAGCAGACTGAAGAGGTCATCTCCTGCTGGGGCATTGGTGGCTACCAATCGTTCCTTGTGCAGGTATATACAGTGCATCCGGAAAGTATTCACAGCGCATAATTTTTTCCACATTTTGTTATGTTACAGCCTTATTCCAAAATGGAATAAATTCATTTTTCTTATCAAAGTTCTACACACAATACCGCATAATGACAACGTGTAAAAAGTTTTTTTGAGATTTTTGCTAATTTAATTTAAAAAAATAAAAATGTGGAAAAAGTGACGTGCTGTAAATGCATTCCGGATGCACTGTAATGTGGGTCTCTTAGCTGCTCTGCCCACTGGGAATTATGCTGGCCAGATCCGACCCTGTATTTAAATCCCTGCACTGGTGCCACTTCTGTGTGTGTACTTGGTGCACATGCCCTGCTCACCACACCCTTGTTACCCCACTGTATATATATAATATGTATATATATAGATAAATTTATATATTTTGACACAGTCAGGATAGGGGTCCCTCTCCTGGGGTAGATGGACTCCCTCTTTACACACACAGCAGCCGTAGAGACAGGATACAAGTCTGGGGTTCTCGTACAAACTGGTCAGCGCCAGTCTTTATTGTGCCAAATAAATATAAACATAAACAAAACATAAACATAAGTCCTAGCCCGGCTGGGCACTAGCTACACAGCAGATTCCCTCTCTATAATAATGGTATGGCCTATTGCCCTCACCATCAACAGAACACGTGCACAGTACAAGTCATTGCAAAACCGCACACTCCCGTCGGGTTTTGGAATGAGCACAATGGGACTTGACCACTCACTATGCGATTCTTCAATTACAACCAACTCTAAAAAAGTTTTAATTTCCTTCGACACTGATTCTCTTTGGGCTTCTGGTAACCTATAGGGCTTTATGTTAACCTTAATCCCTGGGTCAGTGATTATGTAATGTTTGATATCCGTTGTTTTCCATGGTAGGTCAGAAAACAGCACCCTACTTCTGATCAGTAATTCCTTAACTTCCTGCTGTTGACTGGCTGACAGGGTTTTTGCCACTGTCACTTCGGGTACCATGGGCCCTGGGTTTACTGGAGGGGCTCGGATGGCTGACAGTGCTGCTCTATCCTTCCAGGGTTTTATTCGATTTACATGGTACTGTATATCTGTTCTGGCTTTCTTTTCCCCGGCTGGTAAACTTTATAATTGACCTGCCCCACTTTTTCTAAGATTTCAAAGGGTCCTTGCCATTTAGCCAAAAGTTTACTTTCTACTGTGGGAACCAACACCAACACTCTGTCCCCAGGAGCAAAGTTGCGTAAGCGAGCATTGAGGTTGTATACCCTCTGCTGGGCCTGTTCCAAGTGCTTTCTTACTGTCGGCACCACAGCAGCAATTCTTTCTTGCATTTGAGAAACCTGCTCAATAACTGTTTTATATGGACTGGACTGCCCCTCCCATGTCTCTTTGGCAATGTCAAGTAACCCCCTTGGATGTCTCCCGTACAATAAATCAAACGGGGAAAAGGGAACCTCTCTTATGGCCAACAGCAAATAAAGTAACAAGTAATCCCAATCTCTACCTTCTTTGTCCACTACTTTCCTTAGCATGTGTTTTAAAGTTTTATTAAACCTCTCCACTAACCCATCGGTCTGGGGATGGCACACAGAGGTTCTTAATTGGTCAATTTTAAGCAGGCGGCATAACTCCTTCATGATTTTTGACATAAATGGGGTACCTTGGTCAGTCAGGATCTCCCAACCTGCTAAAGACATGGACTAATTCTCTAGCAATGGTCTTGGTTGATGTATTGCATAATGGTATCGCTTCCGGGTACCTGGTAGCGTAATCCATTATCACCAGAATATATTGATGGCCCCGGGCAGATTTAATTGATGGCCCAACCAAATCCATAGCTATTCTTTCAAATGGAACCTCAATAATGGGTAACGGTACCAGGGGACTTTTGAAATGTGGCCTTGGAGCATGATACTGACATTTAGGGCAGGATGCACAATAGTCGGATACCTCTTTATGGACCCCGGGCCAAAAAAACCTCTGCACAATTCGCTCAGTAGTTTTCTCTACCCCTAGATGGCCTGCCATTTTTTGACCATGGGCCAGATCTAACACTGTTCTTCTGTATGCTTTGGGAACTATTAATTGTTCGACAATATGTTCCCCCTTCATAGTCACCTGGTACAACAAATCCTGACACACTGCCATGTGAGGATATGACAAAGGACTATCGGGGTCTATGGGTTTACCATTAATCACCTTGACATTCTCCCTGGCTTTTACCAGAGTAGGGTCATTCAACTGCTCCACGGCAAAGACCTCTCTCCTGACCTCAAGATCAGGCAGACGGGTCACGGGCTCAATAACCCTCCCCACCTCAGTGGGATGCACACCACTTGGTGTGCCACCATCATACTACGCAATCTCTAGTTCGCCAATTATACTAGAAAAAGGGAAGATCTCTGACTCTGCTACTATGTCAGTAACCCTCTCAAATGAGTCAGGGTGATTTACCACTGTGCGAAATCGGCTTTCCCACAACTTCCAGAAGTGAGCAAAGTCTCTCCCCAATATTGCATCATACATTAAGCCCTGTACCAAATCCACAGAGACTATCACGGAACCACACAGTGTTTCTATGTTCACTTCTGCAGTGACATAATACCGGGTATCCCCATGTATGCAGGTCACACCAACAGTTTTCCCCTTATGTTTCAAGAGGTTCACCAGTTCAGCCTTCACAAGTGTAACCAGGCTACCAGAATCTAACCGAGCCTCTACTCGGTTGCCTTCTACAGTGAGTATACACATGTTTATCTGTCTCAACCTGCCGGTCAGCAGTACAGGCTGGTTGTGCAAAGAAAGACATCCTGCTGTTGACATGAGCAGTATCACATTGCATAGGTTCAGAGGTAAGCGAACACTTAGCCGCAATATGGCCGAAACCACCACATCGGAAACATTGAATTACATTAATATCTAGGGCTCTATTTATTAACATTATTTTTACTAAAATAAAGTGAAAAAGGGTGTTTTCACACCCTTTTCACATTATTTTAGTATCACCTATAGTTATTACAGGGCAATTGGAGTAGAATTTGTAAAATTCTACTCCAACCCATAAGTATCACTTATTTTTAGTAAGGAGATCGCATTTCCCATAATTGTAATGGGAAATGTGATCTGACCAAAGTTACTAAAAATAAATTGTAAAAAAAATATCGGGGAAAGACCTGTGATAATAACGCCACCTGGAGGCTATAAAAGGCAGAGCCCGGAGCCGGTCCCAGTGATCAGCTGTGTGGTCTCCATGGACCGATGGTCGTGGCTCCGGTGATGTTCTCCCTCTGGTCAGCTGGTCTCCCATGGTGCACTGCGGCCCGGTCATCAGGTGATCGGGTCCCAGTGCAGTATGGGATATCAGCTAACTGGAGGCATGGAAGACATCACCGGAGCACCGATGACTGCAGGTATGTGCTATTAAGTGAGGGAGGGGTCGCGGGTGGGTCCGCAATCATGGGGGCGGGGCTTAATGATGGGGGAGGGGCTTAACACCAGGGGGGGTAGCAGTGGCGGTCAGTGGGCGCATGCGTGGGCACTTTGTCACAGTATTTTTTGCGAAAATACCATGACTAGTGTGCGGAGGGGATTCGCAGAGACAGAGCTTTATCATAAGCTCTGTCCCTGCAAAGGATTTGTAGTAAATCCCTGTGATATTGCCTGAATACGCATTGCGAATTTAGTCGATAATATCACACTACAATCTGCATTACAAATGCGGATTGTAGTAAATAGAGCCCCTAGTCTTTTACGGGGTAGGAACCATCCACACCCCCAGTCTTGAGTACCTTCCACCACCCAGCACCCTTCTCCCCTGGAACAGTCTTACCAGTGTTAATGGGAGTTCCATCGGGGCTCCGTGGGGCACACTCATCAGCTCCTAAGCCACCACTTACCTCTCCACCAGTTCGACTAGCTGGTCTGTGGACTTAGGGTCTGCATGGCTCACCCACTTGCGCAGAGACACAGGTAGCGATTGCAGATACCGGACCATCACGACTCTTTCCACAATCTGTGGTCCTGTCATTGTCTCGGGCTGCAGCCATTTTGTGGTTAGATGGATGAGGTCATGCATCTGTGAGCATGGAAGTTTTTCCATTAGGAACTGCCAGCGGTGGACTCGTTGGGCCCGAACAAAGGAGGTAACTCCCAAGCGGGTTAGGATTTCCCGTTTTAACTGTGCATAGTCCTTGGCATCATCCAGGCATAAATCATAGTAGGATTATTGTGGTTCTCCAGACAGGAAGGGTGCCACAAGACTTGCCCACTGCTCTTTAGGCCACTTTGTTTCCTGCAGAGCTGCCGTAGCTTGGAACAAGGCTTTAACAATGTCCTCCATTTTGTCCTGGGGTGTAGGTTGGAAGCAGAATCTGGCTTCCCTAAGATTCTGCGGATGTCACCTCTCTGGACTTCAAAGGACACAACTTTATATCCACACCGACGAATTGGTGTCTGTCCCTTTAAATTTTAAACAAAAATGTTTTCCTTGCTGCAATTTCAGTGTGTGATTGCCCACATTCTCCACCAAATGTGACACAGTCAGGACAGGAGTCCCTCTCCTGGGGTAGATGGGCTCCCTCTTTACACACACAGCAGCCGTAGAAACAGGATACAAGTCTGGGGTTCTCGTACAAACTGGTCGGCGCCAGTCTTTATTGTGCCAAATGAATATAAACATAAACAAAACATAAACATAAGTCCTAGCCCGGCTGCGCACTAGCTACACAGCAGATTCCCTCTCTATAATAATGGTAGGGCCTATTGCCCTCACCATCAACAAAACACAAGCACTATACTTACAAGGAAAGTAACCAAGTGTCTCTGAACAGGCTAGTCTGCCTGCTCTCTCAGGTGTGAGACACTCAGCCACAAACAAACCCAGCTTATATTAGCCATTTCCAGCTGCAAGTCCTAATGAGCCTGTTACCAGGCTGAAAGGCCCAAAACCTGGAGTGGCCTGTGGATGGAGCCCTCCCTCTCCTCACATCTACACCCCCAGGACCCAAACCGGCTTTTCCAAAAGCTGACACTCTGGTCTGCTTACAAAACAGACTTCTCCTGGGGTTTTTTAGAACAAATAGGCCAAAAACCTAGGACAAATATACCTTCCACTGACCACTTTACCAGTGCTTCTATCACAACAAATATATATATATATTAGGGGTGAGCAGGTTCGGATTTCTGAAATCCGAGCCCCCCCGATCCGAGGCCGATCCGAGTCAGGCTCGACTTTTCCCGCCGACTTGGATCTGAAATTGAGGCAAAACGTCATCATCCCGCTTTCCGGGTCTTGCGGGTTTTGGACTCCATATAAGGTACCCGCGTCGGCGCCATTTTCTCACTCGGCTGTGGACAGTGAAGAGGGAGGGTGGGAGTTAGGGCTGGCTGGGCTGTGTAGTGTAGTGTTGTGCTGTGCTGCGCTGCGCTGCTGTTGTCCATAGGGGCTGTGTCCACTCCTCCAAAGTCCATAGGGGCTGGCTGTGTTGTGCTGTGCTGCTGTTGTCCATAGGGGCTGTGTCCACTCCTCCAAAGTCCATAGGGGCTGGCTGGACTGTGTTGTGCAGTCAGTTGTCCATAGGGTCTGTGTCCACTCCAAAGTCCTGTGCAGTGTCCCAGTCCTAAAGGGGTGCTGTAGTGTTGTCCAGGGGGTGCTCTGTCCATCAGGGGTGCTCCCCCCAAGTGCAAAAAAAATAAATTATTTTTTCTGTGTTTGTGAATTGTTTGCGCAGTAGCCGCACGTGCATCAACAAAGTAGTGCCAAGCGTGCGCCTGTGTCATAAGTAAAGGGCCGACTGGCTTGACCGTTAAAGGGTGCTGTAACCCCCAAAGTGCACTCCAAACCAAATAAAAAAATATTTTCTGTGTTTGTGAATTGTGTGCACTGTGGCTGCACGTGCATCAACAAAGGGTCCGCGCCAAGCGTGCGCCTGTGTCCCATAAGTAAAGGGCCGGCTGGCTTGTCCGTTAAAGGGTGCTGTAACCCCCAAAAGGCACTCCAAACAAAATAAAAAAATATTTTCTGTGTTTGTGAATTGTGTGCACTGTGGCTGCACGTGCATCAACAAAGGAGCAGCGCCAAGCGTGCGCCTGTGTCCCATAAGTAAAGGGCTGGCTGGCTCATTTCTTAAAGGGTGGTGTAACCCACAAAGTGCACTAGTCTCCAACAAAAATAAAAAATTATTTTCTGTGTTTGTGTGCGCCTTAGCCGCACGTATATATCAATATAACATAAATGGAGGACCAAACTTTCTCCAATAAAAATAAAATAGGGAAAGATCAAGAACCACTTCCTCCTAGTGCTGTTGCTGCTGCTGGGAGTTGTTCATCATCCCAGAGAGGAAGTAGGAACACCACTACTTTTACTAAACAATTGACCCTCCAACAGTCCTTAGCAAGGAGGATGAAGTACGACAGCAGTCATCCTGAAGCAAAACGTATAACTGAGGCCTTGACTGCTATGTTGGTGTTAGACGTGCGTCCAGTATCCGCCATTAGTGCAGTGGGATTTAGACAATAGATGGAGGTAGTGTGTCCCCGGTTCCAAATCCCGTCTAGATTCCACCTGCATCCTCAAAGAAGCAGCGCCAAGCGTGCGTCTGTCTGTTAAAGGGTGGTGACACCCTCAAAGGGCCTGATTCAGAGCCACTCGTAAGCGGCCGCTCGTTCACTCCGAGCGATGTTTGCCCAACTGCGCATGCTACGGATCGTTATACGCATGCGCGAACCAGTCAATGCGGCCGAAATTCATGCGCTCGCAAAATAGCGAATGCCTGATAATTTGAGTGACAGAAAGAGGCGTATGTGGGTGTTAACAGGGGAAGGTGCTTGAAAACGGGGAGTGGAGATCAGATCGCAGGCGTGCTTAAAGGTCAAAACGGGCGTTTTATGGGTATGCATAATTAAAACAGCAGCGTCATTGACCACGTCACTGGGTTATTTTATAGCCAGAACTGCTCGCAAAATTGTGGTAGCAAAAACCAACCACAAGAATAGCGAGCAGTTCATACCCTGGTCGATGTACTCGATTAATCTAATAAATAGCGGACATGACGTAGGATGCGAGCGGCCAGGGGGCGTAGCTTCCCAAAAAACGACCGCAAGTTTTGTTCGCTCGTTCAGACCTAAAGGCGTGAACAGACCGCAAACAGCGAATGGTTCATTTGAATAGCCACCCCTATTTACAGGACGAGCGAGCGCTAATTGCGTCTGGCTCTGAATCAGGCCCAAAGTGCGCTCCACAAACAATAAAAAAATTCTTCTTTTTTTTCTGTCTTTGTGAATTGTGTGGGCTGTAGCCACATCTGCATCCTCAAAGCAGCAGCGCCAAGCGTGCGTCTGTCTGTTAAAGGGTGGTGTAACCCTCAAAGTGCGCTCCACAAACAATAAAAAATTCTTCTTTTTTTTTCTGTCTTTGTGAATTGTGTGGGCTGTAGCCGCACCTGCATCCTCAAAGCAGCAGCGACAAGCATGCGTCTGTCTGTTAAAGGATTACATCGGTGACAGCATCCAAGTAGGCATGTCAGACAGTCCATACCTGTCCTGGCAGGAAAAAGAGGCAATTTGGAGGCCCCTGTACAAACTGGCTCTATTTTACCTGAGTTGCCCCCCCTCCAGTGTGTACTCCGAAAGAGTGTTTAGTGCAGCCGGGAACCTTGTCAGCGAAAGGCGTAGGAGGTTGCTTCCACAAAATGTGGAGAAGATGATGTTCATAAAAATTAATTATCAATTCTTCCAGGGAGACCAGCCTCCAGAACGTACAGAGGGACCTGTGGTTGTGGATTCCAGTGGGGACGAATTAATACTCTGTGAGGATGAGGATGTACACAACACTGAAGAGGGTGAGGAATCGGTGGATGAGGAGGATGAGGATGACATCTTGCCTCCGTAGAGCCAGTTTGTGCAGGGACAGATTAATTGCCAGCTTGTTTTGTGGGGGCCCAAACGAACCAATCATTTCAGCCACAGTAGTGTGGCAGACAATGGCGCTGAAATGATTGGTTTGTTAAAGTGTGCATGTCCTTTTTATACAACATAAGGGTGGGTGGGAAGGCCCAAGGACAATTCCATCTTGCACCTCTTTTTTTTCTTTGCATTATGTACTGTTTGGGGCCTAGTTTTTCAAACTGCCATCTTGTCTGCCACTGCAGTGTCACTCCTAGATGGACCACGTGTTTGTGCCGCCCACTTGTGTCGCTTAGCATAGTCATCCAGCTATCTCGGTGCAACCTTTTGGACATAAAAACACTATTGTGAGGTGTGAGGTGTTCAGAATAGACTGGAAATGAGTGGAAATTAAGGTTATTGAGGTTAATAATAGCATAGGAGCAGAAAAACCCACAAATTCTGTGATTTTAGCTGTTTTTATGCTTTTTTAAAAAAAAAAATACAGATCCAAAACACAAAACCCAGAACCCAAAACACGGAAGGGTGGCAAAACCAATCCTGATCCAAAACATGAAAAAAGTTCCAGATCCAAAACCAAAACATGAAAAGTGGCCGATGCACACCCCTAATATATCTATCTATCTATCTATCTATCTATCTATCTATCTATCTATCTATCTATCTATCTATATATATATATATATATATATCACAGAGGCGGCACTCAGAAGACTACAAATCAAGGTAGAAAAATGGCATCATTTATTGCAAAAATGTAGATGTTCTTGCAATAAATGATTGCCATTTTTCTACCTTGATTTGGAGTCTTCTGAGTGCCACCTCTGTGATCTGTATATGGACGCTGCTCCCTGTAAGGAGGGCACCAAAGCATTCACACCTCAGTAATTCAGTGAGTGCCGGATCATTGTAGTTCTTTTTTTCTCTATCTATCTATCTATCTATCTATCTATCTATCTATCTATCTATATATATATATATATATATATATATATATTAGGGGTGAGCGGGTTCGGATTTCTGAAATCCGAACCCCCCCGAGCCCCCCCGATCCGAGTCCGATCCGAGTCAGGCTCGACTTTTCCCGCCTGACTCGGATCTGACATCGAGGCAAAACGTCATCATCCCGCCTTCCGAGTCTCGCGGGTTTTGGATCCTATATAAGGTACCCGCGTCGGCGCCATTTTCTCACTCGGCTGTGGACAGTGAAGAGGGAGGGTGGGAGTTAGTGCTGTGTAGTGTAGTGTAGTGTAGTGCTGCTGTTGTCCACTACTTCAAAGTCCATAGGGGCTGGCTGTGTTGTGCTGTGCTGCTGTTGTTAATAGGGGCTGTGTCCACTACTTCAAAGTCCATAGGGGCTGGCTGGACTGTGTTGTGCAGTCAGTTCCAAAGTCCTGTGCAGTGTCCCAGTCCTAAAGGGGTGCTGTAGTGTTGTCCAGGGGGTGCTCTGTCCATCAGGGGTGCTCCCCCCAAGTGCTAAAAAAATAATATATTTTCTGTGTTTGTGAATTGTGTGCGCAGTAGCCGCACGTGCATCAACAAAGTAGTGCCAAGCGTGCGCCTGTGTCATAAGTAAAGGGCCGGCTGGCTTGACCGTTAAGGGTGCTGTAACCCCCGAAAGTACACTCCAGTCCAAACCAAAAAAAAAATTATTTTCTGTGTTTGTGAATTGTGTGCGCAGTAGCCGCACGTGCATCAACAAAGTAGTGCCAAGCGTGCGCCTGTGTCATAAGTAAAGGGCCGGCTGGCTTGACCGTTAAGGGTGCTGTAACCCCCGAAAGTACACTCCAGTCCAAACCTAAAAAAAAATTATTTTCTGTGTTTGTGAATTGTGTGCGCAGTAGCCGCACGTGCATCAACAAAGTAGTGCCAAGCGTGCGCCTGTGTCATAAGTAAAGGGCCGGCTGGCTTGACCGTTAAAGGGTGCTGTAACCCCCGAAAGTACACTCCAGTCCAAACCAAAAAAAAATTATTTTCTGTGTTTGTGAATTGTGTGCGCAGTAGCCGCACGTGCATCAACAAAGTAGTGCCAAGCGTGCGCCTGTGTCATAAGTAAAGGGCCGGCTGGCTTGACCGTTAAAGGGTGCTGTAACCCCTGAAAGTACACTCCAGTCCAAACCAAAAAAAAATTATTTTCTGTGTTTGTGAATTGTGTGCGCAGTAGCCGCACGTGCATCAACAAAGTAGTGCCAAGCGTGCGCCTGTGTCATAAGTAAAGGGCCGGCTGGCTTGACCGTTAAGGGTGCTGTAACTCCCGAAAGTACACTCCAGTCCAAACCAAAAAAAAAATTATTTTCTGTGTTTGTGAATTGTGTGCGCAGTAGCCGCACGTGCATCAACAAAGTAGTGCCAAGCGTGCGCCTGTGTCATAAGTAAAGGGCCGGCTGGCTTGACCGTTAAGGGTGCTGTAACCCCCGAAAGTACACTCCAGTCCAAACCAAAAAAAAAATTATTTTCTGTGTTTGTGAATTGTGTGCGCAGTAGCCGCACGTGCATCAACAAAGTAGTGCCAAGCGTGCGCCTGTGTCATAAGTAAAGGGCCGGCTGGCTTGACCGTTAAGGGTGCTGTAACCCCCGAAAGTACACTCCAGTCCAAACCTAAAAAAAAATTATTTTCTGTGTTTGTGAATTGTGTGCGCAGTAGCCGCACGTGCATCAACAAAGTAGTGCCAATCGTGCGCCTGTGTCATAAGTAAAGGGCCGGCTGGCTTGACCGTTAAAGGGTGCTGTAACCCCCGAAAGTACACTCCAGTCCAAACCAAAAAAAAATTATTTTCTGTGTTTGTGAATTGTGTGCGCAGTAGCCGCACGTGCATCAACAAAGTAGTGCCAAGCGTGCGCCTGTGTCATAAGTAAAGGGCCGGCTGGCTTGACCGTTAAAGGGTGCTGTAACCCCCAAAGTACACTCCAGTCCAAACCAAAAAAAAATTATTTTCTGTGTTTGTGAATTGTGTGCGCAGTAGCCGCACGTGCATCAACAAAGTAGTGCCAAGAGTGCGCCTGTGTCATAAGTAAAGGGCCGGCTGGCTTGACCGTTAAAGGGTGCTGTAACCCACAAAGTACACTCCAGTCCGAACCAAAAAAAAATTTATTTTCTGTGTTTAGCCGCACGTATATATCAAATCGATATAACATAAATGGAGGACCAAACTTTCTCCGATAAAAATAAAATAGAGAAAGATCAAGAACCACTTCCTCCTAGTGCTGAAGCTGCTGCCACTAGTCATGACATAGACGATAACATGCCATCAACGTCGTCTGCCAAGGCCGATGCCCAATGTCATAGTAGAGGGCACATACAATCCCAAATGGCAAAGTTCAGGAAAATGACCTTGAAAAAGACATTTAAATCAGCTGAAGAGAAACGTAAACTTGCCAATATGCCATTTACGACACGGAGTGGCAAGGAACGGCTAAGGTCGATCCCTAGTATGTTCATGACTAGTGGTTCAGCTTCACATGACGATGGAAGCACTCCTCCCACTAAAAAAATCAAAAGAGTTAAGCTGGCAAAAGCACAGCGAAGAACTGTGCTTTCTAAGAAGATATCACAAATCCCCAAAGAGAGTCCAAGTGTGGTGGTGGTTGCGATGCCTGACCTTCCCAGCACTGGACGGGAAGAGGTGGCTCTTTCCACCATTTGCACGCCCCCTGCAAGTGCTGAAAGGAGCACCCACAGTCCACTTGCTGATATGCAAATTGAAGATGTCACTGTTGAAGTACAACAGGATGAGGATACTGGTGTAGCTGGCGCTGAGGAGGAAGTTGGCGAGGAGGATTCTGATGGTGATGTGGTTTGTTTAAATCAGGCTCCGGGGGAGACAGTTGTTGTCCGTGGGATGAAAAAGCCCATCACGGTCATGCCTGGGCAGAAGACCAAACATTCCACCTCTTTGGTCTGGCAATATTTCTATCCAAATCCGGACAACAACTGTCTTGCCATATGTACCATATGTAAAGGTGAAATAAGTAGGGGTAGGGACGTCAACCACCTAGGAACATCCTCCCTTATACGGCACCTGCAGCGCGTTCATAAAAAGTTACTGTCAAGTTCAGAAACTTTGGCTCAGACCGTAAGCAGTCCAGGGACACCTAAATCCCGTTGTCCTGTTGTATCCAAGCGCCTGCAAACCACACCGTCAACTCCCTCCTCGTCAATTTCCTCCTTAGTCAGGATCGGAAGTAGTCCTGCAGGCCATATCACTGGCATGACTGACTCTCCTATCCGGGATTCCTCCGGAGGATCCTGCATTGCTACGCCTACTGCTGCCGCTGCTGCTGTTGCTGCTGCTGCTGGGAGTCGTTCATCATCCCAGAGAGGAAGTAGGAACACCACTACTTTTACTAAACAATTGACCCTCCAACAGTCCTTAGCGAGGAGGATGAAGTACGACAGCAGTCATCCTGAAGCAAAACGTATAACTGAGGCCTTGACTGCTATGTTGGTGTTAGACGTGTGTCCGGTATCCGCCATTAGTGCAGTGGGATTTAGACAATTGATGGAGGTAGTGTGTCCCCGGTTCCAAATCCCGTCTAGATTCCACTTCACTAGGCAGGCGATACCGAGACTGTACAGAAACGTCAGAAAAAGTGTCCTCAGTGTCCTGAAAAATGCCGTTGTACACAATGTCCACTTAACCACGGACATGTGGACAAGTGGAACAGGGCAGACTAAGGACTATATGACTGTGACAGCCCACTGGGTAGATGTATCACCTTACGCAGCAACAGCAGCAGCGTCACCAGTAGCAGCATCTCAGAAACGCCAGCTCGTTACAAGGCAGGCTACGCTGTGTATCACCGGTTTCAGTAAGAGGCACACCGCCGACAACCTCTTAGAGAAACTGAGGGAAATCATCGCCCAGTGGCTTACCCCACTTAGACTCTCCTGGGGATTTGTGATATCTGACAACGCCACCAATATTGTGCGGGCATTACATCTGGGCAAATTCCAGCACGTCCCATGTTTTGCTCACACAATAAACTTGGTGGTGCAGAATTTTCTGAAAAGCGACAGGGGCGTGCAGGAGACGCTTTGGGTGGCCCGAAAAATTTCTGGCCACTTTCGCCATTCAGCGACTGCGTGCCGAAGACTGGAGCGCCAGCAAACACTCTTGAACCTGCCCCGCCATCACCTGAAGCAAGAGGTTGTGACGCGGTGGAACTCAACCCTCTATATGCTTCAGAGGATGGAGGAGCAGCAAAAGGCCATACAAGCCTATACATCCACCTATGACATAGGCAAAGGAGGGGGTATGCACCTGACTCAAGCGCAGTGGAGAATGATTTCCGTGTTGTGCAAGGTTCTTCAGCCCTTCGAACTTGCCACACGTGAAGTCAGTTCAGACACTGCCAGCTTGAGTCAGGTCATTCCCCTCATCAGGCTTTTGCAGAAGCAGCTGGAGAAAGTGAAGGAGGAGCTAAGACGGAGCGATTCCGCTCGGCATGTGGGACTTGTGGATGAAGCCCTTCATTCGCTTTGCCAGGATTCCAGGGTGGTCAATCTGTTGAAATCAGACCACTACATTTTGGCCACCGTGCTCGATCCTAGGTTTAAAGCCTATGTGGTGTCTCTCTTTCCGGCCGACACAAGCCTGCAGAGGTGCAAAGACCTGCTGGTGAACACACTGTCAGCTGAAGCGGAACGTGACACGTCAACGGCTCCTTCTTCATTTTCTCCCGCAACTGGGGCTGCCAGGAAAAAACTTAGGTATCCTAAGCAACCCGCTGGCGGTGATGCAGGGCAGGCAGGACCAAGTTTGGACATCTGGTCCGGACTGAAGGACCTGGCAACAATTTCTGACATGTCTACTGTCACTGCATATGATACTGTCACCATTGACAGAATGGTGGAGGATTACATCGGTGACAGCATCCAAGTAGGCATGTCAGACAGTCCATACCTGTACTGGCAGGAAAAAGAGGCAATTTGGAGGCCCCTGTACAAACTGGCTCTATTTTACCTGAGTTGCCCCCCCTCCAGTGTGTACTCCGAAAGAGTGTTTAGTGCAGCCGGGAACCTTGTCAGCGAAAGGCGTAGGAGGTTGCTTCCACAGAATGTGGAGAAGATGATGTTCATCAAAATGAATTATCAGCTCTTCCAGGGAGACCAGCCTCCAGAAGGTACAGAGGGACCTGTGGTGGTGGATTCAAGTGGGGACGAGTTAATACTTTGTGAGGATGAGGATGTACACACTGAAGAGAGTGAGGAATCGGTGGATGAGGAGGATGAGGATGACATCTTGCCTCCGTAGAGCCAGTTTGTGCAGGGACACATTAATTGCCAGCTTGTTTTGTGGGGGCCCAAACGAACCAATCATTTCAGCCACAGTTGTGTGGCAGACCCTGGCGCTGAAATGATTGATTTGTTAAAGTGTGCATGTCCTGTTTATACAACATAAGGGTGGGTGGGAGGGCCCAAGGACAATTCCATCTTGCACCTCTTTTTTTCTTTGCATTATGTACAGTTTGGGGCCTAGTTTTTCTAACTGCCATCCTGCCTGCCACTGCAGTGTCACTCCTAGATGGGTCACGTGTTTGTGCCGCCCACTCGTGTCGCTTAGCATAGTCATCCAGCTACCTCGGTGCAACCTTTTGGACATAAAAACACTATTGTGAGGTGTGAGGTGTTCAGAATAGACTGGAAATGAGTGGAAATTAAGGTTATTGAGGTTAATAATAGCATAGGAGCAGAAAAACCTACAAATTCTGTGATTTTAGCTGTTTTTATGCTTTTTTTCAAAAAAATACAGATCCAAAACACAAAACCCAGAACCCAAAACACGGAAGGGTGGTTTTGGCAAAACCAATCCAGATCCAAAACACGAAGAAAGATCCAGATCCAAAACCAAAACACAAAACACGAAAAGTGGCCGGTGCACACCCCTAATATATATATATATATAATATATATATATATATATATAATTTATTTATCGTGTGTGTTTATATGAGGGTGGTTCAATAAGTAAGGTAACAAGACCTCTCATGTATGCTATAATGTTCTCGATTTAATTCCAATTTCCCCCCAGGCCAGGGCAGGTAGACAACTGCTTCCCCTCATGACATTTAAACTGCACCTCATATCTGTCATACTGTCCCAACATCGCTTGTAAGATGGTGGGGCTGATGGAAACTTGGTCAAACATTGAGGTATGTAGTGTGATCAGAGTTTTGCGTCTAAAGGGCACATCAGCAGCTAAAATTCATTGCCAACTTGAGGTGTATGGTGATAACGTCATGTCACAGAAAGAGGTTTGGGTTTAATGCACTGCCTTTGATAACGGCAGGATAGACGTTCAAGATGAACAGCGATCCGACTGGCCAAGCACATCCACCCATGATGACAATTTGTGCCGTATTGAAGTTCTGATTCAGGAGAACAGACGCATTCACGTTAGTGGTATTGCTGATGAGTTGAACATCTCAGTAGGTACTGTGCACAACATCGTTCATGAGCTACAGAAGCAACTCATTGAAGTTCACAAAATCAATAGGATGGGATTGTCTTGTGCACTTGACGCGGTACCATGAGAGTGCAGTTTTTGCAGCATATTATTACAGATGCTGAAACGTGGGTGCATCATGTGACAACGGAGAGACATGGAAACACGCATCGTCCCCACCTTCAAAGAAATTCAAACAACTCCATCGGCAATAAAGGTCATGGCTACTGTGCTTTGGGACCACAAGGGCAAGCTTCTTGTTGATTTCCTCACCAGAGGGCAATTCGTCAAAAACGACATGGTTGATGCGAACAGGCGTATTGCTGCATGATAATGCCAGGCCACACTCAGCCAACCGCACGCTACCACCATTGGGAGGTACTGGATCATCCTCCCTACAGCTCTGACCTGGCACCGAGTAATTTCCATCTCTTTGGAACATTGAAATGCACCTAGTTGGAAGGTAATTCGCAACTGATGGTGAAGTTCAGCAAGCCGTCATGCCCTGGCTTCAGGCGCTTGACACTGATATCTTCTGTGCCGAGATAGATGCCTTGGTGTACCATTGGAACAAATGCTTAAACAAGTATGCTGCATGGCTGCCCAATCTCCATCAATGTTACCGATGTTTACACTATTGTACATCTTTGGATGGATAGCAGAAGGCTGCAGTTGGCGTCGCTGTGCTAAGCTGTGCTTTGTAAGGCAATAGCATATTTTAGTAACTATAATCCGTGAGAGAATGCAGTTGCGATTGCATTAGAGTATATCTCTGAATCAGGCCTGTAATTCAAAGAAACACATGCAGATCTCACCATCTCACCGTATCCAAACTAAAGGCCTGATTCAGAGATGTAGGCTAATGCATTCAAAACTACATTCTTTCACATATCATAGTTGCTAAAATATGCTAGTGTCTTCCAACGCACAGCCGTGCATAGTAATGCCCACTGCTGACTCCTCATATCCATCTGACAAAGTACAACGTAAACATCAGTAACATCAATGCAGATCAGGCAGCCATGCAGTATATTTGCCAAGCCTGGCCTTTCATGACAAGCAGTAAGCTCTTCTGCTACGAAGCAGATAGCAATGGCTAATTTATGCACGCCCATGCAACACACCTGCGTTTGCCTAGCCGCTCCCTGTTACCTCCCCAAAATGCTGACTACCTGTCACTCACTTTGGATCCTCTGTGCTGGCATAATCGCAAAACAATTGCTGCGTGTGCTTAATGACAAACAATCATTTGATCTGCGTAAAAATTGGCAACGCGTACATCTCTGAATCATTAAATACACACAGAAGCACCCTGGATCCACACTACATTGACATAAAACATACCTGGATACACAGATCTTACTGGATCCATGCTAAAATCACACAAAAAGGCAGTTTCATGCTATGGGCCAAATGTAATAGGGTGCATGTTTTTAGTGCGGGACAAATTTAGGCTTTCTCGCACATTTGGAAGGTGCAAGATTGTCCCGAAATTCACAAATGTAATGGGGTGTGATTCAGAGTATCACAGTTTGACTCACGTGCAAGTGCATGCGAGTTAAACTGCCAGTTAACTCGCACCTTGTAATGCAACTTTCATTACATGGTGCGAGTTATACAGAAGACTTCACAGATCAGTGAGATCCGTGAAGGCTTCTGTGTTTAAAAAAATTGTAAAATGTAAAAAATAAAAAAAAATCCGTGGGGCTCCCCCCTAAAAGCACAACCTGCACCGCGCTTTCTGAGCTGGTTCTGGTTGTAAAAATACAGGGGGAAAAAACATAGGGATTTCCTGTATTGTAATCAACCAGCATTGGGCTCAGTGAGCAAGTCCTGGTTGTGGAAATACAGGGGACAAAATTAGTAGGGGTCCCCTGTATTTTCCACAACCAGCACCAGACTCTTTCTAGCGGGGGTGTAATGTCACAGCCTTGGGTCCCTTTCAGGGGGGTCCCTAGCCAAAGAATTCATCACCTGACCGCTAGTCAACCAAGGCTTGGGAGGTGGGGACTCCCGCAATAAAGGGGTTCCCTATCTACAGGGCACTCCAGGTCTGGGATGATAGCCAAGAGCTCTCCCCGGCACCCCTGGGCGGTGGTTGCCGGGTTGGTTGTGTAAAAAAATAGAATAAATAATATTGTCTTTTATAGTAGAAGTAGTTGTCCCAGCAAGCCTCCCTGCATGCTGATACTTGGAACCGAGCATTTCTTTTGCAAGTGAACTAGAGGTACCAGTGCCCATTTGTAGTGAGGCTCTATGGACTAAGGGTTGGCTTCATATCTGGTTGGTCACAGGATTGATGTGGCTATTAATTTCAGCAGTATACTTAAAAGGTTCTTCTTACCTCTTGCCGGCAATTGACTACCACGAACATCTGAATGGTAAAACAATGGGTCTTTTACCATTGATAAACCACAAGATTAGGTTTAAGTAAGTGCACCTTTCAAGGTCACAGACTGAAACTTTTTAAAACAGATTTCCAAAAATCATAGTAAAAATTATTTTATTGCTTGATGTTTTAAGATTGTCCATGCCAAATTTCACAAGTGATCACCAGACAATAAGGGGCCCCATCATTTGAAAAAGGTGACCCCTCCCCTCTTTCAAAAACTGGTGTCTCTTAAATATTTGTAGCAAGGTTGGGGGGAGATCTCCTGTGCATGAACTACATTATTTTTTCTATAGTGCAAGTGGTTAACGTTTAGTGATCAGTTTGATTACCAGACATTAGTTTTTATGTGGGCATGAGGTTAGAAAAAGGTAATGCCCCTCTTTCATACTATGTGACCCCCATATTTCTATGTTATATGTGAGAGAGATGAAGGGACTTAAAGTCAAGCTTGCCAACTCTCCCTGAATGTCAGGGAGACTCCCTGTAATACCACAATCTTCTTAATAAAGGTGTTTGAAACACAGAAACGCGTTGAGCTATTCATCTTTTCCATGACTAGAGAATATACGCATTTAAAGCATGGAGCTACGTCCAGCTGTCAGCACAGGATCCACACTCTATGCTGCACTACAACGAACAGCCCGTCGGCAGCACAGCCAGTAAGTGCTTCTTATCTTAGAAGCTTTATCTGCTACTACTTAATCTCTGCAGTATTGGGGACCCGCTTTGAACAGAGTAACACCCAGCGATAGTCTCAGTGGCAACCGAGTAGACTCTCATCCAGCCTGCAAGCTCAGCTGGCCAGTGTACTGAACATCGGGAGCCAGCCAGGCACTTATTCATCCATCTGGCACTGAGGGACTCCCCGGCTAATTGAACACCTTCCAGACACGGCAAGTCCACTTGTGATCAAGTGGGGTGAGAATAACAGCAATGGCTGTTATAATAAGTATATCAGTGAATGAAATACAAAATACATTTAAATATTGGCTACTATATATTCCTGTATATATACACTGTGAACATTGGCTGCTACATATTTGTGTTTGTAAGCACTATGAACTAATCTGAAGGTACTGTGCTGACACAATACTCTGGAATCATTAATATTTTGGGAATTATTCCGGCTACATATCATCTTCCAGAGAAAGCAACATATATTGCTAGTCTTATGGATGAACACAGCAGTTAACATTATTACAGATGCTGCTAGATGCTCAGTGTCTTTCATTACAACACTCCAGTTTATTTTTCCACATTGGAAGCGATTCATCTACCTAACGCAGTGGTTCCCAAACTGTGCGCGTGGCACCCTGGGGTGCCTTGGGACACTTGCAGGGGTGCCTCAGGTTGGTGGTCCAGCACCAAATCAAATTCTTTATGGTCAATGTAATGTAAATATGTGGACAAACAGAAGCACAAACCTGTTCACAATCATATAAGTGAGCTTAAGGATGACAGGTAAGCACAATTTACCTCACTACATTTTTTTCTGAATTTCTCAATTACAAATTTTTGGCTTAGGGGTGCCGTGAAAAACAAAGCTGATACTCAAGGGTGCCGTGATTCAAAAAAGTTTGGGAACCACTGACCTTACTGGTTTCAAAACTGCACTTTCCTGTAGATACAGGTTTTTCGACCAAAAAGCAGAGCCGGCCCTAGGCAAATGCCTAGGGGCATGCATTCCAAGCCTAGGGCCAGCTCAGCTTGACAGCGGGCAACATCGGGACCGGGACAGGCGAGCTGCGCCTCTGCTTTTGCTGTCCTACTGTGATTGGATCTCTCAGCTAAGCTCTGACTGGGTGGCACCTCATACAGCCAGCAGCAGCAGGGGCAGGAACCAGAGAAAGTGGGAGCAGTGGGCAGAAACAAAAATGGCCATTGGAGGAGGGCTGCTGGGCAGTCTCAGCAACTCCTCCTCCCATGGCCCATTGCAAATTCCAGCAGGCACACAGGGGGGTGGGGTCCGCCAATGCTCTTGCTGGCACAGGGCACCAAAATGTCTAGTTACAGCTCTGTGGATGAGGATTGCAATAGATGAGGGGTGATGTGTGTTGCTGGTTGATGCTGTGATCTGTACTGATGGTTGATGGGTGCTGTGCTGGGAGAGGGCTGCTGGGTCAGATGTGGTACTAGCGACGGTGCTAGGGCGCTCTACACTAAATTTTGCTTAGGGCATCAAACTGATTAGGGACAGCTCTGGGTGCAATATAGTATCCTTGGTGATCTGTATGATCTTATGATAGCAACTGTATAAATCTATATATCACCTAAAGTATTTAGTTGTTTTGAATACAGTCAGAAATCTCCAATGATAAATTAAAGGCAGCAGCTATGGCAATAGTAAGCTGGTCGGATGCTTTGTTCTATTAGCTGAATGTGGCCCTTCCTCTCTTGGGAAAGTTATAAGCTGAGGCTATTATATTTTTAAAAGATGAAAAGGTTGATTAATAGTTGTCTTCCAGTCTTTACTGTATATACAGTACTGCTCATACACTTACAAAAGCCTTCAGTGTGTCTCTTGCTAGTAGTAACTGCAGTGTATTATTATGGCTCAGTGGCAAACGCAGGATTTCTAGTGGGGGGTTTCCAAATGCCTGATTTTAGAGTGAGTGTGGCCAGTCCATGAAGAGGATAGTATTAGCACTTAACTAGCTTTAATATGCGTCATATAAAGTATATTGTGTGTCATAATTCCAGCATATAGAGAACCAGCAATCACTGTAACCATTTAAATGCGGCAGTACGGCCATCCTGCCTGAGCTGAATGGTTTTATTTTAGATGTAGGCACCATTCCAGAGTATTAGAGCAAGTCCGGGAGTCTGGGGGAGCAACAGAGGAACCTAGCACTTCCCTGAACATATATGTAAATATTGGGCTCTATAGCAGCACATCCTTAACAGTGAATGTTTTCCAGATCTCCTAGTTGGTGCACAGGTTATTTATTACTGTCTGATACATGTTAAAAGATCCACAGGTGGTGCTAATTATTTCATTTGTGATACTGAGAAGAACATGCAGCACGAGTAAAATTCTATTATATTACTATTTCTATTGTGGTCATGGTGTGGGCTGGGGAGGGGGGTTTCCAGGCAGACGGAAACCCCCCTGCGTTTGCCTATGTGGCTCCTAGCAGCTATGCAGAGTGTCTGGCCGACGTGCTATGTGCAACTACAGACCTCTGCTGTCGTCTTTACTTCAGCTACTAGCTTAAACTGGTGAGCTCCAGCCACTCCTCCTGCTCCTCCCTCAGGTTGTGATTGGCAAAACCAGCCCCGCTCTGTCCTTTAGCCACACTCCTATCCGTTATGTCTCCTCAAGCAAGCTGACTCAGTGCTGCCAATCTCCGCTCTGGTATTGAGACTCACTGCTCCTTCCTATCTATTAAGCGGCAACTCTCCCTTTAGGACAGGTAAGGCTGTTTTCTTTCTCTGTGACATTCTGTGGTTGCTGTCACCATCATTAAATGTCTCCATACAGCGCAAAGTCACACTTTCCACTCTTACCTCAGGAGCGCCCAGTTCTCACTGACTCCTCTCTCCAACTGTCACTTTTATATCAGTGTCCGTGTGCACAACCTATCCAGTTCTAGGCAGCCAGAACCCTCTGGCATATTCTGGCCCACACCACCAAAAATACATGAATCCACATAACCACTACATTTCCTGGGCTATAGGGTATAACAACACTGTATCCAACCTATTTTCTATATAATCATTGACCTCTCATCCTCACAGATATAATATATGTATATCTAAAAGTTAAAAAAAATGTTCCTATTAATAACCAGTTTAATATACCACACCCACCACTATCTTGTGTAGGAAGAGCCCTAGTGCTGTCAACACAGTACTGGTTTGTCATAGAGAAGCCCTACATTTTTTTGTGGGCACGATCCCCATTTGGAAAACAGCCCTGTGCTGACTGGGCTACAACTGGCTGGCACTTTTGTGGGGGACCCAACTCTGTCTGTCCCACTGCCATAGGTGGTAAGAAATAGTGCTGCTTGCAGCAATTTCAGTGGGAACCCCTTGCTTTCTGTACTCCTGTTTTTGCTACTACCAGCCTAGGCTGTAAGCGCTAGTTACCATTTTGGGGTGGAAACATTGTACTTTTTAAAAAATTTCGAATACACAACGATCCATGCAGAACTATAAAAGTCCCACTTTCTGCAGCGGGTCAGTGTGACCGGATGACCTCGGTCCACCAGGCATTCACAGATATTTTGATCGCTGATTAGAAGAGAGAGTAGTTACTTGTCTCTGAGTAACCTGAGTGAACTTGCATCACCAATCCTAGGGATTCCCTCTCACATTCAGTAACCACCTGTTACTGACTCCTCCCACTGCATAGTGGGTGGGTAATGCTGCCACTACCGTTCCTACACTTGACCTAGAACTATTTCTCCCAGGCTCCTACACCGGCACCTGGAACCGCCTATTTCTGGGTATATGTTGACACGCTGCTGCAACACTTCCTGGGTAGTGTTGGCTAATTCCCACTGGTCTCTCACACGGACCAGTCTGCATGGGATAGCTGGCACTGGGTTTTTGCTTGGAGACAGTGGGCTGAATCCAAAACAACCAAAGTACAAAGTTTTGTACTATTTTTGGTGGTCACATAATACAGCAGATGAAGTGTCTTGGAGCAAGTAGATGTTTATTGCTCAGACAGCATACAGATATTCCTCAGACGTTTTCTCCTCTCTGACAGTCAGAGGATCTATACTCAGGGCTTGCAGGCCCTGCTTGATAGCAGTAGGACACAACACAACAGGCTACATTCATACCCGACCTCTAGGATTATCAATCAGCCAACTATTTCACAAAATATAAAAAAATACATCTTACATTTCAAAGGAGCCAAACAACTTCCTTTCTCCTTTCATACATAGGCCCATATTCAATTAGGCTGCGAAAACTCGTTATTGGCGATAATTTATCGCCAATGACGTCATTTTCGCCATTTTGACTTTTACCCATATTCAATTCCAAAGACTTTTCGCAGGTGCAAAAAGTCTTTGGCAAAAACTGGGAAAAACTTTTCACCTATGAATTGGTGGTGAAAAATAGTGCAGAATTGGGGTTTTGGGGTGCAGACTTTAAGAAAGTACCATAGGACACACCAAAAAAAGTGGTTTTGTTTTGGGGGCAAAAAAAAAAATTTGGGGGGACAAACTTAAAAACTAGTGAAATAGACTGTGGGGGGGTCCCCAAGTATGTGGCAGGTGTTTTTTAGAATACAGTTGGTTGCGGCAGGTGGATTTTTGAAGAACTTTTAAAATTCACTTTAGGACTTCAAAATATGCTTGCACCCATTTTCATGTACCCCACATTTGATGGGACTAGTTGTTTTCCCAAAAAAATGTTGCTAAATGCTATTCTTCACCACATTTCCAAAGACGCATAAAAGCACCTGTCAAGACTGTTTAAAAACCTCAAATACCTTTAGCAGGCCAATTTGGGGGTACCCATAGTGATTCCCCATGTCAGACCATCTTTTGGGGGGTGACAGGCTGATTTACCCAAAAGTGACAGGACTTTTCAATACTTACCTTCGCCGGGTCCCGTTTTCTCCAATTCCTAATTGAATATGGGGATACGTGGGCACGTACCCGATACCTTATCCCCAGGAAAACCTACAATGACGACGAAAAGTCTGAACTCGGACTTTTCGCTTCTTATTGAATTCGGCCCCATATACCACTCAAACCAGTATGTCCAAACACAATCTGTTTTAGAATATTACTGTCTCTTTCCTAACACCTTAGAAAGCTAAACAATATATGAATACATCCGTAGTGCATTGACTGTAAACAAAGACTTGGACATTTCACAGTAGACATTTTGCTAAGTTAGTATAATTACCATCTTACTTCCTATATGAGAATGTTCCATGAACAATCTGATTCCTAATGTCAAAGCCTTCTAAAATACCTTCCTATGCATAGACCATGTATTTAAACATGTTTCCACAATTCTACAACTGCACACAGCGCATTAAATATAACATTATTACATATACATTTACAGTACATGGTACCTAGTGCCGATAGTTTATATGAAAATGGCACGGCAGCACAAGGGATTAACTCCCTCAATGCCATGGCCACCATCTTTAACATGTGAGCCAGGTCTCCGGCCACAGACAGCATTTAAGAAACTGAAAGGAAATGATGGTGGGTTCAGTTTAGTAGATCAAAACGGATTCGGTATGGGATCCCGACAGTCAGAATCCCGACACCATTAGGTAAGTATCCTACCACTGACCCTAACCCTCCCCCCCTAGTGTCTAAACTTCTCCCTCCCTGCACCCAAACCCTTCCTCCTTAGTAACTAACCCTCCCCCTAGTGCCTAAACCTCCCCTAACCCCCGATACTTATGTTCGGAATGCCGGTACTCGGGATTCTGGAGCCAGGATCCCGACACTATCGGGATTCCAATGCTAGTATTTTGACCCTCAGTTTACCGCACGCTGGAATGCTGACTTCATCCCGGTCAAATCAACCTGTAGTAAATTCAGTACTTTTGAGGCAAACCTGCCCCCATTTTGCCCACACTGACTTTCACCCCTACAATCTATTTTGATTGCTGTTGCTAGACTGATTTTCTTCGTAAAATGCTCTTATACTGCTGCTTTGCTCTTCCTGTCCTTACATTGGTTACCTACATTTTCTACATCCCATATAACATACTTCTGTTAACATTCAAGGTCATAAACAAGACTACACCAACACAGGAGGTTTCTGTCCTCCCTGAGCTCGCCTTGGAACACTTACGTTACGGTTTGACAGGTGTACCGCCCCAGTCAAACTCCCCACCTGCCACTGTCCCGGGAGCGGGAGATCTTCTCTTGTCACAAAATATCTCCCAACTAAACCCCTCTGCTCTGCACAAGATCTGTGTCTCTCTCATCCACACTCATTACCTGCTCCTATTCCAAATCACAGAACTTTTTGGGCGCTGCTGTGGAATACATTTACCTCACTCAGCAACTTTCCTCTATCCTCGAAACCTTCAAATGTTCCCTAAAAATTCCTGTTTTTAACTAAGCTTATCATGTTCGCAAAACACCTAAATAACCTTCCTAAACTATTGTATTTAATTAGTTCTTCTCTACAAATTCAAACAAAATTTGCATGTGTTATTTCCATACTCAACACACTGACACCAGGCCAAAATTGCTGGCAACATTACTGCATTACTTTATCATGTAACTCACTAAAACTTTTTGCTGTTGCAACCAGGCTGGCTTAGTATGCAATATGTAGCCCTTAGCCTCATTCATTACATTTTAATTACCTATAAATTGCAACTTGGCGAGAATGGCCCTATTACCTCTCTCTCTGTCTTTTAATACCCAGTTTTGTATTATTACTGTGTACCCAATTGTTAAGCTCTATGGAATATGCTTGTGCAATATTAATTAATGTTAATACATAAGTGATAATAAATAAATAAGAATCTGAAAATAAAATACATACCTAGATAACAAATTATCTGCTATAGATAAGTACTACAAGGCAATAGGTTTAATTATCTGTATAATGTATGTTAAGAACAGAAAATAGTGTATATTTTAGAATTAAGTGCACTTAGATGACATGAATTAAACGTCCACTAGATGACAGACTTCCTTTGCAAAGCAATACAAACGGCTTCAACTATGTCTCTCTGTAGAGGTAATGCTATAAAGAGCTACTGTGGCCTCAGACAAATACTGCAACATTCATATTACACTAGCTGCTAAAAAGAAATAGATGGAATTATATTTACGGTATTTAGAATTTAAAAATGACATGCTTGCAATCAAAATATAGTATATTTTCTTGGACACCTATTCAGACAATGTACACATTTACATTAAGTAATATTTTTATTATTAAAAAAAAAATAACATCCTGAAAGTATATTAGATTTAATGAATAAGAATAGCCAGTGGTATATATTTCATTTTTATTGTAATACACGTTTACATTTAAAAAATGTCCATTAAATGATTCTGTTTTATTTTTTAGCATACATTTGAGTCAAGCATGCATCGGAAATAATTGCTAACAAACAGTCATTGTTTATTTTTGCTTTGGTTTCATTTTATTGTATAATTTATTCATTATAATATTCAGTCAGTTGTAACTTTAGTCATGGGCTACATAAAAAGAGACTGCTTTGAAGAACTGCACTGCATGGATTGGTTGTTTTATACACAAGACCAGGGCCCATTATGTAACTATAACTCAAACAATTGCATTTTCAACTTTCTGAAATGTATCAGATATAATTGAGAGAGTGGTGTGGGACGATTTTCAGCTGTCTGTCATGAAATAATGGGGTGATATGTTACAGCATAATAGAGCTGTAAATGTCAGGTTAACACTAAATATTATGCTTGACTCTTCGAGTTTTTTCACACAGTGCAGTCACAGACATGAATATATTCATCTTTGTGAATGTCCATCATATCGAGTCGTACAGAACTTGGTGGGTCTGTCTTTCCATGAAATTATGTACTTCAGAGTAGCAACTGGGCGGCAACAATGCAAGTGCACAGAACTGCCCTGGCTTGTGGAAGTGTAATGGGAGTGTCTTAGGTTTGTATCAAAAGCTCTACTTGATTCTAAGTCCTGCATACAGGGATAGGATGCCAGTTACACATAGCATGGGGCTGGAGCAAGTGCAGATACTAATGATTATTATTATTATTGTGATCGTTTATATGGCGCCACAAGTGTCCCACAAGCAACAGGGTGTAAGGAGTAGATGATAGTATAAGTAAGAAGTACAAGAGGGTAGAGGGCCCTGCTCGTAAAGGGGAGGGGCAGACAAACATGTGTGACACAGATGGGGTAGACATGGAGAAAGGAGTGTAGCAGCGGGTTAGGATGAGAGCTGGAAGGTTTTGATGAAGTAATGAGACTTGAGAGCCCGTTTGATGGATTGTAGAGAGGTGGAGAGTCTGATGGGGAGAGGGAGAGCGTTCCAGAGGTGGGGAGCAGCACGGGCAAAATCTTGAAGGTGATGACAGTAACAGTGGCTTGAAGATGCATGATTCCGCACATTAGCCCTACAGAATCTGGTATTAGCAAAAGGTAGTAAAACAGACTTCCACAGCTGCCCACAACTACAGCCACTTTGCATGTGGCTCAGATATAGCCCCAATGTATTTAACTTTCATGATTTATATGAAAAATAATTAAATTTGTCAGTTTACTGATCTTTTAAAGTAATTTACTTAAAGCATAGTTATTTATCTGTTTGATGCTCATTTTTTTTTTTTAAACAACTCTAGTAAGTGGACCATGGCTATATTAATATTCTATGTTAATAGAACATTTTAATAAGCCCTATTTGTCACTGAAAATCATCGTGATTAAATTACCATTTTTAACACTAGTAAAAATAAGTTAATGGGTATGGGAATAGATCCTATTGGTTGCAATTGCCTCATAATCACTTGAACTGGCAGTTGGGAACATTTGAGATGTGCCAGCATTTTTGTATACTACCTGCTACATTTATCTGAGGTAGGAGCACCTATTTTAATTAACATTTTTCTCTATTGAAAGTACATTAAAACTGACCATATACAAGATAATCAGACTACTCAGCACCACCACCAAACAGAGGGAATTCTGGCACATTTAGCTGCACACATACATAGACTTGTGAAGCCAAATGTTAATGATTAGATGAGTTACTAATATTAGGCCAGCATAATGACCACAAGCAAGGTCGGTTACAAGGTATGACTGAATTTACTATCCATACTGATCAAAATGACTGTATAGCCTGTTAATCAGGACTAGTGTTCTTTTGAAAGCTGGAGCACAGGTGTATTCCTTACAGACTGCACTTATAAAAGATCCACAAGTGGTAATTGAAAAATCATTGGTTTAGATCAGGGGTTCCCAACCACGGTCCTCAAGGCACACTAACAGTCCAGGTTTTAGGGATAGCCATACTTGAGCACAAGTGACTTAATTAGTGCCTCAGTTATTTTGATTTACCCATCTGTGCACAATCATGGATATCACTAAAACCAGGACTGTTAGTGTGCCTTGAGGACCGAGGTTGGGAATCACTGGTTTAGATGGTAATATATGTGCTTGATATACAAGAAGTTAACAGGCCACTGAAATAATAACCTGCTAAGATTGATACAAAAATAGTAGCCAAATATAACTATATGCACATAAACAAACAACTGAGTCTAACCAGAAAACCCTCTGATTATGTACAATATGAGGTAAACTAAATATCTGACAAACAGATAACATAACTGCATAACAAAGTACAAAAGGGATATGGCAAAATACATAATCAAAACAAATCTGATGTCAAGGCCGACAGCAAATGGCAGTCACAAAACAAGTAGAGGCCTAAACACAAGAGCAGATAAGTACAACCAAATCCTGGAGCAGGGAAGCACAACTGAGGCTTATGTCATTACAGGCAATAAGACTGAGATCTCACTGAGGGCCCGATTCAGACCCGCTCGCTAGGCTGCGTTCGCACGTAGCTGGCGATGTTTCGCAATGTGAATATGCATCGCAGTGCACGTGCGCGAACTTCTCCATGCGATCAGGAAGCGTTCGCTCACTGTGCATAGCCAGCTCGCTGGAATGAGTGACAGGACAAGCCGTTTATGGGTGGTGCCAGGGGTTGGTCGATGTAAACGGAGGTGTGGTGTTGCGAATGCAGGCGTGTCTGAGTGTCTTAACGCCATTTCAGAGGCATGCATAATTAAGACGCAGCGTCATAGTACACGTCACATGGTTGTTTTACACACTGCAGCACTCGCAGTACTTGCGGTAGGGTATGGTCGACCACAAGTGCTGCGTTCGCTTACAATGGTACTCAATGTTATCGATTGTTACATGCACTTCCTGGAGATGATGTGGGACAGTGGGTATCTTATGACAGGCTGGTGGGCGTCTAAATACACACCACAATCGCACGATGAGACATTGTGGGCGTGCTAATGCCTTGCCGTGTGATCGTAGAATTTGCATACTTTGGCTGTGTGCGAACGCATCTAGCGAGCGGGTCTGAATGGAGCCCTGAGTTTCAATCCACAGTAACTTAGTGAGGCACAGGAATGTCTAATGAGAACAGCTGTAGTGCATAATGATATGAGTCTCGATTGCTAGGAACCCATTAAGCAACTGACTAGAAATGAATAGTTATAGGGTATGGCTCACTATCAACAATCGATGGGGCGATCAATGCTGGACAAGCTGGCCAATGTAGTAGAGATGTGAACTAGAGCTAGGGATTGCCAAGGGTGAAATGCATGTATGTTAAAATGTAAATGTTGTTTGCCATCTTGATGAAAAAATGACAATACTATTTCACCAGAAACACATTGTGATCATCATCGTGGAGGCATCCATGTCACATGTGGTGTCATCATAGGATAATTGGGGAAGCAAGATTTCACTTTCTACATGATCAAAAAGACAAAATAGAGGATATGCTAAATGGCATTTTGAAGTCATTGATGGAATCAAGAACAAGTGTTGATACAGAAGCAGCAGGACAAAATGAATTAGCATACTCTGCAGAAAATTATGCTGATAGAGTTATATTGGATATGTATCTGATGACCAGTCCCCCTCTGCTGCTCTCTGCAATAAGGTCAAGGGGCGGGGCTAGGTCCCGGCGTAGGGGGGGGGCATCTTTTGGCACTGGGGGGAGGGACTTTTATGCTGCCCATTAAAAAATGTTCTTGGCTGGGAAAATATATCATTTTTTTTACATACACGTGACACATGGGGAGGTGGGGTGGGGCTAAAATAGGGACCCATTGTCCCTGGGGGTGAAGGTGGGGGCTCTATCAAGGGGACCTATTACCCTTAGGGGGGTGGGAGTTAATATTGCTGAAGATCTGTTGACACTGGGGGGGCTATTTTTTATAGGGGTGGAAAGTTAAAGTATAATGGGCATAGCATGGGGCATGAACACACGATCGTGTCATCGTGGCCCTGTCCCCTCTCCACAATGCCAAAATTAATGGCATTATGAAGCAGGGGGCGTGGCCATGATGACGCGATTCAGCAGTAACAATAGACTCCCCCCCCGCTGCGGGGTCTATTGTCACCGCGGGGGAGGGGAGGCGGCTGCCGGGAGGCTTGCTTGCCTTCCCGGGGGGCCGGAAGTGGCACACGATTTTCGGGAGGTTCGAATCAAGAGAGTAGGCAAGTCTGACGAATGCTAAAACACAAATGCAAAGGCCTGAAGCATCCTCCCAGCACACTAGATTGTGTGTCCAAGTGACCACTGCAATTATTACATTAATGGGTGCGATCAGAGAACTGTCTTCAAATATAGCCTCATTCACTAACAATTGCATACACTACTGTCTCATTTCCTTTGCCAAAACAGAACAACACCTATATCGGCCCCGACAACATCGCCTAGGCACAGTGTGCATGTTAGGGTTGCTGTGGAGAAGCCTCAGTAGGGATTTAGATGATGAGGAATCTCAGATATGCTAAAAAGCAGAAATAAAGCACTTACTGTATTTGATATCCAGCATTGACAATAATTAAAAATAAATTGCTTATACATTTTTTTGCAAACAGTAGAATGATTTATACCTGTTTTGTTTGTCGCATCTTTCTTGATGTTTGGTGTGAACATAACATAGTTTGAAATTGTTCTATTCTCATTTAATATAAGAAACAGTTTGCCAAGAAATCACAATATATTTTCTGACACAGAGTTGAATGTAAGTCATCCGTAATTCCTGTCGCATTGCAGGTATTCGCCTATATTGAAGAGTTGACCACAAAACTTCTATCCATATGTACGCTTGGTTTTATAGCCATCATCATTATCAGTGCGCACTTACACTAGCCTAATCCTTAATGACCTGTAAGAAAACATGGGTATCATTGTGTGCACACAAATCGTACATACTTGCGCTTGCCTTTGCATAGTGTGGAAACGTGTAAGATCCCGCCGCAAAACTGATTTGCTTTTAACTCTGCATTGGCCCTATAATATTCAGTACACAACCAAGTTAAGGGTATCTCAGGTTTAGCCCATGTGACATTGTGACTATACTGGGCAATATTTTAAATACTGTAATAGCAAACAAATTTAAAGAATAAACCTGTCTGTGGCCTGCAGTCCCTCTCTGTATTCTCCTAGGGACAGTGGACCTCATTCAGAGTCAGTCGTTGCAGCCGCTCGGTCGTAAGGTAAAAGGGGCCGGATATGCAAATTAAGCGCTCGCAAGTTGCATCATTAAGATGGGATCGTTAGCTGGACGAGCGAGGGGAGGATGCGGCCGTAAGACTAAAAACACGCCCCCTTTTCGTTCGCAATACACGTCATCTCCAGGCATATAAGGGTTAATCGAGACCATTGGGAACCATCGGAGCTGGTCGCAGAGCTTAAGGTTGACCATACCCTCTCTTAAGCACTATGATCAAGTCAGTGTAAAAACCTCCTATGTCACATGTGCCATGACACTACTTAGTTAATTATGCACTCCCATAAAACGCCGTTTGCATAGTCAGACACGCCTGCATTCGGATCTCCACTCCCCCGTTCACAAGCACCTTCCCCTGTTACCACCCACAAACGCCTCATTCTGTCACTCAAACTAACGACCTGGCTGTGTTCAAGGAGAGAGCAATTTCTGATCATAATAGCTAGTTTGTGCCCGCGCATTGCGAATTTTACGCATGCGCAGTTTAACGAACATCGGTCGCGTACAACCGAGCGTCCGCAACGACCGACTCTGAATGAGGTCCAGTATGTGAGCTTTGTAGACCCTGTTTCTGGTGGTGTGGAGTTTTTTTTAATCTGATAATATTCATGGATCTATACACATTACCCCTCTGTGACTCACTTCTATTTTGGGTGCTCTATACCCATTTAATCAGCTGGAACCCCCTTTGAACCACCCTACCATCCTAATTGGATCTTATTTACAATTATCAATCAAAGCGGCACATTTATTATATACTTTAGAGGCTGAGTACACACATATAGATATACAGGTACTCTGGGCCTGATTCAGACCTGCTCGCGAGCGCTATGTGATCGCAAGTGGGTCGATGGTGGCCCAGTGCGCATGTGCACAACGGAGCCGGCTCCATCGTGTGGGCAAACCGTCGCTCCAGGTCTCGTACCAAAGGGGGCATGCTGTTGATGATGAGTGACAGCATGCCCCCTTTGGTGGGCGGGCCAGGGGCGTGGCTGCCCAGACAGAGGCGTTCCCATCTGGCCGGCCCCACTGACATCACAAGTGATATCAGTGGGAGTGCTTTTGGCTCTGGTAGAGCCGAAAGCACTCTAGGGCTTGCGGCATCGAGACCCTACCATAAGGGTCTCATCGCAAGCCCGATAGTCGCGATGGTCTTGACCATCGCGACCGTCTTCCCTGCCGCTCGCTATAGCGGTGGGTGGTCACCCACAGCTATGCGAGCAGCCAAGAGGCCGCTCTGAAAAACAAGAAGGACGGCCCTGATTCAGAGCGAGCGCTCTGTCAGAGCGTCCGGCGCTGAATCAGGCCCTCTGTTTCTCTCCCAGCAATTGCAGCCACGTGTGGCTTTGATACATTCAGTTTATAAAATTTACCTGCTATTAAGTTATTTTGGTAGCTTTGTACTACTACACTGCATAGGATGCTTTATATTATATTAGTCCTTTTTGATTAATGTCTGACATCAATAATGGTGGTGTAATTTTGAAAAATTGTAATTGTATTTTGGAGTATGTTTTTATAATAAAAATATATACATTTACAAAACCAAGCCAATTGTATTGCTTGTATTAGCGCTGCTTTCTTTACACATTGGTTTTCTTTTTTCAGGGTTGGCAGTCCCTTTAAGCAGCAGCTTTACAGTCAATATATATGCCTTGTGCCTGGGGTATTCTTTAGAATTGTCTATGAGCTTGTTCTCAAAAGGACAGTGTGGGAATTCCAGGGACCCAGGTTCTGGTGGTGTGGTTTTCTTCTCCTTCCTCACCACATACTCCAGATTTCTCCATCCACATGGATACACTTCACTGTTTAGATGCCACACTGCTGTGCACTTCAAAATTAGCAATCTGAGTCATAGAGTACAGTGGATGATGGATGAGTCAGTGATTTGACGACTTACAGCTGACATCCAATTATGTGCCAGCCTCTTCAGCTCATAGCTCTTGAGTCTTGACCTATAGCTTTAGTTTCAAAAATCACAAAGAGAAAAAGGTTTGTGGTTGCGCCCATATGGTGTAATAAATTATGTGTCCACAAAAATCAAAAATTTACAACAAAATCACAAGCTTCTCCTTTAAAATTACTATAGAATAAATGGGCAACAAATATCAAACATATAAGCACATATCTAAAAATCAGGTAAATAGATTAAACTTCAGCAATATAAGCATATACAATAAGGGTTAATCACACAGTCATTATGGAGCACATTCCACTATGCTCAGATATGGGTCTCTAGGGTTAATGCCTCCAGGTGAATTACTCCCAGCATAGAGCCAGTGGTGAACTGAAGTAATGAATGGTAAATCTCTGTGAAGTCCACAGTTGAAGAACTCCACTGCAAATGTATAATGGGGCTGCAGGTAGGTAAATCAAAGTCAGCACAATTATAGTCATGGCCACACAATGATATCACGAATCACAATAAAATGTCTCAACAGCCCAAATAAATCCAAGGCACAGGAGCTCCCAATCTTCGAGCACCCTCTATCTATACCCGCTGTGGGGGACCAATCTGGCGGCTTTTGTGAGGTTCCGTCCCAGAGCAGTCGGCCTGCATCTGGCTGATCTCCATTTGGCAGTGGCTGAACAGCAGAAAGCTGGGCATGATTCTTAGGACCTCATTTAGAGGTGCACGCAAAATGCGAGCGCTCGCTCTGAATGAGGGCGGACGCATCTATTTTCTGAGCCGGCCTTATGGCCGCTTGCTAGGCTGTGGGTGACCACCCACAGCTTTAGCGAGCGGCCAGGTTGATGGTCACGATGATCAAGACCAGCGGGGCTTGCGACAAGACCCTTGTGGTAGGGTCTCGTTGCCGCAAGCCCCAGTGAGCTTTCGGCTCTATTAGAGCCGGAAGCTCACCACAGACATCACGAGTGATGTCAGTGGGGCCGCCCCCAAATGGCAGGCGTTCCGTCGGGAACGCCTCTGTTTGTGTAGCCCCCCCCTGCCCTGCCTACAAAACGGTGCGAGCTGTCGATCACCATCGACAGCCACCCCTTTTGTAGTGAGTCCCGGAGCGAGAGAATTTCTCTCTCGCTCCAGGGCTTGCGCACGCGCAGTGCCCAACATCGACCCGCTTGTGAGTGCTCAAGCGCTTGCGAGCGGGTCTGAATGAGACCCTTAGTGTGGTCCTCAATGTAGCTACAGCAGGAACGTCTCACTGCCGTCTCTCAGCAAATTGCAGCTGCAAATCTGTAAATGCAGGGGACTCCAAGTGCTCCAATAAACAGTCTAATAAAATAGGGATCAGAGAACAGCGGTTAACATGTTTCAACAGATTAGTTTAAAAAATCAGCGGGTTAATTTAGAGGGTGGTCCATTCTCTTCAACATTTTTGTGTTGGACACAGTATTGCTAACTCTGGCCCTCATTCAGAGCCGTACGCTCTGAGCAGAGCGCACGCTCTGAATGAGGGCCGGGCTCCATTTTCATGGAGCGTCCTCCTGGACGCTCGTATAGCTGTGGGTCACCACCCACAGGCTATACGAGCGTGCATTGTGATGGTCGCGATGGTCGAGACCATCGAATTTGCGAGCCGGAGCCTGCGGTTGAGGTTTTCAACCGCAAGCTCCGGAGTGATTTTGGCTCTATCAGAGCCAAAATCACTCCCACTGACATCACTAGTGATGTCAGTGGGCCGGCTTCTGACGGGAGGCGTTCCCGTGGGAACGCCCCCGTCAGGGAGGCACGCCCCGGCACGCCCACCAAAGGGGGCGTGCTGTCAATCAACATTGACAGCACGCCCCCTTTGATCAAACACAACGAGCGAAGGACTTTCCTTCGCTCGTCGCGTCTGGCGCATGCGCACGACGGAGCTCCCTCCGTCGTGCGCATGCTCAGTCCATAACATCGACCCACTTGCGAGCGGACAGCCGCTCGCGAGTGGGTCTGAATCTGGCCCTCTATGTGATGAAGCATTCACTGCTTGCATCCTGTTAGTACTATTCTTCAGTCATTTTGGCATGTATAAAAGTAGTTTAGATGCAATTCCTTTAGTAACTTAACAACACAAGACAATAGTTTATGTATATTGAATGCAAACAAAATTTGTCAATTTAAAAATTTAAATATGCTTGTGACAAAACAGCTTTTTCCTATTTAAGTTGCAATATGATAAAAAATGTCCATTACTTTGTATTGCAGTCTCCATTGTATTTCTGTTTCAGAGTTCCTGAAACAACTTCATCATAAGTACTGAACTGTTGAACTTGTACATTCGAAGGTTAAAGACAACTCAAGCACGCCAGTTTAGGTGCTCTGTTTCCATTTCAGTACAGACCTCTGCTTTTTGAAGTCATCGGCTATTGTTATACATGCTATTATGTAAGCGTGTAATGCACAATATGATATGCAAATAGCATCTATCTGTTGTGTTCTGCTGCTAATGTTAAAGCTGCATACACACACAACGATTTTTTTAATGAACGATTTGAGTAAACGATTTTTTCCCTTGAAAAAATTTACTAAAATCGTTTACTAAAGTTGTTCATTTACTAAATGTCATGAACGATTTTTATGAACTACAAACGATTTTTGCATATTCCCTTAATGAAAATCGTTGAGTTGACAAGTCTGACTGAACGACAAACTACAAACGACAAACTACAAACGTGAACGCGCATGAACAATAATCGTTCATCGTTTGACTCAGAAAGTGAACGATTTTTGCCATCAATTATCGTTAAACGATATCGTTTAACGATAATCATTAAAAAAATTGTTGTGTGTGTATGCAGCTTTAGAGCTTAACACTACTTTTTTTTATAAATACGATGTGAGTGAACTATGGAAGGATAAAAAAGATATCTCTGCAAGGCTGATATACAATATTTTCAAGGATTTCCATAAAAATAAATATTGAGGACTTCATATTTAGCAAAAGATTGTGCATATTTTTAATTCCAAAGAAACTGTGTATCTTGTTTGGAAGTGCTGGCCATACACTATACAATTATAGGATATCGGCAGGATCGCCCCGATAATTGTACTGTGTGTGGGGGCGACCAAGAGCAAAATATCGATCGGTCCGGCATGCCGAATCGACCAGCATGTCGGACTGATGCGATATTTGCATGTTTGTAGTCGGCCGCATCGGGCAGTGTATGCGGTCACTGCCCGAGCGACCAACTTTTACCCCTGTTCTCTGCCGGCGCATGGACTCACCTCCGACTGCAGAGCTGCGCGCTGAGCGGCAGGAACTTCCGGGTAGCCGCTATACACTTCCCGCGTGTATAGCGAGGTTAGTCTCTAGAGTAGGCAGTGAGGCAGGTTGATAATAAACGCTGTTCTCTAAATGGAAACAGCGTTAATAATAGGGATAAGTAGGGCTTGTAGCTGTAATATTATTCAGTAAATGTTGAGCATGCACATTTAATTATAATAATTAAATGTGCATGCTCAACATTTACTGAACTAATATTACAGCTACAAGACCTACTTATCCCTATTATTAAAGCACATAACCACTTCTTTTTTAAACTAATAATAAAACTAATATTTGCACATTATGACTAAAGAAATTAGGTAATATAGCACAATGGGGTAGATGTACGAAGCCCAGAAGTGGTATCAGCGCACGTTATGTGCACTGATACCGCTTCTCCCCGATGTTTGATCGGGGGTCTGGGTGGTAAATGACAGGGGCGCTATGCTACAAGATAGCAGCGCCGATAGCCTGGGCTATGTATGAACGGTCAGATCGTCTGACCGTTCGGCCGGCTGTAGCTGTCGTTATCGACAGCTACAGCCTGGCGCTAGCCTATCCCCACAGCAGGGACAGCGCTGTCCCTGCTGCGGCGGCTACCGGCTCCAGGGCTCCACGCAGGGATCTCACGATACTTGCAAGATCCCGCGCATGCTCACTGTAGCCGGCCAGGACAGAGACACAGTGCATCAGCACTAGGCTGATGCGCTCCTGTCTCTAGCGGGTAGCGCCGGAGGGGGCAGTTAACGCTCCCCCTCTCCGGCCGATGAGATGTTTATACATCTCATCGGTAGTGCTTCCTGCTTCGCCTCAGTAAAGAGGAAAAGCAGGAAGAGTTATAACGGCACGTTAAGTGCCGCTATAATACATCTACCCCACTGTGCTTTATTATCTTATTTATAATAATCAATGTGCAGAGTTTAGTGTTGTAACAAATAGTGCTAGATGTAAGAAGCGCTGAAGCGTGATCAGCGCACGTTATATGCGCTGATACCGCTTCTCCCCGATGTATGATCGGGGGGTTGCGCAGTAAATGACGGGCGCTATGCACCCCTGTCATTATCGGCGCTGCTATCTAAAAGGTAGCATCGCCGATCGGCAGGGGCATGTATGAACGGTCAGTTTGCCTGAACGTTCCTGTCGCTATCAGCTGCTATAGCCTGGCGATGCCCTATCCCAACAGCAGGGACAGTGCTGTCCCTGCATGCGGGATCTCGCAATTCTTGAAAAATCCCACGCATGCACAGTGGTGCCGGCCAGGACGAGACACAGCACTAGGCTGATGCGCTATGTCCTCAGGCGGGATTCGCCGGAGGGGGGAGTTAACGCTCCCCCGCTTTGGCAGATGAGATGTTCTTACATCTCATCGTTAGTGCTTCCTGCTTTACCTTGGCAATGAGCCGAAGCAGGAAGCAATATAGCGGAACGTTAGGTGCCTTTAAGCTCCAGGTGGCTTTGAAAAGCTGACCGCATTTGAAGCCCCCATTCAAACATAAGGAGCCTTCAGCTGCTGACTTAAAAGGAGGGTCCGCAGCAGATATCTGCTCCAGAGTCTTCAAACATTTGGGTTATACTTGTATTTGCGGGTATCCCCTGTTAAATTTAAGGTAATACGTGGCAAATATTTAATGTAAAATAGGCCCTTCTTAACCATTTATCCAAATAAGGTCGTGATTCAATACTGATTGCAATTGCAACTGCTATCAGCTGATGTTGCATGTGCACATGCGCGAGTTAGCATTGTGATGGCACTGCGATCACATACGCAGATACAAAGCCTTCGCAGATCAAGGGACGGGACGTCAGGGTTTGGGGGTGGTGACGGGGGAGTGGTTGAAGAAACGCAGGTGTGCCTATCCGTTTGTACGCTGTTACTTTTGCATGACTAAATTACCCAACCACCATCAGCATACACAGCATGTCTATTTGTTGCGTGCAACGAGCTTAGCAATTTCAGAAACATGTCTGGCCTGCAGTAAATCTACATGATGGGCCGATGTTACCGATGTATAGGAAGCTCTGTCAGGTTATACGGATGTGAAATACGAGTAGTGGCCGTCTCTATGCTGGCTTTGCAATTGCACCCATTAGCATATTTTCCCAGCAGGATTGTGGGCCTGATTCAGAGCCCGACGCTATTTACGCTCGCTTGTTCAGAAAAAAGGGCTGGCTATTTAAATTGAGCGCTCGTTCTTTGCGGTCTGACGTCTTTAAGTCTGAGCGATCGAACGAAACAAGCACTCGCTATTTTGTAAAGACAACCCTTGGCCGCTCGCATCCTACGTCATCTCCGCTATTTATTAGATTAATCGAGTACATCGAAAGGCGTATGAGCTGCTCGCTGTTCTTGTGGTAGCATTTTCCTACCGCAATCATGCGAGCAGTTCAGGCTAAAAGACAACCAAGTGACGTGGTCGATGACGCTGCTTTGTTAATTATGCACACCCTTAAAACGCCCGTTTTGACCATTTGGCACACCTGCGTTCAGATCTCCACTCCCCGTTTTCAAGCACCTTCCCCTGTTACCACCCACAAACGCCTCATCCTGTCACTCAAATTAGCAGGCATTCGCTATTTTGCGAGCACACAATTTCCAACCGCACTGACTGGTTAGCGCATGCGCATTACAACCCATATGCATGCGCAGATGTGCGAACATCGCTTGGAGCGAACGAGCGGCCGCTTACGAGTGGCTCTGGATCAGGCCCTGTGTGCGTAATCTTAGCTGTGATCGCAATAGTGATCCATAATGAATCAGGCCCTAAGTCTTACAATGCAGGCCCCATACTGCACATGTGCAGTAGGGGTTTGGTGCATTCACAATGTACCAAACATGGGATCATTGCTTTTAATTTAGCCTTCTTTCCTGACATCTAGACCCACATTATTTGTTAACCAAACATGGTTCCAATTACACTCTGTTAGAGCCGAAATCTCTCTGGGGCTTGCGGCAACGAGACCCTACCACAAGGGTCTCGTCATGGCCGCTCGCTATAGCTGTGGGTGGTCACCCACAGCTATGCGAGCGGACAGGAGGCCGTTCTAATAAAAAAAGAAAGACCGTCCCTGTTTCAGAGCGAGCGCTCTGTCAGAGCAACCGATTCTGAATCAGGGACAGAGTAATTAAGTCATGCAAACTATTTACAGTGCAAGTGTTGTACAACAGCTAAAAAAATATATTTTTTTAACAGAGATCATGGCTACTGAAAATTCAAAAAAATTAATAGCAGAATTTATAACTGTATATCGTACACATCCATGCCTATGGAAGTGCAAGGACGACTGTTATATGAACCAGGAAAAAAGGGCATTGGCATATAATGCCCTCATTGAGGTTGCCAAGTCCAAAATACCTAATGCCAATCTGACATGGGTCAAAAACAAAATAGCTAATTTACGCACCGTGTTCAAGAAGGAACATAATAAATGGTTGGATTCACATAGATCTGGCGCATCCATCGACCAGATATACACACCACGGCTGTGGTATTATAACCTTTTGACATTCACTTTGGATCAAGAGCTGCCAAGGGAGTCATTTCATACCCTGGATGAAGAGGATGATGAAGCATCAGCGTCTCATTCCGCAGCGGCCACAGACAACATGGTAAGTGTACTCTAAATAATGTTGTTGTAGCAATGCTTTCCAAACTTTGGCCAATCATGGTACCCTAGAGTATCAGCTTTATATCCATGGGACCCCTGGGCTAAAATTTTTGGATTGTTAAAAATTGCAAAAACTAAATGCAGTAAATTGTGGTTATATGTCAACCTTAGGTTCAGTTAAGTAGTCGTTGACAGGGCTGCACTTTATTTGTTCCACATGTTTTTCATTTGGCAGCTGTTGGTACTGGTTCTGCCTCTAACACTTTTTTTTTTATTTTTTATTTTTTTGGAACTTGACCATGAACCTAAGGCAACCTTGGAAGTGCCCTGAGGCACCCCAGGTTGCCATGCCACCCAATTTGTGAACCAGTGTGTTGCAGCACAAGGTTACCTTATTGAGTTTATATGTGTCCCTTTCAAAACTAACTACAAACATTTTGAAAAACAGTTGAAGAAATGTGTTTAGGATTTTGGTAAAAAAATCTTTAAATATAAAATATATAAATATAAAAATATATACCTAAAAGAAAATTGATTTAACAACCACAATTTTTGTACATTTCCAACATTTATTGCATAAAAAAATAAACACATGCCACACTATTATTACAAAAACAGAAGACAGAATCATTAATGAAGTAATTTATTAACAAATGACCTAGCAGTTTAAAAATTACTTAATTTAAAAAAAAACACAACACACATGCGTAATGTCACCTTGCCCCTTAAACGCATCATTCAGAATTTACAGTACTTAAAAATCAATGCAAGATATTATTTTGTATCATTGGTGAGTCTGCGATGAAAGGCGGTCTGTTCAAAAACTCCACCATCAGACACTCGCCCATTTTTACCAATATCCAGATACAGAAATTGATAATTAGCATCTACAATAGGCATTAAAATCACACTAAAAAAACCTTTATAATTAAAATAATAGGAACCAGAGTTGGCAGGTGGGATAATTCTGACATGTTTCCCATCTATCGCTCCTCCACAATTTGGGAAGTTCCAGCGTTCTTCAAATTTCTGACCAATATCCATCCAATCTTCTGGTGTAGATGGGAACTAGCAAAAAAAAAAAAAAAATAGTTTAATTAAAATCCAAAAGTGAAAATTAACATTATTTAACATTTTAACTTTTTACCACTCTCACATTCAGATGGAGGATTCTGCAGGTTTACACCAAAGCAACATTGATGAACCAAGTACAAGCACTAACACAGGGAATCAAGATACAAACCCAACCATCCAACCTACGCAGACATCTCCAACTATTCCAAATGAATCAGCTAACACCAGCATCACCAGTTCACAAGGTCGCAGCAGCATCAGTTTCCAGAGAAGACTTCGGAAAAGAAATCATGATGGTGGACCAAGTGATCCTGTGGCGGAAAGTTTACTGGCCACAGCAAAGAATTTAATGGCAACAACTATGGATGAGTATGATGCTATTGGAGTGAATGTAGCTGCAAAACTCAAGAAAATTGATCCAAGCTACAGGGAGGATGTTGAACGTCTGATTAATGAAATCCTGTTTATGGGACGGCGTGGGGAAGTGGATCGTCACACTATCATATGTCCTGATCCATCAAGACACCAACCCCAGCCTCCACCACAGTATTTTAAACCTCAGCTGGACCGACACAGCTTTCAGGGTAACCATGTTTATAATCGATCATCTTCACTTGCATTGTATAGCCAAAGGCAGCAGTATAGTGCTACCCCTTCCCCTTCAGAAAGTATTTCTCCTCAGCAATATGGCCATTATGCTGAATTATAATTTGGTTATCATAATAATATTACATAACATTTTTTAGTTTTTAAAAGTTAAAATCACTATGTTCTTTTTACAAATAACTATCCCAACGACCAACCCTTCCCCTCAAACCACAATTGTTTAGGTTTTTTTTTAACATGTATCCCATTAAAAAGTCTAAAATTAAACATTGTTATTTGTAAAATGTGGTTGGTGTTTGGGCCACTTTTTTTGAAAGGTTACTAAAGTTTAAAAAGTGGTGTGAAAAAAACATCTACAAATAAAGTAAAATTGATGATTACAAATGACTTTAATCATTTTTGAAAACTATATTACCTTAAAATATTCCCCTTTAAGAACTTTGATTATTGCCAGACAGGTCTCAGGTATAATATGACCCAATAATTGTGCTGAAATTACAGTAGTACATTTCAAATCTTCCAAAGATCTACCAGTTGCCAAGAAGCGCAACGTTGCCACTAGTCTTTGGTCCACGGGAATGGCTTTTCGACATAGTGTATCTTGTTTTTCTATTAATGGTGTAACAAGATGCAGCAACTCCATGAAACTTTGCTCATTCATACGTAAGTAGTAATATATATATATTTTTTTTAGGGTGTCCAGATTTTTTTTTTATACATTTATTTTGGAACATTTTGTTTTAAGGGGACATTACCAAGAGTACAGGCTATTTTTTATAAGCCTACACCCCCAAACCCCTATTCTGCATTTTGTTTCACTTGCTATAGTGATTTGTAAAAATTACACCAGTTTTTTTAAAAATGACCCTTGACCCCATTTATGGCAGAAAACGGGAATTTACGGGAAATATGCCTGGGACCCCCCTACAGATGTCCAGACATGGGGATCACTGTGCCTACCCCCGTTTTTGCCTGCAAAAGAAAGTTGGGTTTTTAAATTTGCCAGGTGTTTTTTCCAGCCGCGGCTATTAGCAACCCCGACTTCCTTCAGTAGTTAAAAATGGGGGTACCCATAGTGATCCCCCATGTCTACACATCTTTAGGGGGGTCCCTAGAATATTTCCCAAAAAATTCCCGCTGTAGTTGAACCTGTAAAAAAAAATAAAACATTTTTCAACAAAAATGACATAAGGCCCCCCCCCAACAAAAGCCAAACCAGCCCCAGGCTTGCCAGCCAGTGGTGGTTTCTAAAAATACGGGGAACAAAATGTGTAGGCTTCCACCGTATTTTATAAACCAACACCAGGCTGCAGGGACTAGTACCGGTTTTAAATATAGGGGGCAAAAAATGACGTGGGGTACCCCCTATATTTAAGACCAGCACCAGACCCAACCGACCGGGGTGTAATGCCACAGCCCAGAGACCCAATCACCGGGGCTACAGGTCCAAAGCATTACACCCCAAGTCAGTCAGCGCAAGCCGGTGATCTCGGGGGAGTCGGGGACCCCCCAAAAAAGGGTCCCCCCTCTCCCGAGCACCATAGGCTTACGCTGAAGCCTGGGGCTCATCCCCATACTCCTGGAGCGGTGGGTATGGCGGTAATAGGGGGGCCAAATAATGTAACACTATTGTACTTTACAGTGGAACTACAAGTGCCAGCATGGCTGCCATTTTGCACTTGTGGAACTACAAGTGCCAGCAGACATGCGGCACCTGTAATTTCATTGTAAAATAAATAGTTAAAAAAAGACAAATCACACACACCGTGACAGTATAACTTTATTACACACACCTACCCATTCACACATACTTACCTATACCAGATGTTCGGTCTACTATGCAAATTCTTTTGTCCCTCCCCTGTGAGGGAACAAAAATATGACAGAGCCTGGCAGATTTTTGTTTGGAAAAATCTGTTGGTTGTGTTCAAATATCTGTCAGTGTATGGGCAAGATACCTGTTGCTTTTAAATTGGTCTGTCGGTCAGACAGATATTTTTATCTGACAGTGTATGGCCAGCAAAAGGAACAAGTTGTTTATCAGTTTGGGTGATTTTAAGTTGACAACTCATTGAAACGTGTATTCTTAATTTACAGGGTCATTCCATGTGACTCGCGTTACATTTCATGTTCATTTTTAGAAGTTTATATGCACTGCACACAAAATTAAGCTGAAATTCAACATTATAAAAATATGACAATAATATATAGGGTAAGTAATTATAGTTACATACACATATAGAGATATAATTCTTGCGCCACTAAATGGGGTCAACGAGTGTTCCTTTATATAATATCAAGAATAAGTCCGATAAAATCAGTCACCAATGTTCCTTATATAATTCTCCTTTCTCAGATCTTCTTCAGCCCCAGGAACACACTTTCACTTTCATGAATATTTCCAAAGACCATGTGAACGAGAAGAAATAGAATTTCTATATGGTGAAGTACTTCCAAAAAAGCTTTATTACAACATCAACATATAAAAACATATAGAAACACAATTCACAGGATAGGGTAAAAAATAGCCGTGTACCGTGTTGTAGGGGTGTAGTCTACTAAGACCCAAGCAAGCATAAGATGGTAAAACCCCACTTGTCTCCCGGGAATGACTCGTGGACTTGCTTCAGTCTTGGAGATGTCCCCCCACGGTACCAGTCAACAGTTAGTACATCCGGGATGCTGGACGGGCTGCACCACCACCGTGCAGAGGGCGCGACCAGCGCCACGCGGAGGGCGCGACCACAGCCACCCCCGACGAAGATCTTATTGATTCTGACCGCACTGCTCAGGACCACGCTGATTCAACCTCCGGGGGGACGGGGCACACACCGGAGGTTGAATCAGCGTGGTCCTGAGCAGTGCGGTCAGAATCAATAAGATCTTCATCGGGGGTGGCTGTCCGTGGCGCTGGTTGCGCCCTCCGCGTGGCGCTGGTCGTGCCCTCTGCACGGTGGTGGTACAGCCCGTCCAGCATCCCGGATGTACTAACTGTTGACTGGTACCGTGGGGGGACATCTCCAAGACTGAAGCAAGTCCACGAGTCATTCCCGGGAGACAAGTGGGGTTTTACCATCTTATGCTTGCTTGGGTGTTAGGAGACTACACCCCTACAACACGGTACATGGCTATTTTTTACCCTATCCTGTGGATTGTGTTTCTATATGTTTTTATATGTTGATGTTGTAATAAAGCTTTTTTGGAAGTACTTCACCATATAGAAATTCTATTTCTTCTCGTTCACATGGTCTTTGGAAATATTCATGAAAGTGTGTTCCTGGGGCTGAAGAAGATCTGAGAAAGTAGAATTATATAAGGAACAGTGGTGACTGATTTTATCGGACTTATTCTTGATATTATATAAAGGAACACTCGTTGACCCCATTTAGTGGCGCAAGAATTATATCTCTATATGTGTATGTGACTTTTTGGAGGAATAGAGACTTCTCCTATGTAGTTCCTTGCTGCCTGAATAATTTTTGAAGCGCTAGTGTTTTTTCTATATATTTTTTAAGTAATTATAGTTGATGCTTAGAAATAGTATTTTTTTTTACAGTTTTAGTAGTTAAATTTTATTGTTTATATGTGTGACTCATGTTACAACAGAATGGACATAGAAACTGAGGGGACTTTTATATTTATTTAAACATGCTCTCCTAATTATTTTTACAATATGATTATTATACTAAACACTTATAAGACCCTAAAGTTATGATTGACACACAAACAAAAAACTGAATGTTAACCAAACTATTCTTTACAATCAATTTTGTCATGTGACTCATATTACATACGAATGTAACTCATGTTACATTTCTGTCCCCATTGAAAGGACCCTAATGCAAATTACTCAAACCTGCAGAATCCACATGATAGGTTTAGGCACTAGGGGAGGAGGGTTAGGTTTAAGCAGCGGGGAGGGAGGGTTAGGGGTAGGGAGAGGGTGAGGGTTAGGATACTGACCGACAAGTGTTGGTATCCTAACCCTGTTGGGATGCTGGCATTGTAATTCTGACCACCGGGATCCTAAACACCGGCATCCCGTACCAAACCTGTTTATCTTCTTGATTAACTGTGAAGATGTATAAAATATTTAATCTGGTGATGATGGCCATTTCCAGTTACTGCCAGCTTGCTCAATTGTGCTCATTAAGTATTCACCAGCTCTGATGTCCCTGATCTCACCTGGGTAACTCTTTCCATCATATTCAAAATAAAACCAGTCATCAAAGTTAACTACATCTTCTGAAGTCACTGTGACAGTTACATTAAAGGTGCCTACACACTTGGTGATTTTTTACACAATTTGCCCAATTCCGACGAATTGTGGCGACATATTGTGTATAGTCATGATCACGATGCCGATGCACATACCCGCTGGTCGTTCATCACATCTTCCGATCTGCCATGCTGTAGGGCAGATTTTCCAATCTGGGACTTGATGTGGTGCCAAAAATGAGTACATTTTTACTCAAGATCTATCGCACGATCCATCGTATGTCTTGAAACTTGACTGACAGATCCCTGTACATGCCCAATCGCCATCTAGTGCAGCATCATGATTTCAAGGAGAAGGAAGGACGCGATTCAGCATGCACACCCAAGTCTGGACTTTTGTGGTTTGGTGAGTATTGCTGCTGCATTGATGCACCACCACTGTCCACCAATGTGAGCCACCCACTGTCCGTCTATAAATGCATGACCCAGCCACTGCCCACTTATATGAGGCGGGCGGTGGATGGGTCATGTATTATACACCCTATCCACCAATGTGAGCCACCCACCTACCCACTGCCCACCAATGTCACCCACCCTCTGTCCCCCTATAAAGCATGACCCAGCTACTGCCCACTTATATGAGGCGGGCGGTAGCTGGGTCATGCATACACCCTGTCCACCCATGTAAGCCACCCACTTACCTACTGCCCACCAATGTCACCCACCCTCTGTCCCCCTATAAAGCATGTCCAAGTCACTGGCTGCCTATATAATGTGGGCAGTGGCTGGATCATGCATTATGCTACGGGCCACCTATTAAATACCTAGAAAATATGAAAACACCATAACAAACATATTAAAACACCAGAACAAATATATTACAACGCCAACACAAAAATATTACACCATAACACAAATATTACAACACCATAACAAATATATTAAAACACCATAAAAAATATTACAACACCATAACAAATATATTAAAAGACCATAACAAACATATTACTACCCTGTAAAAAAACATTAAAAGACCATAACATACATATTACAACCCTGTAAAAAACATATTAAAACACCATAACAAACATATTACAACCCTGTAAAAAACATATTACAACATCATAACATACAAATTACAACCCTGTAAAAAACATATTTAAACACCATAACATACATATTACATCCCTGTAAAAAAAACATATTAAAACAATAACATACATATTACAACCCAGTAAAAAACATATTAAAACACCATAAATACATATTACAACCCTGTAAAAAAACATATTAAAACACCATAACAAACATATTACAACCCTGTAAAAAAACATATTAAAACACCATAATATGAGCAAACACTTAAAAATGAAAATACCAACATTAAAAGTCACAAAACTATTTACAATTATTGCTAAAACTGTATAGGTCCATATTTTTCTTCTTCCTAGAAATTTCTATGGATAAGGAACACAAATTTATAACAGGATTCCTGGAGATCCTGCAGTCCAAAGAATGTCTATGGTGGATAAGCTGTAGACAATACACCAATAAGTCGAATCAGCCCACACGCGACGAGCGAAGGACTTTCCTTCGCTCGTTGTGTCCGATCAAAGGGGGCGTGCTGTCAATGTTGATTGACAGCACGCCCCCTTTGGTGGGCGTGCCGGGGGCGTGCCTCCCTGACGGGGGCGTTCCCACGGGAACGCCTCCCGTCAGAAGCCGGCCCACTGACATCACTAGTGATGTCAGTGGGAGTGATTTTGGCTCTGATAGAGCCAAAATCACTCCGGAGCTTGCGGTTGAAAACCTCAACCGCAGGCTCCGGCTCGCAATTTCGATGGTCGCGATGGTCACGACCATCGCGGCCATCAAAATGCACGCTTGTATAGCCTGTGGGTGGTGACCCACAGCTATACGAGCGTCCAGGAGGACGCTCCATGAAAATGGAGCCCGGCCCTCATGCAGAGCGTGCGCTCTGCTCAGAGCGTACGGCTCTGAATGAGGGCCTATGTTTATGATTTTTTTGGTCCAGTGATTTTCTCCAGGATGTCTTTTTTATTAATGAATGAATGAATTAATTATTTAATTAATTAAGTTCATCATTGATGAAGATGCAGAAAATGGAAGAAATGGAAGAATTTAAAAACAGTATTACAAGTTGAAAATCAGGCTTAAAAAAAAAGCATGAAAGGAAAATAAAATTCTCACTATAAATTGCAATGCATTTCACAGCAGCTTGCCGCTTCCTCAGGTAATGTTAATGAATCAAGGAGATGCCTACTATCAGAGCCGTAACTAGACTTTTTGGTGCCCTGTGCCAGAAAGAGCATGGCGCCCCCCTCATTTTTCAAAGGGACATAATGCACCCAAAAAATGGGAATGGCCTCATGGGGAAGGGCCAGGGAAGAGATAGATTAGGCCAGGAGATGCTGGGGATGAAATAAGAGGAAGCTATGGTGTTCATCAGCGATCAGGAACCACAACGGCAGTCTCTGGTCTTAAAGGCCAAGCAAGAGGGACAAGAGGAGGTGGCAGAAGTGATAGAAGATAGTTGTAGATCCTTTTCTCTCTGGTCAGGCTCCTCTATGCAAATGGCTTCATCACATGTTCATGTAAAGCAAAAGGCTCATCTGCAACGAAAATGTAATTTAGGCCATGCTTTCTCTCGTCTAGTGATGACAAGTTGAGGGTTTTGTTGGTGAGTCTCTGGTAGAATGTCGTCTTTTTGAAGGACCCACCAGCCGAAGCACGGCCATTCTTGCCAACATCCACAAACAAAAGTTCATAGTTGGCATTCACCACTGCCATGAGAACGATGCTGAAGAAGGTTTATAGTTGTAGTAATATGATCCGGTGTTGGCAGGTGGGTTGATGCGTATGTGTTTTCCATCAATGGCTTCTCCGCAGTTAGGGAAATTCCAACGTTGTTCAAACTCTTCAGCTATGGTCTTCCACTCATCCACGGTGTTTGGAAACTAGAAAAATAGTAAAAAAAAGGGTTAAAACATGACCATAATATTTTTTTCTCCATTTTTTACCTGTACAGACTCCCACCCAAGAGCCTGATTTGTCAACAACTCCGGACATCAGTCTGATCAGGGACAGCAAGGTGGATACCTCTTCTGCATGCCCATCGACCATTCAACCCCCCCAACATCTTCCGCACCTCCCCAAAGGAAAAAAAAGGCAGGGGGGAAAGCAGCAGCAACAGCAACACACCGATCCGGAGGACATATTCCTGCAGCAGGCGGACCGAATTGTCCAAAGACAACCAGACCATATTGATGACTTTACATAACATATAAATAGCGCTATGCGCAAAATGAATGGCCAAACAAAAGGCATTCCAGAGGCTTGTCTATGAGATGCTGATTAGGTCTCTTAATTCAAATCTGCATGTTTCCACATATATAGCAGACCCTCTTATGTACTCACCTGCCCCAACAGCCTCTGAGGCTACTCCCCCACCCAGTACCCCATCCACAAGCTAGGCAATTTTCACTGCCATGCTAGAGGCAGAAGATTATTTGCCACATTTTTTTTTATGTAATTTTTTTTGTTTTATTATTGTTGCCTGTACTATCACCAAATGTTATCACTCCCAATAGGTACTGTATGGTATACGGTGGTGATGACGCTGATTTGAAAAGGTCATTACACACATGGCGCAAGTACAGATTGATGGAAGCTGGGGCCACAATCTGTACTTGTGCCATGTTTGTATTGGCCTGTTCAATCTGGCATCTGACCCACTGTATACCATACAGCAGCCTAGCTATTGGTACTGTTAAAATTTGGTGATAATGCTGTTTTCTACATTTTACATGCCTACTTAAAAATGTATATATAAAATAAAAATATATTTTTTTTAGATATTACTGTGCAGCGTTATTGGCACAGTGTTGTTAATGCAGCCATATTGACTATCAAAAAACTGTTATTGAAAGAGTAAAAAAACAACAACAATATAAAAGATTTTTCTTTCACAAGAAACAAATGTGTAGTGTGTTTTTTTCTCTTACCTTGCAATACTGGTACTGCAGCACTTTAACAATAGCCTTGCAGGTCCCTGGGATGATGATGCCCAAGACTGAAGGGAGATGAGGGTCCCAAGCTTCAGGCCTTCCAGTGACCTTCCTGTAGCCAGGTACCTAAGGGTAGCCACCAGCCTCTCTTCAGCAGGGATTGCCCTCTGAAGCCTTGTGTCCTGCCTCCGGATGTGGGGGGTCACCATAATCAGCAACTCCGGGAAAGGTGGCATCATCCATGCACAGGTAGTTGCGGTAGTCATCCGGGTTGTTCTCCTTAATCTCCATCAGCGGGGACATGTGAGAGCAAGTATCCCTTTGCAGCAGCCACTCCTTGGTCCAGCATGCTCTCCTACTTCGCTGGGCCCTCTCCTTCATCACCTTTAGCCCAGCATAGATGACCAACACTCTATACCAATAGGGATCCATCAGCACAGAATTCAGGAACAGGATAGAATGCAGTTAGCACACACTCGCAGCTAGAACACACTTTGTAAAAGGCAAGCCAAATACAAAGCAGAGCACAGTAGCAATGTACAGGGTTCAGCAGGTATACACCTAGCCTCACTAGTAGCAGAGCAGAATGTGCACAGAGTTAAAATGGCGCCTGCTTTTCATACCCTTAGCTAGCCCTGCCCATTATTTAAATTTCCAACCAATCGTGAAGATCCTCATATGTTGTTTGGTAAGCTCACGATCTATCGTGCACAATCTCACAATTTGGACTTTCAACATGATGCACGTTAGATCGTGAGATTGTGTATCAAACAGGCGGCTTTTCAGACCAAATCGTGCCCACGACTTCTGGGGAGCTCCCGGGGAGAGTTCAAGGGAAATCGTACACGATGTTCGATCGTGAGCACATTGCCAAGTGTGTAGGCACCTTAAGTCCATCAGCAGAAAGAAATGAAGTTGAAAATGTCTTGGCATCTGCTGTGATACAATTTAATTTTCATGTATTGTGTACTATATTTCATGGAATGAACCTACAAGAAAAGTTACTCTTTAGCCTAAACATTTTTAATAGTCTACATATATACAGTGCATCCGGAAAGTATTCACAGCGCTTCACTTTTTCCACATTTTGTTATGTTACAGCCTTATTCCAAAATGGCATAAATAAATTTTTTCTCAAAATTCTACACACAATACCCAATAATGACAACATGTATAAAGGTATTTTTTTTGATTTTTGGATAATTTAATGAAAAAAAAAACAACTAAGAAATCACATGTACATAAGTATTCACAGCCTTTGCCATGAAGCTCAAAATTGAGCTCAGGTGCATCCTGTTTCCACTGATCATCCTTGAGATGTTCCTACAGCTTAATTGGAGACCACCTGTGGTAAAGTCAGTTGATTGGACATGATTTTGAAAGGCATACACCTGTCTAAATAAGGTGCAATACTTGACAGTGTATGTCAGAGCATAAACCAAGCATGAAGTCCAAGGAATTGTCTGTAGACCTCCGAGACAGGATTGTCTCGAGGCACAAATCTTGGGAAGTGTACAGTAAAATATCTGCTGCTTTGAAGGTCCCAATAAGCACAGTGTCCATCATCCATAAAAAGGAAGAAGTTCAGAACCACCAGGACTCTTCCTAGAGGTGGCCGGCTGTCTAAACTGAGCAATCAGGGGAGAAGGGCCCTAACCAGGGAGGTGACCAAGAAACCGATGGTCACTCTGTCAGAGCTACAGAATTCCTCTGTGGAGAGAGGAGAACCTTCCAGAAGGACAACCATCTCTGCAGCAATCCACCAATCAGGCCTGTATGGTAGAGTGGCCAGACGGAAGCCACTCCTTACTAAATAGCACATGGCAGCCCACCTGGAGTTTGTCAAAATTTCTCATGGTCTGAAGGACTCTCAGACCATGAGAAACAAAACTCTCTGGTTTGATGAGACAAAGATTGAACTCTTTGGCGTGAATGCCAGGCGTTATGTTTGGAGGAGACCCGGCACCGCTCATCATCAGGCCAATACCATCCCTACAGTGAAGCATGGTGGTAGCAGCATTATGCTGTGGGGATGTTTTTCAGTGGCAGGAACTGGGAGACTAGTCAGGATAGAGGGAAATATAAATGCAGCAATATACAGAGACATCCTGGATTAAAATCTGCTCCAGAGCGCTCTTGACCATAGACTGGGGCGACGGTTCATCTTTCAGCAGTACAATGACCCTAAGCACACAGCCAAGATATCAAAGGAGTGGCTTTAGGACAACTCTGTGAATGTCCTTGAGTGGCCCAGCCAGAGCCCAGACTTAAATCCAATTGATCATCTCTGGAGAGATCTGAAAATGGCTGAGCACCGACGCTTCCCATCCAACCTGATGGAGCTTGAGAGGTGCTGCAAAGAGGAATGGGCGAAATTGCCCTAAGATAGGTGTGCCAAGCTTGTGGCATCATATTCAAAAAGACTTGAGGCGGTAATTGCTGCCAAAGGTGCATCAACCAAATATTAAGCAAAGGCTGTGAATACTTATGTACATGTGATTTCTGAAAAAGCGGTGAGTTCTATATTTATTTATCAACCTGACTTGTTATAAAGGATATTTAAATAATTCACACATATACAGATTCTAAAATAAATGACAATGTTTTTTACTTTTAGACAGCAGTCTCATACATGTATTTTGCCAGTGCTGTTACAACAAAAAAACATAACACTTAGGTTATTTTAGCAGCAGACTGAATACTTGTAAAATAAATTTGTGACACCTAGTGCCAGTCATACCAGTCAGCCAATTTCATACATACCGCACGGCAACCGCGCCCAGCAGCACCCCCTTCAGACCCTCGATGTGCTCCCTCACTCCTCTGTCCTCCGACTGCCCCCCTCCCTCTTTCTCTCATGAGCTTTATACTATACTTCCAGTTAACCCAAAGGGGAATATTAATTTACTTAATATTCATACGTGCTAGTCACTAATTGGTTACATGTCTTAACCAAAATATAATATGTTATCTTCTTATTCTGTTCCCCTGTAGCTACTAATTCTTGCTTCATGTGGGCCAAGGCCATCTTGATTAGCTCTCTTTGTTTATAAAATCTGAGACTGACTGTCTGCTCATTTCTGCTCATATTAAACTTGATTTTAAACTTCGAAGTCCTTTCTATTTGAACCATAAAAAAACATGGCTGCCTCATGAGTTCTAACTTATCCATATCTCTGCAGTTAATCACAGCTACATAGAAATAAACACTAATCTGTACATACTTTTTAATACATTATATAATATACTTTTAGATCAAACATTAAACAAAATGACTGATGCAACAGGGACCCATCTGTTTACTTTGGAGAGGAAAAGGGTAGGTCTTATATCTCTCCAGACCTGAGACCATTCAACAAATGAAACATAGCTGCACCTCACACAAATATACTAATACTGAATATCATCCTAAACATTTCTATATATTCTACATTGCAATATAAGGGAAAATAAAGGAACATAAGCATGCATATATTCGTGAATTGCTGAAGGAATATGTACGACCACATAGTCCTGCGTTATCAATTTCTTAGTTGTTTTTTTATAAAATTTGCAAAAATCTCAAAAAAACTTTTTACACATTGTCATTATGGGGTATTGTGTGTAGAATTTTGAGGACAAAAATTAATTTATTCCATTTTGGAATAAGGCTGTAACATAACAAAATGTGGAAAAAGTGAAGCGCTGTGAATACTTTCCGGATGCACTGTACATTCCCATACTCAGTTATACTCAGTAGCAACTTTTACACACCTTGCTTGTACTGAGCAGGAATCCACTGTGCCCACCTGCATTCTTTTTTGATTGAAGATGAATGTCTATAAACCAGACTGGGACTGTGAAAGTGTTGTAAGACTGAATTGAATGCTTTATTATGGGTTGGAAAATAGTCTAGTTCAGTTGATATCAACTTTAAATATATACGTGTTTATGTGAATAGATGCATGAATTGTAATCTTTAGTTATTTATTATTTAAGAATAAATTATTTTAAGGTAATTTATGTTAATTAATTTATTACACTGAAAGTGGTCCTAATAATTGACTTTTTGACATAAGGTTATAATACAGTAAATTAAACTATCCTATGCATTCATATTTTGGAACTATGGGCCTGATTCAGACCCACTCGCGAGCGGCTGTCCGCTCGCAAGTGGGTCGATGGTCTGCACTGAGCATGCGCACGACGGAGGGAGCTCCGTCGTGCGCATGCGCCAGACGCGACGAGCGAAGGACTTTCCTTCGCTCGTTGTGTCCGATCAAAGGGGGCGTGCTGTCAATGTTGATTGACAGCACGCCCCCTTTGGTGGGCGTGCCGGGGGCGTGCCTCCCTGACGGGGGCGTTCCCACGGGAACGCCTCCCGTCAGAAGCCGGCCCACTGACATCACTAGTGATGTCAGTGGGAGTGATTTTGGCTCTGATAGAGCCAAAATCACTCCGGAGCTTGCGGTTGAAAACCTCAACCGCAGGCTCCGGCTCGCAATTTCGATGGTCGCGATGGTCACGACCATCGCGGCCATCAAAATGCACGCTTGTATAGCCTGTGGGTGGTGACCCACAGCTATACGAGCGTCCAGGAGGACGCTCCATGAAAATGGAGCCCGGCCCTCATGCAGAGCGTGCGCTCTGCTCAGAGCGTACGGCTCTGAATGAGGGCCTATGTTTATGATTTTTTTGGTCCAGTGATTTTCTCCAGGATGTCTTTTTTATTAATGAATGAATGAATTAATTAATTATTTAATTAATTAAGTTCATCATTGATGAAGATGCAGAAAATGGAAGAAGGAGGAGGAAAAAGGCAGAGAAGTATAGTGAGTGTGTGTTTTTAAAAATTTTAAAACAGTATTACAAGTTGAAAATCAGGCTTAAAAAAAAAGCATGAAAGGAAAATAAAATTCTCACTATAAATTGCAATGCATTTCACAGCAGCTTGCCGCTTCCTCAGGTAATGTTAATGAATCAAGGAGATGCCTACTATCAGAGCCGTAACTAGACTTTTTGGTGCCCTGTGCCAGAAAGAGCATGGCGCCCCCCTCATTTTTCAAAGGGACATAATGCACCCAAAAAATGGGAATGGCCTCATGGGGAAGGGCCAGGGAAGAGATAGATTAGGCCAGGAGATGCTGGGGATGAAATAAGAGGAAGCTACAAGTGAGAGTCATAATAAACAGAAATTTGCCCTGTAAAATGCCACCGGCCGCACTACCATAGTTACGGCCCTGCCTACTATGTGACAGTGCTGATCTCACTAATTAGCTTAGCTATGTCCATAAGGGGAAAATGGGAGCTTTGGAGATGAATATCAGTTTAGATGTTTGCTGGGAGACAGAGTCAAAGACCACCACCACACTTATATGAGCACTCACAAGTAACCCTGTTCAGGCCTGGGATCCATTTGCTTAGCAACCAATTCTGTAACTTGGTAGACAACTGATTGACTTGTGTCTGAGGCTCCCTAATCATCTGGGCCCCATAGCAGTGGCACATCCTGCACCCCCTGTAGCATAATCCTATCAGAGAATGCTCACTGACCACTGATCATATAGTATACTTATGTACACAACACAAAGGGGATAGGGCCCTGCTCAATAAAGATTACAATTTATAGGAAGATAAGTGAACACAATGGAGAAAAGAGAGCAGAGATTGCAGAGATAGGAGGAAGGGTGGCAAGCTAGAATGAAAAGATGAGTTTTAGGGGAATCTTGAAGGCTAAAAGGGCTAGAAGCGAGGATGACATTCCAGAGGCTAGGAGCAGCACGGGAGAAATTCTGAATGCATGATAGAGGTGAAGCTGCAAACATTAGCAAAGCAGAGAGGGCAGGAGAAAGCATGTGAGGAAATGAGACTAGAGATATCAGAAGGAGTGATGAGGTTGGGTGCTGTATAAGTTAGAGAGGGAGAGTATAATGAGCCAAAGGAGTGACTGGTAGAAAGTGGCAGCAGAGTTGAAAATAGACTGGAAAGGGGTGAGAGTTAGGAAGCCCAGAGAAGAATGGATTGCAGTTATTGAGACATGAAATGATGAGGCTATGAATGAATTGTAATAGGGAATGTACAGTAAGTGAGGAGAAAAGGAAAAGGCTGAGTGACACCTAGATATCAGACTTGGGTAATGGAGGAGAGAAAGCAGAAAGGCCTTGACTGGGAAAGACAATGAGTCAGTTTTTGACGTAGATTCAGGAAGTGTTGTGCCATTCAGGATGAGATGGCTGACAGGAGATGACGTAAGAGAGAGGTCCAGGAAAGAGGTAATTTTTGGTATCCTTGGCATAAAGGTTATAGCGAAGTCAGAAGGAAATGATAAGCTCACTGAGGGAACACATGCAGAATGGGAAGAGAAGAGGGCCAAGAACAGAACCTTGGGGGACCCCGATGGCAAGGGAAAATGAGGTGAGGTTGAGGAGAAACAAAGCTGCATCCAAGATAGTGGCCATATGCTCTGAAACTGCCGGAGACCAGTGCTTCCTCCACCAAGTGTGGAGGACCCAGCACTTGGTGACTATGACTAGCCCCCTCTTGACTAGTAAAAGGTCTAGTCAAGAGGGGGCTAGTCATAATGAGGTAGTACATTAACCAAAAGGTAGTACAGTGGCAGTATTATACAGTAAATACAACAGTAGATATGACAGAGAGTAGACTAAATGAATCAATAGAAAATACAGTAAGTGATGAAGGTAAAGAAAAGAAGGCTAAGTACTGTAGTCTAGAGAGGCAGAAGCATTGGTGTTCTGGCCCCTTTCGGTAAAACCTTTAGCTTTCACTCTATCCACTACTGTTTTGTTCCATATAAACAAATATGTAAATGCTGAATGTTGTGTCTGGAATGGCAACTTGCTCCTTTCTTGCATTGAGCATAGGGCCTGATTCAGCAAGCAAAGCAAAGGATAGATCGCATGCACTTGGCCGATGTTTTTGTACTTCGTATGCATCGCACTGCAAATACGTGAACTAGTCAGTGCGGTCAGGTAAGCGTACGCACACTACACTAAGCATGCACGCAGACCCCTTCCGATATTGATTGACAGGAAGTGCCGTTTGTGAGTGGTGACAGGGGGTGGTCGGGTGAACGCAGGCGTGCCTGTGTATTGGGACGCCGTTTTAGGGGCGTCCATAATTAAGCCAGTGCAGCGACGGACGGAGTGATGAGGCTATGCGCACACAGGAAGTTACCAAGATCCTGCGTGAGGTCTGGTCAACCACTGTTATGCAAATTTGGTCGATGTTTACGCTATCTTGCATACTGATCAGGCTTTGAGTAAAGGGAGATGGGCAGCTTAATATAGGACTAGGCGTCGGCATCTTGTGCTGCTGTCTCCCTGCTTATGTATTGATTAGCATATTCTCGCAGCGGACGGGTGCGTGCGTTCTCTCCTTTGTGTTGCTTGCTAAATCAGGCCCATAGTCTTCTAATAATGGGTGAGAACCATTCACAAAGAATTTTGGCATGTGTGTACATCTGTAAATATGGTACTCAGTAGGCACTGTGTTTTCACCTCTGTAATTCTTTCTTAGTATTTCACCCTGACATAACATTTCCATTTTCCCCACTGAGCACTAATCTGTCTGCGAGTGCAGAGATCAGCTGCAGCAGGGGGACTGATGTTCAGTCTCCTCTGAGACACATTCTTCTGCACTATGATAGGTAGGTGGTAATGCCATTGGGGGGATCTAACTAATTAGAAATACTACTTATTTAGCTCTAGTAGTAATAAGTCCAAAAAAGCAACTAACGTTAATTAACATGATTACTCTAATGGCTAACTACACACATACATGGTTCATTTATCCTAACTGTTTTTTTTAACCTTTCCATTACTAACTTTCCCTTTCCCTCCTACCCCATTTCCCATTTCCTATCTATATTTCATTTTTTAAAAACTTTTCTTAAGCTTTTAAATTTTTGGATTTTGCTCGATAATCATCCTAAATTTTTATCTATTATATTGTGTATCTTCCATTATTATTATTATGTTGTGGTTGTTTTTACTATACATTTACCTGTATGTGATTGGAAAGAAAACCTATAAAACTTTGTTAAAAATAAAATTTCACTGATAATTTGTCATGAGTATGTTTGTTGAGGTGTGCGTTGTGATTCATCATGAAGTCTTTAAAATTACTGCTTATCAGTGGCTAACTCATCTGGCACACTTTTTAGATAACAGTAAATATTATATGGTGATGATGTAAGTTTTTGGGTTATCCTGATGAAAGCTTTTTAATTTGCTAATTCATGTAGAAATCCTTGTGCGCACATCGGAGCTTTTCTGGGGATAAAGTATCGGGCGCGTGCCCGCTTTATCCCCGTATTCAATTTAAAATGAGCAATAATGGGACCCGGTGAATTTGGATCTACGAAAAAAAACGGGAATTTTTGGGAAATGTGCCTGGGACCCCCCTAAAGATGTCCAGACATGGAGGATCACTATGGGTACCCCTGTTTTTGCCTGCAGAAGAAAGTCGGGTTTTTAAATAGCTGCGGCAGGTGTTTTTTTCCCGACATTGAAGAAGTGATGCAGAAGAGCACAGGTTTTTTTTTTAGTTTTTTAAGTGGTCTCATCAAATTTGGGGTACATGAAAATGGGTACTAGCATATTTTTAAGTCCCTAAAGTAATTTTTTTTAAATTCTGCAAAAATGCACCTGCCGCTAATAGCCTACTCTAGAAAACACCTGCCGCATACTTACAGAATACCCCTGAACCTATTTCCCTATTTTTAAACACTGTTTTCCATTTTTTTTTTCACTTCAAATTTTTTATTAATTTTTTTGGAGTGTCCCTATTTTTTTTTAAAACTATTTTTGACACAGTTTATTTTTAAATGACATTCCCAGGGGTGCAGGCTATTTTTTTAAGCCTGCACCCCTAAACCCCAATTCTGCACTTTTTTCCGCCATGTAAAACATGGTGAAAAGTTATCCCCGTTTTTTTTCAAAGACTTTTCGAAAGTCTTTGAAATTGTATACGAGGTAATTGAAATAGGCGAAAACGACGTAATCGGTGATAAATTCTCCCCGAATTCTGACTTTTCGTAACCTAATTGAATACCCCCCTTAGTTAATATCATGTGCATTTTATAAGAAAGAGAGAATACTGTACTAAATATTCATGATGTGCTCACTATTTCCAGACATAGGGACTGATTCTGAGTAGGATGCAGCGCGTCCATGTCTATGTCTTTTGGCGATCGTATATATCCGTACATCCGAATGTGCAAGGACTGAGATGCCCATAGTCAGTGTCTGTATATGCTGAAATACTGATTGATGCGCTTTTAGATGCACCATCAGTTGCACCAGTAGGTGCAGTTTCTCTGTCCAAGTATGGCCTCCTATGTGAGCGCTAAACATCTCTGTATGGTACTATTTTCATAAGACGGGCCATCACCGTGCGTCCACTAAGCCACGTCCTTGTCCCCACCCAGGAATACCCAATCTATTTTCAAGACATTTCTGAGACCGTGTGTTTCCTGTGCGCTTCAATCGCAAGTCCAACTCTATGCACACGCTATCTGGATGCATGCGCAGTGCAACATAGACGCATGCACAAAAGAAGAAAACAGCAGTGCGTGCGATTTAGTACCAGGCCCATATGTCCTAGACAGTCTCATTAATTACCCACACATGAATTTCCATCAAGATGTGATTTATACCATTTAAGTAACATACAACTAGATATGTGCTGTTCAGTTTCCATGAACATCGAACACACCCGAACTTAGGGGTTTCGAAACAAACCAAGCGGGGGCTTGGGGTTTCCCGCTACGTTCTGTTCTCAAAACAAGGCAAAATGTAATCTTCCCGGCATCGGATCTCGCATGTTTTGAATTGCATATTAAAGTACCTCCCTCGTGATCAGTCGCCATTTTAAACTAGACACTAAAAGGAGAGGGTGTGGGGCAGTGGCATAACTTTGTGGGGGTTGAGCAGGGCACATGCCCTGGATGCCGTAGGGGGGGTTGCCACTGACCATGGTACAGGAAAGTGGTTTCAAGTCAGTGTAGTGTGGACTGCACTACACCAGTCTGCACTACACAGTAGCAAACACATCGCTGCTGGTGCCGGGTAGTACACGCATACTACCAGGCGGTGGTGGGCAGGGGTGGATCCAGACTTTTCTTTTAGGAGGGGCAGTTGAAGAATGAATCATGACTCTTCCCCTCTCTACTCATTCCCCCACTTCCAGTCCTGGTTCCCCTCATTTTCAGGTAATCGCTTTGTGTATCCTTTCCTGTCTTCATCTATTTATCTTTTTGCTTATTCTATCCCTTTTTTTCCCTTTCATTTTAAATTTTACACTCTTCTCCCTTGTCATTATGTAACATGTATGCTGTGTGCATGGCTGCTGTAAGAAGCCCCCCCCCCCACATGAAAATACCAAACATATAGGCTTTGCATAAAATAAGACACATAGGCCCCCACATTAGAAAAAAAACACATATAGGCTACCACATGAGAAAAAAACACATATAGGCTACCACATGAGAAAAAACCCATAAAAAATCAAATCAAAAATTTCAATCAATATCATCACACTTACTGTAATTCTGAGGCTATGAGCTTGTGGTGGGCTGCTGTGGCATCCTCCATGTGGCTGCTTGGCATTGGTGGCTAGTGCAGATTCAGGGGGAGCAGTGACATCAGTCCTCTCCTCTGAGCAGTCAGTGCCAGGAACCCCCAATACTGGGGGCATTGTATAAGGGACAAGGGGCACTGCATAAGGGGCACTACTGGGGACACTGTATAAGGGTGCACTAATGGGGGCTCTTTATAAGGTTGCACTACTGGGGGCACTGTGTAAGAGGCACTATAGGTGGCACTGCATAAAGGGCACTACTACAGGGGGCACTGCATAAGGAGCTCTGCTACTGGTAACATTGCATAAGGGGCACTAATACAGTGGGCATTGCAAGAGGGGCACTATTACTGGGGGCATTAAGGTGCATACAGAATTGAAAGGAATGTTCCCAGAGTGAGAAGAAATGGTGGTGTGTCATGTTGATTTTTCAGTGACCATGCACCTTGTGGCTTGTGGCCACGTTCACTTTTTTGGCACGCGCCTTCGTCGTGCACGCATACTTGGGGGACGGGTTCCTTTTTTTAACTTGCCCTGGGCTCCAAATACCCTAGTTATGCCACTGGTATTGGGATAATAGTGGCAATTTGTATACTATATAAACAAATTAGGAGCACTGAAGGCAGGGGCACTGTGTATTGTGGGCTGACAGCAGCACTTTGTTGTTTGTTTTTTTAATAAATAAAGCCAACTTTTTCTAAAAATAAATAAAGATTAAGAGCACTGTGTTAAAGGGGCACTGTAGAGACACTGTGTGCTGGTTCAACACTTTGAGACACAAAAATGAGTGGACTACAGAACTGTGTTACTTAAAAAGCCACTGGGACACTTTTTTATTAAACAAATAAAAACTATTATAACATCATCATTACTATTAATATAAAACCTGTGGGTTAAAAAATATTAATCATTATTAAGGTGCCACCCAGCTTATACTAGGGGCACTGTGAGGCAGTTTGTGAGTGATTAGGGCCTTCAGGCACAGTTAAAAAACTTTAATATAAAACTTGTGTGTTTAAAAATATAACGCAATTATTAGGGTACCATCCGGCTTATGCTAGGGCGATGTGAGTCGATATGGATTAGTCAATAGAAGAGCAGAAACAGCAACCCAGTACTAGTGCTGCGGCTGCTACCAGCAGTCATGATAGTACTTCAACATCTACTAAGGGTGATCCAGGGGAAATAAAGTTTAAGAAAGGGCACCTGAAATCTAAACATTATTTCACAATTCCATCGAGCACCACTTTTCATTATGGGCTTTTCCAAGATTGTATTGTAGTTTCTTTATATGTTTTTTTGTGTTCACATTTAGTTTTATTGTAACAAAATAGCCTGTACACTTTTTATGGTTAAAACTGAGCATTTTTCCGTTTCAGGAAAAACAAATGGGAAAAAAAACAAAAAGGTAGACTGCTCACACAAGATCTAATACTCCTCAGCTTCCACCAGTGATGGCAGCAAAGAGGCATTGGGTCCCCATAAACCATACAATGGAACAGTTTGCAGCCTAAGTTTATGAGACAGGGATGGCAACAGAAATCTTGGGGCCTGGCACTCATGTTTTTGAGGCCCCCTTTCTCCACCCAGTAGGTACATGCAGGTTGTTCAATGGCTCATCCCCACCTGTCTTTCCAATCCTTATCCCCCACCCCAGCCTGATTCTCACCTGTGTTACATCAGTCTCAACCCTTGTTTTTCCAGCCTCATCATTACCTATGTCGCTCCATCGCCATCCATGTTTCACCAGCTTCTTCCCCCCTATGTATCTCCATCTCCAGCCATCCTCTCATCTCCCCTGTATTTCTCAGCATCATTATACCCCCACCTATGTCTCTCAGCTATATTTCCCACCAATCACTCAGCTTCATTCCCCACACCTGTCTCAGCATAATTTCCCCCATGTTTCTCAGTTTCATCCATCTACTGTGAGTCTCTCAGCTTCATCTCTCCACCCTGCATCTCATAGTTTCATCCCTTCACCCTGTGTCTCTCAGCCTCATCCTCCCATGTCTCTTGGCTTTATTCCCCACTGTGTCTCTCAACTGCATTCTCTCCATGTCTCTCAGTTTCATTCCCCACCCTTTGTCTCTCAGCCTCACCATAGCCCCTGTGTCTCTGAGCCTCACCTCAGCTCCTGTGTCTCTCAGCCTCACCCAAGCCCATGTTTCTCACAGCCTCACCCCACCCTGTGTCTCAAAACCCCACCCCACCCCGAGTCTCGCAGACCCAAACCCTGCGTCCCACCATCCACTTTCTGACCTGTGTCTCGCCACCTCAGCCAACACTTACCTGCTGTCTGCTGTTCCTCTTTCCTGGCAGCATGGACCCAGCTCCTGTCTGACCCAGTGGTCATGATGTCACGTGCACTGTGCTGGCATCAAGAAATACATTATTGTTCCGGGCTGCTGGCCTCCTTCCCTCACTCCGTCTGATGTGGCTGTGAACTGCTGAATACAGCGTAGGCAAGGGGGACACATGAACTTCTTGAGGAGCCGGTATGCATCCTTGAGGGACGAATCTTATGATGTGGCTTTAGGGGCCAAGATGTGACTTGGGCAGCACAGCATGACCTTGAGGATCTTGTTGAGGCCTTGAGGGCCAAGGTGTGACTTAGATGGCACGATGTGACCTTATAGCGGCCTTGAGGGCTAAGATGCAGTCCAATTGCGATAATGTGGCCTTGAGAGCTGAGGTGCTACCTTGACTGCAGTGATGTGACCTTGAGGGCTGTGGTGTGGCCTTGAGGGTCGATGTGCGACTTATATGGCACAATGCGACCTTGAGGATCATGGTGCGGCCTTGAGGGCTGATGTGTAACTTAGACAGCCTGGTGCGGCCTTGAGGGCTGTGGTGCAGCCTACCAAATGCTATAGGTGATGATAGCAGTGGCAATGGTAGATGACTGTTAGCCAAGGATGGAAGTCGCCACACGAAAGTAAATGCCACAGGTGTGGTGAAGTCGCAGGCTGAGGATGACAGCAGTATGGTATAGATGGCCAGGGATACAGACAAGGCAGTCTTAGGACACAAACTGGCAGGATACCGGCAGACAGAGACTCTGACAGGCTTACAGGAACCAGCATTCACACAGGAAGTGTAAACTATCACTAGCAGTATGGCACCAGTCCAGACAGACTAAAGAAAGATCTTCCACCAATGAGCTGCAGGTGCACAGATTGATTGACAGCTGTGACACTGCACATCTATCCAGCAGAGCCAGCAGCACCCACGGTCGTCTGGCATCTTAGTCTCCTAGCAACTGTGGGTTCAGCATCCACATTGCCTGGTGACCGGGGAGGTTGTCAGACCCTGTGGCCAGAGGATACAACGTGAAGGTAACAAGCTGTGATGGCAGCTTGAGACAACATGCTGGCCCCAGATAATAATGACTAGGCTGGAACTGGTAATGGCTGGGCTAGGACGGCTAGTATATCCTGGTATCCAGGACCTGCTGGGACCTGCAGTGACTCATAGAAAAATGCTAAAAAAAATTCTAAAAATAAAAAAAACACAACATACCCAAGCAGTCTTTGGCTGCCAGGGCTTGCTGAAACCTGTAGTGCCACATATTGAAATGTTATTTGTGGACCTTTATACATTTTTGGCCACAAAACACAAACTGCACATGAGCAGTGGGAGGAGCCCAAGGGCTATCGGTATGGGACTGCTTTTCTTTTTGTTTGGTAAATTCAGACCTACATTTACTTTACATAGTTTGACCAGGCCAGCCTTTTTAAGCCTGATGCTGGTTGCGGCTTTTGCAGGGAGGCTCTACACTGCTCATGCAGCAATGAGTGCTGATAATTATATTACTATTGAGGGTTAGAATAGTTATTTATTTATCTATTTAGTTAAATATCAGTTATTGCCATCAAGTTGATCATGACTGGCACCTCAAGTATCATATTATGATGCATTTTAAACACGTCTTAGTGCATATACATTTAATATAGTATTTTGCATTGCACATATCTAAGGCTAGTGCTTAGCACCAACTAATGACAGCAGGGGCATGAGTGTGGGGCCCATAGACATTTGTGGCCAGTGGTGCCTTACTTCTTGTAGCCATCATCAGCAGGCATAGCAGTGGCACCCCAGGGTAGCTCAATTGCATGGGTACCCCACTGTGTCAACCTTTTCATGAAAAGGTCAACTTTGTTCCTCAGCTAGGACTTGGCTTGTCACCGTGACCTATGATGCTATCTTTGCTTTCTCCAGCTTCTGACTAATTTACAAAGAGCCCTGTATGCCACCAGGAGTTAGGTTTATAACTTCTTATTTGCTTGACATGCCGTCTTTCTTCCTTCCAGCACTGCTTCTCTTCTTCCTTCCAGCACTTTTGGTGTCTTAATTTAGGAGCTCTTTACTGCTCCTTTTTTCCTGAAAAACTGCACCCGCTCCACTCATGCCAGCTAACATAAGAAAAGTATATTTTCATCTTTAGGCAGCAGACTCAGGAAAGGAGATTCTGCTTGGCATTTTGATACATTATTGGTGCCTCACTTCCATACCTGTGATGCCATGTTTTCTGGTTCCAGCAACCATTACTGAAGAACTGATGCAATTGGATATTTCTAAATTGTCTCCACAGTAGTGAGAATACAAATTAAACAATAACCTGTGCCTCTCTTGTGGTTATCTAGGTCAAATGGTGACTGAATATGCCAACAAGTTTGGAAACTTCAAAGCCTAGGAAGTAATGGAGAGACTCTTCTAGGTGCCTTTTGTTACTCTCCATCTCTGTAAACTTCACCTCAATTTCCCACTTTGGTGTCTTCCCATTATCATTATACATTTTTTTAAACCTCTGCCTTTCTTCACTCTGGGACTGCAGTAAATGTTTTGGTTCTTCTCTTGTCCAGAAGTTTGGTATACAAACCGAACCACTCTATTCTCATGTATGTCTTCTGTATTTGGATGGGACAACGTCACAAAAAGTTATATCGTTCTTAAAACCCTACCAATTACAATCTACGTAGGAGCCCTTCACCTGTAGAAGGTTGTCTTAATAAAATCATAATTCCTGTAATCCTAGGCCTACCCTGGCTTTAGCTTCATACACCAAACTTAGTCTAAAAGATAATACAGGTTTTATCTTGGGGGGCCACATTTTCTCACCAGTGTCTCAGCATAGTGATATTTTGTGGCTTCAATACAGTCTGTATACCTAATGTGTCATGATCGCCACAGTACATGGCATTCTCTGACATCTTCTGCAAACAACAAGTCGAGAAAACTTCCCCTCATAGACCTTGAGACTGAGCTATTGACCAAATTCCTGGAATAGAGCCTACATGAGCAAGTATGTATCCACTATCTATTACTGAAATTTAAGCCATGTTTGATTACATGAAATAATTTTTTTCTAACATGGATTTATAAAAGAATATTCTACTCAAGTTTCTTCCTTGTTGGAGAAAAAAGGATGAACTTTGTTCTTGTATTAACTTCTGAGGACACAGTCAAATATAACTGTTTTGATCGCATCAAGGAAGTAAGAATTTAACTGAACTTTATTTACATGGTGCATACAACCTAGTCTGCATCAGACCTGAGATTAATAGAAGACCACATTTAATATGGGAGAGGGGCATTGCTTTGTGATACCAGTGCATCCGCAGTATTCTAAAGTTTTATGAAGAGATCTTCTGTACAAATGTGCTGTGGTTTATCTGGATGCCATCTTAATTGTTTTTTTTACAGAAAAATTACCTATTTTAATAAACTTTCTTTCCTTTACTTCCTTTTTGAACAAACTGCATCAGACTTTTTTGGTTACATCCTGTCTGATAATGGAGTGCAAATGGAGCCAGAAAATATCATGGCAATTCAGGAATGACGTTAGCCATTGGGTCTGAAAGATATCCAATACTTTCTCAGTTATGTAGGATATAGAATTCATCAAAGAGGTACTCCTCTGTAATCACTGCCATTACTGATTTCACTCTTAAGGGGCTATACCCAGAACTATAACAGTTTGCAAAATTAAGCCTTTCTTTCAACTCCCATGTTCAATCAACTAGACATCTCCTCTCTTTTTTCCTGGAAATGGATGCATCATCCTTTGTTGTTGGGGTAGTTTTCTCCTAGTGTCAACCATCTGGTAAACTCCATCCTTTGGATTTTTTTTCCAAAATTGATCTCCTGCTGGGAAGAAATTATGGGATTGGACATAAGGCAGTTAGTAGTTAAGCTAGTTTTGCCCATTTTGGAGGAGATTGTATTCACTACAACCTTCTACATGGATCATAAAATCTACTCTCTTTTCAGTCTGCTCAATGTTTAAACCTCTGTCACGTGAGATAGGCAACCCTTTTTTTCCTGTTTCAATCATTTGTTACTTTCTATCCTTGGCCAAACAGGGGAGGCAAGCATCATCTCTTGATCTTTTGATTTCACTGATACTGAAGACCCCTATAACATTAAGTGAAAACTGGAGCCAGGTTTTGTAGTATTAGCCCGCATGATCCAGAAAACTCTTCCTTCTCCTTCGGGAATGTCTTTTGTAACTCCCAAACTTCACAAAAACATATATTGGGCTCAGTGATCTAATTTTTCTGGACATGTGAGGCTCGAAAGCACAATAGAAATCCTATCAAGGAACTTATGTATCATGTGACATTTAGGAATTAATTTCTTCCTACACCACATGTACTCAGCACAAGTCTGGACCTCAAAAACCTTTAAAAGTTAGACCTATTTTACCACTCCCTATTCCTGATAGATTATTTAACCATGTTCTTTTCCAAAATTCACTAATAATGACACAAATTAGATTGCGGTTGATAGCTTTTCTAAAATAGCTTTCTATGTAACTCTGAAGGCAATGCTTTCTGCCACTTCATGGGTGTTGTAAGGAAATTAATTACATTGGATTGGGGCAATCAATTCAGATTTTGGAGAGCTTTAAATATGGGAATCATACTTTTTTTTTACAGCTTTCTCAATCCAATGGACAGAGAGGGTCAACTAAGATTTGGAGAAATTTCTAAAAATGCATATATCCATAATTCAAGATGATTGAATATATCTTTTACCCTGGACAGAACTCACTCATAATTATCATTACCATTAGTCAACAGCCAACACTTCATTTTTAATTGCATATGGAATGCATCTAAAGTTACATATTCCCTCATCATTTCCATCAACAGAACTCCCTGCTGTTAATTCTCTCAGACAAGATTTTTCTTGTATCTAGACTCAGGTTAAGGATAACCTTTTCAAAGCTTCTAGTCCTGGAATGTTCCAAACCTCAGTCAAGTGGACAAGGTCTAGCTATCAACTCACCATTTTTGAGGGAAAGCACAGAGCATGATATTTGCTCCTTGATTTGTTTGACCTTTGAAGATCTTGCAAATAGTCAATACTCTTGACTTCCAATTAGAAATCCCAAGATCTTTACAATTTTAAAATGTATTCCATATTTTTCCATTAAAACTATTAGTGCTGAATTATTTTTCTTTTTTCATTCTTCTGTTAAGGTACAGGAGCAAGAAGAATTTGAGGTCAACAAGATTCTGAATTCTTACAGTAGATTTCTCATGCACTCTCTACTCCCTTATTGACTGGAAGGGCTTCAGCTCAGAGGAACAGTCTTAGGTAGTCTTCAGATGGTCATACTCTACATTTGCTTCAGGAATTTCAGAGGAACTATCCTGACAAATAATTTATGGGGTGTTTGGTGCACATCTCTAAGAGAGGCACCACGGGGCCAAAAGTTTCTTATTGAGAAAATCAACAAAAATTATTAAATTAAGTAAATTGTGCTTACCTGTCATCCTTAGGTTCAGTTATGTGCTGGGGGACAGGGTTGTACTTCTGTTTATCAACATATTTTATGGTTGGAAGCCACCAGCAGGGGCGTATCTATAATGGGTGCAGGGTGTGCGGGCCACGCGGGCCCTTGGGTCCAGGGGGGCCCCGCACACCCTGCACCCAGAATATTACTTATCTCTCTGGAGTCCCACATTGGTGGGGGTCCGGTACTGTAAAAATTACTGGAAAATGGCCGCCGCTGCCATTTTCTCGTCATTTGAGCATGCGCAGTACAGGGGAAAATGGCCGCTGTGGCCATTTTCCTGGTGACCTGCGCACACTCTATAGACTCCGGGCACACTCTAGTGCCCAGAGTCTATAACTCCGGCACTGGCCACGCACAGCTCAGTGCGCTGCTGGCCACCGGAGAGAGAGGAGGGGGTCCATGTCATGGGCCCCCTCCTCTCAAGAAATGCCCTGGCGACCAGCACTGGTTTTGCCTCTCACGTGCACTATAAATAACTACATTTGGTCCTGGACTAACAATCTATGGTGCTTCTGCAAGTGTTCTGCTAAACTTAGTTTGGACCTTACTTCTATGCATAGCTATGGTAGAGGCACAGAGGACAATTATTCCTTTAGAAAACAATCAATAAAACAGTGAAAAAAAAAAAGATTATAGGTTACAACCATTAATTAATTTTTTTTTTATGATACTGTCCCTTTAATTGCCCTATTCTTTAAATGAACTACAATATTTTTAGTAGAATTTTTAAAATGTGTTATTTAAACTTGGTTATTGGTCTAACCCTTCAATAATGTACTGAGGGCCTGATTCAGACCCGCTCGCAAGCGCTATGCGCTCCCAAGTGGGCCGATGGCCGGGCAGTGTGTGAGCTCTGGAGCGAGCGAGAAATCACTCACTCCGGGGCTCGCAAAAAAACGGGGCAGCTGTCGATGTTGATCGACAGCTCGCCCCATTTTGTAGGCGGGGAGGGGGGGTGGCTGGCCAAATGGAGGCGTTCCCGAAGGAATGCCTGCCGTTTGAGGGCAGCCCTATTGACATCACTCGTGATGTCAGTAGTTGAGCTTCCTGCTCTATTAGAGCAGGAAGCTCACTGAGGCTTGCGGGAACGAGACCCTACCACAAGGGTCTTGTCGCAAGCCCGATGGTCGCGACCATCACCTGGCCGCTCGCAAAAGCTGTGGGTGGTCACCCACAGCTTAGCGAGCGGCCTGGAGGCCACCCAAAAAAATAAACAGGCCGCCCAGATTCAGGGCGAACGCTCACAAAGAGCGTCTGGCTCTGAATCAGGGCCAGTGCCCAAAGTACAGCCATACTGTTGACAATAAGAAGGAATTATTGTAGCTAGCTGATGTCTTAATCTCTTTCATATATGAGTATTAAAAAAGACAAAAGTTAAATCGCTGATATGCAAAGGTAATATTCTTTACCCTCTTTACCACTCATAGCAAAATCAGACCATCCTATTGTAAGCTTTACAGAAAAAATGGGTTAAAATGACAAGACAAAGCAATCCCTAGGGCAGTATGTCTGGTGTTTGGAATCATAATTAGTCAACTTGATGCATTGTTCACTATTTACACAGGATAGGAGCAATGTTCATCATGAGATGTATTGTCACAATGTCAAGATGCTCAGCAGGAATCCTCTGCAGTGGGAGTGCTGCCAGTACTCTGCAGCTCAGGTACAGAGAAAGAATTTCACCCAATTATACACAAATGAATAACTGCTGTATGGATTATATATTAAGTGGTAAAAAAAATTACATTTGCTTTGTGCCCACACTGACAGAAGACCAAACGGATGTGAAATATTATGCAGCCAGGCCCAATTGCACAATTTGTGAAGTGCCTGGCCATATACCGCACTAGCGTCAGACCCCATAACTCTCTACAGAGCAGAGTGGTTTCTCGGGAGGATGGACTCGAAGGGAAGCAGTCACCATGTCAACATTCAAAATGTTGACATTCATAATGTCATCACCATAATATTGACAGTTATCAAATATCTAAATTGTTGAAATATCAAAATGCAACATGTCAATATCTGCAGAAAGTCATGTTCACAATATACTGTAGACATCTGAAATGTATGTTGGAAATATGTGTGTTCAGGTTTGTAGGTGTAGTTGAATTCCAGTACAAACCAGCAGATGCCCTGAGACAACAAACAACCCAATTGCTTAACTAGTGGAGTGGTTTATGAATGTTATATGATATAGCCATACTCACTGTTTTACACTGGTTTGATGGAGCAGAACATAGTGGAGCAGAGTGATATACAAGTCACCAGCTGGTGAGTATATATGGTGACCGGGTAGTGGTACAGGGATGCTAGACGGTGTTGTAGGTAATGGTAATACCAGGGTCTCTCTGTAGTAAGTGACAAGATGACTCCATGCATGTGCAGTAGCTATGTCTGGTGGAAATCTTGGAACAGGGAATGAAGTCTCTCTGAAGGAACAAAATGTAGTGTGTGCAGTAGCACTCTTCATTTTCAACATCCCCTCTTGCCTCAAACTTCTCCATGTGACACAAACATTCAATCAAAGATTTTCTGCAGCAGCTTGTAAAAGAAAGAGAGTTAAGCACATAAGAAAACATCAACATGTCACGTGACTCTGATCCGATCTTCTTGGTAAATACATCAGCAAGAGTCTCCTCACTGACAACATGGACCATAACAATAGACTCTTGACCCACAGATTCAGAACTGTTGTCACTCTCACAATTCTTGATGTCTTCCTCACTTGTGAGCTTTAAATCTTGCAACATCTCTTTGCCTATCTTGGATTTCAATTCACACCAACCACACATTAACTTTGATTTCTGGATATCTTGATGCTTACTGAATGCAATATTTGCAAATATCTCATCATACTTCTTAAGCGGCTTGCTGTCATACTTCTTAGGTTGTTTGCCGATATTTGATCTTACAGGAGACTTTTTCTGTTGTTGAACTTCCATATTGGTAGCCTTTGGTTCAGGTACATCTCAAGCTGCTTTCATGTCCAGCGACAAATACTTGTTGCATATTAACTTCCAGCCTTTCTATAACTTATGCTGTTATTTGAATATAACACCTCTTGACTTGACAACCTCTCCGGTACTTGGATTTCATAATCTGAAGCATTTATTTTCATGGCAATAGCCAAGCATGATGCACTTAACTGATTTTGAATCCAGCTTGCATCTTCTTTCTATTGGTACAGATATGCCCAGCTATATCCTTGCCGCTGGCATGGCAAATCTTGCCAAGCATAGCATGAGACGTGCACCCGTGAGCAGATATGTGCACTGCATATGCGCCCGTGTCTCCATAGGAATGCATGGTGCAATCACAGTGCGTGCCATAGCATACCGTAGCGAATGCAGGCTAGGGGAATCACAGTGCATGCCATAGCATACCATAGCATATACAGGCACGGGGAATTGCATGGCACGATGTGTGCGCATGTTTGTGGCGCGATCAGGCACAATGTAACTGGATGCATCTGTATATGGCTGTACTTCCAAAAGTTCTGAGATGAGTTACACTTTGTTTTCTTTTTGACCAAGCTTCAATAGGTGTTGTATCTTTTAGGGTAACTGTAGGAGAATGATTTTTTAGATAAACTGCTGTGGACATGGATTCTGCTCAAAACTGTTTGTCTAGGCTTGCATCTTTTAGCATAAATCTTACTTGTTGACTTACACCATTTTGCTCAGGAGTATAGGCAATGGTCAAATGATTCTCTATTCCATAATTTCACAAGAATAACTCCACCACTCTGTTTAGGTATACTCCACAATTATCAGATTTCAAGGTCTTGAGTTGTGACTGGTATGATTCTCTACAAGTCTTTTGTAGTCCGCAATATTCTTTGCCACTTTAGATTTCTCACTGATGAAATACATGTGTGTCATTCTTGTGATGTTATCTATAAATTTCGCAATGTATCTATATCCACTAACTGACTTTACTTCTATTAGACCACACACATCTGTATACACTGTCTCAAGTGCTGCTGTAGCTTTGCTTGTTGATTTGGGTTATCGCTGAAGAGTTTGTATTCCTACTATACAGCTCTCACATATGGGTTTCTCTTAATCACTCACTGACATTCATGTGACCATCCCATTCTGTAGCTGTTGAACAATGTTGTATCCAAGATGTACAAATCTTCTGTTCCAGAGTTCCAGTGACTGTGACTCAATTGTCATCATCACATAACAGTGTTGTGTATCAAGGACAAACATTTGCTGACCCCTTGTGCCTGTAGCTATAACAGTCCCTCTTATGTTTCGCACAATACACTTTCCTAGTGAAGTGAACTCTGTGGTCTCTCATCCAGCACAATTATACTGTATCTATAAGATTTATTTCCATTTCTGGTACATAAGGCACATCTTGGATTAAAGTTACTATAACCCTAGTCCCAACCTTTAGGTAGGCTTTAATTGTTCCTACTTTTGTAGCTGTAAGCACTTGATTGCCAATCCCTTTAATTGTGATATGTTAGTTGCGACTAACTTGGAGAACCAATCCTTATTACAGCTGTAATGCCTTGTTGCACCTGAATCAATTAACCAACTATCTTTTCTGTGGTTATCTGTAACATTCACTGCTGATTCATCTTTGCCATTGCATTTCTTGCTTTGTATAGGAGTCACACTCTATTGCTTGCACTGGCTTTAGAAACTGTCAGCTGCGGGCTGCAGGCCTACGGCTGTCAGTCTGAATGTGTGGGGTGACTGGGTCTGCTTTCATTGGATAAGCCTGCCCGGCCGGCACGCCCCCTTTTCCTGTCCAGCCTGCCCCCCCTTTGCCCGGCTGGCCCACTCTCCTTGTTTGGGATCTGATGGAGAGAATGAAGGACACAGCACACACAGGTCAGGCATACAGTACTGGTGGTGGCGTGGTGCACTTAAAAGAGCTGCGGGCTTGTCCCAGCCGGTTCCCATGGCTCTGTGCTGCACACCAGCACTGCCCACCCATATAATCAATATCTCTGGTCGCGGGTGGGCGGTGCTAGTACTATTAGAGTCAATCATATCTTCATGATTTACATTTGGCCTGCCGTCCATCCTGCCTCCTCTCCTCTGGTGGGAATGAGACAGCGCGATTACATCATCATATGCCTGTCTCTCCCCATGTGTATAGAGGAGCCGCCCTGAGATGACACATTCCACACGGATGCTGCTTGTGTGTGATGGTGACACATGACACTGGTGAGTAGGATAACACTGTGCATTCTCTCTGCTTCCACTGCCCCTCCCTCCCCACTGCATGTTCTCAATTTTCCCACTGCCTCCCTCTCCACTGTGTATTCCCACTGCCCCCCTCTCCACTGTGTATTCCCACTGCCCCACTCTCCACTGTGTATTCCCATTGCCACCCTCTCCACTGTGTTTTCCCACTGGCCCCCACTCCACTGTGTATTCCCACTGCCCCCTCCCCACTGTGTATTCCCACTGCCCCCCTCCCCACTGTGTATTCCCCCTCCCCACTGTGTGTTTTTCTCCATTTTCTCACTGCCCCCTCCACACTGTGTGTTCACCCTGGCCCCCTTCCCACTGTGTTCTCCATTTTCCCACTGTCCCCCTCCACACAGTGTGTTCACCCTTCCCCCACTGCCCTCCCTCCCCACTGTGTGTACTCTATTCTCCCACTGCCCCCCTACCTCCCGAGTCTGCACTGTGTCACCCTGATCTCAATGCCCCCCTTCCCACTGTGTTCACCCTGCTCCCACTTGTCCTCCAACCCCCACCATACACTGTATGTGTTCACCTTGCTCCCACTGACCCTGCATATGTTGCATACGCTTGGTCCTTTTTACTAATCTTTATATAGATATATATCATACACAGATATATATATATATATATTAGGGATGAGCGGGTTCGGTTCCCTGAGAACCGAACCCACCCGAACTTCGGGGATCCGGGGCGATCCGAGCCCAAGCTCGGATCTCCCTGTCTGCCCCGGATCCCTCTCCCGAGGCAAAACCTCGAGATCTGCTGTCGGATCTCGAGGTTTTGCCTCGAGCGGCCATTTAAAAAAAAATGCCTTTGCCTTTAATGGGCAAAGTGCTGATTGGCTGACAGAGCCGTCTGTCACGGCTCTCAGCCAATCAGCATTATGGTGCTCATTTGCATGTAGCACGGACTCGTGAGATCCGTGCTACATGAATCTGTGTGATTGACAGTGACACAGAGCACAGATGGGTCAGTGAGACCCGTCTGTGCTGCTGTGTATTTCAATGACACAGATGCACGCACGGACCAGGAGATCCGTGCTACTTGCATCTGTGTCATTGACACAGAGCACTAACGGGTCCGTGAGACCCGTCTGTGCTGCTGTGGTAAATAAAAAAAAAAAAACCTGTGTAAAAAGAGAAAAAAATGGCGTCCTCCCCCCCAAAAAAAGAGCAACCAGCCCCGGGCATTAGTGACCCAGTGCTGGGTGTGCTTAAATACAGGGGACAAACGACATAGGGGTCCCCTGTACTTAAACACAACCAGCACCGGGCTAGTCAGAACCAGAGCTGGTTGCCAAAATACGGGGGACAAACGACGTAGGGGTCCCCCGTATTCTGCGCAACCAGCTCTGGGCTCTGATCCGGTCCTGGTTCTGGAAATACAGGGGAAAAATATGAGTAGGGTTCCCCTGTATGTTCCAGAACCAGCACTGGACTTTTTCTAGCGGGGGGCTGATGCCACAGCCAGGGGAGCCCTTTCACCGGGCCCCCCAGCCGCAGCATCAGCCCTGACCGCTAGTCAGCCCAGGCCGGGGATCCCTGGAGAGCTGGGGACCCCCCCAATAAAGGGGTCACCCTCTCCAGGGCACCCCAGGCCCAGGCTGATAGCCCGGGGCTATCCCTGCCACCCCTGGTGGCGGTGGGTGGCGGGTTGATTGTGTGGTGTGGTGTAAATAAAGAATATCAAACATTGTCTTTACAAGTAGAACTGCAAGTCCCAGCAAGCCTGCCCCGCATGCTGGTACTTGGAGAACCACAAGTACCAGCATGCAGGGCATTAAGGGCCCACTAGTACCTGTAGTTCACCTGTAAAAAAATGTTTAAAAAAAACACAGGACACACACACCGTGACAGTATAAGTTTATTAAACATACATACACACACACACACACACACACATGTACACATACTCACCTATGTAACCCTGTAGCATCGGTCCACTTGTCCGGTAAAGTATCCATAGGGGACCTGTGAAAAAAAACATACTCACCATCTCCTATGCGAGGTTCTGTCCTCTTCGTTCCAAAGTAGGCATCCCCGGACTTGGCAAAAAAAAAAAACGAAAACGCGATCCACGAACTTAGTACCGTTCTATAGAACGGTACTTCCCGAATGAGAGCTTAGCGGCGGGGTATCACCATGGAAACCCCGCTGCTAAGCGTTCATTGGCTGAGAGAGGCCATCTCCCGTCTCTCTCAGCCAATGAACGGCTCCCTCCATTGTAGTCAATGCTGGGAGCCGCAAGGTTATTAAAGTTTACCCTGCGGTTCCCACCATTGACTACAATGGAGGGAGCCGTTCATTGGCTGAGAGACGGGAGATGACCTCTCTCAGCCAATGAACGCTTAGCAGCGGGGTTTCCATGGTGATACCCCGCCGCTAAGCTCTCATTCGGGAAGTACCGTTCTATAGAACGGTACTAAGTTCGTGGATCGCGTTTTCGTTTTTTTTTTTTGCCAAGTCCGGGGATGCCTACTTTGGAACGAAGAGGACAGAACCTCGCATAGGAGATGGTGAGTATGTTTTTTTTCACAGGTCCCCTAGGGATACTTTACCGGACAAGTGGACCGATGCTACAGGTTACATAGGTGAGTATGTGTACATGTGTGTGTGTGTATGTATGTTTAATAAACTTATACTGTCACGGTGTGTGTGTCCTGTGTTTTTTTAAACATTTTTTTTACAGGTGAACTACAGGTACTAGTGGGCCCTTAATGCCCTGCATGCTGGTACTTGTGGTTCTCCAAGTACCAGCATGCGGGGCAGGCTAGCTGGGACTTGCAGTTCTACTTGTAAAGACAATGTTTGATATTCTTTATTTACACCACACCACACAATCAACCCGCCACCCACCGCCACCAGGGGTGGCGGGGATAGCCCCGGGCTATCAGCCTGGGCCTGGGGTGCCCTGGAGAGGGTGACCCCTTTATTGGGGGGGTCCCCAGCTCTCCAGGGATCCCCGGCCTGGGCTGACTAGCGGTCAGGGTTGATGCTGCGGCTGGGGGGCCCGGTGAAAGGGCTCCCCTGGCTGTGGCATCAGCCCCCCGCTAGAAAAAGTCCAGTGCTGGTTCTGGAACATACAGGGGAACCCTACTCATTTTTTGTCCCCTATATTTCCAGAACCAGGACCAGATCAGAGCCCAGAGCTGGTTGCGCAGAATACAGGGGACCCCTACGTCGTTTGTCCCCCGTATTTTGGCAACCAGCGCTGGTTCTGACTAGCCCGGTGCTGGTTGTGCTTAAGTACAGGGGACCCCTACGTCGTTTGTCCCCTGTATTTAAGCACACCCAGCACTGGGTTACTAATGCCCGGGGCTGGTTGCTCTTTTTTGGGGGGGTGCACGCCATTTTTTTCTTTTTTTACACAGGTTTTTTTTTTTTTTTTTACCACAGCAGCACAGACGGGTCTCACGGACCTGTCATTGCTCTGTGCCAATCACACAGATGCATGTAGCACGGATCTCCCGGGTTCGTGCTACATGCAAATGGGCACCATAACGCTGATTGGCTTCCTGTCTGCCACTGCAGTGCCACTCCTAGATGGGCCACGTGTTTGTGCCGCCCCCTTGTGTCGCTTAGCATAGTCATCCAGCTTCCTCGGTACAACCTTTTGGCCTAAAAACAATATTGTGAGGTGTGAGGTGTTCAGAATAGAGTGGAAATGAGTGGAAATTAATGTTATTGGGGTTATTAATAGCGTAGGAACAAAAAAAGGCCCATTTATGTGATTTTAGCGGGTTTTTTTTATTTTTTAAGAAAAAATCCAGATCCAAAACACAAAACCCAGAACCCAAAACACGGAAGGGTGGTTTTGGCAAAACCAATCCAGATCCAAAACACGAAGAAAGATCCAGATCCAAAACCAAAACACAAAACACGAAAAGTGTCCGGTGCACACCCCTAATATATATATATATATATATATATTATATTTTTATTTATGTACTGGGGTTTTGTTATTGTATTGGCATTGTATTTGCATAAGGGGCACTACTGCTGTGGGCATTGTATAAGGGGCACTACTACTGTGGGCATTGTGTATAAGGGGCACAAATGTGGGCATTGTGTAAAAAGAGCACTGTTGTTTGTCATACATGAATAAGGGATACTACTATATGGTGTAATGTGAATCAGGTGAATCAAGATTAGATTGTACAACTGAGTGGTGTAATTTGAATTGGGAATACAATTGTGTGACCACAGCTCTTGTACTTATTTTGTGGATTTATATATGATTCAGGTGGTTCTTCCCCTGTTTTTACCATTAAGGTTTAACATTTTTTTATATTAAATATATCAAATCAATATTCTATTTGCGCTTTCTTCTACACTATTTTTTGCTTGGGTTTATCCCATTAGAGTGGCTAGTCACCACTCAGAGAGCAGCAGTAGAATATTCTTTACTGTTAATCACAGCGCCCTTACTGTTCGTGTTTTGTATGACATGTGAAATGTTGACATTCTAAAGTATGCCAACATTAAGGTTATGCTACAGGGTTAGGGTTAGGCTGCTGGGTGGGGGGGGGGTAGTGTAAGACAGTGGGAGGAGGGTTAGGGTTAGACTGCGGGAATAGGTTTAGGGTAAGGTTTAGGTTTAGGGGTCAGTGTATTCACCAACTAAACCACACGATCAGATGACTATGATGGAACTCCCCCTCAGCTGACACAGCTGGACCAGAAGACACAACTGCACGGCCGGAGCTGGAACACAGGTAAGTCAGTGCTGCTTGACTGGAACCCACTTTTTGTGAACATTTCACCAGTGTCTATATGATGAATGTCAAAATGGTCATTGTTGACATGCTAAACATTGTTGCCATTAGGATCATTAGGACCATGTTGACATTCTCATATCAACATTATGAATGTTGACATGATGAATGTCAACAAACATACCAAACCCAGGCTGGAATTGTCCCATAATGATTGTAGGTCTGCAGTGGTGCTAATTACTTTACTGTGTCCTTCTATTCCACTTCCTAGTACAATGGAGATATAACAGTGGAGAAAATAGTGAATAAAAAAAATATGTTAAATGGAACGTACAGAGGGCCTGATTCAGAGACGCTCGTAAGCAGCCGCTCATTCGCTCCGAGCGATGTTCACACATCTGCGCATGCGTATGGGTCGTAATGCGCATGCGCCAACCAGTCAATGCGGTCGGAAAACGTGTGTTCGCAAGATTGCGAGTGCCTGCTATTTTGAGTGACAGGATGAGGCGTTTGTGAGTGGTAACAGGGGAAGGTGCTTGAAAACGGGGAGTGGAGATCCGAACGCAGGTGTGCCAAACGGTCAAAACGGGCGTTTTAAGGGTGTGCATAATTAACAAAGCAGCGTCATCGACCACGTCACTTGGTTGTTTCTTAGCCTGAACTGTTCGCATGATTGCGGTAGGAAAATCCAACCACAAGCACTGCGAGCAGTTCAGACGCCTTTCGATGTACTCGATTAATCTAATAAATAGCGGAGATGACGTATGATGCGAGCGGCCAGGGGGCGTCTTTACAAAACAGACCGCAAAGAGCGAGCGCTCAATTTAAATAGCCGGCCCCTTTTTCTGAACGAGCGAGCGCAAATAGCATCTGGCTCTGAATCAGGCCCAGAGTATACAAACAGGAAATCTAACTGACACCATTTTGGATAAGCCCAAAGTGCCAAAATATAATAAATTATTATTGATTATGTATTCACATGTCCCTTGTCAGAATACTAACAGTATGACAACTACTAAAATATGTGCACTGTTACAATTCATACCAGCAAAGGCAATACATATGAGATTAATTGATTGTGATGTGTAATGAAAAGTACAACTTAAAATACACTCATAACAACTTGGATTAGTTGCTATATGCTTAGGGCTGTAAGTGAGCCATATAAAATACTGGGCCAAATGTAATAGGGTGAGAGTTTAGAAACTGAGGCCCTCATTCAGAGCCGTACGCTCTGAGCAGAGCGCTCGCTCTGAATGAGGGCCGCCCTCCATAAAAATGGAGCATCCTCCTGGACGCTCGTATAGCTGTGGGTCACCACCCACAGCCTATACGAGCGTGCAGTTTGATGGCCGCGATGGTCGTGACCATCGCGACCATCGAAACTGCGAGCCGGAGCCTGCGGTTGAGGTTTTCAACCGCAAGCCCCGGAGTGATTTTGGCTCTATCAGAGCCAAAATCACTCCCACTGACATCACTAGTGATGTCAGTGGACCGGCTTCTGACGGGAGGCGTTCCCGTGGGAACGCCCCCGTCAGGGAGGCACTCCTCCGGCACACCCACCAAAGGGGGCGTGCTGTCAATCAACATCGACAGCACGCCCCCTTTGATCAGACACAACGAGCGAAGGACTTTCCTTCGCTCGTCGCGTCTGGCGCATGCGCACGACGGAGCTCCCTCCGTCGTGCGCATGCTCAGTGCAGAACATCGACCCACTTGCGAGCGGACAGCCGCTCGCGAGTGGGTCTGAATCAGGGCCTGAGACTTTTCTTACACTTTAAACTCAGCCAATGTAATAGAGTCTGAGAACATGCAAGCTCTCACAATATAAACTCTCATCCAGATGTTTTCCCATTTTGAAAATACAATTCGACCAATGTAATAGTGTGAGAGTTTACTGCTAAACGCTCACATTTTCTAAACTCTCACCCTGTTACATTTGGCCCACTGGCTATAACGATGGTAACATTTTCAAGTGAACAAGCAAGACATTTGGGAACAAATTACTTCACTGAAATATTTTTTGCTTTCTTTTTGAAACTAACATAACTTTCTTTTTGAAACTTACATAATAAATGTACTAACCCCTAAAGGTGCATACACACACAACGATTTTTTGAACGATTATCGTTAAACGATATTGTCTAACGATAATCGTTTGAAAAAATCGTTCACTTTCTGAGTCAAACGATGAACGATTATTGTTCATGCGCATTTCACGTTTGTAATTTGTAGTTTGTAGTTCAGTCAGACTTGTCAACTCAACGATTTTCATTAGTTAAATAAGTTAAAGTTAATAAGCAATAATCGTTTGTAGTTCATAAAAATCGTTCATTACATTTAAATAAACATAGTAAATGAACAACTTTAGTAAACGATTTTAGTTCATTTTTTCAAGGTAGAAAATCGTTTACTAAAATCGTTCATTAATTCAATCGTTGTGTGTGTATGCAGCTTTAGTAATTGGAGATAACAATCATATTACAGATATACTGTACCACCACCACTATTCTACTTTTATATAGAGGATGTAATGTAATTGCATGGAGTTTTACAAAACTGTTCTTTATTAATCCCTTAATCTGCATACACACACAACGATTTTTTTAATGAACGATTTTAGTAAACGATTTTTTCCCTTGAAAAAATTTATTAAAATCGTTTACTAAAGTTGTTCATTTACTAAATGTCATGAACGATTTTTATGAACTACAAACGATTTTTGCATATTCCCTTAATGAAAATCGTTGAGTTGACAAGTCAGACTGAACGACAAACTTCAAACGACAAACTACAAACGTGAACGCGCATGAACGATAATCGTTCATCGTTTGACTCAGAAAGTGAACGATTTTTGCCATCAATTATCGTTAAACGATATCGTTTAACGATAATCATTAAAAAAATCGTTGTGTGTGTATGCAGCTTTAATATTATGTTTTGAGTATGCTATTGGTCATTTATAACCCTATTTAATAGTGAACATAATGTTAAAATATTATGCAGTAAAGATTAGCTTTTTTTGTAAGGAACTTTAGCTATTAAATTTGTTAAATTTAATTTATTCTACCTCTTATTTGCTTATTTGCTTAAAAACAATATACTATGACAATTATATTATATGATCTGCTATGCTTTTAAGCACTTCTAAATATGTTAGCGCTTTTTTTTATTAATTAATGTGTTTCACCTGCCCACTCATAATCATGTATAAAGTGGTTTCCTTGGGGACCGGGATGAGCAAAAGGAATTTTTGTAATTACACCATTTATTATGAAAGACAGTGGTGCACCATTCTATGCCACCTGAGTCTTGTCTATGTAAGACAATGATAAATGATCATTTGCATTGCAGAGATCAAGTGTTGATAGGGCAGGGTCACATGCTTTACATGACACCTGAGGAGATCATCAGTCGCATCCATGACTGGTGTGGCGACACTAGTCACCAGTAACTAGGTATCATGTCTGGCATTTGAACAAAAGATCATCATTGAGGCACTCCCAACTGATAATGGCTTCAATAACTATAGTGTTAACTAATGCTAAAAATACAATGTATACTTTAAAGGAATGTATTTTAAGAATGGTCAAATGACTTTCTGTAAGATTTAAAACACTTTTAAAGCAGCATTGACTACTTCATTGTTCTAAAAAACTTTATTCACTGTTATAGTAGTTTGCTTTTTGCTCCATTTTAGCCTATCTTGCCCTAACCTTAATGGGTGTTTTATATAAAACAAGTTAGAAAATCAATAAAACACAGTATATAAAAAAATAGAAAAACTATATCAATAAACAATGGCATGCTCATGATTACATTGAACGTCCATTAAATTACTGCCTAACTGAGACTCAAGGGAAATAATGCTCTGTCCGTGTTAAATGCCTAAACAATATTTTTCTAAACATGTTCAGAATACAAAGAAAAAGTGTTATATTGAATTCTCAGTCAGCCAACTGTACATGTCATATCTCCATCTGTAATCATAAACTATTCCCATCCTATGGTAATCTGTGACTGCAGATCCTTCTGCTGTTATTTCTTTTGCAACATTCTGATTTAATGTCACAGGAATATACAGTTAGCTTTCAGCAGAACATATGATTGACAGGTGAAGACTTGAACGGCAAGACTGTCACTTTCATGGCTGCACTTTTTTTTCCCAGGTTTTCCGCTGTCATTTGTGTCAGTGAGGAGGAACAAGCTCCTGTGGTACTGCCAAGCTCCTCTCTGTCAGGGGCCTGGGGACTGGACTAATTCATTGCACTGCACTTTAATTAAACTGCAGCAGAGTAGTTTCCCTGGTAAAGTAAGTGTGGGAAGAGAATGTGTGTCAAAAGAGACATGCCTCTTACTGTGCGCTCTTTATTGTTGCACCACAGTTAATGTATTGTGAGAATTCCCATGGAGCCACTGATAAACTGTATTATCAAGCTCCATAAAACAGGCAGTCTACCATTGCATGTTACTGTAGTTTGCAATTCCATTAATCCTCCTAATTTATTATATTATGGTCGTATATGAGGTCTCTTACATTTATTATTCCTCTTTCATCCGGGTAAACCTTCTCATTTTTATTCTTACATAGACCCTCTTATTATTTGTTGTGTCTGTTTGTGAAAATCTCTCAGCCATGGGCAGGCAAATAAAATTACTGGCCACGCAATATAAACTGCAACTGACATCTTTTTCTGCCATAAAAATTAAACAATATTATTTTACCTCGTTGGCTGGGTAACAATTGCCTCTCTGTGCAGACTTATTGAATTTTTATTTACTTATACTTCTTCCAGCAGCATTGTTTCTTGTATAGTTACTTGCTGCACTTAAAGCCTGTAAAGTCATAAATGTTTAAACCGCTATATTGGATTTTATAGTTTGACATTATATTGCAATTGCTATGTAATTGTTTATAAAAAAAATATACAACAAACACAAAGATATATTTCCCAGCCATGATGATAGATTCCATTATAATATGTTTCAACTTACAGACATTGGGGTTGATGTATCAAGCAATGAAAAGAGTGGATAAGGTGACTAGTGGGGAAGGTGTCCATAGCAACCAATCAGATTCTACATATCATTTTATAGAATACATTTGATAAATGCTACCTCAAAGCTGATTGGTTTCTATGGGCAACTTCTCCACTGGTCCCCTTCTCCAGTCTTTTCACTGCTTGATTCTACAAACTCCATTATTACGAATCAGACAGGCAAGGATGCTGCCTGCTAACATGGGACTACAGACAAGTCTAATCAGCAGGCTGAAAGTAAGGGCTTAGTAAAACATACATTTGTAATCACCAAAGCCCAGAATTGTATACTGTTGATTTATATTTGAGGCAACATTATGATGATGCCAACAGATTCATCATGGCATAGATTACCCTACGCATTTTGAGCCATCTGAGTTTTGCCTGTGAGCTACTGACTGCCAGTATAATGATTATGCTCTTCATTGTCATTTTTGTGTAAGGATTTATGATTGTAATTATAAAAAACACATTGGTTTATTACACTCTTCTAGATACTTTGCAAAGCACCATGCAGCTAGCCAATGAATTGTCTGCACAATTAAAGAGAGGGAGCTGGAAAGAGAATTTTGCAACTTCCACTCATTCGACAATGACTGCCTTCCAGCACAAATCCAGGGCCGGATTAAGGGCCACATGGACCTGGAGCTGAAAATGTTCAAGGGCCTATACTGAGGGGTTGGGTATGGGATGCTGGCAGTTGGGATCCCGGCTGTCAGAATTCCGACACCAGCGGCCTGACAGGGCTAGCATACCGACACTTGTTGTTCGAATTGCTAACCCTCTCCCTAACCCAAATCCTCCCTCTTTTGTGCCTAACCCTAACCTCCCATCCTAGTGCTTGAACCTAACCTCCCTCTCCCCGCACCCTAAACCTAACCCTTCCCCCTTAGTGCCTAACCTTAACCCTCCCCCTAGTGCTTAACCCTAACCCCTAAACCTAACCCTCCCCCCCACCCCGCTACTTACCTTCGGGATCCTAGTGGTCGAGATGCCGGCGCCGGTGTGAGAGGCATCGGGATTCCGGCACCGTTTGACAAGTACCATCATGCTGGTGTAGACTTGAGTGAGAAAGCAATGCCCAGATAATAGGATCTAGTGGGACTCACATTGGACTGTTGCTGTACTAGGTTTTTTTGTAAGCAAACATAAATGTAAGATTTAAGTTTGCTGTTCAAGATATTTTAGTTAATTAATCAAATCATGTCCAAAATTGCCAGGATGAAGTTGGTACATCCTAAAACGCAGGGGTATATGGGTCTTACTAATATTCGGGCTTTACTCACATGCAGCCTTCTTTAGATACATATCTGACAGAACACTAGAGGAGGAACAATTCTATCTACATACCTCTTTGGTGCACTAACATAAACCCCTTATTCCAAATCACATACATAGTTATCTATTCTTTAGGAACATATATGTGGCTTGAAACTGTGTATTAGCTAGACTTTTTTGTGCCCTGTGCCAGAGAGTGCATTGGCGCCCCCTCTCCCCATTTTTCAAATAGGAACATAAGACGAGCAAAAAGGTGAAGTGCCATGGCACAGGTCGCACCACCCTAGTTACGGCCCTGGCTAGGAAGGCAATAAATAGGAAATTTGAGAGGGATCTTACCCTTTCCAAGTATAGTCCTCTCTGGGATAATATTGATTTGACACTACTCTTAACGACCCATGATACTAAATCTGCAAATGTAAGGGAATTATTACTATCAGAGATGTTTTTATGCCGAAGGAATATTCTCTTTTCAACAATTATGAGATAAACCTACTAACGCATTTCTTACTGTTCCTTCAAACTTATCAGTTTATACTAGGGATGAGTGGGTTCGGTTCTCTGAGAACCGAACCCACCCGAACTTCGGGGATCCGGGGCGATCCGAGCCCAAGCTTGGATCTCCCTGTCTGCCCGGATCCCTCTCCCAAGGCAAAACGTCGAGATCTGCTGTCAGATCTCGAGGTTTTGCCTCGAGCGGTCATTTAAAAAAAATGCCTTTGCCTTTAATGGGCAAAGTGCTGTTTGGCTGACAGAGCCGTCTGTCACGGCTCTCAGCCAATCAGCATTATGGTGCTCATTTGCATGTAGCACGGACTCGTGAGATCTGTGCTACATGCATCTGTGTGATTGATAGTGACACAGAGCACAGATGGGTCAGTGAGACCCCTCTGTGCTGCTGTGTATTTCAATGACAGAGGCACGCACGGACCAGGAGATCCGTGCTACTTGCATCTGTGTCATTGACACAGAGCACTGACGGATCCGTGAGACCCGTCTGTGCTGCTGTTTTAAAAAAAGAAAACCTGTGTAAAAAAAAAGAAAAAAATGGCGTGCACCCCCCTAAAAAAGAACAACCAGCCCCGGATATTAGTGACCCAGTGCTGGGTGTGCTTAAATACAGGGGAAAAATGATGTAGGGGTCCCCTGTACTTAAGCACAATCAGCACCGGGCTAGTCAGAACCAGCGTTGGTTGCCAAAATACGGGGGACAAACGACATAGGGGTCCCCCGTATTCTGCGCAACCAGCTCTGGGCTCTGATCCGGTCCTGGTTCTTGAAATACAGGGGAAAAAAATGAGTAGGGTTCCCCTGTATGTTCCAGAACCAGCACTGGACTTTTTCTAGTGGGGGGCTGATGCCACAGCCAGGGAACCGCAGGGTAAACTTTAATAACCTTGCGGCTTCCACCATTGACTACAATGGAGAGAGCCGTTCATTGGCTGAGAGACGGGAGATGAGCTCTCTCAGCCAATGAATGCTTAGCAGCGGGGTTTCCATGGTGATACCCCGCCGCTAAGCTCTCATTCGAGAAGTACCGTTCTATAGAACGGTACTAAGTTCGTGGATTGGGTTTTCGTTTTTTATTTTTGCCAAGTCCGGGGACGCCTACTTTGGAACGAAGTGGACAGAACCTCGTATAGGAGATGGTGAGTATGTTTTTTTTCACAGGTCCCCTATGGATACTTTACCGGACAAGTGGACTGATGCTAAAGGGTTACATAGGTGAGTATGTGTACATGTGTGTGTGTGTATGTATGTTTAATAAACTTATACTGTCACGGTGTGTGTGTCCTGGTTTTTTTTTAAACATTTTTTTACAGGTGAACTACAGGTACTAGTGGGCCCTTAATGCCCTGCATGCTGGTACTTGTGGTTCTACAAGTACCAGCATGCGGGGCAGGCTTGCTGGGACTAGCAGTTCTACTTCTAAAGACAATGTTTGATATTATTTATTTACACCACACCGCACTATCAACCCGCCACCAGGGGTGGGGGGGATAGCCCCGGGCTATCAGCCTGGGCCTGGGGTGCCCTGGAGAGGGTGACCCCTTTATTGGGGGGGTCCCCAGCTTTCCAGGGATCCCCGGCCTGGGCTGACTAGCAGTCAGGGCTGATACTGCGGCTGGGGGGCCCGGTGAAAGGGCTCCCCTGGCTGTGGCATCAGCCCCCCACTAGAAAAAGTCCGGTGTTGGTTCTGGAACATACAGGGGAACCCTACTCATTTTTTTCCCCTGTATTTCAAGAACCAGGCCCGGATCAGAGCCCAGAGCTGGTTGCGCAGAATATGGGGGACCCCTACGTCATTTATCCCCCGTATTTAAGCACACCCAGCACTAGGTCACTAATGCCCGGAGCTATATGCTCTTTTTTGGGGGGCACACCATTTTTTTCTTTTTTTACACAGGTTTTTTTTTTTCTTTTTACCACAGCAGCACAGACGGGTCTCACTGATCTGTCATTGCTCTGTGCCAATCACACAGATGCATGTAGCACGGATCTCCCGGGTCCGTGCTACATGCAAATGGGCACCATAACGCTGATTGGCTTCCTGTCTGCCACTGCAGTGCCACTCCTAGATGGGCCACGTGTTTGTGCCGCCCACTTGTGTCACTTAGCATAGTCATCCAGCTACCTTGGTGCAACCTTTTGGCCTAAAAACAATATTGTGAGGTGTGAGGTGTTCAGAATAGAGTGGAAATTAATGTTATTGGGGTCATTAATAGCGTAGGAACAAAAAAAGGCCCATTTTATGTGATTTTAGCGTTTTTTTTTTAATTTTTTAAGAAAAAATCCAGATCCAAAACACAAAACCCAGAACCCAAAACATGGAAGGGTGGTTTTGGCAAAACCAATCCAGATCCAAAACACGAAGAAAGATCCGGATCCAAAACCAAAACACAAAATACAAAAAGTGGCTGGTGCACACCCCTAGTTTATACACAAAAAGAAATTCCCTCACATGTCCCTCACATGCATGGTTTTATAATACACTTCATGACTGCTAATAAATTTAGGATAAGATATCTATATCCAGATCTTATTATCAGTAAACTGGAGCAGCATTGGTCTGATATAAAAACAGGGTTCTATTTGACCATCTTGGGGAATTCCAATGTCTAATTAACAATCTCTTTGTCATGCTCCAGCCCTTAAAAACCACTTTCCGGTGCATGTCCGATCATGCTGTGCATCACTCCCAGATAGCACAGAGGTCCGCTCATGCTCCACATCATTCCCGGCTGGTACTGAGGCCCGTCTGTGCTGCTCCTGCCCTGTTCGCTCAGTGCCCTGTCACTGAGCATGGAGATGGCTCTCCGTAGCTTCTTGCTCACAGCGTGTCTTCCCAGTATGATGGCACACAAGCTGCACACCAGAGTTCCCTCCTAAACCACAGTATGGGTACAGACATGTTTTACTGATGCTCTTCCTCCACTCAGAGCGCTACTTCCAGCCCAGCTGTTCACAGCATCCAATCCCTGGGGATCCTTCCCTATAAATCTATTTTCTGACTGGCCTCTCTTTCCAATACAATGTTGCTTTCTGCTGAATTTACAGCTCTGTGCTGAGCTCCCAGGTACTCTGTATCTAAACTGACCCAGTCCACTATATCCAGTTCCTATATCTGGTAAACAAGTCTTGTATACAATCTTGCACACCAGTCTGGTTTTACCACTGAGACTTGTTCTTACAGCCTCCATCAGTTCCAGCCGATACCTCCGTCCATCGGTCCCATCCAATGCCTCCAACATCATACTCTTATCAATTAAGTTTTTCAATTCATCAACATTGGTCCCAACTGATCAAGTTCATGAATTCATCAACATTTGACTCATATCAATTAAGTTCGTCAAGTCATCAACATCGGTCCCAACCAATCAAGTTCAACAATTCATCAACATTTGGACTCATATCCATTAAGTTCTTCAATTCATCAACACCGGTCCCAACCGATCAAGTTTATCAATTCAACAGCATCGGACTCTTATCAATTAAGTTCTTAAATGTATCAACATCAGTCCAAAATGATCAAGTAAATCAATTCATCAACATCGGATTCAAATCCATCAAGTTCTTCAATTCATCAACATCGGTCTCAAACTGATCCAGCTCTCAATCCAGCATCATCGGTCCATTCCCTCAGTATTATATATGCAGGCCCATTCCGACCTGCTGTTAAATAAAGACATTCTATTCCTGTCCTTGCATTCGGGCCCATCATCCACTGCCGTATCTCTACCTCCTCACATCAATACATGAGGAAGTCCTGGCTCAAGACACAATAGTTCCTTCATGTGTTCCAAATCTCTTCAGCCTCCCAGGTGTGACAGTTTGTACTGGCCCAATGGATCCAGCCAAGAATCAGACACAAGCTGCTGGGTTTACACCTGATCATGTTGCTTGCCCAGAACACAAAGAGACGGCACAAGGTCAGGTAGTACAGTTTCTCCAAGAACTGACTAACTGGCTGGATAACATTCAGCCCACTATTAAAGGCTCAGGAGTTGCCGCTTCACCCATTCAGATTTCTCCCATTGTAGTTTTCTCAGCAGCACCTTGTCTGCACATTCCTGCTCTTCATAATTTGATGGGAACCCCAAAAATTGCAGGGGTTTCCTAAATAAATGTGAAATACAGTTTGAGCCCCCACCAACCATTTTTCTACAGACTGTACCCGTGTGGCATATATCATCTCCCTATTATCTGAATCCGCCTTAGACTGGGCTTCACCCTTATGGGAAAGATCGGATCCCATCCTTACATCTTCTAAGGAATTCATGATGGTATTCTGCTGAATCTTCAATGAGCCTGGGAGAGTGTCATCTGGATCTTCAGATCTTTTATGTTTGTGCCAGGGTTCAAATTCTGTAGTCCAGTATTTGGTGCAGTTTCTAATACTGGCATCAGAACTACCTTGGAATGATGGAATATTCTATGCAGCCTTTTAGAATGCTTAGCCGACAAAATTAAAGGTGTTCTTGTTACTCGTAATCTCCCAAACAAATTAGAGGACTTAATCTGTCTTTGCACCAAGGTGGTTTTACGTTTCAAAGAATGAGCTATTAAGAGAGGGAGATTCATTCACTGAAAGCCACAGACGACAGTCTTGTCTTAGTCAGTTTCTCCTCCCAATGAGGAACCGATGCAAATCAACCGTTCTCACCTATCACTGAAGGTGACAGCCTGCAAATCTCTATCTATACTGTGCTGCTCCTTCTCATCAGCTCAACATATGTGCTAAGTGTCTGAGAATCTCCAGCTCCCTTCTCGGCAAGTAGAGGTTAAGTTAGGAATGGTTCATTCCTCTCCAAAGAAAACCGATTGCATTCTCTCAGTTTCTTTTCAAGTGGCCAAGTGCTTCAAGCAAGTCCCTGCCCTGTTGTGATGAAGTTACCAGCTGCACCTGAATCCATCTGAATTAGTCCAGTGATGGGCATTTCCTTACAGCAGTTGATAGTAGCTGTATCCTAGAGGGTACAATTACCCTTCAGACTCAACCTCTGCGAGTCAAGATTGGTGCTCTGCACTCTGAACTTTTAAGTTTTCTTGTCATACCCAGGGAAACACATTCCATAGTTTTGGGCTTGCCCTGGCTCTGTCTGCATAATCCTCAAATTGACTGGGGAACCTCACAAATCACCACTTGGGGATATTCCTGATTCGGGCTCTAAATAGGTCTTCCAGTATTCTCAGCAGTACTGTCTCATCCGAATACTCCTCCTTATCAAGAATTCACTAATGTTTCAGTAAAGCTGGTGCTGATATTCTTCCTCCTCACCATGAATGGGATTGTCCAATTGAATTAATCCCTGGGAAATCTTATCCCAGAGATCGAATTTATCCGCTATCACTCCCAGAAATAAAGGCCATGACTGACTATATTCAGGAGAATTTTTAAAAAGGGTTCATCCACCGTTCCACCTCTTCCGTTGGTGCGGGCTTCTTTTTCGTCAAAACAAAGTATGGACATCTGCGTCCCTGCAATGATTACAAGGGACTGAATGATATTACCATTAAAAACTGCTATCCTCTCCCTCCCTCTGATCACAGAGCTTTTTGACCGAGTCAGTGGAGCCACCATCTTCACCAAATTGAACTTGCGAGGAGCATATAATCTCATACGAATTCAAAAAGGAGATGAGAGGATGACCACATTTAACACCCACGACGGTCACTACGAGTACCTTGTTATGCCCTTCGGTCTCAGCAATGCTCCTGCAGTATTCCAGCACTATATCAATGAGATCTTACACAATCTTTTGTACAAACATGTTGTTGTTTATCTTGACGATATTTTCATATTTGCCAATGATCTGGAAGAACATACTGTAGCCAGCAAGTAAAGGAGGTTCTGACACATCTCCGTTCCAATCATCTCTACTGCAAATTGGAGAAGTGTGTGTTCGAGGTCAAGTCTATTCTCTTCCTAGGGTATATAATTTCAGGTTCTGGTCTCAAAACGGACCCAGAAAAGCTCCAAGTAATTCAGGAATGGCTGCTTCCTAATACTCTCAGCACTGTTCAGTGCTTCCTTGGGTTTGCGAACTACTATCGCAAATTCATAAAAACTTTTCCACCATCATTGCACCTATTACCGCTCTTACCCGGAAAGGTGCCAATCCATCCCGATGGTCAGAGGAAGCAAAGGAAGCCTTCCAAACAATCAGAACAGAAGTTAATTTCAGCTCCTGTTCTTCATCAACCTAATGTCACACAGCCATTTGGAAGTTGACGCTTCTTCCGTTGGAGTCGGAGCTGTGCTCTCTCAATGCTCTCCTGATGGTTTTCTCCCTGTGGATTTTTCTCTAGAAAATGTATTCTGGCTGAGTGCAACTACTCTATTGGGGATCAAGAACTTCTCTCTATTAAGTTAGCCTTGGAGGAGTGCCGCTATCTTTTGGAACAGCTCTGCATACCATTTCCATTCTCACAGACCACAAAAACCTCTTATATCTTAAGACAGCCCATTGTCTGAATCCAAGGCAAGCCAGATGGGCTCTCTTCTTCTCACAATTCAACCTCAAATTGTCTTTTCGTCCAGGGGTCTAGAACCAAAAGGCCCTCTCTCGCTTCATGAAGCAAGAAAATGAGACTACATCTGCTGAGAAGCATCTCATCATTGATCAAGTGGCTTTTTCTACAGTTGGAGTAGAATTCTCACCAAACTCTTGTCAAGCCCGCATTATGCAAGAAACTGCTACATTGGGCTCATGCTTCCCGCACCACAGGTCATGCAGACATACAAAAGACCTATGAGTACATTTCCAGGTCTTACTGGTGGCCCTCTCTCAGAAAGATGTCCAAGACTTTATTGAATCTTGTAACAAGTGTGCCCAGCATAAAGTGCCTCAACAGTCTCCAGCTGGACAGTTACTTCCTTTCTCTGTTCCACAGCAACTGTGGTCACATCAGTTGAGGGACTTCATACCAACCTCCCAGCTTCAAACAAATTCAACACCATCTGGGTGGTAGTTGACAGGTTCACCAAGATAGCTCACTTCATACCCCTCACCAGTCTTTTGTCAGCTCCCAAGTTGGCTCAATTATACATACAAGAAATCTTCAGACTCCATGGACTATCACTGGAAATCATCTCTGACCAGGGAGTGCAGTTTGTTGCCAAGTTGTGGTGTTCCTTGTGTTCTTCACTTCATGTCAAGCTCAATATTTCTCCACTGCCTACCACCCCCAGTCTAATGGCCAGACAGAAAGAGCCAACCAAGCTCTGGAGTCTTTTTTCTTTATATGTGTCCTCATCTCAGGACAACTGGGCTGAACAGCTTCCTTGGGCGGAATTTGTCACAACAAAAAGTACCATTCTTCATCTGGTTCCAGGCCCTTTTAAGCCACTAATGGCCTCCACCCTTGAGTTCCTGAATTTCAGCCTCTTCCTGCCTCAAATGTTCCAGCTACTGACCACACCTTGCAGCACTTTAACGAGATTTGGAAAGAGATCTGCTCCTCCCTTGTGAAGGCTTCATATTATACAAGAAGTTTGCTGACAGGAAGAAGAGAGCAGTCCCTAGTCTCAAGCAAGGAGATCGAGTTTGGCTCACTACACGAAACCTGCAGTTAATAGTTCCATCCATGAAATTTGCGCCCTGCTTCATTGGGCCATCCACCTTGGAGTTTCTTTCAAACTCAAGCTACCTCCAATCCTGAGGATACCAAATTATTTCCATTTATCTCAATTAAACCACTCATACTCAACTGGTTTCATTCAGCACTTCCAAAGACATCGAAAGTCCAGACTCATCGTGGAGTCGAATACGAAGTGGCAAAGATTCTGCACTCTAGAATCAGTTATGGACGTCTTCAATACCTGATTGACTAGAAGAGCTATGGCCCAGAAGAACATTCTTGGACTTTTGCCTCTGATGTCCATTCTCTTCAGCTGATATGAGAGTTCCATGCCAAGTTAACATTTAAGCCTAAGGTTGTCCTGGGGCCACCCCTGAAGGAAGGGGGTGTGTGGTCATGCTCCGGCCATTAAAAACCACTTTCTTACCTCTTGAGTGCCTGTACAGGCTAGCGCTGATGTCCACTTGCACTGTGCCTCACTCCCAGATAGCACAGTAGCCCGCTCACGCTGCACATCGCTCCCAGCTGGTGCTGAGGTCTGTCTGTGCAGCTCCTGCCCTGACTGCTCAGTGTCCTGTTACTGAGCATGGAGATGGCTCTCCGCAGCCTCATGCTCACAGCATGTCTTCCTAACATGATGATACTCAAGCTGCACACCAAAGTTTCCTCCTAAACCACAGTATGGATGCAGCCTTGTTGGACTCTGTTACCTGATGTTCTTCCTCCAGCCCAGTTGATGGCAGCATCCAATCTCTGGGGATCCTTCCCTATAAATTCCATTTCCTGACTGGCCTCAACATCGCTTCTTGCTGAAGTTACAGTTTTGTGCTGATCCCCCAAGTACTCTGTATCTGAATTGTCCCAGTCCGTTATATCCAGTTCCTATATCTGGTAAACAAGTCTTGAATACCATCTTGCACACCAGTCTGGTTTTACCATTGAGACTTGTTCTTACAGCTTCCATCGGTTCCAGCCGATACCTCCAACCATCGATACCATCCAATGCCTCCAACATCATTCTCTTATCGATGAAGTTCTTCAATTCATCAACATCAGTCCCAAACGATCAAGTTCATCAATTCATCAACATTGGACTCATATCAATTAAGTTCTTCAATTCATCAATATCGGTCCCAAACGATCAAGTTCATCAATTCATCAACATTGGACTCAAATCAATCAAGTTCTTCAATTCATCAACATTAGTCTCAAACTGATCCAGCTCTCAATCCAGCATCATCGGTCCAAATCTGATTCTGCCCATTCCTTCAGTATTATATTTCCAGTCACTCTACCTCCTCACATCAATACATGAGGAAGTCCTGGCTCAAGCCACCTAAGTTCCTTCACGCCTCCCAACTCTCCTCTTCAGCCTCCCATGCCTGTTCCAACCCAAACCAACTCTCAGACGTGACACTCTTAGGGCCTGACTCAGAGCCGCTCGTAAGCGGCCGCTCGTTCACTCCGAGCGATGTTCGCACATCTGCGCATGCATAAGGGTCGTAATGCACATGCGCCAACCAGTCATTGCGGTCGGAAATCGAGCGCTCGCAAAATAGCGAGTGCCTGCTAATTTGAGTGACAGGATGAGGCGTTTGTGGGTGGTAACGGGAAGGTGCTTGAAAACGGGGAGTGGTGATCCAAACGCAGGCATGCCAAAAGGTCAAAACGGGCATTTTAAGGGTGTGCATAATTAACAAAGCAGCGTCATCGACTACGTCACTTGGTTGTTTCTTAGCCTGAACTGTTCGCATGATTGCGGTAGGAAAATCCTACCACAAGCACTGCGAGCAGTTCAGATGCCTTTCTATGTACTAGATTAATCAAATAAATAGCGGAGATGACGTAGGATGCGAGCGGCCAGGGGGCATCTTTACAAAATAGCGAGCGCATGTTTCGTTCGCTCGCTCAGACATAGAGGCGTCAACAGATTGCAAAGAGCGAGCGCTCAATTTAAATAGCCGGCCCCTTTTTCTGAACGAGCGAGCGCAAATAGCGTCCGGCTCTGAATCAGGCCCTTAGTTCCTTAAGTTTACATGAGACCCCCTTGAAATCAATACATAGGGCCTATATTCCCCATGGTCAGAAAAAGCATATGTTTCACAAATCGGGGTCTAAGCCCCACTTATCCTGTTTGGCACTGTCAGATCCTGGCCACCCACGTTGCTACTAAAGCGCAGTCTCTAGATTGTACACAAAGTGCCAGGCTGCATGGGCGCAGCCATAATGGATTCCTGTCAGGTGACCTCTCCAGTTTAATCAGATCCAGAGTTGCACTCACATGACTCTACCAATAGGTGCTGAGAGAGATTTATTCATAGCCAGAACAACTCACTTCTGTTGAAAAGGATTACTACTTGGCTTCAAGTTCCAGTTACACCTGCACTGCACCTGCTTCTCCTACTCTGCTCTGTTACAGTTAGGCCCGTATTCAACTTGAGCTGAGCTGCGATACTTTTTCGCCTCCCGGACTTTTCGCCTACTTCGCCTGTTTTGCAGGCGGAAAAGTATCACGCGCGTGCCCGCATATCGCCATATTCAATTTGAAAGTAGGCAAAAAACGGGACCCGACGAAACTTAAACAAGCGGAAAGTACTGTCAGATTTGGGGAAATCAGCCTGACACCCCCCAAAAGATGCTCTGACATGGGGGTTAGCTATGGTATCCCCCGATTTGGCTTGCTGAAGGTATTTGGTGTTTTTAAATGGGAATAGCTGCTAAATAGCGTTTTTGTATAAGAGGTGAAGAATAGTATTCTGGAGTATTTTTTGCAGAAAATAACTTATCCTAGCAAATTTGGGGTACTTGAAAATGGGGGTCAGCATTTTTTAAAGTTGCTAAAGTTAAGTTGAAAAAATTGTGAAAAATCCACCTGCAATGAAAAAAACACCTGGGGCATACTTGGTGTTCGCTAGTTTTTATCTTTGTCCCCCAACAGATTTTTTTTTCGCCCCCAAAATCAAAGTGATTTTTGGGGGTGTCCTTAAGTGTTTTTTTAATTTTACACAGTTTACCTTTGGGGGACTGTCTGAAGGCTGCACGGGGGGTCCCGCAACATTGCACCCCAAAACTCCAATTCTTCACTTTTCCCCGCCTGCTATTAATAGGCAAATCTTTTTCGCCTATTACATTGCATTGACTTTCCGCCTAGGCGGAAAGTCTTCCAAATTGAATACGGAGTAAAATCAAAACAGGCGAAAATGACGTCATCAGCAAAAAGTTTTCGCCAAAAACACACAAAAACGTCTTTTCGCTCCAAATTGAATAAGGGCCATAGAAGTAAATGTAATAGATTCCGAGTTCTAGTGGTACTATGGACTTAAAATCAATTTGCAGCAAGTATGACTTGAGTAATAGCTTGTGAATTGTAGAGTGCAAGTGTGTAGGAAATGTACATTCGAGTTTTTCTGTGTGTAAACTTGCAACTTGTAAAGCGAGTTCCTACAAGGTGAACGTTTAGCAGAAGCTTGCACAGATCAGTGAGATCCATGCAGGCTTCTGTGTGTTAAAGAAGAGGTGAGTGGGTTTGGATTCCAGAAATCCAAACCCGCCCGAATTTAGCAGAACCGAGTCGGATCCAAGCAGGCTCGGAGTTTCCCGCCTGACTCGGATCAGGCAAAACCATAGAGTTGGAAACCTCGCGGTCCGCGAGCCTTCATCTCTATGATCAATGTAGTATATAAGGGACCACGCGACGGATGCCATTTCACTCCGGCTGTGGAGACTGAACAGGGAGGGTGGGTACTGCTGGGAGAGGTGCTGGTGCTATCTGCTGTGTCCTGGGCTGGTGACTGCTGATCCGTTCTGGGCTGGCGTTTTTCATGTCTGCTGTGTCCATCTGGGCTGGTGCAGAATTGCAGATACATCTGGGCTTGTGCTGTGTCCATCTGGGCCCAAGTTCTGGACTCAATAAAAAAAAATATATATATGTAGTCAAAAAAAAAGATCAATCAAAGTGTCTTTTATATTTTTCTGTGTGTCTGTGTGTGTGTGCGCCTGCGTGTTAGGCTTAACTGCAGTACCGCACAAGATCCAGCCAGCAATGCAAGTTGCAACCTAGTGCTGCCCGACTCGTGATCAATCGGTGCACTCTGCCCAAGTTCTTCTGGAGCTGAAAAAAAATAAAAATCATAATTTGTCTTTTTTTCTAATAATTGTCTGTACATGTTAGGCTTAGCCGCACAAGATCTAGCAAGTCGGCAACGCAACGTAGTGCTGCCCAAACCAGTCATGATCAATTGTTGCTCTGGTTCTTCTGGAGCTGAAAAAAAATAAAAATCATTTGTCTTTTTTTCTAATAATTGTCTGTGTTTCTGTGCGAGTTAGGCACAAGATCTAGCAAGTCAGCAATGCAACGTAGTGCTGTCCGACTCCAGTCGTGATCAATCGGTGCTTTGGGCCCAAGTTCTTCTGGAGCTGAAAAAAAATAAAAATCATCATTTGTCTGTTTTTCTAATAATTGTCTGTGTGTCTGTGCATGTTAGGCTTAGCCGCACAAGATCTATCAAGTCGGCAATGCAACGTAGTGCTGCCCGACTCCAGTCGTGATCAATCTCGGTGCTCTGGGCTCAAGTTCTTCTGGAACTGAAAAAAAATAAAAATCATTTGTCTTTTTTTCTAATAATTGTCTGTGTGTCTGTGCGTGTTAGGCTTAGCCGCACAAGATCTAGCAAGTCGGCAATGCAACGTAGTGCTGCCCGACTCCAGTCGTGATCAATCTCGGTGCTCTGGGCTCAAGTTCTTCTGGAGCTGAAATAAAATAAAAATCATCATTTGTCTTTTTTTCTAATAATTGTCTGTGTGTCTGTGCGTGTTAGGCTTAGCCGCACAAGATCTAGCAAGTCGGCAACGCAACGTATTGCTGCCCGACTCCAGTTGTGATCAATCAGTGCTCTGGGCCCAAGTTGTTCTGGAGCTGAAAAAAAATAAAAATCATTATTTATCTTTTTACTAATATTTTTGTGTGTGCGCACGACTGCATGTGTGTGAATTTTGTAACCGCACCATGGCTATATTATCGGTGATTGTCACACTGCTTCAAGACTGCAGAAAATATGGAGGGCTGTCACATGACAGGAGAGCAAGGCCAAGAACCACATGTTGTAGCTGCTGCCAGCAGTGCAAGGCCGTCAACTTCCTCGTCCTCTATGAGGGCCCATGCCCCAGGGCTTAAGTCACGCCATCGATATGGTAAAGCAAGTTTTTCTGAAGTTAAGCAAAAAAAATTGAAAGGATATTTGCCTTTAGATAAACAAAAAATTGGCAATATGCCATTCACTACACGAAGTAGCAAAGAAAGGATAAGGCCTTGGCCTTTCTTTTTGAAGACTGCTGATTCTGATAGCCCTTCTGCTTGTAGTAGTAGTGGTGGTGGTCCAATTAAAACTGTGAAAGTTGTTAAGACAGCTCCGGAAAAACCAACTGTGTGCCCTGAGAAATCAAAATCACAAATCCCAGAGGAGAGTGCAAGTGTGTCCGCGGTTGCCATGTGTGATCCCGACCTAAATACTAGTGTATTGGAGTATCCTCCAAGTTCCAACATTTGTGTGCCCTCTGTAAATGTGGGGAAGGGCAGTCAACATCTTGCACACGTAGTCATTGAGGATGCTTCTGTGGAATTGCACATGGAGGGGGAGGATATTTTGGTAGTTGAAGGCGCTAAGAATGATGAGGATGTTGATGATGAAGATGTTGGTGATGAAGATGTTGATGCCGAGGATGCCCTTTGTGTACGTAAGGCAACAGCTGTTGCCCATGGATTGAAAAAGCCAAAGCCCATTGTTGTCATGCCAGGACAAAAGACAAAAAATCCACTTCTCACGTGTGGAATTATTTCAACCCCGATCCGGACAACAGTTGTCAAGCCATATGTGCCCGTTGCCATGCAAGAGTGAGTAGAGGGAAGGACCTAAACCACCTAGGAACCTCCTCCTTGTTACGTCACTTGGAGCAGACTCATCAAAGTTCCAAAACTCAAAATGTAACAAGTCCAGTGTCACCTACGTGCTCTGCTCCCTCTCTGTGAGATCCAAGCGCCTTCGATCTCCAACACCAACACCTGCATCATCAACATCCTCATTCGTCATTGGGAGTAGTCCTGCTTCATCCAATTTTGTTATTCGAAGCATGATTGACTCCTCTTCTATCCTTGATTCCTCAGAATGATCCTTGATGACTACACCTGTTGCTGCTGCTGTTGCTGTCAGTGGATCTTCATCCCAGAAGGGGACCAGGAGGAAGACTACTTGTAATGTATCATCCAAAAAACAATTAACTGCTAAGCAATCGTTTGCAAGGGCAAACAAGTATGACAGCAATCACACAGTTGCACAATGGATTACTGATGCCATAATAGCTATGCTGGTATTAGATGTGCGTTCAGTATCCGCCATTACTGCAGTGGGTTTTCAACAGTTAATTCAGGTCCTGTGTCCTCGCTACCAGATCCCTTCTAGATTCCACTTCGCTAGAACAGGAATTCCAAATCTGTACAAGGACATTAAAAAAAACCTTATTAATGTCCTCAGAAATGCCGTTGTACCCACTGTTCACTTGACCACTGATACGTGGACAAGTGGGACAGGGCAAAATAAGGATTACATGACTGTGACAGCCCACTGGGTAGGTGTATTGCCTACAACAGCAACAGCAGCAGCAACATCTACCAAAACACAGCTGATACAGAGGCAGGCTACTCTTTGTATAACTGGTTTCACTAAGAGGCATACCGCTGAGAACCTCTTAGAAAAGCTCATGGAAATCATTGCTAAATGGCTTACCCCACTTGGACTCTCCTCGGGATTTGTGATTTCGGACAATGCCAGCAATATTGTGAGAGCATTACATCTGGGCGTCCCATGTTTTGCTCACACAATTAATTTTTTTTTTTTTTTTAAACTGACACGGTCAAGCATTACATGCTCTCGGTGGCCCGCAAAATATCCAGACAATTTAGAAATTTGGCGACCGCTTGTCAAAGATTGCATGACCAGCAGGTACTGTTAAATTTGCCCTTCCATCAGCTGAAGCAAAAGGTAGTAACTCGGTGGAATTCTACCCTCTATATGCTTCAGCGGATGGAGGAACAGCAAAAGGCCATCCAGGCCTAGACAACGGACTATGACATAGGCCGTGGAGGGGGAATGCACATTACTCAAGCGCAGCGGAGAATAATTTCTGTGTTGTGCAAGGTTCTCAAACCCTTTGAACTTGCCACACGTGAACTTAGGGCCTGATTCAGAGCCGGACGCTATTTGCGCTCGCTCGTTCAGAAAAAGGGGCCGGATATTTAAATAGAGCGCTCGCTCTTTGCGGTCTGTTGACGCCTATATGTTTGAACGAGCGAACGAAACATGCGCTCGCTATTTTTTAAAAAACGCCCCCTGGCCGCTCGCATCATACGTCATCTCCGCTATTTATTAGATTAATCGAGTACATCGAAAGGCGTATGAACTGCTCGCAGTGCTTGTGGTAGCATTTTCCTACTGCAATCATGCGAGCAGTTCAGGCTAAAAGACAACCAAGTGACGTGGTCGATGACGCTGCTATGTTAATTATGCACACCCTTAAAATGCCCGTTTTGACCTTTTGGCACGCCTGTGTTCGGATCTCCACTCCCCGTTTGTAAGCACCTTCCCCTGTTACCACCCACAAACGCCTCATTCTGTCACTCAAATTAGCAGGCATTCGCTATTTTGCGAGCACACAATTTCCGACCGCAATGACTGGTTGGCGCATGTGTATTACGACCCATACGCATGCGCAGTTGTGCGAACATCGCTCAGAGCGAACGAGTGGCCGCTCACGAGTGGCTCTGAATCAGGCCCTTAGTTCAGACAATGCCAGCTTGAGTCAGGTCATTCCCCTCATCAGACTTTTGCAAAAACAGCTGGAGAAACTGAAGGAGGAGGTGAAATGGAGCGATTGCGCAAAGTATGTCGGACTGGTGGATCAAGCCCTTGATTCACTTCACCAGGATCCAAGAGTTGTCAATCTATTGAAATCTGAAAAATATATTTTGGCGACCATTTTGTATCCTAGGTTTAAGTCCTACCTTGTGAGTTTTTTTCCAACAGACAAAAATCTAAAACTGTGCAAAGAGATGTTGGTAAAAAAATTGTCAGCTGCAGCCGCACGTGAAATGCCATCATCTCCTCCTTCAGTTTCTGCAGCTGCCAGAAAAAGACTCAATTTTCCTTACAGATTGTCTGCTGGTCATGCAGATCGTTCACCAAAAAATGACATCTGGTCGTGCTTGATAGAACTGTCTACTAGTGACATGTCTTCTACCGTGACTATGTGTGATACGGTCTCCACTCACAGAATGGTGGAGGACTATTTCAGAGATAACATCCTAATAGGCATGTCAGACAGTCCCTTTCAGTACTGGCAGGAAAAAGAGGCAATTTGGAGTCCCATACACAAACTGGCTTTGCATTACTTAAGTTGCCCACTCTCCAGTGTGTACTCTGAAAGAGTTTTCAGTGCAGCTGGCAACCTTGTCAGTGATCGGCGTAGGAGGTTACTTCCTCAAAATGTGGAAAAGATGATGTTCATTAAAGTGAATTACAAATTCCACGAGGAGGACCTCTACCAACAATTACATGAAAAAATTACAGAGGTGGCTATGGTGGATTCCAACGGGGACGAATTAATATTGTGTGAAGAAGAGGATATACACACTGATGGGGATGACGAGGACAAGGACGACGACAACTAGTAATGTAAAGCCAGTTTGTGTATGGGATCATTTTCATCTCCATGTCGAATGCACATTGGCAGCTTGTTTTATGGGGGTCCAAACAAACCAATAATTTCAGCCACAATTGGCAGTCCTTGTTGCTGAAATGATTGGTTTGTTAAACTGTCCTATTTCGTATACAACATAAGGGTGCATGGGAGGGCCCAAGGACTATTCCATCTTGGACCTTTTTCCTTTCCATTATGTGCTGGTTGGGGTATTGCTGTCTGACATTTTAAATTAATATTATGGTTGGTTTAGGAACCAATGATTTATTTTTAAATTCATTTATTATCAATTTTACAGCCAGAGGCTGTACCAATGAATTGCTTTTTATTAATTATTCGGCCAGGGGCTGCACCCAATGAATTGTTTTATAATTAATTTATTATCAATTTTACAGCCAGGGGCTGCACCCAATGAATTGTTTTTAATGTATTATCAATTTAACAGCCAGGGGCTGCACCAATTAATTTATTTTTATTAATTATTCAGCCAGGGGCTGCACCCAATGAATTGTTTTTTAATTAGAAACCAACAGAAAAGTGATCTCGCACCAATAAATATATAGATATGTTATATCAAGAGAAATCAAATATATTTCTTATTATTCCAGGCCCATCAACTTCATTTATATTATTATAGTGCTTGTATAAATATGAAGGTGCTACCTTAGAATCCTAAAATCAACATAGATTGAAGAAAACAAAAGAAAAGATAGGATTTTCACAGTGCACTGATGGGGTCTACATATCTTCAGTTACAAATGTTTCTCTGAATTTTATTAAAACATGACTTTTATTGGATATTATTAAAATAATGGTCGTTAGGTCCAAAGAATAAGGCGAAATAATATTAAGATAAATAGATACAGTTAGAGTGTGTATACATATGTAGAAAAATGAAAGAAAGTGATTCAAATTCCACCTGACGGCGGACTGCTACACGTTGTTAAATATAATGTATATCCGGTATTAAAATGGGATGACTTGTAATGTACTGAACATATCAAATGATATCAATATTTCATTGCACATAAAATTAATCACAAGTAGGGGGAAGAATTTTCAATTCAGCAATGATGTTAGATTTTCTTTTGCTGAATTTGACCGTTTTCTTTTTATCAGTGTATTCAAGCTGTTCACATCCAGAGCTTGTCAGCAACTGGATTACACATATATTACACTTTGAATATATGGCATTCCTAGACCGCTTAATAAATGATGTGAGATATGACCGGCAGTTAATTTCATAATTATTCCATAGTGGCTCTCATAGGGTTTTAAATAGCTTATCCTATAATATAGTAGCCTTATGTTGGCAAATGAGTCTGCTTTAATATACTCGTCTCTCACAATCCCAAATCCTCAGGTCAGTGATAGTATATTGATAGTATTAGAATTATGTTGCCAGTAACTTGATTCTTATTAACACTATGCGTCCCCTTACAATTCAATGTTATGTGCACTTAAATGTAGCAACGTTGTAGCAAACAGTCTAAGCTGACAGTGTTGCGTGCACTAAAATAGTTTAACAAGACAGTCTGGGTAGACTTAACATGCTTGTGTCACAGTTTCAGCTCTCCCCAAGCTGGCGGTACTATTAAGCAGTCTAACCGTTTACAGCATCACTCCTTAATTAACATACAAAGTCCCCTAGAACCCGGTATAAATATGTATAATAATTTGGTCAATAACGTGTGTAGCATATGATAGTGCTACAGTCCGGCGGCAGCATGCTTGCCGACGCGCGTTTCGCCAATAGCTGCTTTATCAAGGCAGTGTTTTTTAATTAATTTATTATCAATTTTACAGCCAGGGGCTGCACCAACTATCAACTATCAATTATTTAATCCCCAAGGGTATCCCAACCATCATCTTTGCACAGTCCTCAGCTCTATTAATAATTATATCAATCAGTTTTGAGCCAGCAAGCTGGATGCAACCTTTTGGCCCTATAACTAGATGAAAGAAATCAATATTGTGAGCTGTGATGTGGTCAAAATTGACTGTAAATGAGAGGAAATAAATGTTATTGAGGTTATTAATACTGTAGGAACAAAAATAGGCCCATTTTATGTGATTTTAGCTGTTTTTGTTATTTTTTAAGAAAAAAATCCAGATCCAAAACTAAAACCAAAACACGAAAACAATACACGAAGGTGAGGTTTTGGCAAAACCAATCCAGATCCAAAACCAGGGGAGATCCAGATCCAAAACCAAAACACGGGGTCGGCACACATCTCTTGTTAAAAGTGTGGGAAAGTATTAAATATTTGAAAAAAAATTACATGGGGTTCCCCCTCCAAAAGCAAAACCAACACGTGCTGTGTGAGCTGGGCCTGTTTGTGAAACTATGAGGGAAAAAAGATATAGGGGTCCCCCATATTTTTATCAACCAGGCCAGGCTCTGTGAACAAGTCCTGGTTATTGAGATATGGGGACAAAATTAGTAGTTGTCTCTAACTAGTGGGGATGTAATGCTGCAGCCAGAGGACACACTTCACAGGACCCTGCAGCCAAACAATTATGCAACCCTCACTAGTCAGCCTAGACTGGGGATCTGTGGGGAGGCAGCTGCCCCAATAAAGGGACCTCTCTCCTGGGTACCCCAGGCCGGAGCTATCCCCCACATATTTTGTGTTTTGTGCGAGTTTTAAACTCACACCCTATTACATTGTGCAAGTTCTATGTTTGACATGGGCAAACATCTGGATGTGATTTTGGATGATACGAGAAGGCTTGATGTGAGTTTTTTGCAAATTTGCACCTTCTCGTACTCTATTACATGCAACAAAAGCAAACCATTTTGAAAGTTCTACTCTATTACATTTACCCCTAAATGTCTGATCTCATGCAAGTGCTCTGTTACACTTAGGGGTATATTTACAAAGAATCGTGTCTGACCGATATTTCTTTCCCGTGAGAGTTTTGCCTGATTTTCAAACATAGAAATTTATTTAAGGCAAACAGTGGTGTAAAACAGTCAGGATGCTGATGCTTATATTACCGGCACTGGAATCCCAACATGGGTCAGTATCCCGGGGCCCGACATCCCCACTGCTGGGATGCCGAAGGTAAGTAATGGGGTTGGGGGAGGGTTAGATTAAGGGGTTAGGGTTATGCACTAAGGGGAGGGTTAAGGTTAGGCACTAAGGGAGGAGGGTTAGGTTTAGGGTGCGGGGAGGGGGAGTTTAGGTTCAGGCACTAGGGGGAGGTTAGGGTTAGGCACCAAACAGGGAGGGTTAGGGTAGGGAGAAGGGGTGGCATACTGACCAACAAGTGTCGGTATGTTAACCTTGTCGGGATCCTGGTGTCAGTGTGATCTGTGCATTGCTTCTCTACTATAGGTTAGGTTCCCCCAAAAGCATAACCAGTACTGGAACTCAGCCTTTTTTGGTACAAGAAAATTGGGGGGAAATCCATCGTGGGGTTCCCCCTATCTTCCTATAACCAGCACCGGGCTGAACTAGTCAGGGTGGCAATGCCACAGCAGGGAGACACACAGCGAGGGGTCATCCTGCCAAAGCATTCTCCAGCCCCAATTTGGTCAGCCCAGTACTGACATTCCACGGAAAGTGATAACCCCAAAAATAAAATAGGGTCTCCCACCCGAGAATCAACCAGCTGAAAACCAAGGACACTTCCTTGCACCCCTGGTGGCAGTGGGTGCAGGGATAATGGGATAAATGTATTAATACTAGGGGTATGCACCAGCCACTTTCGTGTTTTGTGTTTTGGTTTTGGATCTGGATCTTTCTTCGTGTTTTGGATCTGGATTGGTTTTGCCAAAACCACCCTTCCATGTTTTGGGTTCTGAGTTTTGTGTTTTGGATCTGTATTTTTTTTAAAAAAAGCATAAAAACAGCTAAAATCACAGAATGTGTTGGTTTTTCTGTTCCTATGCTATTATTAACCTCAATAACCTTAATTTCCACTCATTTCCAGTCTATTCTGAACACCTCACAATAGTGTTTTTATGTCCAAAAGGTTGCACCGAGGTAGCTGGATGACTATGCTAAGCGACACGAGTGGGCGGCACAAACACGTGACCCATCTAGGAGTGATACTGCAGTGGCAGACAGGATGGCAGTTTGAAAAACTAGGCCCCAAACTGTACATAATGCAAAGAAAAAAAAGAGGTGCAAGATGGAATTGTCCTTGGGCCCTCCCACCCACCCTTATGTTGTATAAACAGGACATGCACACTTTAACAAACCAATCATTTCAGCGCCAGGGTCTGCCACACAACTGTGGCTGAAATGATTGGTTCGTTTGGGCCCCCTCAAAACATGCTGGCAATTAATCTGTCCCTGCACAAACTGGCTCTACGGAGGCAAGATGTCGTCCTCATCCTCCTCATCCACCGATTCCTCACCCTCTTCAGTGTTGTGTACATCCTCATCCTCACAGAGTATTAACTCGTCCCCACTGGAATCCACCACCACAGGTCCCTCTGTACGTTCTGGAGGCTGGTCTCCCTGGAAGAGTTGATAATTCATTTTTATGAACATTATCTTCTCCACATTTTGTGGAAGCAACCTCCTACGCCTTTCGCTGACAAGGTTCCCGGCTGCACTAAACACTCTTTCGGAGTACACACTGGAGGGGGGGCAACTCAGGTAAAATAGAGCCAGTTTGTACAGGGGCCTCCAAATTGCCTCTTTTTCCTGCCAGTACAGGTATGGACTGTCTGACATGCCTACTTGGATGCCGTCACCGATGTAATCCTCCACCATTCTGTCAATGGTGACAGTATCATATGTAGTGACAGTAGACATGTCAGAAATTGTTGCCAGGTCCTTCAGTCCGGACCAGATGTCCAAACTTGGTCTTGCCTGCCCTGCATCACCACCAGCGGGTTGCTTAGGATACCTAAGTTTTTTCCTGGCAGCCCCAGTTGCTGGAGAAAATGAAGAAGGAGCTGTTGACGTGTCACGTTCTGCTTCAGCTGACAGTGATTTCACCAGCAGGTCTTTGCACCTCTGCAGGCTTGTGTCAGCCAGAAAGAGAGACACCACATAGGCTTTAAACCTAGGATCGAGCACGGTGGCCAAAATGTAGTGGTCTGATTTCAACAGATTGACCACCCTGGAATCCTTGCAAAGCGAATGAAGGGCTTCATCCACAAGTCCCACATGCCGAGCGGAATCGCTCCATCTTAGCTCCTCCTTCACTTTCTCCAGCTGCTTCTGCAAAAGCCTGATGAGGGGAATGACCTGACTCAAGCTGGCAGTGTCTGAACTGACTTCACGTGTGGCAAGTTCGAAGGGCTGGAGAACCTTGCACAACACAGAAATCATTCTCCACTGCGCTTGAGTCAGATGCATTCCCCCTCCTTTGCCTATGTCATAGGTGGATGTATAGGCTTGAATGGCCTTTTGCTGCTCCTCCCTCCTCTGAAGCATATAGAGGGTTGAGTTCCACCGCGTCACAACCTCTTGCTTCAGGTGATGGCGGGGCAGGTTCAAGAGTGTTTGCTGGCACTCCAGTCTTCGGCACGCAGTCACTGAATGGCGAAAGTGGGCAGAAATTTTTCGGCCCACCCAAAGCGTCTCCTGCACGCCCCTGTCGCTTTTCAGAAAATTTTGCACCACCAAGTGTATTGTGTGAGCAAAACATGGGACGTGCTGGAATTTGCCCAGATGTAATGCCCGCACAATATTGGTGGCGTTGTCAGATATCACAAATCCCCAGGAGAGTCTAAGTGGGGTAAGCCACTGGGCGATGATTTCCCTCAGTTTCTCTAAGAGGTTGTCGGCGGTGTGCCTCTTACTGAAACCGGTGATACACAGCGTAGCCTGCCTTGGAACGAGCTGGCATTTCTGAGATGCTGCTACTGGTGATGCTGCTGCTGTTGCTGCGTAAGGTGATACATCTACCCAGTGGGCTGTCACAGTCATATAGTCCTTAGTCTGCCCTGTTCCACTTGTCCACATGTCCGTGGTTAAGTGGACATTGGGTACAATGGCATTTTTCAGGACACTGAGGGCACTTTTTCTGACGTTTCTGTACAGTCTCGGTATCGCCTGCCTAGTAAAGTGGAATCTAGATGGGATTTGGAACCGGGAACACACTACATCCATCAATTGTCTAAATCCCACTGCACTAATGGCGGATACCGGACGCACGTCTAACACCAACATAGCAGTCAAGGCCTCAGTTATACGTTTTGCTTCAGTATGACTGCTGTCGTACTTCATCCTCCTCGCTAAGGACTGTTGGAGGGTCAATTGTTTAGTAAAAGTAGTGGTGTTCCTACTTCCTCTCTGGGATGATGAACGACTCCCATCAGCAGCAACAGCAGCAGCGGCAGCAGGAGGCGTAGCAATGCAGGATCCTCCGGAGGAATCCCGGATAGGAGAGTCAGTCATGCCAGTGACATGGCCTGCAGGACTACTTCCGATCCTGACTAAGGAGGAAATTGACGAGGAGGGAGTTGACAGTGTGGTTTGCAGGCGCTTGGATACAACAGGACAATGGGATTTAGGTGTCCCTGGACTGCTTACGGTCTTAGCCAAAGTTTCTGAACTTGACAGTAACTTTTTATGAACGCGCTGCAGGTGCCGTTTAAGGGAGGATGTTCCTAGGTGGTTAACGTCCCTACCCCTACTTATTTCACCTTTACATATGGTACATATGGCAAGACAGTTGTTGTCCGGATTTGGATAGAAATATTGCCAAAGAGGTGGAATGTTTGGTCTTCTGCCCAGGCATGACCGTGATGGGCTTTTTCATCCCACGGACAACATCTGTCTCCCCCGGAGCCTGATTTAAACAAACCACATCACTATCAGAATCCTCCTCGCCAACTTCCTCCTCAGCGCCAGCTACACCAGTATCCTCATCCTGTTGTACTTCAACATTGACATCTTCAATTTGCATATTAGGAAGTGGACTGTGGGTGCTCCTTTCAGCACTTGCAGGGGGCGTGCAAATGGTGGAAAGAGCCACCTCTTCCCGTCCAGTGCGGGGAAGGTCAGGCATCGCAACCACCACCACACTTGAACTCTCCTTGGGGATTTGTGATATCTTCTTAGAACGCACATTTCTTCGCTGTGCTTTTGCCAGCTTAACTCGTTTGATTTTTTAGTGGGAGGAGGGCTTCCATCGTCATGTGAAGCTGAACCACTAGTCATGAACATAGGGAAAGACCTTAGCCATTCCTTGCCACTCCGTGTCGTAAATGGCATATTGGCAAGTTTACGTTTCTCTTCATATGATTTAAATGTTTTTTTCAAGGTCATTTTCCTGAAGTTTGTCATTTGGGATTGTATGTGCCCTCTACTATGACATTGGGCATCGGCCTTGGCAGACGACGATGGCATGTTATCGTCTATGTCATGACTAGTGGCAGCAGCTTCAGCACTAGGAGGAAGTGGTTCTTGATATTTCCCTATTTTATTTTTATCGGAGAAAGTTTGGTCCTCCATTTATGTTATATTGATATATACGTGCGGCTAAGGCGCACACAAACACAGAAAATAATTTTTTATTTTTGTTGGAGACTAGTGCACTTTGTGGGTTACACCACCCTTTAAGAAATGAGCAAGCCGGCCCTTTACTTATGGAACACAGGCGCACGCTTGGCGCTGCTCCTTTGTTGATGCACGTGCAGCCACAGTACACACAATTCACAAACACAGAAATTTTTTTTTTATTTTGCTTGGAGTGCCCTTTGGGGGTTACAGCACCCTTTAGCAGTCAATCTAGCCGGCCCTTTATTTATGGGACACAGGCGCACGCTTGGCACTACTTTGTTGATGCACGTGCGGCTACTGCGCACACAATTCACAAACACAAAAAAATATATTTTTTATTTTGTTTGGAGTGCCCTTTGGGGGTTACAGAACCCTTTAGCGGTCAATCCAGCCGGCCCTTTATTTATGGGACACAGGCGCACGCTTGGCACTACTTTGTTGATGCACGTGCGGCTACTGCGCACACAATTCACAAACACAAAAAAATATTTTTTTTTATTTTGTTTGGAGTGCCCTTAGAGGGTTACAGTACCCTTTAACGGACAAGCCAGCCGGCCTTTTGCTTATGGGACACAGGCGCACGCTTGGCGCTGCTCCTTTGTTGATGCACGTGCAGCCACTGTGCACACAATTCACAAACACAGAATTTTTTTTTGATTTTGTTTGGAGTGCCCTTTGGGGGTTACAGCACCCTTTAGCGGTCAATCCAGCTGGCCCTTTATTTATGGGACACAGGCGCACGCTTGGCACTACTTTGTTGATGCACGTGCAGCTACTGCGCACACAATTCACAAACACAAAAAATATATTTTTTTATTTTGTTTGGAGTGCCCTTTGGGGGTTACAGCACCCTTTAGCGGTCAATCCAGCCGGCCCTTTATTTATGGGACACAGGCGCACGCTTGGCACTACTTTGTTGATGCACGTGCAGCTACTGCGCACACAATTCACAAACACAAAAAAATATATATTTTACAGCACCCTTTAACGGACAAGCCAGCCGGCCTTTTACTTATGGGACACAGGCGCATGCTTGGCGCTGCTCCTTTGTTGATGCACGTGCAGCCACAGTGCACACAATTCACAAACACAGAAATTTTTTTTTTATTTTGTTTGGAGTGCCCTTTGGGGGTTACAGCACCCTTTAGCGGTCAATCCAGCTGGCCCTTTATTTATGGGACACAGGTGCACGCTTGCCACTACTTTGTTGATGCACGTGCGGCTACTGCGCACACAATTCACAAAAAAAAATAATATGTTTTTTTATTTTGTTTGTAGTGCCCGTTGGGGGTTACAGCACCCTTTAACGGACAAGCCAAAATATTTTTTTTTTAGCACTTGGGGGGAGCACCCCTGACGGACAGAGCACCCCCTGGACAACACTACAGCACCCCTTTAGGACTGGGACACTGCACAGGACTTTGGAGTGGACCCAGCCCCTATGGACAACTGACTGCATAACACAGTCCAGCCAGCCCCTATGGACTTTGAAGTAGTGGACACAGCCCCTATGGACAACAGCAGCACAGCGCAGCACAGCACAACACTACACTGCACTACACTACACTACACTACACTACACAGCCCAGCCAGCCCTAACTCCCACCCTCCCTCTTCACTGTCCACAGCCGAGTGAGAAAATGGCACCGACGCGGGTACCTTATATAGGATCCAAAACCCGCGAGACCCGGAAGGCGGGATGATGACGTTTTGCCTCGATTTCAGATCCGAGTCAGGCGGGAAAAGTGGAGCCTGACTCGGATCGGCCTCGGATCGGGGGGGCTCGGGAGGGTTCGGATTTCAGAAATCCGAACCCGCTCACCCCTAATTAATACTAATATTGTTCTTCACAGTGGAACTACAGGTGCCAGCAAGCCACCCTGCAGCACTTGTAGAACCACAAGTGGCAGCAGGCCGCTGGTACCTGTACCCCCATTGTGAAAATATTTGAAAAAAGATAGGATAAAGACACCGAATGTTTTAACACTTTATTACACATTTAGTCACTCACCACACTCAAACTTGCACTACACAAGGGCTCTCAGAGGGGGGGGGGACTTCTACTAATTACCCAGGCCCTCCTACCACACTGGTGTGTGCTGGGCTGCAGTGGGAGACCGCTTGCAGCTGCTGAGCAGCAGCCTCCAATCTATGTCTGTGGCGGGGGAGTGATCACACTGATCACGCCCTCTCCTTGCTTTTACGCCAGTCTGAGAGGCTCACATCGCCCCCTTCCCCGGCGTGCAGCAGTGCTGTAAAAATAATTTTTTTAACAAAAATTTTATCCAAGGGTGCGTGGCCACACCTCCCGCGATTAGGTCATGCCCACTTCCACCCGGGCCCACCTTGGCTGTCAGCGCCCCTGGCACTACATACTTACTTACTCTGTGGAGCTGGTCCGTCCTCTTGCCAGTAGGCATCCTGGGACTTGGCAGAAAAACAAACGGAATTCCTAATCCTATAGACACAGAAGCAGCTGTATATACATTCTGTAATTATAGCACTTCTTTGCAGACTTGAGCTGGGTACATACTGACAGATAGATCTGTCCAATCTGTCTGGCGGAAAGGAAAATCCAGTCTGTCTTCCAGGGTTTTGAAGCAAATTTCTATTGGTATTTGCTCCCATACATTACCAGATTTTCCTTCCCACCAGACAGATTGGACAGAAATATCTGTCAATGTGTACCCAGCTTAACAGGACCCATGAGGTTTTCTGCACCTTAGCCATGATTGGCTAAGACTGGTCTGACTCATGGCTAAGGTACAGGAAACGTTGTGTCAGACTCTGGGGAAGTGCTGAATATACAGTATGTATCTACAGCTGCTTCTGAGTACCCTGGATCAGCAACTACTTCTATTTCTGTCTCTCCCGTCCTATCAGATACATTTAGCAATACTTTGGGGTAAATTTACTAAAATGGGAGTTCTATTAAGAAGTAATGTTGCCCATACCAACCAGTCAGATTCCAGGTATTATCTTCTAGAAGGTGCTAGATAAATGAGAAGTACCGTAGAATCTGGTTGGTTGCTATGGGCAACATCACTTCTTAAATGGAATGTTATAGCTGCTGCTGGGCTGCAGCAGACCAATCTGTCATTTCAGTGTGTACCCAAGCATTAGTGTATTAGTTTATGTATTTATTATGTATAACTTTGATTTATTAAGCGTGGTAGACTCGTGACATTATCACAGGAATCAGGATTTCAACAAAGCAGCTTCTGTGGCATTCATATGTATTTGGTACTGGTTGGGTATGGGATACCGGCAGTCGGGATGCCAGCTGTCAAAAGACCGACAACAGCATCCCAATACTAGGTATCCCAACAGGAGTTAGGTAAGTGTCCCCTGAGTGCCTAACCCTTACCCCCCCGTGGTGCCTGACCCTAACCCCCCCATCCGCAGCCTAACCCTAACCTCCACCCTCCAGCAGCCTAAGCCTAACCCCCATCTCCGTGGCTAACAGCAAACGGCCCTGCTATAATTACGATCGGGATGCTGACTGTCAGGATTCCAGCATCAGCATCTCCACTGATGTAAGTATTCTGGCACCGGTCTTCTGTCCGCGGTTCGAGATTTCGCCATCCGGTATCCCGATGGTAGGTATAATAACTACAACCCATTTGATGCACATTTATATGAATATACAGTATACATGTAATATTCAAACACAAGAGTGACATGTAATAATGGCAGTGCCAATAAGGTGTACAGGATTTTTAGGTTCAAGAGTCTCATCACAAAATATAATAGCACTCGTCTTAACTTATACATTTAAATATGTCACATTTACTAGGAAAAGAGGAACCCCTTGCCAGTTATGCTGTGGGCAGGAAGAGATTTCTTAATAAGAGAAGTCAGAGAATAATGGCCAGACTGGTCCAATCTGGCAAGAAGGTGACAGTAGCTCAAATTACCATACAGTACATTGCAGGTGCCAGCCCCATGCTCCCCTCAGTGACTTGCAACCAGGCTGACTCACACTGATGCAAGGCTGGCTGACTCCATCCAAGCTCAGCTCCAATTTAGCAGCATTCGCAGTTCAGATTTCGGTCCCCAGAAGCTCTTTATGAAGCAAAAAGTAAAATGGCCTAGGGGGAGCTTCTGTGCATGTCTGGCCACAGCAACTCCTTTCATGGGCCTTTGCAAAGCTTGTGAGTCACTCCTCATGGTTCCCAGTCAAGCTGGCAGCCTCCATCTCAGTCAACAATGGAGGAGGAGGAGGAGGTAAGGGACGGCTCAGGCTTGCAATAGCAAAAAATGACTGTGTCACAATGGGAAAACAACCAGTCTCTTACATATATCATATGTTATACCTTATGTGGGCACACTTAGAGTCTCCTGTATGTAATGTACTATGCTCTATGTGAGCACATGTCCAGTCTCCTTCATATAATTATTTGCAGTCAACACAGCTAGAGCTGCCTCATCCTGCAACAAGCCCAGCTGGTGATGGGGGGAGACAGCCACTTCTTCATGAGGGAGGCTATTCTGCTTATCATACAGATTGCTGCACCTAATGGGGTCAGATGGCTGCAAGGGTAGGGTTGTAGAAATATGAGGGCTGGGGATATGTGCGTGCAGCAAGATAGATGCAGGGTGACATGGGGTGCAGTATGGATGGGTGTACGGTGACATGGGTGCAATAAGGCTGGGTTCGGTGATGTGGGTAAAGTTACATGGGTGTGCTGTAAAAGGGGGCTGGTCTGGGTGGTACATTAATGATGATTGGGTGCATGATGACATGGGGGTACAATAAGATGGGGGCTGGTTGTATGGGCAGGGCTGGAGAAACAGGGGAATGGGGCTGGATAGACACAGAGGAGATGGAGCTTGGAATACAGGAGATGGTGCTGGTGAAGAGGAGATAGTGGTGGGGGAAGAGGAGATGGAGCTGGGGACACAGTGGAGATGGCGCTGGAGGGACACAGAGAGATTGTGCTGGAAACACACAGGTAGGACCACTGGTAGGGTTAGAAGAAAGGACTGGGGGACAGTAATCTTTAGTAAGAAACCAATTATAAAGAAACCATATTACTGATACAAATGATACCAAAGTAGTAAATATATTTTATTAATATAAAATTGTTTAATCATGGACTTAAGTTATTATGTTTTATCTGGTTGATCCTCTGTTGCACAATGATGAAATTAACTTTATTCCTGTGCAAACAGGCGGCTTCTAGACCATGTGATCTCCTACATGATACTGAATACTCAATACACTGCCTGTCCAGGGAGGATCAATTCTTCAGAGGTTTCCCATTGCAGAGAAATCATATAGGTAAGAAAAGACTTATTCACAAGGGATACATAGGGGATGCAGAAAAAGAAAACATGGGACAGTCAAGTGACAAAGGGGCATATTCACTAATTATTGTCCATGCGATGTGTAAGAAGTGAATTGATTACAAAAGTGATAATTTCATTTCTCCATCTCCACGCATGTGCGGCAGCCATTGGTAATTTTTGCAGAATGTAACCAATAATGCCATTTCACAGTACAGGAGAGATCCTGGGAGCAGTCCAGCATCTCGGGGGCCACACCACTTTCCTGGGCGCTCCCCAAAGGTGCACTTAAGAAGTCCCTCTTTTAAACTCACATATGTTGAGAGGTATGACCGATGTGATCTGCTTTTGTATAAAGAAACATTTACTGTGCCTGTCCTATTACAGGCGACATATGATCAATTTGCTGATAACATGGGATGTAGTCAGCATCCCGTCTTGCGGGTTGTCGACGGTTTAAATACCATCACTGGAATCTCAACAGCGTCAGGATCCCGGCTTCAGTATCCCGACTGCTGGCATCCCAAAGGTAAATATCGGGGGTTAGGGGAGGGTTAGGTTTAGGGTTAGGCACTAGGGGGAGGGTTAGGGTTAGGCATTAAGGGGAGAGAGAGTTAGGTTAAGGTGCGGGGAGGGGGTGGTTAGGTTTAGGCACTGGGGGCAGGTTAAGTTCAGGTACCAAGGAGGGAGGGTTAGGGGTAGGGATAAAGGTTAGTGTTAGGGACTTTGTGTGGGGATTCTGACTGTCGGGATGCTGCTGTCGGTATTATGACCGGTGGCATCCCAATTGCCAGGATCCCATACCCAACCCGATAACACAACAACATCTATATAAGCGACAGAACAATAAGGGATATCATTGAACATCTATCTTAATATAGCCAGCTACAAGGGTCCTGTCAAAGAAAAGCAGCTAATGAAAATTCCACCTCACATATTCCCATCTCCCTTCCAATATACACACATACTCTGCTGATGCTATTAAATTTACTATTTAAATTTGCCCCCAGGGGCAGAACTATGAGAGACAATGGAGGCACCTGCCACCGGGCTCCAGCTCTGAAGGGGCACCTCCTCCATTGTTCACAACATATTCACACAACTAAGGGCTGTAACTGGAATCAGTATGATTTACCGCCGGCTGCATGGGATTTCGATGCCTGTCATCAGACCCTTGCTGGGATTAGACAGTTTGGACAGTTTTGATGGTCGCACTTAGACCGACGGCATCCCGACATGTAACCTGTAACTATGTACCCGGAGTGCACCGTCATGGCGGCCCTTTACATGGCACCCCTGTCCCGGCACCTAAGAAGCCACCATACACTAGTGGAGAGCTCCGTGTCAGACCATCAGCTGCTGCCTTCGTCTATCAATAGCCTGTCTGCATGTGAATTGCTACATTACAGTGTCAGCGGCTGTGATGGGGGGGCACCAAATTATAATTTGCCTCCGGGCGTCTGGGATGAACTTACGCCACTGTTTGCCCCTCCCACCCTTTCATGGCCATTATATTATTGTAGGAAGCTTATATGATTTCATTTCACTACAAATCGGTAATGTGTCCCACCCACTTCACGAGACCCCACCCCCTCATCAGACCCCACCTCCATTAGGACTGCTTTCATAAATTTTCCTGGCTGGTTATCCATCCCAATCTGCCCCTGCAACAGTGGTATACAGAAGAGTACCTCTGAAAGTACAATACATAAAAAATGTGAAGGTTTTGTGCTAGAGCAGCAAATGTCCACACCGTGTTCCACTACTATCAGTTAATAACAGCAAACTAAGGCTACAGTGGGCACAGATTTGTCTGTACAGTTCAAGATTGGAATGTCACCTAGTATAATGTATCTCAATTTCTGCTGCTTCATGCAGATGGTAGGGTCAAAATTTGAAATAAACAACATGATGCTATAGATTCATACTTCCTTTTGTCAATGGTTCAGGCTGGTGATGGTATGGTATGGAAATTGTTTTCTTGGTATACAGTATGCCCCATAATACCAATTGAGCATTGTTTATATGTCACAGCATTCTTGGGTATTGTTGCCTTGTGCACCGATTTATGACAACAGTCTACAAATCTTCGGCTATTTCCAGCAGGATAACGCACCATATCATCTGAAGCTGGTTTCAAGACTATAACAATGAGTTCACTGTATTTCTATGGACCCCACAGTCACCAGATCTCAATCTAATAGAGCACCTTTGGGAAGAGGTGAAACGAGATTTGCAGTATGAATGTGTAGCCAACTAATCTCAAGCAACTGCGATACTATCATGTCAACATGGACAAGAATATCTTAGGATGTTTTCAGCAACCTTGTTGAATCTATACCATATATAATTCAGGCTGTTCTAGGGGCAAATGGACAAAGTACCCAGTACTAGTAAGAAGTGCCAAATAAAGTGTTTTTAAAGTATATAATTCAGGCTGTTCTAGAGGCAAATGGACAATGTACCCAGTACTAGTAAGGTGTGCCAAATAAAGTGTTTTTAAAGACAATATTCTAAACGGAATCGGTATTTAATGCCGGCGGCTGAATAGCCACCAGATCAAATACCGATGGGGGAACCCTGAAGGACCTAATTCCCGACTGGGGCTGGTGAGTAACCTAACCCTCTCCTCTCCCCCCTTAACCCTAACCCTCCCTTAGTGGTGCCTAACCCTAACCTCCCCCCAGTGCCTAACCCTAACCTCCCCACCATTAGTGCCTAATCCTAACCCCCCTCCCTGCACCCTAAACCTAATCCTCTCTGGGGGTGCCTAACCCTAACCCACTTAGTGGTGCCTAACTCTAGCCCCCTCTTTCCCTACCCTAAACAGGGGCATATCTATAATGGGTGCAGTGTGTGCATTGCACACGGGCCCTTGGTTCCAGGGGGGGCCTGCACCACACACCCTGCATCCATATTATTTAAAACTTACCTCTCTGAGGTCTCTTGCTGGGTGTCAGCACTGTACAAAAAGTCGGAAAAATGGGGGTGCCTAACCTTAAGTCTCCCCGGTGGTCCCTAAACCAGCCCTCCTCCCCCCACGGCTAGACGTTAAGACACTCGACTTACCTTTATTCGGTATACCAGGTGTCGGTATTTTGTAGTGGGGCTAATGATAGGCATCAGGATTTCGATGCCTATCTTTATCTTTAGTCCGCTGTCGGGCTGTCAGTGTCGGGATATTGGCGGGCGGAATAGCGCCCGCCGGTATCCTGACTGCATCCCAGTCTAAACATCTGTTGTGATTCTCTGTTCAGTGCGGTTTCCTCAGAAATGTTTATAACATTACCACTACAGAAGTCTGAAAAACAAAACATTAATAATAATATAAACAACAAAAGACACAACTGAGTAACTAACTAACTAACTAACTAACTAACTAACTAACTGCATATGGGCACAGCCACAGCTGGCATGGCATATGGGCACAGCTACAGGGGACAATGCATATGGGCACAAGTAAAGGGGCACTGCATATGGACACTACAGAGGGCCATGCATAAGGGGTACTTCAATAGGACATACTTGCCGACAATCTAGCTGCCTCTTCCTTGAGTAGGCAGCCAGCATGGCACAGCGGTGCAGGGGAAAGGGGGGCGTGACTTGCTACTGGGGGAGGAACAGGGGTTGTGGCCACATCATTGTGTCATCGCGGCCCCGCCCCTGCTACACAATGCATATATTATCGGCGTAGCTGGGGCCGAGGCCACGGTTACGTGATTCAGCGCAAAACAAGTCATCAGCTCCCCCGACCCAGCCACTTTGACCAGGTAAGTGGTGACACCGATGGGGGGGAGTGGACGCAAGCGGGGGGTGCTGGTGGGCTGCACCGGCTGGGAGACTTGCCCCCTCTTCCGGGGGGGTTGGGAGTGACACCTGATTTTCGGGAGGCTCCCGACCATCTCGGACGGGTAGGCAAGTATGCTATAGGTTGATGACTGTAGTGATATGAAAGGAGGCTTTAAAGCTGGCACAGGAGGATGGAGGACAGGGGGAAGAAGGCAGAATATATTTATCCCTCCATGCCCCAATTTGATGCTGCTCCTAATCTTTATTTTTACTTCTCTTTACTTCCTGCCTACTCCCTGGAACACTTGAGGGGGGCGGGGACGCCATAGCACGCACTTGCTCCGGGCTCCCTGGCTACATGCTACACCTGTGATTACAGAGAGCACTGTATATACACTGTAACTCTTCTTGACTTTGTACAGGTGCACCTTGGTGGTCCCCCCAGCATAGATCAAGGTACATGCGTATTCCCCATTCTCAGGAGACACTTCTGCAATCTCGAAGTGCACCAATGCTAGCAGGGAGGGGGGTAGGGATCTTTGGACATTTTATTAAGGAAACATATCAGTTTTTCTACTAAAGTATTTCTTAGTTTTTTACTATTATTATGTTCCCCCTATGCAAAAGTGCATCATTAAAATACAGTACAGGTTGAGTCTTCGATATCCAAAATGCTTGCGACCAGGGGTATTTTGGATAACGGAATATTCCGTATTTTGGAATATTTGCATATCATAATGAAATATCTTGGGAATAGGACCCAAATATACACACAGAATGTATTTATGTGTTATATACACCTTATACACATAGCCTGCAGGTAATTTTATACAATATTTATCAATAATTTTGTGGCTCAAACAAAGTTTATGTACATACATAAAATTCAGTAATGTTTCATATACACCTTATACACACAGCCTGAAGGTCATTTTATACAATATTTTTAATAATTTGTGCCTTAGACAAAGTTTGTGGACATTGAACCGTCAAAAATCAAAGGTTTCATTATCTGAGTCAAGCCAAAAAAAATCTGTATTTCAGAATATTTGGATATGGGAGACTCAACCTGTATGTAGAGAATACAATACTGTATGGTGTTATACAATAGCATCTCTCGTATTTTTAAGAAATTAAAGCTGCATGAAATCAATTATAACATATATAGATACATTTTCACAGTTTGCTTAAAACGCTTTATACTACTTACATCAGCATAATAAGCTGGAATTTCTGTATACTTTTAGAGAATTGACTTCTTAAATATACAAAAAATTGTTAGCAAATCTAATCACTGGTTTAAAACCCATTTTTATCGGGTTTCAGATAGAAATAAGTTTAGGTTCACATAAATATTTGAGCAACATAATATATCAAGATTTAAGACTTGGTATAATTTTGGATTTAGCCTAACCTGTTAAAATGAATCTGATAATTTGATCCGAGTGCTCTCAGACAGCATCATTTGGCAATATTGGAATATCTGCCAGAATGTTACTTGCATTTATTTCTAAATAAACTATAAACTATCTGTAAGCAGTGAGGGATTCCACTTTAAAACACAAATAAAATAATGTTGTTCTATCCGTGCAAATATTATGCAACTACCCTGTTTACTGAACTAATGCAGATACCTGTTTAACACAAGCATCCATTCACATGTGAATCAGTGGAAGAAAAAAACGGTAAATTTTAGATGTATTCTTAATGTGTCTCCACCCTGCTGCCAGGGCTGGTATGAGCGTTGTCTGCACTGAAGAGCTCTTTACAGGGGGTGGTGACAGCTCTCAGAGTAAAGCAAAAAATGAATAGAGCAAGTGACAGGGGGCTCTGTCTGACAAGAACCTTGTCAGCATGGAGTATGTTACAACAGTGAGCAAAGCCTGGCAGGGGAAGAGGGACAGTGGACATGAATTCACAACTCACAGATAGGCATTCTCAGCATCACTCAGCTCACACTTCCCAATGTCTCTCAGAACTTGTGTTTGATCTACGTTTTACATTTTATTTTAAATGTAATCGGCTAGTTGATTATGGATTTTACAAAGACTTTAATTGTGGTCAGAAAATATATAGATTTTATCAGATTTCTACGATTTCAAATAGCTTGGGTAAAATGATCAAAATTCGAGAGCTGACCTTTGACTACGCTGATATTGGTCTATCTCCAAAGTGAAAATTATATTCTAATATTTCTAATGATTATGGCTTTACCTGGTGTTATCTATACTGTACCACTGTACAGTATAACATGCAGATATCTAAATGAATAACCAATAGCAGCTTAACATTGTTACATTGAAAAAAAGAGTATAGAAAGCAAATAACTATTCAAAATAGTTTATAGAGTTGCTTGTCCTGCTTTTGTTTATTTTCCTGATTTTTACTTGTGTTTGTTTAATGTATCATAACTCAGCTGTAAGTGTAATACATTCAAATATGGCACAAATATTATAGTATACTACTCATGTGATTGGGCTTTTGCAATTGAATTTATACTTTAGTACATCCTCTGTTTTATAGTCCATTAGGGGGAAACATTGAACAGAATAGCCTTGTACTGATCTAGAAGGCATATACAAATGCATGTTCAAAATGTATGCATCTTCCATAGTTCTTGCATTCAGTACTACCCTAATGTCCAAGTGTATATAACCTTACTATGACAACTACTTATGGATGGTTTAACATTGAAACATTATGGACTGATCAGAAATACTTTCACTGGATTCTGAACAACTTTTGCTTTAACAAAATGTTGATTAACCGATTACTATGCTAAAAATGACAATGATATTTCCTCTATCTAGGGTGTTTAAAAATTACAAAACTTCTCAAAAATGGATTTATTAAAAATAAAATAAGTGAATAAGTTTTAGCACATAAGAAATAAAAAAAAAAATTGAAAATATATTTTAGTAACAAAGTTCCTCTTTAATATTTTATATCCAGGCAATGTATACATTTACTAAAGTATGGCCATATTACTTAAGCATTGTGAATGAGTGTTAAAATATATATAGAATACCTGGACTATACACTAGCAGAATATATGTAACATACCTGTTATATCAGTGTCAGGGCCGGTCCAGGTCTACTAGCACCCTGTGCAAGAAATTTTGGAGTTCCTCCACCCCCTGCCCTCTAATCGAACTATGGGGGTGACTTAGCTGCGGACACTGCTGCTAACTTGGTAGCAGCTGCCAATCGCACTAATATGGAAATGCAGCAGGAGACGTCATGCTTCCTGCATGCATTACTGATGCGAGCTGTGTCCTCAGACACAGCATCTAATCATCTGAGCCACCACCATCCTGCTAAGTGACCATGGGGTCACGCGAGCCGGCTACTGCAGATGCAGAAGAGAGGCCAGAAAATCTACATCAGCTGACAGAGATTCTGGCCTCTCCACAACCAATGGCAATGACACAGAAAAATAAAATCCACAGAAAAAAAAACACACACACATGCACCCACAAGAAAGACACACATTGTCTCCCACACACAGGAAAAAAACACACATATTGTTCCCCACAGGAAAAATTACACACACTGGCCCCCACAGGAAAGAAATAATACACACATTCATTGCCCCAGTCTCCCACAGAAGACTGACCTGACCTGTCAGACTCCCACAGCAGAACTACTAGTTGCAGCCACTTCAAACTGAAGACGCTGAGTTTGAGTCGCAGTAGCAGAAGAGAAGAGGGTGAATAGCTCCCAGTTCCTCACTTGCTCTCAGACACAGGCAGCACCGGCACGCAGCAGCCTCAGTGACTATGAGCCTGATTCAGAAATGGACGGTATTGCACAGCCACAGTCCAACTAAAATGCTAATGCAGCTGGAGGTGTCTGTAGGAAATATATACCTCCTGCATGCATCTGCGATCTGAGTGCAGCGTTTATAGACACTGCCTTGGATAACCATTGTGACCATTGCAACCATCGGCTTACTTACTGCCAACGGAACTGGACAACCAAGTCCAGGAAGTATGGAGCATTGTCATGCTGCTGCTAAGGGGGGGGGGGGGGGACTGTGAGCGATCACGAAGGACTCGTTCTGCATACGCGCAGACCCACAACAATCAGAGATGTACAAAAACCATTGGGTTTGCGTACATCACTGAATAAGTCACGACCGGGGCTGCATCTGAACCACCCAGAAGAGCCCAGTTACCGCCAGGCATGATCAACCCCGAGCCCTAGCGGCAGCTGCACTGCGCCCCCTATTTGGTGGTACCTCATGCGGCTGCTCCACTTGAAAGGTCCTTGTGCTGGCCCTGGTCAGTGTGTGTGCACTATCAGTGAAGCTCACATTGCATCCTGCAAATTGTCATAAGATTTTAATATATTCCCAGTATAATACATAGGGGCATGTTTTTTGCAGTACAAATAATTCAATGGTTGGTGCAATCTATAGTATTAACAAACACATACAAGGACATGAACTCTGGTAGAAACCCATCCTTGCATTGTGTAAAGTTTATGCGATAACTTTACTTCTGGATTCAGACTAAGTAGATCTACTGCAGATCCCCCTCTTCCTCTCCCAACAATTTTGAGTAAATGTAGCCCATAGGCTAAAAAAGCTATTGCAATCTAAAGATAGTGTAAACTAGCAGGACCAAGTGTATCTTATTAGAGCTTGGTACATTTCAGAGTTTAGCAGCCTCCATAGAAACGATTATGGGGAAACGCAGCTAATACACACATTTTTACATTCCCGGGATACTTTATTTTTGCAGGTGGATTTTGTGCAAAATAGTGTTATTAAATATTCCCTATAAAATTTATATTTGCACAATATACTGTAACGTTATAAAACATAACATCATATTAAAGAACAAAAATTTAAGGTGCTATGGCTCGGCCCGGGCTTGTCCCATACTGCAGCCTATGTTTAAAATATTGTATATCATCATCTGCAATAGCCTAGTTGAAAGGAACTGCAAAATAACATTTGAGTCTAAAAATTAGGCAAGAGATAAAAATGATTGTCTTCAGAAATCATAAATGGGAAATGTGGAGGTCAAATGTTGGTAGTGAAATGATGGATGTTATTGCTTGGTAAACATAAGAGGTAGTCTCATCTTATAGAGCTGTGGCACACAAGTAAGCATATGCCAGCTTTTCATGATACTTTTCTTCCACAGGGTGAGAGTGTCATAACTAAACCTCAGACAATATATCAATGTAATTTATTTAATAAAGGAAGGAGCAACCACTGATATACATTAATGGAAATACAGTATGCAGGGTAGTAAAGTTTTTATTGAAAAATAATGAATGTCCAAGTGATTTAATTGATTATTTATTTAATTAATTAATTAATTAATTAGTGATTTAATTATTTTGAAAACAAAATTTGAAAGTAGGTTTTACTCATGAAATGGTATAGGTTACCATTAATGTTTTTATTTTAAACTGTGCTTGCATTATTAAATATATAGCCTACAAAAAGAGTTTATATTTGAGAGCCTGTTTACTCTCTTTTTTATTTTCTGGTATAATTATAATCATCTTTTATTGAACTCTAAGATACTATCTTTTGGAGATGTTGGAAGAGAACCGTCAGCTAGGAAATTGTCAATCAACAATTCAACATTTTATGATGGGATGGGGTTATTTTTTTTTGAGATTATAGACAACAGAATGATAGTCAAAAGATATGATCTCTGAAGTAGGAAACATGGTCACCTACTTTGTTGGAAACTATATATAAACAAGCAATTGTGTCAGGAACAGTCTGCTGTGGAATAAATACCTAGGAACAGTGGATTTTATTTATTGATTTAGAATCAATTACTTTAGATTTGTTATGGACCATTCATAAATAAAACAGTGAGAAATCATTTTTTTATATAAGTCTTCCTAGCTGGCCTATTTAATCGATATCTTAAAATATTGGGTGGAAAGAAGACACAAAATGTTATGTACCACCAAACAAAGAGAGAAACAGGTGCATGTGATTTGCTGCACTTTCTAGTATTTTAGATAAATATAAATAATGATCCAAATATGCACTTACTTGTTACTAGCTATCTTATTTCTCATGCATGCGTTGTAACCTAAAGCACTAGAGTCATGTTTAAGCAGTCATACTACTGAATGGACAAAGTTCAGATATGCAAAACTAAGGGTTAGTGTTTCAAGCATTTCTAACACGCTGATTTATGCAATAACATACAAAAGTTTTGTGAATCAGTGACTTATGACAGTGTGTACCACCAAGACATTTCCCTTGTGTTTGCATGTCAGGCCTATTCACATCCCTTGTGTCTAATTGTGACTATAAAAGAGGTCATTGAAAAGAACTTCAGCAAACTTTAGACTGATTTTTATCTGCATGACCTGAAATGCAATCTTGAACTTCAAATCCCCTGGAGTGTATTAGCATTTGGCTGAGATTGCAATACTAAGAAATATCTGCTCAGACCCACATTTTAGGGCTTGCCTCCAGGCTGACCCCGACCATTGCAAAATTTTAAACACCCTTGAGCAAATTACTGTATGTAAGTTACAAAATGAGTTAACACAACCTCTGCAGGGTACCATATTAAAAAAAGCATGTTTGTATACATTTTAATGCACTAATACTCTTTATTTGCTTAATTTAACAGATTACACATAAATAAAGCAGTGAACTTGTCTGTGCAAATGTTTGGACAATCTGTCAGCCAATATTCTGTAACACCTCCTTTGGCAGAGCTTCCAAACATTTCTTGTCAACAGCTAAGAGTATTTCTATCCCAGTTTTAATAATAATAATAATTTAATTTGTCCCTTGCAAGGATATTCTAGCTCAGAACTACTCTCAGGTCTTCTTGCATGCAGCACATGTTTCAGATCTCCCCACAAATTTTCAATAATATTCAAGAATAGGGAATAGGGATTGAAATAGCCAACCCATTTTAAGCTTCAATTTCTTCACTGACTCCAAGACATCATTTTAATGATTTGTTGGCATTTAGTTTAATTATTTCTACCTCCCAAACTGACATTATTTCTTATGTAACTTACTGCTCCATACTTAACCTGTTATGAGTTTGTCTTTCTCATTATGTGACCACATTCAATGTGTTTGCAAGTGGTTTCCCGAGTAATCTATTGGTAGAAATCCAAAGGTATTACTACTCCCTGAATATTCAGAGAAGATTTGGGTAGAGGCACTGTCCCAGAGACCAATGAGAGACCTTATTTACAAATATTTAACCCCAACACAGTATGAGAAGTTCCAGGGGTTGCATTTAAATGTTATGTTGTTGATGATGATGATGATAATATTAAAACTGTACTAAAAGTATCATGAAACAAATAAGTTGCTTCCATGATATGAAACAGAAAGTAAAGCTGGCCCTGTTTAAAAGAGCTCACAGTCTAAGAAGTGTGAGGAACAAGCAAACCACAAGTTAGAATAAAACGCTAGCTGCTGATAAGGAAGTTTGTGTAGCTACTGTAAGGCTGAAGTATTATGAGCCATTAATTTTAAAGCAGCAGTTGGCAACTGGCAATTTTGTGCAGCTAGAAACGGTGTGGTATGGTTGGAAGGAGGAGATGAAGTTGAAGGTGGAGCAGTAAAGTCATTGAAATATCTGTCAGCCAAGTCCTTCACAATTAATATTAACCAAAATATCCTTCCTGTTCTGCTTTATTTTGCATGGGCACTCAATTATTTATTATTTTATTTATTACCAGTTATTTATATAGCGCACATATATTCCGCAGCGCTTTTACAGAGAATAGTTGGCCATTTACATCAGTTTCTGCTCCAGTGGAGCTTACAATCTATATTCCCTATCACATGTGCAAACACATACACGCTAGGGTTAATTTTTTTGTTGGGAGCCAATTAACCTACCAATATAATTTTGGAGTGTGGGAGGAAACTGGAGGAAACCCACGCAAGCATATGGAGAATATACAAACTCCACACAGTTAGGGCCGTGGTGGGAATCAAACCCATGACCTCAGTGCTGTGAGGCAGTAATGCTAACCATTACACTGTCGGTGCTGCCCAATGTAGATGTGAGGTTAATGTTTACCTGTTACTGGAATCTTTTTGAATTTTAATAAACAATCAAAAATCACCAGAGCTGTTGGTGATGTTTAGGTTTTGGTGCATATGATTCTTGCCTCATCTGTGGTCCCATCAGAGTCAGACTGTGGTCAGGGAAGAGTAATTTACTATTGGCCTGTGTGGTAAGCTGCATAAAGAGTAGATGGGACACATAAGAAGCAACACACTAGGGCCGAGGAACCCTTAAAGAATCCATGTTTTTCAATTGTATTAGTGATATGCTTATGGACCATCTGTATTCTGCCAAACCTTCTTCTGCATGCCTACTTCCTTCCTGCTATATGCCCTGACTGCTCTTTTCTTTACTTTATACCCCATTGGCCCTAGCTTTTATTTTCTGCTTTATACCCCCACTGAGTTTATCCAGTAGCCCCAGCTCAATTTCAAAACTTCGGCAGCAGGTAATGCTCAATGGGCCATAAAACAGACATTAGGTCTGAACTTTATCTTATTATTTTCCCAGAGCAACTAAGTTCTGCATCACATGACCTCCTCTTCTGCACAATGCAGGAAGGATTTGCAGCAACAAATCTAATCTTAAGGAAGGAAGGATATCCATTCTGCACAGCCGCATGCCAGCCCACCCCTTATTCAGCCTTATTCAGCCTCACCTGCCTGCACTGGAGTCTGCTATGTGAGTGTCCGGGTGGTATTAATGCTAAGCTGAGGCTTGGCTCTGGCTGAGTCTGACTCACTCTGTTACTCCCTGGATTTACTCTGTAGCCTGTCTGAGGTGAGAGGCGCTACCGCTCCAGTGCGGCCTGACTGAGGAGGACAGACTGGCTGCTGTGGGAGTCGGTGCCACTGCCTGTTGCTGCCTGCCAGTGCTGGGCCCTGGGCAGGTCCTGCTGCCCTGCCTGCACTCTGTAAAAGTTAACTTGTTGAAGAAGGGGCAAGGCAAGCCTGCTGTTCGACAGGGTGAGGTGAGTCAAGTAAATGTGTGACAGTGACACACATACTGTCTCATCACAATCCATACAACGCATAGTTTTTGTTAGTGCACTGTGGGCCAGTGGGGGCTGGGCATGAAAGTTTTTTTTCCTGTGGGGCTGGGGGGCTATTTTCATTGACCAACTCAATCCCGGGTATCCTGGGAATCCTGGGATTGAGATTTTTTAATTGAGTTCTGAAGGGGAAGTGGAGCCAGTGAAGGTCTTGTAGAAGAGGGGAGGCAGATGTTGTCTGTTTGGAAAGGAGGATGAGCCACGCAGCAGCATTGAGGGCAGACTGTATCAGAGACAGTTGGGAGTCAGGGAGGCCAGATAAGAGGAGGTTGCAGTAATCCAGTATGGAGATGATCAATGAGTGCATGACTGTCTTAGTTGCATCCAGGGTGAGAAAGGGTCTAGTCGTGTAGATATTTTTAAGTTGGTAACAGCAGGACTTTTAGAGATACTTGATGTGTGGTTTGAAGAAGAGGAAGGAGTCAAGGATGACTCCAAGACAGCGTACTTGCGGGCTAGAGGAGCTGGTAGTGGTGTCAATAGATAAAGAAATTGTGGGAGGTGGTGGTTTTCAGGAGTGGGAAAATTATCATCTCAGTCATGACACATTTTAAGATCAGGGAAAGATAGTTAGATCTGAGTGTCATAAGCAAAGAGGTGATATTGGAGGCCAAAAGAGCTGATGAGCTCACCTAAGGAGGAGAGTACAGACGGAGAATTGGGGAGAGGGGTGGAGTTATGAGAGCAGACAGAGAAATAATGGTCATAGAGGTAGGAGGAACTGTGATGAGGTGGTTGTAGACAATGTACTCAAGGAGTTTGGACAAATGGAATTTGTGCCTCTCACAGCCTTATAACTAGGAATGTGCGCCGGAACATTTTTGCCGGATTTGGATTTGGTTCTAATTCGTCGTCCGGTTTTGGATTTGGATTTGGATTTGCCAAACTGCGGTGACTGGATTTGGATTTGGATTTGGATTTTTTTTTACAAAAATTGACAAAAAAAGCTAAAATCACATAAATTGGTCTTTTTTTCTTCCTTGAGTATTATTAACTTCAATAACATTAATTTCCAGTCAATTTAGAACACCTCACAGCTTATAATATTGTTTTCAACATTATTGGCCAAAGGTTGCAGTGAGCTGACTGGTTACTAAGCGACAAAGCAGCGGCACAATGACACAGACACCACAGTATAAAGCACATCTATGACACATTGCCACACAGCAGTGGCAGAAATGAAAAGTAGTGCACCCACCCACTGGGGTACGGCCAGCAGAATCACAGTACTTGTTTACAAAGTGGGCTATGGCCCTAGGAGTCACAGTGCACAATCTTATTCACATTACACCGCACATAGTGCCCCTGAGTCACATTACACCATAAAGTAGTGTCTCTTATTTATGTTACGACACACAGTAGTGCCCCTTTTACACAATGCCCACAGTAGTGACCCCTTTTACACAAAGCCCACAGTAGTGCCCCTTTTACACAATGCCCACAGTAGTACCCCTTTTACACAATGCCCACAGTAGTGACCCTTATACATAAAGTCCACAGTAGTAATGCCCCTTATACAATGCCCACAGTAGTAGTGCCACTTATACAATGCCCACAGCAATAGTGTCCCTTACACAATGCCCCCAGTAGTGATGTCCCTTACACAATGCTCCCAGTAGTGGTGCCCCCTATGCAGTCCCCTTAGTAGGAGGGCCACCTATGCAGTGCCCACAGTAGTAGTATGCCCCCAGTAGTATGCCCCCCATTAGCAGGCCCCCAGTAGTATGCCCTCCCCAGTAGTATGCCCCCCCAAGTAGTATGCCCCCCATTAGCAGGCCCCCCCAGTAGTATGCCCCCATAAGCAGGCCCCCAGTAGTATGCCTCTCCAGTAGTATGCCTCCATAAGCAGGCCCCCAGTAGTATGCCCCCCAGTAGTATGCCCCCCCAGTAGTAGGCCCCATAAGCAGGCCCCCAGTAGTATGCCCCCCTAGTAGTATGCCCCCATAAGCAGGCCCCCAGTAGTATGCCCCCCATTAGCTGGCCCCCAGTAGTATGATCCCCCAGTAGTACGCCCCCATAAGCAGACCCCCAGTAGTATGCCGCCCCAGTAGTATGCTCCCCCCAGTAGTATGCCCCCATAAGCAGGCCCCCAGTAGTATGCCCCCGAGTAGTATGCCCCCCATTAGCTAGCCCCCAGTAGTATGCCCCCCCAGTAGTATGCCCCCATAAGCAGGCCCCCAGTAGTATGCCCCCCAGTAGTATGCCCCCCCATTAGCTTGCCCCACAGTAGTATGACCCCACAGTAGTATGCCCCCATAAGCAGGCCCCCAGTAGTATGCCCCCCAGTAGTATGCCCCCCAGTAGTATGCCCTTATAAGCAGGCCCCCAGTAGTATGCCCCCCAGTAGTATGCCCCCCATTAGCTGGCCCCCAGTAGTATGCCCCCCCAGTAGTATGCCCCCATAAGCAGGCCCCCAGTAGTATGCCCCCCATTAGCAGGCCCCCAGTAGTATGCTCCCCCAGTTGCAGGCCCCCTGTAGTATGCCCCCCCAGTAGTAGCCACCCCAGTAGCAGGCCCCCTGTAGTATGCTCTCCCAGTAGTTGGCCCTCCAGTAGCAGGCCCCCTGTAGTATGTCCCCCAGTAGTATGCCCCCCCAGTAGTAGGCCCCCCAGTAGCAGGCCCCCTGTAGTATGCCCCCCCTGTAGTAGGCCCCCCAGTAGCAGGCCCCCTGTAGTATGCCCCTCCAGTAGTAGGCCCCCCAGTAGCAGGCCCCCTGTAGTATGCCCCCCCCTGTAGTAGGCCCCCCAGTAGCAGGCCCCCTGTAGTATGCCCCCCTGTAGTATGCCCCCCCAGTAGTAGGCCCCCCAGTAGCAGGCCCCCTGTAGTATGCCCCCCAGTAGTAGGCCCCCCAGTAGCCGGCTCCCTGTAGTATGCCCCCCCCCTGTAGTAGGCCCCTCCATTAGCAGGCCCCCATATACACATAAAAAAAAAAAAACTTACCTGTATCCCCGCTCCAGCCACCGACGAGGAGGGAGTCGGAAGACGGAGCTCATGAGTGAGCTCCAGCCGGCTCCCTCCGTGCAGCAGCCAATGAGAGTCTGTGTGACCGCCGGCTTCCTGACTACATGTTCAATAAATAGGCCCCTAAAAGTTTATCTTTTTAATAAGTAATTAATGTCACTCTTTGGCAAATAGTGTGTCTATTTTTAATTTTACTTTCTTACCTTAATTCTTACAATTATAAAAATCAACAGTACTGCTGTCTAATATTTGCTGGCATAAAACACACACACACACACACACACACACGTAAAACATTTTGGTTGGGTTTGGGAGTGGAACAAAACAAAAATAATTTGGCTATCAACACCCATAGGTAATCTTTGTGCAAGAAAGCAAATGTTAAACTTGAAATGGGACACTGGAACAGGCCGGTCATCTTTTGTTGAACTTTTCCTTCTTGTCATAGTGCTGGGATGTACTTTGTACTCCTATGTTGCAGGCCACTGATAGCCTATCACAAAGCACCCTCTGTTCCAATGCTGTACCTGAAATTTCCACTAACCAGCAGTTCCTGCAAACAATAGCTGCTGCTGTCACAGCAAGACAATCAGGTGGATCTTATACTCAGATATTTTTCCCATCATATGCATGACAGAAAGTCTAATGGGCCTTGTTAATTTCTGTAGTTGCTTTTAGGGCCCTATAAAGTAACTCACTATCGGTTTTATCTGTGTTCTCAAGAAGTTTACCTAAATGTCAGAGGGCACAAGCATTGGTATGTGTATATTCCTCCAATCAGGAAATAGATAAGATAATTAGTTGGGGAATGAGAGTGAGCTTATTAGCATCCCTTTCTAACAGAACGCATTGGGCATTTAGTGTTAGGAGTAGTGCATAAAAGAGAAGCAGCACTGGGTTAATTAGGCAGTTAATTCCGGATATAAAATATAAATAAAGTTAACATGTGACCTGGCAGCTTGGATGAGATGTAACAATTTATTAAAATAACAATACACAATGGGGTAGATTTATTATAGCAGCACTGATTGTTCATACATTGCCCTGCACATCGGCACTGCCCCTGTCATTTAACACCGGCCCCCTTCAATAATACATGGGGGGAGAAGTGGTATCAGCGCATATACCTTCGCCCGTTCATACATCTCCACCAATGTGTGCAAAACAAAAATAAAAATCCAATTGTACTCCTTGCATTGCAATGTATTCAGTCATATTGTCGATGGTCACTATGTCGACATTCTTAATGGCGACACCAGAAAGTTAACATTTATGATGTAGACATGGTTCAAATGTTAGCATAATAAATGTTGATACCTGGAAAATGTCGACATGAACAGAATGTCAGCATATGAAATGTCAACATTGAAAATGCTGGTATAACTATTAGGCTTAGGTTTAGGGGTTAGTGTAACCGTTAGGGTTAGTGTTACAGATACTGTACCTCAGGCTTACTTCATTTTGAAAATGGCAACATTTTATCAGTGACATGTTAAATGTTGACTAGGTAAAGTCAACATGAATATGTCAACATTTTGGACTCAGTTCAGCCCGGAGTCCTAAAGTGATTTCAAACTAGAACTTGATTTTACTCGTAACGCCTAACTTCAGGTGTGTTCGTATTTCAGGAAAACTGAACCGCACATCTTTACTTCTCCCCTTTAGAAGGTTTAATACATCTGCCCCAGGAAGAGGTTTCCTGCAGCTCCTGAAAAATGGATCTCTGTCCGACCCATGCTCTGCATTACCAATTCCTACAGTATGTGCCTTATTGAGGTCTATGGATGTGATATTCATAGAGAACAATTTTCTGGCTATATACACATCAGAATCGGTCAGGTGGAGAGAAGTTGGCAGGTCTAATGTAAAAGTTGGTTAGGTGTATGGAGCACACTTCATGATCGTTTAGTTGGTCAGACAAGTTGTTCACTTGGTTCGATGGATGAAAAGTTGGATAATGTGTGGCCTGCTTTAGATTTTCTTTCATTTGTCCCTTGTTAATCTGCAGAATACAACTTATTAAACATTGTTGGGGAGATGTATGAAGGGGCATTAGGGGGGAAAATGGTAACTGTGCACATTAAGTGCTGCAGTTACAAATTCTCTCCATATAGTAATGCAGGGAAGCGAGCAGAATGTGCCCCTGACATTATCAGCTCTCCTATCTTTAAGATAGGGCACTGATGTGCAAGCAAATGTATGCATGGTCAGTGGCACTGATCGTTCCAGCAGTTGCAGATATTGATTTCGACAGCTGTAGCTGTCATTGCCGCATGCATAGCACTGTCCCTGGCTGTCAGTACCAACAGCCAGGGATGTGCATTTAAAAAGGTTTTTTTTCCAATTAGCCGCTGGGGGGGGGGGGGTTCTGACCGACACATGCACAGATGCACTACAAGCGCCAGTCAGAAGCCAAAAGAGGGAGAGTGAACTTCAGCAACCAGGCAATTTAACACTCTCCCTCTTCAACAAACCTAATGGTAATACATGCAGGCGGTGACTACACCTGCTTCACCGCGATAAAAAGGGGAAGCAGGTCCATGCATTTACCATATGATTGCCACCCCTTCATACATCTCCCCCAGTATTCTCAATATTAAATGCACCTTGTACCAGCAACACCTGATTGGACCAGCCCTGCTGCACAAGTAGGTGCCACTGTCTTCCCAACACTGTTCCGAGTTCCATGTTTAAGAACCCAAAGGAAATTTTAACTTAGTAATGTCCTTGGTGGTGGAACCACCATTGTTCTCCATTGCATGTTGAAACAGATTTTTATGAATTCCATTTACCTTTTGCACTTAGATTTACACTACATAAAAATAATTTGTAGACTTTTTCTATCAAAATGCATTCAAAATAGGCATTTATAGTTATACAACAACATTACTGTGTTGTTACCGTAATGTGTTTTATTACTTCTATCTTTTAAACTGAAATTAGAGATTTATAACAGTAGTTGATTACAGATAGTGTACACATCTTTATTTTAGTATTTACAGATTTATCAGAAAATCTCAAAATATTTTGTTACGTTACCAAGTTGTACTTCAAGTCTTAATTTTATATACTTTATTATTTTTTCAGAATTAAATTGCATATGTAAGTGTCTTTTATTCACTTTATTCACTGTCTTCATCAATATGTTTTCCTGTAAAATTATAATGTATTTTCTTCTCATCTGTAACATTATTCCTAGAGCACCTAATAAAGTTTTCTGTGGCTCTAGCTTTGTTGGTGTAACTTTATACATATATTTTTTTAAATGAATTTCAAATATTTATTTTATTATACCACCACCAAATCATTACATTTCTTTGGGTCTGTGTAGGACAATATGAGTTATATACTGTATATATCATATAAATAATTTAATCCATTTGCCAATGATTTCATTCAATATTTTTCCAAAGAATATTTATTTTTTGGTTTCATAGTTTGTCTCCCTGAAGTCACATTATTTGTATGCAAACTTAATTCCCAGACCACAATTAGCTAAAACTGGAAATGGCTGATCTATGAAATAAAATGTCTTAAGCCGCGTATCCACATAGTGACATGGAAATGACAGCACGATTACGACATTGCAATCGTGCTCTCGTTTCCATATCTAGTGATGTGCCTACACTGAACGTTCACTCGTTCAGTCTAGGCACATCCATCATCCCCGCACATGCTGAACCTGACGGGATCGTCAGGTTGACCAGCATGTACGGGTGATGATAGATGTCGGAAACGACCAGCAGGCACGCGCATTGCTGGTCGTTTCCGACCATAACCTAATCGATGCATGCACGATGCATGCGCGATTTGCAAGCGATTGCATGATAACAACATCATTAACGTGCAATCGCTTGGTTAAATCGCTAAGTGGATATCCCCCTTTAGATATAACTAAGCTATATCATCATTGTAACTATCTATAACATAATTGCTTGGGTTATATACTGTATATTGCTTTGTTCTTAAAGTTCAACTTCTCCCTGATATTATCAACTTTCCCTCTGATATTACCAACTTTCCCTTAAGAGCTATTTTTCAGCTGGAACTCAGTTCCTGAACCTCTCATTACCTATGACGGGTCAAAATTTATTTTTCATTAGATTAGTTTTATTTTAAAACTTTATTTGCCCTTCAGCTCCATGGGAGGTTTCTGTTCTACCTGAGCCCGCCTTAGGACACCTGTGTTACAGTTTGACATATTTACCATCCCAGTCAAACTCCCCACCTGACTGCTCTTTTGAGTGACTTATTTTCTAAATACTATATATATTTATATTTAGATATATAAGTATATATATAATGTATATATAATTGTTTTTATATATCTCCACCTCAGTAGCTCCTCCCAGAGTTCCTGAACTTATTTTTCCAGAAAAATAGCCCTGCTTATAACCAACATTGTTTTTATCTATTATCAATGGATAAAGTGAATATAGTCTTGCAGAAAATATGGGTACCCAATCTTTGCATCATAGTTAGCAGCTAATTTTGCAATAACTAGAAACTTTAGTAGGATCCTGACCCAATTTTAGTACCATACCTATTCTCACACAGTAAAGTGATAAACAATATCTGTAGGTTGAGCACTAATTCCTTTGTGAAAATAATATACTGTAATAACTCAGGCTTGCAAGATTTTATTCCCTTAAAATTGTCTGCAATTCTCTGGTTGTTTCCAAAGGAATATGGTGTGTTGATTTTTGTTTTCTAAGACATAAGGATTTTTCACGAAATTAATGTAAAAGTATGGGAAAATAGCCTACTCTCGTGTATTCTGGTAAAATGCTAATTTTATTACCAAAAATTTAAAATTATCATGATGATTTTACACTGTTACTTACATTTACAAGTCTTTATATTGCCTTTTTTTCCATTCAAAGCTTTCTTTGGTATATTTTCTTCTATACACTACTGTAGTTGCTGGTCTTCTTTCTGCAGCAACCAACAGTAGTCTCCCATCTCATGTTGACGTTCCATCTTCCATGGTATCCTCTATTTCTTGGTGGCATCTTCCTCCTTGCTCAACATATCCCAAAATACTATACCCCAATCTGACCATCTTGCATTTGTCTCAGGCAAAGCTGTCCATAAGGATCAGATTCCACTGCTGGTTCATGTATGTATTTACATATAGCTGAAGGGCAACATTTACAATTTCTAACTATTTAGATTTTTTGCAGGAGAAACAGTTGACTTCCACTATAAAGCAACTTCATGAAAGATTTAAAAATGGAGAACACAATGTACTTTCCTCATGCAGACCACATGTATCCTATATTAACCTGTTTCAAATACATAGAATCAGATCAGAATTTCAGATCAGATCAGAATCACCATTTTATTCTATTTTCTTTGCTCTTTTTGTATAAGAAAGTACCTTTCCCTTGTTCTAAGAGCTTGCAGCTAACAGTCAGATAACTCCCAACATTCCTAAGTTGAGCAGGTCTTGATTATTGGACCCAAAAGTGAAGCGGTCTATGAAAATGTGGACATGGTTCAGTGGATCTATGTGGGATTTATGTAGACCCAAACCTACCACACCTCCTCCTTGCTCTCAGTACCCATTTCTGATCCCCACTCCATTTATGTGTCCACCCATGGCCCTCTAGAATGCAAGCTCTTGCGAGCAGGGCCCTCTCACTTTCTGTGGTATCTCAGTAATTATGTAAGCTGCCAATTATACTTATATTTATTTGTAAAGTTGTTAACTTGTCCGTAATTGTCCTGTTTTATGTATTACCAAATTACAATTTGGTTGTATGTACTATCCATTATGTATGGCACCACAGACCTGACGCAGCACCATATGAATAAAACATAGACATAATAATAATAATAATAATAATAATAATAATAATAATAATAATAATCATCATCATCATCATCTGGGCCTATTTTTGTTGTCATTTTGCTCAGCCAGGTTAATCAGTAATGGTAAAACTGACTTTGGTATAAAATAAAATATCCATTTATCACTTTCACATACATATTTTAATAGTATAGAGTTTTAAAATAAATGTTTTCAGTTTTTACTTAGTTTTACTTAAAAATATACATAGTAAGGAAGGATTTCCTATGTTACACCTGGTAGGAAGCGTATTAGTGTGACAAACAAGAGTTGCCTAATAACTATAAAGAGGTATTCTACCATTATGGATAATATTTTGTTTTACTTTGCTCAAGCAAATCAGTTTGATGGATCATGCTTAGGCTTAATTAGGAACATGAGGAGAAATAGGGTAGTTTGTGCAAAATTATGTTTTATAGACAGCGGCGTCACTGACCTTGGTGACACCTGGTGTGGCCTACAGAGTGCATGCGTGTAAGGGGGCATGACCTCATGCCACAAAGCCACGCCCCATCATGTGTGCCAATCTAGGGGACGTGACCACACATCACGCCCCCATTCGTGGCACACGGTGGGCTTAACAAGCACTCTGGTAGCTGCTGGGCAGTCTCCAGCTTTTCCGCTGCCTCTCTCTGCACTTGGCTGTTCAGTTACACCATCCAAGGGGGTGACACCAAAATAGCAGAGCAGCTCTGCTATTTTGGTGTCACGCCCTCGGACGGTGTCACCCGGTGTGGTCCACATCCCCCTAGTGGCGCCAGTGTTTATATTATTAGGCTTACCATACTATCCCTTTAAACAAGGACACTCATAAATTACACAGGTTCTGTGGCTGATTAAAACCAAGTGAAATGCGGGCTTGAAATAATCCAGCGACAGAACCTCTGTATTTCATGAGCATCTCAGTTTAAAGGGATATTATGGTAAGCCTATATGTGATTAATTAAACCAGTGTTTCCTTGGGGAACTCTAACAGTGCACATTTTCCATACTCCATACTAGAGCACAATTGCACAGAGCACAGGTGTATTCATTGCTTACTGACACCTTTTGTAACATCTACTAGGGGTACTAATTCATTCACTTCCGATTCTGTGATAACACCTGCACTGCCTGATGCACTGCTTTAAACAGTGAAAATAAAAAACTAAAAATAAAGAATACATTTTCCTAATAGCTTTAATCCCCATTAAGCAGGCAAAAGTTATTACACCAAATTTCTTGGTTTACATTGTAAATAACCCATAATTCCTTTTTATTTTTCATGGCACAATGTGCTTCATATAATTGTGTCATGTCTTGAGTAGATATAATAATTTGCTATTATATAATCTCTTTTTGGAGCTATAACCTATTTTCAGCAACTAAGATATACAAACAACAACTCAATTTCCTCTTAGGACAGTGGCATCAGAGAAGGATGCATGGCAGAATAAGGGTTATTCTGGGAAAGCTCTTGGGAGTTGTTACATTTCCTTATACTGAAGCTTCAGGTGTTAGTGATACATCCATTTTACGATTATACTATATAGAAAGTGAATCACAAATATACTTTCTTTTTTAGTCGCATGTGCATATGATTATTTTGATGGCAGCTTCTAAAACATAATATCTCAAAGTTAAGGGTTGAATAGCTACTCTAAATTGAGTTGTTAAGAGAAAAAATGGGATACTGTCTTTATTCAAGGCTTCCTTTTCACTACTAAACACATGATAGTTCTTATGCATAAAGATAGATGTCTAACAATGCTTCTCTGACATTCAAGTCATTCACTTGCTTAGTAGAAGAGGCTGATTTCTTTACTTTTCAGCTTGGCTGATGGGTCAAATGCAAAAGAGTCGCTGTGTGACATTCAGCATATCTCCTGTGCTTAAGCCTGCAAAGTGAGTGCCTCGTTGTTTCAGGTATCGCCTGGGGACTGGGCAAAAGGCTTTTTGCAGTTAACCCAATCTCCTGACCTGTACCACATTGTCTTTTAAATGAAGGAAGTTTAGTTAACTACCATACCTTCCTATTCCATTAAGGGGAATCAAGTTCACCTTCACTGTGAACATAAAATAATTATTCCTGATTAACTTTTTTCTTATACTAAAATAATTGAATTAAAAGAACCTGGGGTTCGGCCTCAATCTCTAAGTATAGTTTATGTGGAACATATAACCAATATATTATATATGTAATTATCCTTTACTTTACTGTCATGCATATAAATGTACATTATGTACCTGCACATGCATGTGAAATATGTGTGATGTCTAATAGTAAACAGTATATATTTTAAAAAGGAGTAGGATTCTTGAGATCTGAGCCTTTGCATCCTTCCCCATCCCTGGCTGCCAGGATACCATAGTGCATGATAAAAATCCAAGCAACAAAATTGTATTTAGTTGTATAGTATTCTAATAGAAAGTACGGTCGTCGCTCAAATCAGCTTAACGATTTTGCCCAGGTGCTTGTAAAGGGCGGGGTTTACACTGAACCAGAGAGAAAAAAAGGGGATATTCCCTCCAGCACACTGCAGCAATATTGGCAAAAATACTTGAATCCTACATGATAATAGAAATTCAGAGGTATTAGTTGCATACATTTGCAAATATATGATTAAGCGCCGGGCCAACGTCAAGGCTCCTCTGTACCGGCATCCCTAACATTAAGGGGTTCCTTTTGGGGGTCCGAGGCAGAAGGCACAAGGCACCCCAAAAGAATCCAGCCAAGGACCATTCCCAGGACAGCACACGAAAAATGGAAGAAAGGTGATAGTGAAGTGTAAAGTATAGATGTGTAAAAGATAATCAATAAGTGTTAATATAATAAGAAAGAAAGGCCTAGCCAGAGTAACCCCAGGGGCCCCACGCTCAAACGCTCACCCCAAAGTAATTATTGCTACCAAATAGTAGCATCCACTCTGGGACATATAATTACAATTATTGTACTGCATAATAACAGCACATATATAAGCTGAGAGCTGACTCACCTAGGACGTACCCCAAAAACCTCCAAATGTTACTGTATGGACCAGCACATCCTCCCAATGCTGGCTCCCTTCATGCCTCTCAGAACTACAAATAGAAAGTATGGTGGTCGCTCAAATCAGCTTAATGATATTGCCCAGGTGTTTGTAAAGGGTGGGGTTTACACTGAACCACAGGAAAAAAAAAAGGGATATTCCCTCCAGCACACTGCAGCAATTTTGGCAAAAATACTTGAATCCTGCATGATAATAGAAATTCAGAGGTATTAGTTGCATCTTAAAATAATAAATTTACGGGGTAAACTAAAACACATTTACGCTTAAATCATAGTATTGTTTTGTAAGCCTGTTTGTTAATAGCCTGATATGGCTGATAAAGGCTGGTAAAGGCTACAGACCTCAAAAAAGACATAAATAAAGTGGTCTGGTGGTATATTTTCAACTACAAGAGCTTCAAAACAATAAATACTTTTATGAGTTTTTTTATCTTCAGGTTTTTTTTTTTAATCATTTATTGTCTTTTATTGTTTTCATCTAAGTTTGTGGATGACAAATTATATTTTAACAATCTCTGAAATAACTCAAAATAAATTAGTCACCTGACTAGTAAACACAGTTCTGTATTCTCTACGGTGCTTTTCCTTGGAGCAGGTATAACTGTATTTGTTTGATTTAAAGGTTCTGTCTTGTTCTTTTAAATATTCCTTTGACGTTGTATTGTTCTGCTTGTAATAGACTGTTATTGCCATCTATTGAGTTAACTGTGTGAAAGTAAATCTTTTGTGATGTGATTGTGCTTCCCCAAACTTAATATTGTGGAGAAGGTTCTTTATAACTCTTCAGCTCCACATAGAAAACACTGCACATTTTCATTTTTACTCTTTTATATTTTTGTGTCTCTTTTCTAAACAGAGTGAGTATTTTTCCATTCAATTTATCGCTCAGGATGCAAGATTTGGCAACTTTTGTAACAGTGTTGAATACAGTAGATTTTTGTTTTTAAATGTACACAATGTGCCCAATATACAGACAAATAATTGTGATGTGGACTGGATTAAAAAAGCCCTTCATTACTTTATGGGAAACTATAATCTTAGCTTTGTGAAGATGTTGTCAATTAGCAGATAGGAGAAGGATGAAGATGCAGATGATCCCACCTAACATAATTAGTAAATATATTATTCCTATTTGCCCCTTATTTGCATTACTAGCATCAGCAGTAGCAGGCCCCATCACCTTCTGTCCCAGCCCCATCACCTTCCTCTGCCCCTTCACCTTTCTCTGTCCTTAGCCTCATCACTTTTCTCTGCCCCCAGCCCCTATCACCTTCCTCTGCCCCATAATCTTCCTCTCTTCCCTTCACCTTTCTCCATCCCCAGCCCCCATCACCTTCCTCTGCCCCCAGAACGTGTCACCTTCTACCCCCAACCCCCATCACCTTCATCTGCTCCTTCACCTTCCTCTATCCCAAGCCCCTACCACCTTCCTCTGCCTCAGCCCATGTCACCTTCTGCCCCCAGGGTCCATCACCTTCCTCTGCCCCTTCATCTTCCTCTATCCCCAGCCCCCATCACCTTCTTCTGCCCCAACACATATCAGCTTCCTATGCCCCAGCCCCGAATCCTCTACATCTACGGAAGGGGATCTAGCTGTTACTGATTCCCTCTACCTCCCCTATACACCGCAGCGGCATTGCCTGCCTGACGTGCGGTGATGTGACCTATGATGTCACGCCACAGCATTGCGCACTTAAAGGTCAGGCCCGGGCTGCAGCTGAGCCACTTTGAAGTGCCCAGTGCTGCCCAGCCCAGACTTGGAGCTGGGGCTAAGTGGCGGCAATGGGTCCTGGTGGCCACAGCCTGCCGGCTGTAACAGAGTCCCCCATCTCATTTTGTGCCCGTCCGGTCCTCGGGGCCCCTCTGGACCTCGGGGCCTGGTACGGGTGTCCCCTTAGTCCCCCCCCTGTCGCAGGGCCTGCTCATGAGTATTAATCAGGTTGTGCAATAATGTAATTGGTAGCTACGTACTTCTTCCGGACAAAAAATGTATACCTCCAGTGTGTGTACAGTATATATATAACAAATCTTATTCTTATTCAAGCCTTTTAAAACATATTTAAAACAGTTGTATATAAATACTGCCATAAAGAAGGACGAGATAAAGTTAATTAATAGAAGTCAATCATTTATTGAAAATGATTGAAGTGGAAATATACAACTTTACATAATATACTGATCACTCCACTGTAGTCATGTTAGTTTATTTCATATACTGTAGATCATGTGAGAAGAGTAGAGGATAAAATTGTTATCCTAGTGGTAAGCTACTGAAATGACAATATCTAATTTCCTAGGTTACACATTAGTAGAGAGATGCGAATCTAGATAATGTCAGTCTATCCCTTTGTTTATGTTCACCAAAATTTGTCTGCTTATATTTTCACTTTGTAATGTTACATAAAAAGGTACCAACATATATATCTGCCACATCGAGATATTCAACATTTGTAAACTCCAGAACTGTTTAAAAATTTCCATACCAAAGAACTTGTAAATTATTGCGTTCAAGTCTCATAACAAATTATGTCCTTGTAAATGGTGAATTTACAGATATGTAGTTAACTATATTTGGCTTCTATTGCCTCATTAAATCAAGGAATTAAAATATGTTTCAGTAAATGTTAATTCCAATTGACCAATTATATTGTGGAAAATGTAATTTTTTACACATGCTTAAACATGTGATAACACCGTACATCAGTGTCTTCCAGTCCTCAGGGACCCCTAACAGTGCATGTTTGATAGATTTTCTAGTTGGGCTACAGGTGTATTCATTACTTGCTGATAAATTTTAAACAGGGTTGCCTACCCTCACGATTTTAGCGGCAGGCTCCCGATTTTCAATGAAGCCTCCCGCTGCCCCGCAAAAGGTACATTAACTCCCGATTTTTTTTTTATACCCACCGGACTGCGCATGAGCTTGTTCGGGAATTCTGGGGGCGGGGCCTGTATAAGGACGTCATGACGTCACTATGAGTGATGCTATGTCACTTAAAGGCAGGCCACCGCGGGGTTGCTGTGGCCGGATAGTCAGCCCAGCAGTGCGTGTTGAGAGGGAACAGGAGGGCAGACTGTGGTGGGGGCCATATCAGCGCTGCTGCACTGATCAGCCCTCTCTCTGATCAGCACCTGCTGTCACCAGACTGAAAGCATGCCGGAGATGTCAGTCTGGTGACTTGGCTGGCCCCTGCAACATGCAGTGCAGCCTCTGTGAATGCAATGTGTCACTCACTGTCAGTGTACTCCATATACTTCCTCCGAGTCCTATGCTCTAGCTGTGTCTAGCACTGCTGGGAATAGAAGTCTCCTTTCCCCGCCCCCTCCCTGAGTCCCCACCCCTCCTGCTGTGCCTGGCATGTACTCAGCAAACAGCTTGAGGTCCCATCTGCCTGCCTCCTCCCAGTCCCCACCCCCTCCTGCTGTGCCTGGAATATTCTCAGCACTGTGAGGTTCCATCTCCCCGCCCCCTTCCAGTCCCCGCCCCCTTCTGCTCTGCTCTGCAAGGACTGTTCTGAGTGTCCTCCCTTGCAGACAGCTTCCGGTGGGTGAGGGTCCAGGAAGACAGAGCTTCCTACAGTGCAGCAACACAGGTAAATATCAAAAGACGGCTATGTATTCATGCTATGGGGTAAGGTGGGTTAGGAGGTGTCGAAACTAGATTATTGGCTGAGACAAGATCAGTTTAAAATTGGATCGCAGTGACACCATCTTGCGACTGGCCACAAGACGCCATTTTGCGAGATGCCGCCTAAGCGCCATTTTAGATAAACTCACACTTTAGTACATGTGGCAATAATACTATTAGCAAGTTACGGCAATTCACCAGAAGCCTATTTCATGACTTTATGTATTATAAAGGATATATTTCAGAAATAACTTTACAGTATGCCAAAATTGATTGCATTAGCTGAATAAAGCAAATGACTATGTGACAACTAGCTTGTGTAGATAAGCTTCCTGGACAGTGTTTGCCCTCACAACAGGTGATCTGGCTCGAATACACACCTACATTAGCAAGCTTCCTGCAATGACATGATTTCAAAGACTAGAGTGTCATCTTATGTCTGTCTCTTGTAGCTGGGTTATTTGCATTTCACACAAGAGACTGGAAGAATAAAGAGTGTTTCTTTTGAAGTCTGGGACAGGTGGGGGGGACTGCTCACAGAGTGGGCATGTGGAACTACCTGGCTCAGCATGTCACACTGCTAAAATGTTCACTCAGTGAGAGTTAACTGCACCCCTTCCTCATACACACATAAATACGTCTTTATACCAAACCTCGAATACTCACACATTACATATTCACACATAAGGTTTAATAAGCTTTAAAGTATATGATTTAAGTTGGTTCAGTTAGTTTAAATGCTGTGAAATAAAGATATTTGATAACTAAGGTTCTATACATGTTAAGACAGCAGTGTTTGGGTTCGTACTGATGCATACTCTTTCAACAGAATTCCGGTACTATCGGTGTGGAGATCACATCATGCAAACTCAAGTTATGGATCGCAGAGCCTACAAGCAACAAAATGTATATTTCATGAACAACTGTTAGAATGTTGCAGGGGGCATGAAGGCTGTTAGAGGCAGGGAGAGTCTATTTGAACCAGCCTGTTAAATGTGCTGTAACAGATGCTTCTCCCCTGGGAACCAATGACATCAGCAACTAACTTCCCTATTGTCCTATTTATTCTGGGGGGGTATAAATATGCATGCACGAACGCTGGTTCTCAGTCTTCGTGCTGAATGCTGTATGACTAGGGGTCTCTTGCTGATGCCTATCTCCGGGTCCAGAAGCACCTGCGTATGTATACTGTACTTGGGTCTGTATAATTTTCCTTTTGCGCCTAAATTGTGTCTAGATCAATAGCGTGTAACTGACTGTACTTTTTACTTGAATAATACTTTGTGCTTTGGAACCACATGTTCTAAGTCTGGAGTCTCTATTTACTGTATGACTGCGTACGCAAATTAAGCGTCATCCTTAGAGGTTTATAGGTAGGATTTTAGAAGGTACAGGCAGGGGTATATAGAGGTTCAATTTTAATATCAAGAAAGGTATAAATTATCAGGGGGGGTGAGGTGGGTTAGGAGGTATAATTTATTAGGGGGGTAAGGTGGGTTAGGAGGTATAAATCATTAGGGGGGGTGAGGTGGGTTAGGAGGTGTAAATTAGGGGGGGTGAGGTGGGTTAGGAGGTGTAAATTATCAGGGGATGAGGTTGGTTAGGAGGTGTAAATTATCAGGGGGTGAGGTGGGCTAGGAGGTGTAAATTATCAGGGGGGGTGAGGTGGGTTAGGAGGTGTAAATTATCAGTGGGGTGAGGTGGGTTAGGAGGTGTAAATTATCTGGGGGGGTGAGGTGGGTTAGGAGGTGTAAATTATCAGTGGGGTGAGGTGGGTTAGGAGGTGTAAATTATTAGGGGGGTGAGGTGGGTTAGGAGGTGTAAATTATTAAGGGGGGGGTGAGGTTGGTAAGGAGGTGTAAATTATCAGTGGGGTGAGGTGGGTAAGGAGGTGTAAATTATTAGGGCGGGTGAGGTGGGTTAGGAGGTATAATTTATTAGGGGGGGTGAGGTGGGTTAGGACTCAGAGGTATAATTTATTAGGGGGGTGAGGTGGGTTAGGAGGTATAAATTATCGGGGGGGTTAGGTGGGTTAGGAGTAGGGGTGAGCGGGTTCGGTTTTACTCGGTTTTACCCGGATCTTTTTATTGGCTATCGCCGAAAATGTGTTTTGGATAGCGAATAAAATCGAGCCAAATTTGTGGTAAAGTGGCGATAAGAACCGAGTAAAACTGAACCAGCTCACCCCTAGTTAGGAGGTGTAAATTTTTGTGAGGGGTTAGGTGGGTTGAGGGTTGTAGTATTGTATCTGGTCTAGTGCAGTAGTATTCTGTGCGGTGGAGTATATTAATAGTACAGGCTGCATACTATTCTCTTTTAGGATATTTTGAATTTATTTAGTGATATAGATAGATAGATAGATAGATATATTCATGATGAGATGGCAATTGGGCAGGGAGATGGAGTTTAGTGAGAGGAATGTCTGGGGTGGTGGCCATGGGGGGGATGATTAATGATGAGAAAAGAGATGGGAAGGGGGTTCTGCTTAACCAGGGAGAGATGATCTGTCTGTGGGGCGAGGTTATTTTGTCCTAAGGGCCATCTGGGGACGATGCTGAGGGGGTCTTTGGTGAGGAGGGCTGTGTGGAGCTGCGCTGTGAGGAGCTGTGCTGTGAAGGGGGTTGTCATATGTGGGCGACTGTCTTGAGGAGGGCTGTGGTGTGAAGGGCTGTGATCAGGGGGCTGAGCTGTGGAGGGCAGTGCTATGATGGGGACTGTGATGAGTGGGGCTGTGGTGTGAAGGGCTGTGATGAGGGGGGCTGCGGTGTGGAGGACTGTGCTATGAGGGGGGGGTGTGGTGTGAAGGGCTGTTCTGAAGGGGGCTGTGAGGAGTGCTGTGAGGGGAGAGGGTTTTGCTGTGCTGCGGGAGGATGCTGTGATGCAGGGAGCGGTTTGACACTTTGTCACAGAGATGATGGTGCTGGGGCAAAAATGAGATGGTCTTGGGGGAAAAGAGGAGCTGGAGCTGGACAGTGGGATGTATTGGAGACACCCGGGTGGTACTGGTGAGAACCTCTGTTGCATGTTGATGACATTGGCTTTATTCCTACGCTAACAGGCAGCTTTCGGACCATGTGATCTCCTGCATGAATAGTGAATACTGACTCAAGATGCTGCCTGTCCAGGGAGGATCAATTTCTTCAGAGGTTCCTTGTTGAGAGAAATCATATAGGTAAGAAAATACTTATTCACATGCTGGGCTTATTCACTGGAGAGAGGAGCTGGGGGCATATCCATCAGCTCCCAGAGCAGTGGGCATGCCCACAGCATGATGAAAACAAGGGGAGTAGCTTGCCGGCGTAGCATTTCACACGTGGCCATACCTCTTGCCGCAAGGCCATACCCACTTTTTCAGGTGCACATCTTCGGTGCGCTCATGGGGCCACTTTCAGGATTTTTTCAAGGGGCACTTTAAATTCCCAATCCGCCCCTGACCACAGCGCATGGTCCGCCTCCTATCTTTCCTCCCTGGGGCTTCTTGCAGTTCAGCAGAAGTGCTGCAGGACCCACTCCTCCTCCATGGCAGCCACACAGCAGTGAGCCTGTGCTGCTCACAAACTGAAGCACATGACCTAGCCAGCACAGAGAACCACACATATGGCTGGCTGTCCGATATTGCTTCACAGTGGCTGGCCTCTCCCAAGGGACCAGCCAACCTACCACTCAAAGTGGGTTGCACACTGGGCCAGCACTAGGCTGTGCTGTGCTGTGCCCAGTGCTATCCTGTGTTGCCACCCCTTCCCTCCTCTGCTCCCTCCCCCTGAGCTTAAATATCTCCTATAGCTCTGGGAGGGAGGTGGGCATTTACTGCGCCCTCCAGAAACAGTAGCATTCCGGGCAACGGACCGGCTTGCCCGTGCCTGGAGCCGCTACTGGCTGCACATATCAGCCCTCTTCTTCCTGCTGACTTGCTCCTTGTCTGAGTCACTGCCTGTGCAACCTCCCCTCACAATACTGCCCTGGCTCCCTGCACAGTTTTTACAGGAGAAGAAAAAAAAGGATCATGGGGGAACCATGTGTATTGGGGGGATTACATTGGGGCACTGTGTGTACTGGGGGGTAATATGGGGACACTGTTTGTACTGGGGGGTAATATGGGCCACTGTGTAATGAGGGCACTGTGTGTTCTGGGGGTAATATGGAGGTGCTCCATGTGCAGGAGGTAATATGGGCCACTGTGTGTACTGGGGGGGCAATATGGGGAACTGTGTGTACAGGGGGTAATACGCAGCATTGTTTGTACTGAGGGGTAATAAGGGGCACTGTGTGTACTGGGGGTAATATGGGGCACTGTGTGTACTGGGGGTAATATGGGGCACTGTGTGTACTGGGTGGTAATATGGAGGTGCTCTGTGTACTGGGGGGTAATATGGGACACTGTGTATACTAAGGATACTATGGGGACACTGTGTGTACCTGGGGGTACTATGGGGGCATTGCAACCCTATATAAAAGGAATAACACATGATACATGATTGCCGGCTTTGACTACACAACTTCTGATAGTAGGCTACCCATAGAAAAACTAGCTCTGATGGTATGTTGCTCTTAGTACTATAGTTTTCACCTGCCACTGAAGGACACGCCCCTTAGTGACAATAGACATGCCCATAGGTGAAGCTAGACACACCTTTTGGGCGGAACATGACACACCCCCTCATCGCCCTGAATCCTGCCACCCTCATCGCACATTATCCTGCCACCTAAAATCTCCCTGAAACTAGTTTTCAAAAGTAGGCAAGTATGATTTTAAATTATCCACAGGTGGAGCTAATTATTTCAATTGTGATACTGATGAGATCTGTAAAACATTCACTGTTAAGGGTCCCTGAAGACTGGAGCTGGAAAAAATGGGTACACAATGATGATATATTGGCCTTTCCATTGAAAGGCTGATATATCTAGAGTACATCTGTGGGTGTGTACACCGGATATGTCTGTGAATGACACAGACATATTGGATTAGCCCTGCTGTAAATGGATGTGAGTAAGGGGAAGTGGGCGTCTTTATGTCAGGCTGCGATTGCAATGCGAATGCAAAAAGTTTACATGTCACCGCTGATATTAGCAACTGCATTGCGTGTGTATAAGCAGAGTAGCGATCCATTGTGAATCAGGCCCTAAGTTAGGTCATACCATTAATTAGACTACTGGCAAAACAGGTACAGAAGCTCGAGGAGATGATAAAACTAAGTGATTCCACTAAGTATGTTGGATTCGTTTCTTAAGGACCAAAGGGTTTGCAACATCTTGCAATTGGATCATTACATTTTGGCAACCATGCTTGTTCCTTCTACAGTTTTAAGTCCTATATAATGTCTTCCTTTCCAAATTACACAGATATTGACAGATCCAAAGAGCTCCTGTGCGCAAGTTGTCAGCTTAAGTGGCATCAGACATGATGATGGGGCTTGCTAGTTTCTCCTGCAAATGCTGCTGCCAAGAAAAACTGACGTTTTCCAAGAGACCCACTGGTGATGATTAGTCAACTCAGCACACCAGAGTGAAACATTATGACATCTGGTCAGGCTTAAAAGAATTGCCCACAATTATTGACATCTGTACCATGACTCAATCTGATACAGTAAGGATCAATAGACTGATTGAGTATTACTTTAATGATAATGTACAAATTACATGTCACACAGTCCCTTTGACTGTGTGACAGTCACTGGGAGGAAATAAAGTATATTTGGAGCTCCATGTACAAACTAGCTTTGGTTTTGTTGAGCTGCCCAACCTCTAGCGAAGGATGCTACTTCCAAAAAATGTGTAAAAACTGATGTTCATTGAATTTAACTACAAATTATATAAGGAAAACCTTTGCTGCCAATTCCAACAAACAGAGACTTTTGTAATAGTGGATTCTAGCAGGGATGAGCTAATATTGTGTGATGATATTAACAGTGATGAGGGTGATCATGATAATGACTTATTCCAACTGTGATAATGATTAACAACACTGTTATTCACCATAAGCCCATTTGTAGCTTGTTTTAACCAAATCACCAAAATGTTTTCTTTTGAGAGAGTCCAAACAAACCAAGCACTTCAGCCACAAAAGTGCAGTCCCTGTTGCTGAAGTGCTTGGTTTGGTAAACTATGCATGTCCTTTTTAATATACATTAGGGTTGGTGGGGGGCCACGGGCAATTCTGATCATGCACCACTTTTCATTATGTGCTTTGTTAAGATTTTGTGTTTTTGACAGGCAACATATATTACTGTATTTTACTGTTATTAAAATGTTCTACTGTATCTTGCAAGACCATCCATCACCAGCTTCTCATCCAGGCATATACTGTAGGCCTTGTTTCCAACAGCTTATCCACAGATATTGCAGAGTGGTTTCATTATCCTTGTCATCCTTTTATGTGTGTGTTTTATAGGCAGCATATATTCTTATACTTTACTGTGGCATTGATGTTCCTGTGTATCTTGCAAGACCATCCACCACCAGCTTCTCATCCAGGTGTATAGACAACATTTATGGCAGCTTCTCCACAGATACTACATCCTATATTGTGTGTATTTGATAGCATTTACTGGGGCATTGATGTTCTTCTATATCTTGCAAGACCATCCAACACCAGCTTCTTATCATCAAATCATATAATCTTCATTTAATCTTCAAATCATATAATTTTCATATAATTATCGATTCAACAAGGCTGTGACTGTGCATTGAATTGCTTGAATTGTCATGAGGCCTATGATTTCATGTTTGGAATGGATTCAGTTTCCTTTCCATTTTCAAAATCTTATTGGGATTTTGGAAGCTCGTTTTGTAGTAATAACTTCCATGTCCCCAATTTACTTTTATTTACAGTGATTACTGTTAGTAATTATTCAATCAATGCTTTACCTGGAATCCACTACATCAGTGTTTCTCAAACTCGGTCCTCAGGACCTTACACAGGTCACGTTTTCCAGGTCAACCAGCAGGTGCTCAGGCGTGGTCAGTACTCATTGACACATTTTAAAAGATCCACAGGTGGAGCTAATTATTTCACTTGTGACTCAGTGAGGAGACCTGCAAAACATAGACTGTTTGCACTGTCCTGAGGACTGAGTTTGAGAACCTGTGCACTACATACTGTACATTCTCCACCTCCATTTACTTGTGCTGACCTTGGGCCTTTGATCTAATTCTTGATTATTGAAAACATTCTATGGGATCAAATAGTTTATTATACTGCCATCCTGTCTGCCACTGCAGTGCCACTATGTTTCATAGCTCTTGAAACTGCTTTGTAATTTGTTTAAAGGGACACACACAGAAGAAGTGGTCCATGGTCTCCTCTATTTGACAGGCAGACAGGTGGCCTCACTTATGATGTGTCAAATAGATTTATTGGGGTATATAGGAGTGTCAGGAAAAAAAGAGGCAGTAAGAAATATTTAGAATGGACCAAGACATAAACAATAGTAACCAAAGTCATGAGAGCCCTAACTTTAGTCCAGAATCTCAGCATGGCCAGGAAGCTCCTCCAAACATGAATGACAGTATCTATCATCTGACAGACTCTCCAACAAAGAGGAGATGAGTAGGAGTAAATTTTGCTTAGTTTAGCTTGGACGAGGTACCAGCAATACAGCAGCTTGTAGAAAACTATTTTGATGAGATTTGTTATTTATTAATGGAGGTGTAAGAGCATCTTAGAGGGTAAATATACTAAGATTCGAGATTGGCGAGATTGCAATCTCTGGTGAGTTTAGGCATGATTTTCTAAAGACAAACTTGGGTGAGTTTGGGATAGATTTCTAATTTTTCACTGAAAACTTCGGGTGAGATTGCAAACTCGATTAAACTCACCATCGGCCAAACTCTGAAGTACTTTTCATGAAAAAGATACAACTCGGGAATTTACTAAGAACTGAGATTACAATCTCAGGTGTAATTGTAGCAAACTCGCAGCTAATTAGAAGTTTCAAATAGACCACCTCCTGAGCTGCGAGTTTGCTAGAAACATACACAGATCAGTGTGATTTGTGTATGTTTCTGCATGATAACCTTCTCTAAAGTGCTAATTTAAAAAAAAAATGACATAGTGTAATGCATAACCTGCCCCGGGCTGCTCAGCCAGCACTGGTTCCTTAAAATTACGGGGTAAAAAAATGTATAGGGTCCCCCCGTATTTTAGGAACCAGCTCCTGGTTTTAAATTCAGGGGGGAAAAAATTGCATAGGGGTCCCCCTATATTTTAAACCAGCACCAGGCTCAAATACAGCTGTAGTGTAATGCCACAGCCAAGGGAACCTATCTCCAGGTCACCCCAGCCAAAGCATTCACACCCCAAGCTGGTTAGCCCAAGCCGGGCATCATGGGGGAGGTGGGGAACCCCCCCAATAAAGGGATCCCCCTCTCCCAACACCACAGGCTTAGTCTGAAGCCCGGGGCTCTTCCCAGCATCACTGGGCTGTGGGTATGGGGGTAATAGTATGTTTAAAAATTATTATTTTTTACCGTGGAACTACAGGTGCCAGCATGCTTGCCCTTTGGCACTTGTGGAACTACAAGTGCCAGCAGGCAGCCAGCACCCGTACCCCTGCTGTAAAAAAATAGTTAAACAACCACAACACACCCACAGTAGAAAGTAAAATTTTATTACATACACCTACCTCACTCACACATACTGTACTTACCTGCTGACCATCGCTTGGTCCACTTCTCCAAGTAGAATCCACTGGGAGTACCTGTAAAATAAAAACAATACTCACCTCCTTTCTGGCGCCCAGACCAAACACTTATATGCGTATGTGTGTGACCACATACACTGCTAACCATCTCCTGACTGCTCAGTAAACAAGTGTGTACTGTCAGGAGCCAGCAGCCAATCAGCAGCCACTAACTGTAGAGCGCTTATTGGCTCCAGCCTGACTGACCAGCCCACATGGGAACTGTCATGAGCCGGAGCCAATCAGCGGAACCAACTGGTACTCTCAGTGGACTCTACTTGGAGAAGTGGACTGAGCAACCGCCTGCTGCAGTCCCTCCTTTATTACCTCCTGGGGACCTTAATATTTCCAGTTACCCCCCAGATAATGGGTGTTTTCTGGGGATATCAGCATATATTATTTGATAAAAAGGCCATTTGGCTTGTCGATATCAGTGCCATTAATGAAATACTCCATGTGCAATAGATAGTTGACCAGGATACTATAGCCAAGTTTCAAACTAGTATCTAACTTCCAAAACAACTTATTAAATTACAATCTAAGTAAATATACATTCTCAACACTTGTATTAAGAGTGAGACCTATGTTAAGGGATGATAAATTTACAATACAAGTTAGTTTACATGCAAGAATTATTAATACCATTACAAACATATATGTAAAGAATTTTTAGAAGAAGGTCCAGAAATGTACACCCCATTAAGTTAAAGTTTTCTTAAGGTAGTGGCTTTTTTTGATTTGAAAAGGGAAAACAAGATATGGATATCATTTAATTGGGGATTGGCACAAAACTAAATAACTGGACAGTTGAAATAAGTTAACTGAGTTTGTTTCCTGAGTTCATTTTCTCGTTTTCTTTTATAATTTAATGAAGAAACAAGCTGCAATGAGAGAGGTAAACCAATGAACTGTTTTTTTGTCATTGAAATGTGCCCTTTCCATTCTTGTTGCCTCTGGCTAGGTCAGGTTTCCATAGAAATGTTAAGAAAAGCAGCCTTAATTAGCTTGAGTACATTATTATACTACTGTGTTCCTGGCTCAGAGTCAGATTGTGTGAAAGGCCAATCCTCGGAGGTCAGTGAGTGTTACCTAGAGGATTAGTAAAACTCCCTGGAGTTCACCTCTCAGACTGTAAATGGCCAACAAGACTGAGGAATCTTGATTTGAAACTCTTTACCTTCATAGGTTGGGTAGCAGCTACAGCTACTTGCATGCTTTCTGACTTCTTACCTCCTAATTGTTCCTACAGGTTTTGCACGGGTCTCTTTTTTTTTTGCATTCCAAATAGGTTTGGCTTGCTCTCTTTTCCCAGGTGAGTGTTCTTTGACTGTGCTCAGGTTAAAGGTCTTTTGTCTGATCTGTTTCCTCCCTGTCCATAGAATACGATCTCTGTGCCATTTTTTTAAAAAGTGATCATGTGTTTTTTAAGTATTATTGGTATGAACATTATCGTGTAAGTCAGATTAACATAGCAAAAAGTAAACATTACTGTGAATTAGTAAAAAAAAAAGTTTTTAGAAATGATCCCCTTTTTGTTTTAATGAAAATTTTAGGTTTTCATGAAAAATATACAAATGAAGGTATATTTAATATTATGGCATCTGTAATATTATTTGTTTAGTTTATTTATAGTATATACGACATTTATAGCAAGAAAATAATTTTAGATTTAATTTCTATTAGAGAATATTAACTGTATTTTCATTGTGCTGGAAGCTAACATGATTTATTATTATTATTATTATTATTATTATTATTATTATTATTAATAATAATAATAATAATAATAATAATAATAATAATAAATAATAATAGAAATAATAACTATTATTATTATTATTATCTATTATTTATAAAGTGTAAACATTGTTATGTAGTGCTGCACAGTTTGTTATACAATAGTAGCTCAAGAAAGAAGTTCCTATTGTTATTACAGTTTAGGGTCTGATGTAGGATATACTGTGATATTATGGGTGTAATTTGTAATGTATCTAGATGAATGATCCAAACAAAAAGTATCTCTGTCATTAATAATCTGTTTATTGCACTCATTTACTTTTAATTTCCAATATTTGTAATGCTATAAACTTGGTACAAATAACATATAAATTAGGAATTTAATATATAACTTTACTTTGCAAACTTGTCATTGTGATTGTGTCCTCAAATATATAACATACTGGTTTGAAATACTGCATATTGGATATGAGTTCTTATAACTACTAATTAACAGCTAATAAATAATAACAAAAATAATTCAAATAAATAAATAAGTCTCATTGCATGTTTTGGTAATTTGAGCGATCCATAATAATATTAACGCACATCATATGTTTTTTTTTTTTAAAGTGAAATCATAAACAGGAAAAGCAAGGCTGTGAAACAAATAGGCACCATTATTTCAGTGACTAAATTATATTTCTAAGGATGTTCAGAATAGAACTATCGAACATTTCCAAGAAGTTCTATATTTGTCGATAGATAGATTGATAGATAGAAATACAGGTGGATAGATAAAAGTAAGTAACCATGTATATACAGTACAGTATATGCAATCAAATGAAGTGTTCTGGCATTCATAGCAAACCTATCAGTAATTCTGTGTAATTAGTGGTTTGGGGCTCCATTTATTAATACTACTTATTTCTGGTAACATATTGAGTTTTGCATCACAGTGGTACTTATAAATATGCCACTGGTAATTTACCTTCACTTACCTATTCGGCAAGGTCCCGCAGTGTCTCATACAATATATACAATATATAGACTCATACTATACTCATATATATTGCATTTACATTTACTTGCTCCAGTAACATGCTGCCCAGCATTGGACTCTGTGGAATTAAGACACTCCAGTAGAGGATAGTTGCGTCCTAAAGAGGCAGTGGTGATGTCTTCCAGAAACAAGCAGGGTTTCAGACACGCATAAATCCTTTTCCGGCCTTCTTGCTCTTTGCAGTCCACAACTGGCAATTCATAGTACAGCATCCATCAACAAGATATAGGGGCCTATTCATCATTAATAAATGGCCTAGTAACCATGCGGGACACTGGTTTCAGTATATTTTAGTTACCGGGCCATTCATCACCTGATATTCAGCAAACTCCTAAAACTGAGTTTTTGGAGTTTGTTCACGAGAACATGCACCATCTTCAGATGGCGCTTGTAACTGGGAAGGAGTTACGGAGATGTGAAGAGGGATCTCACGGACTCCCTGGCGGCTGTACGCATGCGTAGCCGGGCCGACGGGAAGAGGTAAGTAATTTAGCTACATCTGTAGCTGTGATACTAACCGAGGGTACAGCTGCTTTTCGGAGCAGCTGTCCCCGCATTGGAGCAATGATAATGAATTGCTCCCGTGCAAAGTTTCCCCCACTGCGAGTTGGATACCTAAGTAGCTTATACTTAATTGTTGATGAATAGGCCCCATAGTCTTGCTATATACAGGACTCAAGAACGTGAGAAGCAAGGAACCAGACATCTATGAGAACTAGAGATTTCCTGTGACATACCACAGAGTGGTCAAGTCAGGGGCGTATCTATAATGGGTGCAGGGTGTGCGGGGCACACGGGCTCCTGGGTCCAGGGGGGCCCCGCACTGCATGCCTTGCACCCATAGTATATTTACCTCTCCGGAGTCCCACGTCGGCGCGGGGGGCCAGCGCTGGAGAATGGCCACCGTGGCCATTTTCCCGTCTTTTGCGCATGCGCAGTACAGGAAAAATGTCCGTTGCGGCCATTTTCCTGGTGACTTGCACATGTGCTATAGACTTCGGGCACACTCTAGTGCCCAGAGTCTGTAAGTGAGGCGCTGGCCGTGCACAGCTCGGGAGAGGAGGGGACCTGTGTCGGAGACTGCATACGGGCCCCTTCTTCTGTAGAAATGTCTCTGGGTCAAGTAGTGAGTACCATTCACTATTTACCACTTGTACTTATGAGAGCTAATGTGCAAATGAGTAAAAACTGAGGGCCTGGTTCAGATATGGATGCTAATGCGATTTTCATGCACATCGAGCAAATTTTACCATTGTGCATGCGTATAAGGCGCACTGCGCATGCAATTACAGATGCACAGAGGATCCCATTGCAAAGTGACTGACATGTTGTCAGCATGTGGGTGTGCTAATGGGGAGTGGCCAGAAATATGCAAGCGTGTCTGACCATTTGAATGCCATTACATGGACGTGCATAAATTAGCCATTGCGATCTCCTACGCAGCATTAGAGCCCTCTGCTTGTCTGTAGAGCTGTCGAGTCTGTGGCTGGTCAGACCTTCTGCAAAGGCAACTTGGGCACTTGATGTGTGTCGATATTACCAATATTTATGCAGGTAAGCGATGCTGTATGCAGTAATAAGGCAGCAGTGGGCGGCTCTATGCTAGGGTGATCTTTTGAACCATTAGCATATTTTCACAGCTGCATTCCATGCAAAATCGCAGCTGCGATCACTTTAGCGCCCATCTCTGAATCAGGCCCTAAGTCAGTGTTGTGAAAGTAGTTGATTCCTTTAAACCAGTGGTTCTCAAACTTGGTCCTCAAGACCCCATACAATTCACTTTTTCTAGGTCACACAGCAGGTGCACAGGTGCATTCATTGCTCACTGACATAATTTAAAAGATCCACAGGTAGAGATAATTATTTCACTTGTGAATCTGTGAGGAGTCCTGGAAAACATGTAGTGTTTGGGGTCCCGACGATTGAGTTTGAGAACCTGTGCTTTAAACTATCCAGATATAACCAGGAAGGAAACTGAGTGTTGAGCTACTGTACTGAAATTAGTTATAACTGGCGAAAGGACTCTAAGGGGCATATCCAATTGGATGCGAGGTATAGCGAGGTAAGAAAACCTTGTACCACTCACGCCCAATTTTGGATTACCGTGGATGTGCACTCTCCTGATACCCACAGTATCCAGTTAAAAAAAAGTGGTTGTGCGGTTTTCAGAGCTAAAAATCCTGCGGCATGTGAATTTAAAAAAATTAAAAATTATGCTTACATGTCCGGGGCTCTCCACAGCTCCCGGTAGCCTCCCCTCCAACTTGTCACTGGGGAGGGGGCTGCTGGGAGTCCCGGGGGCAGCTGGTAGGCTCCAGGGGTTCTGGGAGGGTTAAGGGCTACTGGGAGATGTAATGACAAGAGTCACTCACACATACACATTCATGCACACACACACTCAGTAATACACACTCACAAGCACTCACATACTCACCCTGGTGCACAGGATCCAGCTCCCGACACTGGAGGAAGAAGACACCGTTTCGGAAGGTGAGTAATTAAGGACTAAATAAGCTAATTGGAAACTTCCAATTGCTTAATTAGTCCACAGGGGGGTACCGCCGGGATCCCAGAGTAAAGGTCCCCATACATCAGCAATTGATTGCAGCAATCATGCAATTTGCAATCGATTGTGTATAAAAATCTTTCCCTTTTTCAATCAATTGCAGATTGCAGAATTGCCACAAACGATTGAAAAAGGGAAAGATTTTTATACACTATCAATTGCAAATTGAACGATTGCTGCAATCAATTGCTGATGTATGGGGGCCTTTAGTCCCTCTGATTTTTCCTAAATTAAACGATTTTAGGAAAAATCAGACGCTCTAGGGGTGCGAGAAAAAAAAACCTCCCGGCACTCAAAAACTGAAAAACCCTGCATCTAATTGAATATTAAATAGCCTGCACCTGCAGGAAATACCCTGCATGGGCGGGATTTTTGCAATAATCGCACCTAATTGAATATGCCCCTAAATGCCTGAGAAGGGCCTGTCTTGATTAACTGTCTAAAAGAGGAACAATGTGATATTCTGCAAGTGAACCAAAAACAACAATAGTCCTAGGCCAGGATGCACTAAACGGAAAATGCGGTAAAACCCCTGTTTACCGCATTTTCCATATGCATCAATCAGCTGGCCGCCGGTCTCCGATGCAGTGGGTAACGCCAGCTTTTGCTGTCGTTACCCTATAGAAGCCTATGGGCTTCTACCACATAGCGCTGCTATGAGTTATTCGATCGGATCACTCCCAGCATGCCCCGCGGACGCTGAGTCACTCTACGCATGCGCAGATGGACTCCCGGGTCATAAACCCAGAAGTCCACAAGGCTGCAGGGATCGCAAAGGACAGCTCTTATCGGACGAGCTGTCCTTTGCTGTACAGATCGCATATGTTAGTGCTTATGCGATCTGTACAATTGCGATATCCTGTGGTAAGTTTTGCATCTCGTCTCTAGTTTTAATTCTTATGCTATTTAAAGTGCCAAGAAATTTTGTGTGTGTGATATTGCTATATCATTACCTGGATGTGGTCATTATCCCGACCGCTGGGATTACGGCGGTCAGAATGCTGGCATCCATTCCCACTCCGGGGGGTCTGGCACCGCCGCGCAGCTGCTGCGGTGGGGGTCCCCAGCCTCCCGATTTGACCACCCGCAGGCCACTTCGGCCCGCGGGTGGAACAGCGCGACAGTACTGTCCTGCTGAAATCGGGATGCTGGGGAGGGGTGCGTCCTCTACGGGTGGCGCCCCTGTGCGACCGCACTGGTCGAGCACCCCTAGAGCCGGCCCTGTGAGCAGGTCTCCAGGAACAAGGAGTGCATGGGCAAATCACTAGGAAAATGGTCGCCACACCATTTTCCCAGTATTTTCAGTGTGCCGTTGTGGGACTCTGGAGAGGTAAGTATATTAAGTATATAGATGCAGGGTGTGCATGCATTATAGATAAGCCAATGTCTCCACTGTACAAAGGCCCATACCAACATGAATTGGATGTGGATTGAAAGATCTACAGTAAAAAGGTAGACACCAGATGTTAGACAGTCAATAGGTCGACAGTGACAAAGGATGACAGGGACACAAAAGGTCGACACACTAAAGGTCAACATTATGAAGGTCGACAGGTACAAATGGACGACAGGGTCAAAATGGTCGACATGAAAATGGTTAACACAAAAATGGTCAACACAAGATGAAGGATCATTCTGTTTGTTATGCTCTGAACAATCAAGGGCTGGCAACATTTTGTATGGAGGCAAGCAGAACTAAATGGTCCATCGGGCAATGTGCAATGTTCTCAATCCATACCAATTCTCTTTTAAGCTGGTTTACAGGCATTAGTAAGCACAAAACACAAATTGACTTTTATTTCACAATTCCCTTCATTGAAAGTATCGTGCATTGCCCTATTTCCAATGTAGCATGTTATAGCTTTCATCCGTTTCCATTGAGTAATTTGAATGAAATCCCCAATGTCTGCAATGTTTCCTGCCTACTACAGTGACAGTAAAGTGATAGAACCAGCTTAACTGAATTTAGGGGCCCTCTCAGTAATGATGGGGGGCTTGCATGGAGGTAAATACCCTTGCCAGTTTGACCCGATACACAAAAGGAGAGTACATTCTGGTAGCCATGTACAGTATCATTAGTATTGCTGTTCTCTAAAAATGTGATGTTTTCTCCACATGTATAGTTACTTCTAAAGTACCATGCAAATAAATACAGTAGAAAGAAAAGAAGTCTGTATTAGGTGCACAAACTAATACAATGGTATTTGGTAGCACTCACTATACGACAGTGGATATACAATTACACAAGTTACAAGATATTAGGGCAGTGGATCCCAAAAAGTGTGCCGCATCTTCCAGGGTTGTCATAGATGCTGCCTGATTTATTTATATATTTTTTGCGTGGCAGGAGAAGGACAGGTTAGTGAGCAGTGCACAGCAGGGGGGATGCAAGCATGCGGAAGTGTGCAGTAACTCTCAGTGGTAAGCAACAGGCAGAATGGGATCCTGGCTGACCTGAGGTGCTGAACAGAATGGCACTGTCAATCATTACTAAAGGTAAGAGAGACATTATGGAGAGGGCTGCAAAGGGAGACATTGGAGGGGGGCTGCAAAGGAAGACTGGAGTCACATAGAGGGGGCTACAAAGGGAGACACATGGAGGGGGTTGCAAAGGGAAACACATGGAGGGGGCTGTAATGGGATACACATGGGGGGCTGCAATGGGAAAAACACAGAGGGGACTGCAAAGGGAGACACGAGACACATGGAGGGGGCTGCAATGGGAGACAGGAGACACATGGAGGGGGCTACAGTGGGAGACAGGAGACACATGGAGGGGGCTGCAAAGGGAGACACATGGAGGGGACTCCAAAGGGAGACTGTAGACACATGGAGGGGGCTTCAAAGGGAGAGACATGGAGGGGGGTAAAGGGAGAGACATGGAGGGGTCAAAGGGAGAGACATGGAGGGGGCAAATGGAGAGACACAAAGGGGGCAAAGGGAGAACATGAAAGGGAAAAGGCAGAGACATTGGGGGCACAGGGAGAGACATGGAGGGGACAATGGGAGAGACATGGAGGGGACAGTGGGAGAGACAGAGGGGGCAATGGGAGAAAGATGAAGGGGCAAAAGGGGATAGATGGAGGGGCCATTTGGTAAGAATAGCACAGTTTTTCTCTTTCTTTTTTCTATTTCTTTTTTAAATACTTATAGGGTCAAATGTAATAGGGTGAAAGTTTAGAAAATGTGAGAGTTTAGCAATAAACTCTCACACTATTACATTGGTCGAGTTTTATCTTCAAAATGGAAACATCTGAATGAGAGTTTAAATCGTGAGAACTTTCTGAGTCTGAAAAACATGCGAGTTTGCATGTTCTCGGACTCTATTACATTGGCCGAGTTTAAAAAGTGTGAGAAAACTCTCACCCTATTACATTTTGCCCGTAATGTTATTTTGGCCCAACTACTTTAAAAACGGGACTGCTCGGTAATTATTTTGGTTTAGGGGTGCATTGCAAAAATTATTGAGACCCTAAGGGTGTCTCCAACTGAGAAAATTTGTTAACCACTGTATTAGGGAATCATATCAATGTGTTATTTTATAACCAGTGTAACAGATATTTTCTTTTTCTCGTTCAGTATAAAATTGGGACAATAATAAAAATAACATATATGTTTTATCCATATTGGTGTTGGTCAAGCAACAGTTAATAACACTGGGGAACAGTTAATATGTAGCCAGGGGTTTAAGAGTCGATTTCAATTAGTTTTGTGCTCCTGATCATGAATATACCATGTTTATTTTTCAATTGGCTCTAGTTTTTGAGATATGCATATGTCTTTAATATTAATGAAAAATTAAATTAAACAATGTTAATACAGTAATAGTTCAAAAGATATATTTTTTTTTCTGATTAAATTTGATTTGTAAAATGTTATAAAAAGACACAGGATAATTACATACATAAGTGTTAGGAAGCTATGAGAACCGTTTTTTGTAGGATTTTCTTTTGTAGTCTTGTTGCGGGAAGTTCCACTGCAGACTCCAACAGTAATCGGCCATCATGTGACGATCCCACCTTCCTTGATATCTTTGTTCCATTACCTGAATATCCTGGTGGAACCTTCACCCTGTTCTTCGCTTAAATCTCCTAGATTGGACGGGAAGTGATCTAAATAGCTGTACAAAAAATGTACTTTAATACTCATGTTGGCACCTACTTTCTCAAAATATTTTAGCATGTTGTGGACTATTTCATGTTAGTTGTCAGCCTTGTAATTGCCTAAAATATTTTGAATGACAGACACATACCTCAGCCATGATTCGGTTTCAGTCATAGATGTGGTAAAATTTGGATCATTCACCAGTTTCCGTATCTGTGGGCCATCATAAATTCCTGACCTTAATTTTTCAATACTAAGAGATGGAAACGTTCAACAAATATACGTGAAACAATCGCCTGACTTGTCCAATGCTTTTACAAATTGTTTCATTAAACTCGGTTTAATATGGAGAGGCGGCAGTATGATTTTTTTTTCTGTCAATTAAGAGCTCATGAATGATATTGGCTTCTCCTACAGTTATAACTTCTCTTGGAGGCCATATGGTTTGCTGCCAGTGCTTTTGTTTTGCACGACTATTCCATAAGCATATGTGACAAGGATACTTAGTATATATACTTTGCTGCCCAAGAAGAAAGCTTACCATTTTTAAATCGACACAAACAGACAACTGATGCTGAGAATAAGCATTTTTTTCTAAGACTAACTTGATATTTTCATACTGTTCTTTAAGTTTTGTTGAATGACCGATAGGAATCAACGCAAATTGATTCCCATTGTACAGTAATATGCATTTTAAGCTCCTTTTAGAACTATCCAAAAAAGAGCTGCCAGTCTTCTCGATATTCTGGTAAACCCATCATCTGGAGAAGTTCTGGAATATTGTTGCAATACACAAGATTGTTATCTTGGCTAAAGAATGGCAGTATGGCTTGCTCTCTATTTCGATACAATGTTATTGTAACATCCGGCTCAAGACAGTGCTTTTCTTGAAGTCTGGGTGCTAAAAGCTCAGCTCTTTTTTGTTAAATTCAAGTCACAAATTAAATCGTTTAGTTCCTTTTGAGAAAATTTTTTTGGAGTAGAGGAACTTTATTCAAACTCACTTTCATCTGTGTTGTAACTTGCACTGGATTAAATTAACATTTCCACATCAGCACATTCACTTCGCACAAAGAACTGAATGATGGTACAGGTAAATCTTTGCTGTGTGGTATCGGTTGTTTTGCAGAATTCATACTTGGGTATTCCCATTTGCGTTTCTTAAATCAATTCATACCCTTCACATTTACAGCACAACAATAGCAGTCACTCAAGTGATCTTTTGGCTCACACAACATTATATGTATGCCAAAATGAAGTCCTTTTCGGTCACCTTTAGTCCAGTTGCGGAGTGATTTTCACGCAGGTTTTACAAACTTTGTGAGGCACCCAAATCTTGTCTTGCTGGCTTATGTGATGTTCAAAATAAGCCTGATACACTTGTTTTATGAATACAGTTATATTTTTTCTTTCTTTTGCAACAAAAAACATCAGGGTTGTTAGTACACTGTCTCTGAGAAGAACTGCCGCAAAAATGTTTTGTTTCACACATTCAGTGCTAACTCCCAACAAAAACTGAGGATGTACTGAACAAAACAAGCCCAAACGGCGGGAAATTGGTTGTGGCGGGACAGAGAGAGGGCCGAACAAAGGAACAGGAGGTGTGCTAACTGCGTCACTCGGTCCTCTCCGTAGTCACTCTCTGTATGCTGGGAGGAGGCGCGGCTGTGGTGTGAGGATGTCCCAGCAGGCTCAGCAGTGCCCTGCCACGCCTCCTCCCAGCGTTATTGAGGAGATTTGAATGTGTTATGTGTCTCAAAGTGACAACCAGCTACATTATCTCAAATAAAACAAATTCTTGTTATTGTTGAAAGAGGGCAGTTGTTAAAAAAGCAAAACTAAGTCGATAAAGCAGGCCTAGACTAGTAAAGTACTTCAAATGGAGAAAATCATTTAGTTTTATAATTTTTCATTAATTTTAAAACTGCCGCCAATTCAGATATAGCGAAGATCTAATGCAAAAATAGGACCTGTGAATACTCTCAAACCGATCTTAAATCCTTGGCAAAAAAAAAATATATATTTTTTTGTTCCCCAGTGTAATATAAAGTGTGCAGCTATAAATCAATTATTATTATTATTATTATTATTATTATTATTATTATTATTAATAATAATAACTTTTATTTACAGGGCAACAAAATGTGTCCACAGACTGTAAGCTCTCATGGGGGGAAGCAATCGGGAAACCGACTGCCTAAATACCGACAGCCGGCTTCCCGACTGTCTTATCCCGGCATGGGTGAAATGCCGGGTGTCTAGATGTAGACGCCCGCATTTCCCCGATGCCAGGAGACCGGTGCCCGGCATCATGATCGTAGTGATGCCGGGCGCCGCGAGCAGACAGCCGCGGGGGGAGGGTTAGGTTTAGGGCTCCCGGGGGGGATTTAGGATTAAGCACCCCCCCCGGGAGGGTTAGGGTTAGGCTAGGGGGAGGGAGGGTTAGGGTTAGGCACCCCCAGGGGGGACTTAGGGTTAGGCACCCACCCGGGGGACTTAGGTGTAGGCAGCGGGGAAGGGGGTGGTTAGGGTTAGGCACTTAGAGGGGGGATTAGGGTTAGGCACTTGGGGGGAAGTTAGGGTTAGGCACCCCTAAGGAGGGTTAGGGTTAGGGGGGTTAGGTTAGCAGATACTTACCTAGCCACAATCGGGATTTCCAGAGCTGTCGGGCTTCCGCTGCTTCGCACTCTGCTGCTGTCGGGCTGCCGCTTACGGGAATCGAACCGCCGGCCATGCGGCCGGCTGTATATCATACCCATTCCCTCATGGGCAGGGCCCTCTTCCCTCATGTGATTTTACTTTTCTCACTTATGCCATCTTCTCCTCCCCACTGTCTACAACTGCACCTACCCCTTAGTTCTGTCGCCTTGATGCTTATTTGAGCATTATGACTGCTGATGCAACAATATACGAATCGGCGCTCAGTAAAGTCCATACAGATATCAATGAATTCAGGAAAAACAAAAAAGGTTTAAAACAATACTTAACTGTCCAAAATTAAGTATATGATAGTCAGTCCAATCTGAAGTGTTCAGTCATCTGACGTGACAGATGGTCATAGTCATCTCATGATGTTGATGTGAAAAGAAGAACATAAAAACATATCATGGTATAGTACGCCTATGTTCACCAATAGTGAACACCACCTAAAAGTGATGAAGTTTAGCTTGTATCTGTGACGATAGAACAATGCGTACCCAACTCACAGGAAAACAATGAAGACTCCACATATAAAGGTTTCTTTACATAGGGATTATAGGATCCAACACCACAACTTGGTAAATCATCACACAGAAATGGAGTGTACCATACTCACTGTGCATAGAGCTGCAATCCTCTGGGTTTCTTTAGGGAGTAGGGTTTCCAACTCCCAAACATTAAAGTTCAAAATAATGTATGGTAATACAGTATATAGTGTAAAAAAGCCAGTCTCAGAAAAATAGCGCTTATGATAAAAAAAAAAGTATTTTATTACATTTACACTAATATATATAAAAAACATGCAAATGACATGTGGCTTGAAATAAAAGAATAGTATGATGGCAATCAATAGCGCAGACACAGTAGATACACAAATGGAGAGGGGGTACATCGGCTGAAAATACTTTTATTCTCACAGATCTAACACGTATCACTACCGACTGGCACTGCCCAAAAACACCATACCAGCACTCTCTCCAATACGTTTCTACCCTGTAAATTACAGTATATTGGCCGCACCACAAGATCATTGAAGACTAGATTCTGTGAGCATAGGAGAAATATTATTAATGGCTTTGAACAGCATAGCGTTTCAAGACACTTTAGTAGATTTCATGAGAAAAATCCGGTGTCATTGACTATTTTGGGTATTGAATATATTGCACCTACACCCAGAGGGGGTGACAGATATCGCAGATTATGCATGCGGGAGGCCTTCTGGATACACACACTACGTACTGTGTCACCAGAAGGTCTCAATGAGACTATAGATATGGATTTCTGAACAATGCTTTGCATGAATTGTATTATGGAGTTTAGTAGACAAAATGGGGTAATTTGATCATATATTGTACTATTCCAGTTGGGTATAGGTTTTCATATATTTATATGCGTTGAGCAATGGAAATATAGATAATTAGTTGTAAGTGTATTATGGGGGTAATATGTTTTTAGTTTCAATTTCTCTGTATTTGGAGATTGTGACTAGTTGGGAGGTTTTTTGTAGTTAACTGGGAGTCTCTCTTTTTTTGTATGTGCAGGTTATTATACCTGCATTTATGCATTTGTATAATGAGGTTATTTATGCACAATATAAATATAAATATGTTTAACCAATGGAATTGGTCTGGTGAATGAGATTTTTTCATCTCCTTCTGTATCTGTACGTTACTTATAACTGCAGAGATTTTAGGTGTAAGATTTAATGATTACACTGATGTATTGAATTTGGATTAATTGATTAATTAGACACAGGTTTAAAAGACCTCTCCCTCAGGGAGGTTTTCTTACTTGCCTTTTGAAAAAACCCCTGCTATAGGGGAGAAACGCGTCAAGGATCAAGGAAACATCTGAACTGCAATATATTCACCGAGTGGGGCTTGCATCTCAGACCGATCACTCAGTGCGGCTTGCATCTTTCCAACCAGCCGCCAGCAGCCTTGTCCACGAGTGGATGTGATTGTCTGCCATACATGCAGTGCCTGCCACACACGTGGAGCCCAGGATCATTCCAAGCTGTACACCTGGAGTTCGTTTGCAGTGCTGAGCTGCTTGTTTCTGGACGTCTGCACGACCCGTTCAGACACCAGTCGGGAGCCGCCGGAGCGGCGCGACCACCCACATCCATCTCCAGCTTGTTTGGATATTCCCAGTGGGGCGAACCTCGAGTGGGCACACTCCTCCATACGAGTACTAGAACTGGTGATTATACAGTTACTTTATATAGGATTAGCTTGGCTTAATACCCAGTGTTTCATTATATGATACTATTGCTGTGAGCCTGGGGCACCGATTGTGATTACATCTATATGCCAGCATCTATGCTTATTTATCTCGTTTATTGGAATATCCATTGGGTCAATATCAGCTACTAATGGTGAGCAAGCACGTTTGTTTGCCTAGTCGGGTATTTCTGGGAAGCTGGTCTCCCCCACACGATTATCAGGACTGACAGATACATTTTATCAATATTCAAGAGCGCTTAGGAATCAACACCAGCAATATCATTTACATTCTATCAGCTGTGAGTTGGAATTACTGTCTGAGATCAGAATTGCACATTACCGCATTTGTGCCCTTTTTAATATGTTTAATTGTATATTTATTTTATATTGAACTGCAGTTCTTTTGTATGTTAATAAACACAATTGTTATTATCCATCCATTACTGTGCTGTATACTGACATCAGCGCAGACACCTTTTTTCTATATATCCAATAAATATCTACATAAAAGAAAGTAAAAATCTACACCATTTCAACACTTTTTTTCATACAGTATGTCGTTTTTCATGTTTTATCATCCATGTAAATGCTTCATTAAATAAGGTGCATACATACACAACGATTTTTTGAACGATTATCGTTAACAATATAGTTTATTATTCAATCGTTGAAAAAATCGTTCACTTTCTAGCTGCATACACACACAACGATTTTTTGAACGATTATCGTTAAACGATATCGTTTAACGATAATCGTTTGTAAAAATCGTTCACTTTCTGAGTCAAATGATGAACGATTATCGTTCATGCGCGTTCACGTTTGTAGTTTGTAGTTTGTAGTTTGTAGTTCAGTCAGACTTGTCAACTGAACGATTTTCATTAAGGGAATATGCAAAAATCGTTTGTAGTTCATAAAAATCGTTCATTACACTTTAAAAAATCTGACAGATAATCTGACAGAAAATCGTTCATAAAAATCGTTCATAAAATCGTTGGTAACAAAATCGTTGTGTGTGTATGCAGCTTCTGAGTTAAAACGATGCACAATTATCGTTCATGCACGTTCACGATTGTAGTTTGTAGTTCAGTCAGACTGACCAACTCAACGATTTTCAGTAAGGGAATATGCAAAAATCGTTTGTAGTTCAAAAAAATCGTTCATTACATTTAGTGAATGAACAATTTTAGTAAAGGATTTTCATTCATTTTTCCCTTGAAAAAATTAACGAAAATCGTTTACTAAAATCGTTCATTTACTAAATCATTGTGTGTCTATGCAGCTTAAGTATATAGGTGCATACACACACGATTTTTTGAACGATTATCGTTAAACGATATTGTTTAACGATAATCGTTTGTAAAAATCGTTCACTTTCTGAGTCAAACGATGAACGATTATTGTTCATGCGCGTTCACGTTTGTAGTTTGTAGTTCAGTCAGACTTGTCAACTCAACGATTTTCATTAAGTTAATATGCAAAAATCGTTTGTAGTTCATAAAAATCGTTCATTACATTTAAATGAACATAGTAAATGAACAACTTTAGTAAACGATTTTAGTTAATTTTTTCAAGGTAGAAAATCGTTTACTAAAATCGTTCATTAACTCAATCGTTGTGTGTGTATGCAGCTTTACACTATATTTTTTTCTTCTTCTCCTCTCTTGATTTTATATTATATCTGGCTGGATTAATGAGAAATTTTAACAGAGAGCACATTGGAGGAAGATTAAATAAGGAGAAAGTGCATTTGTGGAGGAAGAGAACTCATATGACTTTTTCTTGCAAAAAGGAACCAAAATACATTTATTTTTTGTTGGATCAATCTCTCACTTGTTTTATATCAATAAGCTCCAGAGGGAGGATCACCCCTTTCTTTTTTTAAATTTACAAAGGGCCTATTGTGTGCCGCCACAGGGGGTGTAACTAGTGATGTGATTCTCCATGACCAGTGCTGTAGGGTTGTTGTCTGCGCAGGGGGTGTAGCCTGTTTCATGGGCTGTGGCTAACACCTTCCTTCACCTTAATTGCACTCCCATCATATCAACAATGTAATGTGAAAGTAAAAAAACACAGAAATCAAGGCGCTGTAACTTTGTGATGAAGGATGTAGATAAATAGCAGCTCGACCAAACAAAGAGGTGGCTAACCTCTGAAATTGTACAACCAAAAAAGAACAAAGTGATGGGAGCGCAATGTATCAAATAAAAAGCATATTTAATAAATGGCAGTGTACTCTAAATAGTACCTATAAAACATAGCAATAATTGAATTAAAATTATTGACACATAAACAGATACAATGGTAAAACATTAATAAAACAATGAGTAAGTGCAAATTATTAATGAATAATAAATGAGCAGATGAAATCATGTAATAAAGAAATGAAAGTCACTTGTAGATTGAGATAAATCAGCTCTTAATGGTAATTTGGCTAATTGATAATAAAAAGTTGTGTTTATGGAAAAAATTGGATAAAAATGATCGTTGGGAATTATGTATCCGTAGTTATAATCTCCCACTGTATGGCAGGCGTAAGTGTCAGAGTTCAGCCGGGGATCGGCCGTCCCTTACCGTTCCGCCGGCTTCCTCTGACTTCCCGAGCAGTTGGGCGGCTGGTGCGGCGACGTGGGAGGTGCTGAGCATTCTCCCTGATGCTGGTGTGTCGGGCGGCCTAGTGAGCGGGGATCGGAGTCTCTGTCATGGGCGTCGCCATGACACTTCCTTCTCTGTCTAGCCTTCCTTCCCTGACAGTCTGGCCGGTCAGCTGAAGCTGTGGACCAATCAGTGGGTTTCCAGGGGTATACATCCGGCTCCTGTGTATCAGGTAGTTGCCTGAACAACCATTGTCGCTGCTAGTGTTACTAGTGGTCTCTCGTTCCAGGTTCCCTTGCTTCCAGTGATCTATCCCTGTGTGCAGCTATATCGTCCATCTCACCAGTGCTTCACCACCTCAGCCTGTGCGCAGCTATATCATCTACCTCACCAGTGCTTTACCACCTCAGCCTGTGTGCAGCTATATCGTCCATCTCACCAGTGCTTTACCACCTCAGCCTGTGTGCAGTTATATCGTTCATCTCATCAGTGTGTAACCACCTCGCCTGTGTGCAATATACCTCCATTCCACCAGTGCGTTTCCACCCCCGCCTGTGTGCAGTATACTATCCATTTCACCAGTGCTTTACCATCACAGCCTGAGTGTAGTTATACGTACCCACCTCTCCAGTGTCATCATCTCTGGCTGGCTCCAGCACCACTACCCACCTCGTTACTGGACTCTGTGGTCCCTACCTACGTGCTACAGTATTGCACCGTGGTGCACTCCTTCTGACCGGCAACTCAGTAGAGTGTGTCCGTAGTGCACACTTCCTTGTACCTCAAGTACAGTATCCCGAACTAGGGGTTCCACCTCTGTCCTCACATGCCTCTTACTGGCACCGACCCTTTGGGCCACGAGTGTTCATCTCTCCTTTTTCCAGCAGGCTTTGGTCACCTAGTCAAAGGACTGTGACCTGCTTACAAGGTGCAGCTCAAGCCCATATAACGATTGGTGGGGTCACTGGCGAACACCATCTCGTGGGTTAGATTCCGCACCTTTGACTAGGTCTCGCCAACGACCAAGACCCGTGGATGCGGAGGTCATACATTCAGGCCCCTCGCCTCTGTTTCCTCCTGCAGCCTCAGGCCTCAGCTTTCAGAAACCCGCCTCCCAGCGTGACAGTTTGTTCAGGCCCAATGGAAGCTGCAGGCTCCCCAGGTACTGGGATTCTCCAGGAGCTAACGGCTCGCTGCTACCCCTATCCATTCCTAATACTCCTTGGACCCATATATCCATGGATTTCATCTCTGAACTACCATGCTCCCAAGGGGATACAATACCATATGGGTAGTGGTGGATCGTTTTTCTAAGATGGCACACTTTATTCCATGATGGGTCTCCCTTCTGCTCCTCAGTTGGCAAGAGTTTTTGTTAAGGAAATATTCAGGTTGCATGAACTTCCTAAAGAGATCATTTCCGACCATGGAGTCCAATTCATAGCTAAATTTTGGAGAGCCTTATGTAGCACTTGCGGAACCAAGTTAAAATTTTCATCAGCCTATCATCCGCCGAAATCCCAACAGGTCGGGATCCTGACACCAGCATCCCGAAGGTAAGTATCTGGGTGTTAGGGGGAGGTTAGGGTTAGGTAGCTGGGTAAGGGTTTGGCAATAGGAGAAGGGTTAGTCACCGGGGATGGAGGTTAGGTATAGGCACTAGGGTGAGGTAAGGTTCAGGCATCGGGGAGGGATTCTTAGGTTTAGGGTACTTTGAGGGGAAGGTTAGGCTTAGGCACTATGGGGGGAGGTTAGGGTTAGGCACCGGGGAGGGAGGGTTAGGGTAGGGGTTAGGGTAAGGACTAGGAAAATACTTACCTGCATGCCTATGGGTGTTGGGATTCTGGATGTCGGGATGCCGCTGTCGGTATTCTGACCAGTGGCATTCCAACAGCCGGGATTTCATACCCAACTAATATACATATATATGCACTCACACATGTATTATATATGTAAAAGCAGAGAGAGGCGGTACTCCAGGGACTGGCACAATGTAGAAAAAATATGTGGTGACAAGCATTATTTGTACATTGTGCTGGTTCCTGGAGTTCCACCTCTATCTGTATAAATATTTACCCTTTGCTTTTGGAAGGCACCAGGGAATAAACTGTTAATCCAGCCCTGAGCTGTATGGTTGCTATGGGCAATGTTCCATTTGATCCATGTCATGTACTAGGCCTTGGAGAGAGATAAAGTACCAACCAATCAGCTCTTAACTGTAATTTTTCAAACAGCCTGTAAAATTACAGTTGGAAGCTGATTGAGTGGTACTTCATCTCCAAGCCTCGGACAGTTCTGTTTTTCCATGAAACACCCTGTCTTGAGGGAGTGTCTGTATCAAAAGCTCTGCACTACTCTGTGTTGTGCATACTGGGAAGGGAAGCCTGTTTCTAACATATTTCTTGCACCTAGCATGGGACTGATATTAATGATGATAGTTGTGGTGGCTGGTATAAATTCAATGGGTGGCCTGGATTCCAGCTTGCAGATGCACAAAGTTGCATTAGTCCTTCAGTTTCTTGTATTAGCATAAGGTAAGTAAATCAGGCTTCTGTGGCTGCCTGCTACTACAGCCACTTTGCTGTGAATTAGCCCCTATATATGTCTATGCACAAATGCTTGTTATTTGTAATGTTATGCACTATATATCCTAATTGTTTGCACCATATTTGTATATGCACTAGTATATACTACTAGTCATCATGATCAGTGAGCACCTATATTCAGTAATTATATATATATATATATATATATATATATATATATACAGCCATGGCCAAACGTTTTGAGAATGACACAAGTATTATTTTCACAAAATTTGCTGCTTCAGTGTTTTAGACCTATTTTTTAGTAAAATTACAAGTATTTCATAAGTGTCAAAGGATTTTATTGACAATTACATTAAGTTTATGCAAAGAGTCAATATTTGCAGTGTTGACCCTTCTTTTTCAAGATCTCTGCAATTCACCCTGGCATGCTGTCAATCAACTTCTGGGCCACATACTGACTGATTTTGTGGGTTTTTGTTTGTCCACCCGCCTCTTGAGGATTGACCACAAGTTCAAGTACAATCTGATCACATTCAACATATCAATTGATATTATTTCATTTTGATGATTGGACATGTGAGAGGTACACAGCGGGCGTGCCGACGCGCATTTCGCTGTTTTGTTAGCTTTATCAAGGCCTTGATAAAGCTAACAAAACAGCGAAATGCTCGTCGGCGCGCTCGCTGTGTACCTCTCACATGTCCAATCTTCATAATGAAATAATATCAATTGATATGTTGAATGTGATCAGATTGTACTAACCCTGCTATGCAGGAGGATATGTAATACTAATGGAACTCTAATGTTACTGAATCTCGTTACTGTGCAACATTGTATCCAGGCAGCACTCTGACTGAGAGCAGAGCTGCATTGGTCACATTGCAAATAGCTCCGCTTACTCACAAACAGGATCTGTGTGCAGTTGAGCCGATATGATACTTGGATGTTTTAGAACCCAACCACATTGGTGAACTTAATAATATTAGGAAAAAGTCTCAAACATTTCCATAGCTACTCTAGGGGAATTTTCTGAGATTTTGGGCTTAACCCTGTAAATCCCTACATACAAGAGTAATGACACCATAGGAATAACAATACCTTTGAATATTAAAGTCTTACAATAATAAGACTGAGATCCTATTTGAATGCAATATTATAACTATGTTATGTGTGGACATAAATGTGACAAATAATAAGCCACAACAAATAAATATATCAGTGATAACTAATACTAAGGAACTCACTGTTTAAACTTTGTGGTTATTAACTTAGCATTCTACAAGCAGGGATCTTGTGCAATAAGAAACTACCATGTATAATTACATGTTGCCAATCCAATGACAAGTAATGAGAATGATAATGTAACTGAGATGTTCATAAACAGGTTTATCTGAATAAGGCATAGGTCACACAGTGTAGATATTCTATTATATTATTTCACATTTCTGATTATCTTTCATCACACTATTGACTTATTACTATTTTTTAACCTCTATTTCGCTGGTTATGACCCCCAATGGGACATTTTTAATATATATCCAATAAAAATTGATAATCCCGTGCGCCGTACCTTTCTTTCTTCTTTGTAATTTACCATACCTTGTGTCATTTCGGCAGCACCTCCCAATATATATATATATATATATACAAAAGGAACCCCCTATTTATATATATAAATATATATATATATATATATATATATATATTTATATATATAAATAGGGGGTTCCTTTTGTATTGTTTGATGTGTGCAGATGTTTATGTCCTTCTGTATTATTACGACTACTGTATATCAGACCTGCACTGTAACAGACCTGCACTATAAACTGCACTGTATCTGACCCACACTGTATCCCGCATTATATCAGACCCGCACTGTATCCCACACTGTATCTGACCTGCACTGTAACTGATTCACACTGTATCCAACCCACACTATATCCAACACTATATCTGACCTGCACTGCATCCAACCCACTATGTATCCCGCACTGTATCTGACAAGCACTGTATTCAGTCCACACTGTTTCCGACATGCACTATAAACTGCGCTGTATCCAACCCACACTGTAACCGAATCACACTGTACCCTGCACTGTATCTGACCCGCACTGTAACCGACTCACCCTGTACCCTGCACTGTATCCGACCTGCACTGTTTTCAACCCACACTGTATAACACACTGTATCCGGCCTGCACTGTATCCAACCCGCACTGTATCCCGCACTTTATCAGACCTGCACTGTATCTCACACTGTATCTGACCTGCACTGTATCCAATCCACACTGTCCTGCTCTGTATCCAACCCGCACTGTAGTGCACTGTAACCGACTCACACTGTATTCGACCCGCAATGTATCTGACCAGCACTGTATGTGACATGCACTGTATCTGACCTGCACTGTATCCGAACCGCACTGTATCCGACCTGCACTGTTTCTGACGCTGTTTCACAGGTACGGAGCACTGTTTTTAATGGTTGGAGAGATTTTGGGGAACTGCTCAACAAAAACGCTGATTGATCTGGGCTTTACACGGGCCAGTCATTGGTGGCCCAGCACCCCCAGGAGGAAAATACAGATTGAAAAAAGAATACAGACTGAGAAAAGGCATGTGCTGGGGGCATGTGCACTTGTGTAGGGAGCATTCATGTCTGCTGTTGCTATTTACACATGGTTTAGGGTTTTCTTGTTTGCTGCTTGTTGACTACGACTAAGGGCCATTGTCAATTAGAAGCAAAAAGTCAGTTGCTGGACTTTTCGCCGTCATCGCTGGTTTTGGGTGCGAAAAAGTAACCTGCAATCCAAAAAATACCTCCCCCATACTTGCAGACCTCCCAAAGACTATTTAGCTAGTTTTTTAATTTGTACCCCCACTTTGATTTTTTTAGCCCATTTTTTCAAAGTGCTTTTTTGGGGTGTCATTTGTGTATTTTTTTGCATTTATTTTACACAATTTGCATCAAGGGGGGTGTACAAAGGGTGCAGGGTGGTTTCCGCACCTCTGCACCACAACATCCCAATTCCGTCGGGTATTCATAGGTGAAACTTTTTTGCCTATTACATTGCATTGCGTTTTTGCACCGGCGAAAAGACGCTGAAATTGAATATGGGTATAAATGAGGTCGGCAAAAATTACATCATCGGCGAAAAAGTTTCACCGAAAACGGAATTTTCGCTTCATTTTGGGGAAAAATATTCCATGTACAATTTTTTGTAAATTTCTGTGTTGTATTGTTTTCTATTGAACGTACTTGTGAGTTGGTTTGGCCTATGTTGGTGAACAATATTGTAAGAGGTGGAAATTAATGTTATTGAGTTTAATAATACTGTAGGAACAAAACAAGCCCAATTTATGTGATTTTAGTAGTTTTTATCAATTTTTTAATAAAAAACTGATTCAAATCCAAAACAAAACCAAATCCAGATCCAAAACACAAAGGAAATACAGATCCAAAACCAAAACACAGGGATCGGCGCTAGAGATATGCACCCACCCCCATGTTTTGGTTTTGGATCTGGATCTCCCCTGGTTTTGGATCTGGATTGGTTTTGCCAAAATCTCACCTCCGTGTTTTGTTTTTCGGTTTTGGTTTTGGATCTGGATTTTTTCTTAATAAATCATAAAAACAGCTAAAATCACATAAACTGGTCCTGTTTTTGTTGCTACAGTATTATTAACCTCAATAACATTTATTTCCACTCGTTTCCAGTCAATTTTGACCACCTCACAGCTCACTATATTGTTTTCATCCAGGTTAGGCCCAACATTTGCACCAAGCTAGCTGGCTGACTAAGCTAAGTGGCAGCAGTGGGCAGCACAAACACGTGACAGTTCAACTGCCAACATGGCACATCAGGAAACAAATGTTTTTATTTTTCAACAGAGGCCTAAGTATGTATGTAGTTGAAGGCAGGGCAGGGACAGGAAGGGTTGCTTCGTATTAAATTTAATTTCATATTTTGATAAAAAAAGGAGGAGGAGGCATTTACAAAAATATATTTGATACATTCACATCAGTCCTTGCCTCCAGAAGAATCCTTGAGCACCATGCCTGCTGCTTTTCTCATCCAAGAAGGGGACCATGAAGACTTCTAGTAGTGCTTTCCACATGAAAAAGTGTTTCCCAACCTGTACAGGGACATAAAAAAACATAGTTAGTCAGTGACGTCAAAGTGCCACTTAGCCAGCACAGATATGTGGACAAGCGCAAGATCTATGATTTAAGGCAGGGATAGCCAACCCTGGTCCTCAAGAGCTACCAACAGTGAATGTTTTCCAGGTCTCCTCACAGAATCACAACTGTAATAAATAATTAACTCTACCTGTGGATCTTTTCAAATGTGGTACTGAGTAATGAATACACCTGTGCACCTGTTAGGTGGTCTGGAAAACATGAACCATTAGTAGCTCTTGAGGACCGAGGTTGGCTACCCCTGATTTAAGGCCTTACATTGTGTCTTTCTTTAGAAAGACACAATGTAAGGCCTTAAATCAGGGGGACCAGGAAGAGTGCTTTCCAAAAACAATTGACTAAAATAATCTTTTGCAAACCTTCCATAAAGGCATTTCCCAACCTGTACAGGGACATTAAAAAAACATAGTTAGTTAGTGGCCTTCAAACTGTCGTTGTTCACACTGTCCACTTAACCAGATCAGATATGTGAACAAGTGGAACAGAGCATTAAATGCAACATTTCAGATATCAGGTTTAAGTCTTACATTGTGTCTTTCTTGGGAATTCTTGAGCACCATGCCTGCTTGCTGGGAGTGGATTTTCATCCCAGAAGGGATGAAGACATTATTTTTTCTTCTGGCCACAGTTATGAAGAGAAAGAGATACATGTACATAACTACTGGCAGGAAAAACAGGCAATTTGGGGGTAATTTTAGTTTTACGAAAGTTCCTAAAAATAAAAAGTATTCATGTTGCCCATAGCAACCAATAAGTTTGTAGTTATCATTTATCTATTGCTTTCTACAAAATGATAGACAGGATCTGATTGGTTGCTATGGGCAACATGAACACTTTCATATTTAGAAACTTTAGTAAATAAATATACCGCTTGGAGGCCCTTACAGAAAAAAACTGCATTTTCTTTACTTGAACTGCCCACCTTCCAGAGTTTTCAGCCTGCTGGGAACCTTGTCAGTGATTGGCCTGAGACTACTTCCCCAAAATGTTGAAAAGATGATGTCCATCAAAATGAAATACAAATTCCACGAGAAAGACCTTTACCGTCAATTACATGCAAAAATTACAGAGGCACCTGTAATGGTGGATTCCAGTGGGGACAAATTAATATTGTGTGAAGATGATCTATACATCACCCCAGATTATACCATCAACCAAGCATACATCATCATCCCATCCTTTGTTGTGTATAAATTACAGCTGCGCTCCCTGTTAGATTGAGGATTCATAGTCCACTTTAGTGGATGTGAGCTCTATTTTAGTCCATATCATCACCACACCCCCTACACATCTTCTGACCTGGGCTACAGGAGAAGCAGCTGCACTCTGGAATACGGTTGCATGGAGTTGCCCCTTTGACTCACTGAAAGTCAAGTAGAGGGGCCATGGGTAAGGAGTATGGACACTATAATCAAAGAACACAGTTTTAGCTGCTTTATTCCATTTTTTAAACCATATCCTCTATTTTTTTTATCACACTGGGGGTGGATGAAGAGCATTCCTGAAAGAGGCAGCAGCAGCCCCTTGAAAGACAGCACAGCAGCACAGCAGCACAGCACCCCTGTGCACCTACATTGATGACCTGTGTAGCTAACACGCAGAAACATTTTTTTTTTTTTTTTTTTTTTACACACTGCGGGTGGGTGAAGAGCACCCCTGAAAGAAGCAGCAGACCCTTGACAGACAGCAGCACAGCACTCCTGCACACCTATGTTGATGACAGGTGTGGCTAACACGCAAAGAAAAAAGTGTTGTTTTTTTTCACACTGGGGTTGGGAGAAGAGCACCACTGAAAGGGGCAGCAGCAGCCCCTTCACAGACAGCACAGCACCCCTGCACACATACGTTGATGATCGGTGTGGCTAACACGCACACAAAAAAAATGTTTTTCTTTTTCACACTGGGGGTGAAGAGCACCCCTGAAAGAGGCAGCAGCAGCCTCTTGACAGACAGCACCCCTGTGAACCTGCGTTGATGACAGGTCTTGCTAACACGCATACAAAAAAATGTTGGTTTTTTTTACACTGGGGGCGGGTGAAGAGCTCCCCTTATGGACAGAGCACCCCCTGTTGTCCATAGGGGCTGGCTGTTCTGTTGTGTTAACAGCAGAACAGCCAGCCTCTATGGACAACAGCCAGCCAGCCCCTATGGACTACAGCCAGCCAGCCCCTATGGACAGGACAACAGCCAGCCAGCCCCTATATATGGACAACAGATAGCCTGCCCCTATGGATTGACAGGACAACCTCAGTCACAACAACAGCCAGCCAGCCCCTATTTGGACAACAAACAGCCCCTATGGACATTAAGCAACACTGTAGCCAGCCCTATGCACAGCAGCACAACACAGCTCCCAGCTCCCTCCCTCTTCACTCTCCGCAGCCAGAATGAAAAATTGTGGTGATCACCTTTATTGAATGCAAAACCCACGAGAATCTGATAGCGGGATGATAACGTTTTGCCTCATTTTCAGATCTGAGTCAGGCGGGAAAAACCCGAGCCGTCTCGGATCTGACACGGATACCCAAAGTTCGGGTGGGTTCGGTTCTCAGGTTCACGTCCGGAAGCATGATGACTTCCAGTTACGGACTTCTTATAGCATGAGCGCTGCCGGCTTCCTCTCACCATGCGGTAGCACCTCCCCACCATCCATGGTCTGACTGGATCAGAGGCTTCACTTTCCACCATTTAGCTAAGGTAGGCAACTTGGGAGCAAGAGGAGGGTCTCTGAATAGCGTGCACAGTGATATGATATTTACATGTGTATACACCTGCAGGTCTTGCAGCATGGACCTTATTGCTATTTCCTGGATGATGCAATATTGTCTCACTGCCCTAAGTACCTACGAAGGTACTCCTCTTTCCCATTTATTTTTTAGCATGTTTCCATTTAGCTGCATTCACTTCCACTCCATTGCGGTGTCTTCACTTGGTGGCTTGATAGTCACTAATACACACGTATCCATTCATTCAGTCACTTGATGATCTTTTATTACACATTTTACTTTTTATATGTATCCCATTACATTCCCTTATGCTTTATTTCGGTGTCATTGGAGCCTGTCAGACTAGTGACATGCTTTTCTTTGTTTATCTCACAGATCATTATGTTGTATCATTATACACCATTATTACCAGTTGCATTTGAATATTGAGGTCTTGATAAAGGTTCAAGCAAGAACCGAAACGTCGACCGACCGCATCTTATTCTATGCTGTTAGGAAAATTGCACACCCCAAAAAATGATGTTTCAGTGCAAATAAAATTGACTTATATATAAAACGAGAGTGCATCTTTCCTCCCCAGGATTTTTTTGTTTATATATATATATATATATATATATGTATATATATATATCTGTACTTACGTGCTGGTCTGCATCGCTTCTTCTCAGCCAAGTTCCACCTCCTCGGTTTTAGGGGTTGATATGCCCACATTATGTATGACTCTGCAAAGCAGCATATGAATCTGAGCATGAACAGTGCAAATTTATACCAAATACACTATGCAAATGGTAGTTCAACTCTGTATCCACGCCTAAGTAGATAAACACATTCAGCACCTAAAGCCTATAATTACAATTATGCAAAGCAGAGCTCATTACATGGCTACAATACAGTGTAAACTCCATTCATGTGATTGGTATGAAATATAGACTATTTTAATATTAAGAACCTCAAACAGACTCTACTCAGATGACAAATTTACAAAGTAAAGCTGATTCCTAGTTAGTATACAGTCCCAAACCCAGTAAAGTGGCTGACATACTGTATAGTACAATATCCATTCTATTGACTTTTAACATGAAAGATATAAAACGTATCCTATTCTGCTGGCAAGTATGCAAAGTAAAGCACATTCTGATGAATAGTACCATAAAAAGAAAAGCCTAATGCTGGTAACAAATGTACAATGTAGCACCCCGTTATGGCGAATAGCCTACAAAACAGAGGCATTCTGGTGACGAGTGTAGAGTGACAATCCAATTGTTTACCTCTACCAGTACCCACAACTAAATGAACCCACTAACTGAACCCAGTGCAAGAAGTAATTACAAGCTTACAACATCACCAGTGCATTGGTATCAGGGAACATTGCCAGAAATGGAAGAGCAATGTTAACAACAATTATATCTCATCTTGATAATGTGCCAGTGACAACATTCCTGACAGTGTCAACACATAGCGGGAACTGTATCGAATCTCGAAGAGAGATAAAGTACCAACCAATCAGCCTCCAACTATAATTTTTCAAACATCCTGTAAAATGACAGTTAGAAGCTGATTGGTTTTATATTTTATTTATCTCCACTTTATCTCTCTCCAAGGTTTGATACATCTCCCCCATAGTCACTATTTGGTGAACTGTACATCTTTGCTGTCACACTTTCCATATATTGTGTTAAATGATATATACATTATCCAAAATACAATGGTTACATAACCATACACCTAAAATAAGAGAAACCTTTGTATTCACTGCTTACTTTGCAGATCACTGTCACACACCTAAATAACTATATTCTAATAATGTGATTAAGGTATTTTAATTATTCCTATCACATTGCATGTTTGATCACTCATTTAATCAACACATTTCTGGATACCCCTTTGCCCCACATTTATAATCAGTTGCCATTCTCACAATTGTGCTCTAAAATTGTAATATTTTTAGAAATTTTACAAAACAACATGTTTGTCATGTGTAAGTCTACACTACAAGTACAACAGACAATATTGGTAAATGTGCAACGCATTTAAAGCACATACAAAATGCACTCAAAGTCCGTAACTAAAGAGCACACTAGTTTTTCACACAATTTTTACCATTTTCTCAATATGTAATGAGCCATCAAGTATACATTTTATAGCCACTATTTTAGTTTCTCTGCATTGAAATATTTATATTGATAAAGGATAAAGAAGCATGAAGATAAAACACATTGTTCAGTCTCACCCTGAATTCTCTCTGGTAACATTCCATTCCAATATGAGAAGATGCTGTGAGGTCTGAGACCAGAGTTTTAGAACAATGAGTTCTTGCATCTGTATATAGTAACATCCCGAATCACTGTGGTTTTAGTTAGATGCTTTTTGCCTCCAATATTATTTTAGTGCAAGTACAGTAATGTGCCGAAGACCAATCAATTAGAAGACCTGTAGTGAGCATCAATCCTGGAAATTGATCTTCATTTCACAAATTGTTTTGTACCTACCATAATTGAATTGATCTCCAGCATTAAGGAGTATATGTACTAATAATCGCTGCAGTGGCACGATTATTATGTAACCATCTCACAGGAATATTTTAATTGTTAATGAAAATGTCCCCGCTATGTAAAAAAAGGGAACTCACAGGAACAGTGGTTGTGGTAACCGCTGTCCCTGCGAGTTATATCCCCGGCAATTAGAATAAGTTTTTCACAGAAGTGAAAGACTTCCACGGGGGAAACCGACACTGCGCATGCGCACAGAGGCATCTTCCGGAGCCGGCGGGGGGCTGCGAGAGAGAGATCAAAAGATCTCTCTCCTGAATCTGGTGCCTTCATAGGCTTACAGTAGTTTACACATCTGAAGTATGGTGTAAACTACCGAGGCTAAATTCACAAAAGCTTTGCTTTTTGGAGTTTAGTACATAGGGGTCAGATTGTAGTCCCCATTGACAATAATGGGAACTGCAATCTGAAGTGCTAATTAGCACTTTGCCGGAGATTTCTGTGAAACTGCAGTTTCTGCATAGTTTTATGTAAAAATTAGCTTGATACATATGCCCCTACAACTGGTAAGTAGCACTGGTAAATGTGAGGTGTCTGTTTATCACTGCCTTTGATTACATTAGGTGAGGTGGATGATTGCAGTAGGCTGTGTGTTTGCTAACTAGTTAGGGTGGAGGCAGAATATTGCAGTAAGGACTTTACATTTCCCAGTACCAAAATCTTGCAATCCGTACTCAGGGATTCACCCCAGCATAAATAGCATCATAATTCAGTATACTGTATATACTGTACCTTATGAATCATACCCATGCTCATAGGGATGAGGCGTCTACAAATCTATTGAGAACCTAATTTGTGTGTGTTTGTTTTTTTCATGTTAGTGTATGTACAGTAATTGCCTGTCTTATGCACAGTAATTGCCTGTCTCTTATATTACTGACATTTTCAAAGATAACATTAATTATTAAAATATATTTTAATTAGGTATGTGCGCCGACCCCCGTGTTTTGGTTTTGGATCTGTATCTCCTTCAAAGTTTTGGATCTGTATTTGGTTTTCCAAACCACCCTCAAGTGTTTTGGTTTTGGATCTGGATTTTTAAAATAAAAAATAGATAAAAAGTTTTAAAAGCAGCTAAAATCATGTAATTTATGCAATGCAATCCGAATTCTGAACTGCTAAAAGATCTGAACTGCGACCCGGATTTACCTGGATCTTCTTAGGTGATTAGAACCGCAACTCGGATTTACCCAGATTCACGAAATTCGTGTGGATTCAGATTTCTGGAGAACCGTACCGCACATCTCTAATTTGAATCACTTATTCTAAGAGCCTATTCACACATGTATGAAAAACAGGGATTTAGCTAAAAATGAAGTAAGTGTATATAAATTAAGGTGTGTACTTATTTTAAAGCTACAAATTGATTTTTTAAATATGGACAGAAATTGTGCCTGAATTTTATTTTATTTTTTATGTATGTAAAAGATGCCCCTAATATGATAATATTTACATGTCATAACTCATAACAAATGTGCTTGTTTTACAACCAGCATATATATAATATACACATGTGAAGGAGACATAAAACCAATTTCCTTAGGATGCCAAAGAAATAAACAAGCAAAGACTAAATGAAAACACAACTTATTAGGTTCTGATATCATTTATTGTAGATCTGCTTGTTTATGACGAAAGTGTTTTCTGTTGCTATCATATAACATCATAAACCAGTGATAAAAGAGCAAGTGTGCTGGTAACAATCATACAGCCGCCCATGCTTTGATATACTCAGCCACAATAGGATTTCTTTTAACTTGATGAATTGTTTGAAAGGAAGTTGGAAATAAAAAAGCATGTAGCGGATGCCTATCGGCACTACTGGGACCTTCTATAGACCACGAAGATCAGTTAACACATTTGTTCCCTTTCCCTTTCTTTGTTTGTTTGATCCTTGCAGACAGGTGCTAGTGTGTATGGTTTGCAGCCCCCACTCCACCTTGTTTAAGGGATCCTTCTTGTAAGTGTGCTATCTTTGGACACAACACATTTTTGCTTTAGCTTTAAATCATTTATAGAATAGAATAAATAGTTACATGAAGCCTATGTATGTATATATTCCTACTGTGTTCCTAGGTCAAATATTGGATGTATTATCTCGCTCTTTGTTTGCACAGTTGCTTTTACCACCTGTACATGAAAGAAATGCCAGTCTGTAAGTATGTGTGGCAGAATAGGTAGGCACGTGTGTCTGTAAATAATGCGTGTGTGGCTCTGTGTGTTTGTCTGTGACTAATGAATGCCTGTTAACCTAATTTCACTTCCAATGTAAACAACAGTGTAGAAGTACAGTAATTAGGTGATTCATTGTGAGACCAGTAGCAATGTTAAACCTGATAATAAAAAAATATTGAATTGCATAGGATGAAAACTGCTTTAGAAAAAAGATTACATAGTATACCCAATATTACGTAAAGTTAATGCTTTATATAGTTTTAGAAAATAGGTAAATTGTAATGAAATTTACCTATTTTTAATTGAAGCCTAGAGACATCATAAGCTTTAGGACTAAAATAACTTTCAATAATGTGTAATATGACAGTAGGTAACAGAGTAAAAAATAATAGCTAGGCAAATTAAGGTCACTAAGACTATTAAAACAGGAGCCTTACCTATCCATGCATCTCATTTAATCATCAACAATGAAATATGTTGATATGCTTAGGCTCATTCATAAAAATAGGACATAAGTTATCAGAATTTAGCTTAGCTCAGTGGTTCCCAAACTGGGTGCCACTGGGCACTTGCATGGGGTGTTGGTGGTCCAGGATTAAATCTAATTATTTAAGGTAATTGGCAGCCACCAACTCTGGTTTGCCTATCCCAATCATAAAATCTGTGGACAAGCAGAAGTGCACAACTGAACCTATAGATAATAGGTAAGCACAATTCACTTAATTTAATATTTTTTTCTGAATTTCTCAATAAGAAAGTTTTGGCCGTGGGGTGATGTAAAAACAACGCTGATACTCTAGGGTGCATTGATTCAAGAAACTTTGGGAACCACTGGCTAGGCCTGTAGCCTTTTAGGCAGAGCTAATAAAGCTACATATTAGTAAAGGGCTGTTGTTTTCAGGAACACATTAAAAGTTATATTGCTCCTCTACTTCTTATATAATTATTTAGCATAATCCAATACTGTGAAAATGTTATCAGAAATTGACCAAAACATGTACAGTAAGTACTGTATGAGCGCTCTGGTTCAGACATCCATCTCTTCGTATGATAAATAATATTTGAATACAGCAGTAAAGATTATTTGTGAGCCGCAAAAAAAAAAACCCTAATCTTTTTCATTTGCACAAATGGGTCTATTTGTCTGCCAAGTATATTTCCAAGTGTATGCTCACTGCCTTTTACTTAGAGCAGTCCATTTTAATGGGGACTTCACCTATTTTGCAGGTCCACTTGAAAATGTGGAGACAGTGAAAGCTTTGCATCAAAGTTTAACCTACCACTGTTTCGTAGCCACCCTCTTAATTCATTTAAAATTAAATTTCTTACAAAATACTGCTTGGGTATCCAAATTAATACTGACATTAATAGGACATTTGCACTATCTTTAGAACTTGTGAAACATTTTGTGTTTGAATATTTGTTTTACTTTGGTTAATATATATATATATATATATATATATATATATATATATATAAAATAAACCACATATGTAATATGTAGGGGTATCTCAATAAAAGTGTGCCTTTAAAGGAAGATGGGTAAATATTAAGTCCTTCTGAGGGGATAAAAATGTTTCAAACCCTACAGGAAATCAGTGATGCTCTATAATGCACTTTGCGAACCCCAGGAAAATAATAATATTGACCCACAAAAAAAATACTAAAAATTTTTGATTCAGCATGGATTTATGCACTTCAGTAGGGAACTATTCTGCCTAACCTTTCTCCAGTAAAGTTGTAAAATTTTGTGCTGCAATCCTGGACCACAAACCTATTTACAAATCCATAAAAATGGGTGCTTAAGTGCACAAATAGGAAGGCAGCACCAGAAAACTGCATAGACTTATTGTGTTTGCGTACACTGAGAAATACACAACCAGGAAGCAATGGTTGTATACTATACCAAACTGACCTTCAGGCAAAAAAATTTATAATATATATATATAATTTCAGAAAAACTATCTGCATCTCTTCCTTAATTTAAAAGGGCAGCAGCTTGATCCAAACATATAGTATGAAAGGCTTTATCAGACTGCCTGTCAACATGTTACAAATGAACCCTTTGTTTAAATTTGTCCCATAAAAAGTGTGCTGTCCCTAGACAATTGCAACAAACAAAAAAACACCCAAAAAGGAATATAAAAGACAACTCACTGCCACGCTTCCCAATGTTACATAGGGTTAAAATCATTCTCAGGGGTTATAACAAAAGTAACTATTAGTGAAAAATAATACGATACATTCAACTTACCCAAGCACTGCTCTTTCTCCCTCTAATCTTTCAGCAGAACCCAGGGGAGGCTAAAGTTTAGATCAGTCTATTCTCCACTAGAACTTTGATTTGCTATTAAATTCCGCCTAATGAAGATGGCTTTGCCATCTCACGTTCATCAACAGGCTATTTGTGGAACAATACGAGAGCTGCATTGCATAAAGGGACATTGTTTCTTTTCTTATTCGTCGATACATCATTTGAGTCAACTGACATGCAAATTGAAAAGTTAGCAAACCCTTGTGATATACCTGGTACAGTACCTGTGAAACACAAATTATTACTCTCAGGGGTCTGGAGTAATTCAGGTAAAAGCTGAAAGTTAGCTGGTCTCATTCTTCTATGAGTTATGTTCCATGTCTTCTTAGTGTAGTCAGGCAAGATAACAAACCATCATTACTTGGAAGGAAAGCTGGATGGAAAATATTGTCCTTCCTCCTATCTTTACCAATTTAATGGTACTGAAAATATTTAAACCTGATGATTTATATTTGATTACATTTTAAAACTGATTTAGGGGTCAATCCAATTAGGTGTGATTTGCGAGGTGCGAGTTGCTATTTTCTCTTTGAATTTGCATAGCAAATTAATTTTGCAATCCAAGTAGCAACTTGCACTGAACCAGTCGGACTGAATTTGCATCTTTCCATTCGTACCACCCTGAGAGTGAGAGATGGAAAGGAAAATCTTTATTCTAAGGTTAAAATGTGCTGAAGCCCTTGGACACCCCCTAATGACTAATTAGGCAATTGGAAGTTTCCAATTAGCTTAATTAGTCCTTAATTACATGTAATTGTTTTGGGTAAAAAAAAATCCTCAATTTACCCCAAAATAAACTTTTTTGTTAGTTTGGGCACCCCAAATTTAATTACAATAATTTTTTAATTGAAAAATTATTGTTTTTTATCAGTTTTTTTAAATCTTAATCTTCTTACATTTTTGACACCATTTAAAAACCTACAGTACCTTCCTAATGCCCACAAACAGCCTTCTATATGGCCCTGCTAATGAAATAATCCATTTTGGGGGGTCCAGGATGGTCTCCACACTTTTTCATGCACTTCTCTCAAATCTCATTTGGCATTTGGTAGTCAATTCACACCCCTCTGCTGCGAGTAGTGCGAATAGGCGTTTTTAGTTGGATTGGAGAATTCTCTGAAGTGCGCTTCAATGCGAAGTCAGTGAGTTACAAGAACAAACTCGCTACTCATAATTCGCACCTAATTGGATTGACATCTTAATCTAGTAAATGCTTAACTTCTTTCAAAATTTAGATTAAGGTCTTGCAGATAGAAATTTGCATAACTGTTACATGAAATATTCAGCCCATTCTGCAATTGGAGCAAAGATTTTACTGCAAATACACAATGAAGCAGGATGACTTGACTGTTGTTGTTCCAGTTATATTCATTATAATAGACTATATATTCTGTGAAATGCAAATCTACATATACAGTACAAATTATTTATTTAACACCATTTAATGATATATTGTAGTGTCAGCATATTCTGTTGTACATTACAAATGTTAACACAGTAATAAAACTGGGTATTAATGGACAGACAGAGAGGTAAGAGGGCCCTGCTCACAAACTTACAATCTTTAGGGAAATAATAATTTGAAACATGAGGTACCGCTAAGTGCTATATATTACAGACAGATTGCAAAGGCAAAATATTTAGGGGGAGACGTATCAAACTTTCTTAAGAGGACAAGTGAAGAAGTTTCCAATAGCAACCAATCAGATCATTTTAAATATTAACCTAGAGTGGACGCAGTCCAAAAAAGTAAAGTAACAGGAAATGGGAGCAGGTAAAAAGTGTGTTTGAGAGCTAAGGGGTCAATTTGGGAGATATTTTGAGACAAGTGAAGGGATGGCAATTTGTGTAATATTATTTATGGCATTTTCTCAGCTTATAGCCTTGTAACAGTCAAAGAAGAGCATTTCTCCATAATTTATTTATATTATGCATATCCTATTCATTGTGCGTCCAAGATGGTGTCTTGGTCTAGTACTTTCATAGGTAGGATGAACAATCAGTGGTACTGACGATTTTGTGTGTAACTTATTGTATATTGCATTTTGTACTTTGTATTTCCCCTGTGTAATCGAATCCCTACGTATTGATTATCCACCCCATTCTAACATATGTAGGGCACCCAAGATGGCTGTCTCACCTGTTTCCTTGTTTTTTGTAGTTTGCATTTCATATTCTACATTCTCCCACTGTAACCACTGCAGTGTGCCCAAAATGCCTGCCTCCTTTGTAATGTGACCACTTTCCTAAACATGGCACTTACATTTATATAAGGGCACCAAAGACTTGTGAAATTATTGGTTAAATATTATTTATTTTGTAAACTTGTCAAAATCTATTAAGAATATTTATTAATAATTTTCAGAAGAGATGTTCATATTATAACAGTTTATAACAACCAGTATTATGCCATAAAATTACAAAGTGAATTAAATCACCCAGGGTATCTGTATACCTACTGTTAAAAGAAGCCTCAACCTGCATTACTTATAGATTCCTAGATTTCATTTAACACAGTTCCCCATAATCCTAGTAGCTGCTGTGTTGTCAGTTTAATCTTATAGCTTAAACTGACCATCTAACAACTTGGATATATCACTGTACTTTTCTGACCATGCACATGCTAGAATTACAGATGTTCTGGACAGGTGTGGCATGATATGTTGTCAGTCATAAAGTTAACCATGTCAATATTTATCATGTAGACAGTGATGAAATGTCGACATATTTGAATGTCGACACATTGTCCCTGGTGACCAAGCAGTGACTTATTTTGCTCTCCATGGCTTCTGAGTACCAGTTCCAGTGCGGCTTCTGGGTCCAAGCGGTCATGTAACCATTACTTCTGGGTCAGACCTTCATTGCTGCAGTGTTCTGGCATGTACTTCTCCCCTACCCCTATCCCTAACTATCCCTCTAGTGACTAAATTATGTTGTCCTCTGAACTTGATGCGGGTAGTTCAGGTTTATAACAAGTTGGTGCAGTCAACAGAGATATATGTATAATAAATTAACAATGCAACAACGCCACATACGTTACATACAGCAGAATAGAATATATTACTGTGCACAGAGATACAAAATAATAGCACAACACTATCAGGAACAGAGCAGTGTTAATAATTAGACAGCTAACAAGAAAATGAAACAAGTAAATGACAGCTACAGTAAGGAGCAACACAATAAAATAGAAAGATTCCGGGCTGCTAGTAAAGTAGAGTAATCATAAACAGTTCAAGATCTAGAGCAGACTCATCAAACTCGCAGCCCATGGCCTGCATGCAGCTCCAAATGCATATTTTTGTGGCCACACATTTACTATTGTAAAACAAGTGGAATGCAGCCCCTGCTAGGCCGGCTCACTCACACTGCTGCAGGGCCGGCTGCCACAAACGGAGCTCTGCTCCCATCGAGCAGCATTCTGCCTGCGGAGGAAGCTTCTGTGCATGCGCAGAAGCTCTATGTAGAGGCAGTAAAATGTCCGTGGTGTGAGCTGGTGCACATGCCAGGCTGCAACAGCTACTCTCATGAGCCTTTGCAGTTCCGACTCCATAAACCTCTGCCCCCCACGACATGATGTCACGCTGTCAAAGAAGAAGGTAAATTGGAGGAGGTTGGCACAGGGGGTTGGAGTCCAGACTTTTTTAGACTTTTTCTTTTTCTTGCAGCTCACACAATCTTAGCCCTTACTTATTTGACCCAATTGGAATTTTGAGTTTGACATGCCTGGTCTAGAGAATTACAGGCAGAGTAGTTAAAAAATAGCTGGGTCAATCAGGAGCATGGCTAGAAAAAGAGTAATAACAGATGTGTCTGAAACCTACTGTATACCTAGCCACCTATGAGTGCCAGAGATCAATGAAGCACCTGTAACCTATCACAGCTCCTCAAACACTCTCCAATGACTACAGCAAGAGACAAACAACAGCAACAGAGAATTAGCACATGATGATTAAGCCTGAGTAGTCATTGTACTGATACTTTTGTTGTTCCTATCTCTAAATCTTACATTACTCCTGGCAGTACCCCACCGAGAGAAGGGGTAAGTTAAGGTTTAATTTGACATATATTATGTTGTATTCTGTTAAATATTTCTGCATGAATTTCTGTTATTTATTAAAAAGTTTTTCTTCAGGGCCAGATCCATTCCAATGCGCTAAATATTCTATTAATTAAGTATATTTTCAATTTTGTACTCTTCATTGCCACCCAGAATAACAGCTGTGATTTTAACAAAAGCTAGAGATGTGTGGGTCAGGTACTCAGAGAACCGGCAACAACCAAATTTATGGGTTCTGAGTCGAACCGAGTCCGAGTTTGGAATCCCTTTGCTGTACTGAGTCAAACCAAGTCCTGGTTCGAATCTTCCTGCAGTTCAGAACTCTGATTTAAAAAACGAAATCGGAATTTGGATTGAATGCTAACAGGTCAAAATGACATCATTTTAGCTGTTTTTTTTAAATACAGATCCAAAACCAAAACACGTGGTGGTGGTTTTGCAAAACCAAAACCATAACACGAAGATGAATCCGGATTCAAAACCAAAACCCAAACATGGGGTCGGCGCACATCTCTAACTAAAACTTTCTAAATGATCTTCAATAAGGAGACATATTCTCTGGTTTTTCATGCATGGAGGTAACTCAAATTGGACTGCCACTGTTATGATTCTGGAAATGTTAACACGACAAATGTACCTTGATGCCAACTTGGAAAAGTGTTGTCTAATTCTTTATTCTAAGTACACAGTCATTTTACTAATTTTACATCTTCTCCTTCAGGGACATCTGAGCGTAAGATAACAGAAAAGGAATATGACTCGGGCCTATTCATCATCACTTATGTTTAACAAAAGCATGTGAAAATAAAATTTTTCACATACTTTTGTAAAAAATAAGTGTCAGGGCCATTGATGAAGTTCCGAAAAAGCATTTTTTTTTGGAACTTGATGTCGTTACTGTACGCCACTTTCAGGTGGCGTTCAGCCCCCGATAACCTTCACAGGCTGCTGTTTACATGGCAGCCTCTGAAGATTTACAAGGCAGCCACACAGCACAGGGATCTATTCAGATCCCTCCCTGCTGTGTCTGCACTGCAGAGCCCCAGAGCACTGCAGACACATGGCCCGGCTCACAAAAAGAAGTCAGGTGAGCCGGGCTAAGGAGATGCGGCAGCACAAAGGAGGCAGGTAAGACACCGGGGTGGGGGGGGGTCACAAACCTGCGTGGGGATGGGGGGCCGGATAGTAAACCCAAGGGGGGGCGGATTATACATCCGAGGAAGGAGGGGGGAGGCATGGGTGTCCGGATCATACACCCGCGGAGGGGGGCAGGGAAGTCCGAAGCCTGTCTTCAAGCTGCGCATGCACAGCTTAAAGACAGGCAGTGAAAAGTTTCTCACTTCCGAAAAACTGCTTCGTAGAAACAGCAGTTTGTCGGAAGTGATAGTTTAGGGCAGGAGGCATGATGAATGCCTCCTGAACTGTGGGCCTGATTCAAACCCGCTCGCGAGCGCTATGCGCTCGCAAGCGGGTCGATGGTGGCCCAGTGCACATGTGCATGACAGAGCCAGCTCCGTCGTGCGCATGCGTGAGACCCGGATAGCGACATGCAATCAGCCGCTCGTACCAAAGGGGGCATGCTGTCGATGTTGAGTGACAGCACGCCCCCTTTGGTAGGCGGGCCGGGAGAGTTCCCAAGTGAACGCCTCCATTTGGGGGCGGCCCCACTGACATCACGAGTGATGTAAGTGGGAGAGATTTTGGCTCTGTGAGAGCCGAAATCTCTCTGGGGCTTGCGACAACGAGACCCTACCACAAGGGTCACGTCGCAAGCTTGACGGTAGTGATGGTCAAGACCATCGATGGTGGCCCAGTGCGCATGTGCATGACAGAGCCGGCTCCGTCGTGCGCATGCACGAGACCCGGATAGTGACGGGCAATCTGTCGCTCCGGGTCTCGTACCAAAGGGGGCGTGCTGTTGATGTTGAGTGACAGCACGCCCCCTTTGGTGGGCGGGCCACGGGAGTGGCTGCCCAAACGGAGGCGTTCCCAAGTGAATGCCTCCACTTGGGGGCGGCCCCACTGACATCATGAGTGATGTCAGTGGGAGAGATTTCGGCTCTGTGAGAGCCGAAATCTCTCTGGGGCTTGTGGCAACGAGAACCTAAAACAAGGGTCTCGTCGCAAGCTCGATGGTCGTGTGGTCTCCCACAGTTATGCAAGTGTCCAGGAAGCCGCCGTAAAAAACAAGAAGGCCGGCCCTGATTCAGAGCGAACGCTCTGTCAGAGCGTCCGACTCTGAATCAGGGCCTGTGTTTGAACTCGCAGCAAGTTCAAACCATAATTATCACATGTGATAATTATGTTTTGATGAATAGATTGATATCCGTAAACACAAAATAAAGGTGACAGTTCGGATGAAGAGTGAGCCACGTTAGAGTGGTCCAACTCTGCAGAAGGCAAAAATTCTAATCAATCATGCTGTAAACCAGAAAGAAAACACCTGAGATATTGCTCCACTGTTTGATTGGCCCACTCATTCTGACCGTTACTCTGCAAGTGACGGTCAGACTGAGTGGGCCAATGAAACAGTGGACTATATTTTGGTTAAAAATACAAGCCAGGACCAATAGAAGTCTTTTCAAGGGTACACAATTATGCATTTTACCGACTCTATCAACAATCGCACAAATAGTATATCGATAAGTGCATTCAGGGCCTATTTGGCACTGGTAAGAACATTAACTCTGTAAAACGTTGCTTGTGGCACATATCTCACAACACTTAACATGCTGTGTAGTCTCTTTTTTCATAGAAAGCAGCCAAACATACCTGGACAACAGTTTAATAGTCTTACTAATGCCTGGTTTAGTGACCTCTTTACTGTTATTTAGCATTGCCTATATAATATTCTGGAGTACAAACATGCAATTTACAGAAGTATTAACAGGAGATTGCTCTTGATCAGTAAGCAACATGCCCAACAAAGCCTAAGATTAGACAGTGAGAAAATATGATTTTGGGATAATGGAAACATTCTCTAATTCTTCTGCATGCTTTTGCAAAATTGTGAGAAAGCACATCTGCTTTGGTATTCTTATACCCTAGTTGAAAGGAGATAGTAAAATATATGGAAGCTCATCCACCTCTTCTGCATGGGGTTCATTCTATTTGCAGAGTCAATGTATTGGAAGTTATTATGGTCAGTATAAACACTGATGAGATGCAGTGCCCCTTGAAGTCAATGCCTCCACTCTTCAATGGCAACTTAATGGCTAATACTCTTTATTGATTGCATCATATTTCATTCCAGCAGACGTGTCTACTTCTAAAACAAGTGCCAAATTCCAATAAGGCATTGCATTATAGGGGCAGAAATAAACCCATTCTTCCAATTTTTAAAGGCTGCCAGTGCCTCAGGTGTTCACTCTGAAGGATTTGGTCATAACAGTGATGGGTGTTACAATAGTGGAAAATTATCTGATGAAAGGTATAAAATAATCAGCTAAGACCAAGGGGTATAATTACTAAGGTTACATTTTAATAGATATAAAATCATTCAAAATTCATCAACATCGATGTTTTGTTTCTGGGACTAAATCACACATTTACTAATACATAAAAACCAAATAAAAAATTGTCTGTTAGCATATTTGTGATTTAGCCACAGAAACACAACATCAAATTTGATCGATTTAAAATTTATCAAAATTGAAAAAAATCGTACTTTTGTAAATATACCCCGAGGAACATTTGTATGACTTTAAGATTATTGGGCAATAGCAATGCTATGAAAGCCTGAACCTTGACTCGGTCCATGCAGAACCCGTTGGGTTATTTTCATTCTCATATTTAGCATATAGGTGGTTTTGTCTTAAGCTGTCCCAGACCATTGTCATCTGGTTGCAATATTACTCCAGTTATAAACAGAATATCAGAATGACATTCAAAAGAATAAATTTTTTACAAAGTCTTGAAACATGCCAGAAGATAAACTCAGAATTTGTTGACCTTGTTGTTACTGCTCAATGGCAAACTGTTCTTGATACTTCTGTGAATTGTCATAATCCAAACAACATGATTAAATAAATACTCATATGCCCATAAATGGGTTCGACACAGAATATTGGCAGATGTTTGCATATGACTTCCGATCGCAAAAAACAGCCAGAATTGCACTAAGAATCAGGCCCATATTGACCAAAATGAGTGTAAATGCTGTTCTCCATTTACCTTCCTCTTTAATTCTGATAAGAATATATGCACCACTAAAATCAGTTTAAAAAACTATGGAACTATGGTGGCACCTGTAACCTGATCAAGGAGAGCAGAAATAAAAGGAAACGGGTTATAATTTTTTATCTTAATCTTTTCTGAACAATGTAGCCCATACAGCAGCAAAATTCATTATCTTGTTAGTGACAAAAAAGATTTCTACTCCTACTGGAGAGTTAAAAGGACTGATAAAATATTTCTGTAAAGTGTCCTCATATAAGTTACCACTATCTAAGACTCTTGTTTTGACACTGAAAATACTTAACTTTTAGGAAATTCAGTTCCTGGCATAATTTAAGTGGAGCAATGAAAAGTCCTATGTGGAGGTTATTTCTTGGCAGACATCTTGTGCAGGAATATTCTGCACGCAAGTGGTAGCAGACCATATAGACTGTACCTAACAGGTCTCATAACACTGGTCTTCCCATTTTACAATTTTCATTTTTTCCCAATCTATTTTCTGATTGTGAATCAACCATGGAAAGCCTAGTACAAGTGGAAATTACGTATTTGTAAGAAAGAAAGGCATATTCCCCTTATGCAAGAATCCCCCCACAAAACTGATAAAATGGGCATAGTAATTAATAGAACCATGAGACAATGGACAGCCATCCAACCCACAAATACATATACTGTCTAATGTTGGATAGGCAAAATAGGTATTTTACGTCTTAAAAGGAATGGGTTCAAAATCCCAGTCGGGATGCCTGCTGTCAATATACCGACAGCGCTATCCCGATGCTCAGGATCCCGACAAGGGTCCAGTAAGTATTGTAACCTTCTCCCATTCTACCTCTAACCCTCTGTTCCTACATCCTAACACTAACACTCCCCCCACCCCATCCTAACCCTAACTCTACCCGTTAGTGCCTAAACCTAACCCTCCCCCCTTGGTGCCTAAACCTAACCCTACCCCTTGGTGCCTAAACCTAACCCCCTGCCAGTGATGCCTAATCCTAACCCACCCCTGGGGGTATCTAACCCTAACCTCCCCCTCCCCTAGCATAACCCTAACCCCCCCTCCCCCGTGAAGGCTAAACCTAACCAGCCTGGCTAAACCTACGTTCGGCATCCCGGCATGTCGGTCTTCTGGCCAGGTAGTGGCATTTCGGCAGCCGGGATGCCGGGTGTAGGTATATAAACTACGTCCCCCTTAAAATTACATGCTGTATCACAGTCAGTAACCACAAATTGCTCAATAGATAAATCTCCAAGGTAAACTTCACAGGTACAGTAGCAGTATGAATTTTGCTTATAAGGAAATACCTAGGTGTACTTCCTCAGAAACACCAAGGTTCTATTACACCAACTTCTATGAACAGGAGTGGGCAATTATAAGCAGTGGCCTAAGTAACTAAGTTCTTCTGTTTCTCCTTGGCTGATAAACGAAAAGGCCCTAATCTGCTTGTCTCAGTTGGAGGTGCAATACACAAGGAGGTGACAGAGTAAAGATCACTTTCTAGGTTCCTGTTTTTAATGCATCTATCAATACATATAAAGACTTCTATTAATAATTACAGATAATCAGGAATCAGATGACTGTCTCTGATCTATGCTCCATTTCTGACTATCCATTGTGCTGTTATTTTATATTTGTACAAACCTATAGTACAAACATTATTGTATTCTATTATTGTATTTAGCTGCATGTGGAGTTGCTGTAGTGCTAACTTGTGTCACACATAGCTATATAATATAACTGCAACAGGGAATGAGCGAATAATCAGTGATTAAACTATTATTTTTCGTGTCTCTAATGGTGGGCACACACTGACAGATACATTGGCTGATCAATTGATCGGCCAATATATCTGCTGCACGTCGGCCAGTGTGTAACTGTGATATGTCGGTGAACGTCGTCGTTCACCAACATATTGCATTGGCTGTGCTGCACAGCCGATGGACAGATATGTCTGCAGACATATCTGTCCATCGACAGGTGTGTAGGGGCAGTTGGCAGACCGCCTGTACATGCATAGCGGCAGCCGCGAGGAGGAGGGCGGGACACACACCCGACCCACCCACTACCGCCGGGTCCCTCCCCCTGGCCGCCGGGACCCGAGGGCACAAGCAGATGATGGCCATTCAGAGTGTATAAATGACCATCATCTGCAGATATGTCTGTCAGGTGTGTACCCACCTTAAGTCTGATACTACTCCATACAAGGTGCACAACAAATGAGCAAATAAGTTCATCAAAAGAAGAGTTGTACAATGAGAAAATCAGAGGGATGAGAACAAAGCCTTATGGGACCCCTACAGATAGTAGGAATAAAGGGGAATATATGCTAGAGTTAGAGAAAGTAAAATAGTGGTTTGGTAGTAAGGTATTGATACAGGGAAGAAAAGAAAGGTATCACAAAGTTGTGAATTAAAAGTTTCAAGAGATTTTTGCCCTGGTTTTGACCCTCTTATGGCTACAGTTCTTGGTAGTCATCACCTGTGAAATCTGTAAGGACCAGTTATCAAGAGTGGATCCTCTGTGTGTTTGATACAGACTCCTTTATTTAATTTGGTATCCATTAGAGTAATCTGTGGCTCGAAGACAAAAGTTGAAACCATGAGCATGTGGTACCAAATTACTAGAGATGTGCGCCGACCCTTGTGTTTTGGTTTTGGTTCTGGATCTGGATCTCCCATGGTTTTGGATCTGGATCTCCCCTGGTTTTGGATTTTTTTCCTTGGTGTTTGTTTTTCAGTTTTGGTTTTGGATCTGGATTTTTTCTTAAAATATCATAAAAACAGCTAAAATCACATAAAATTGGTCTATTTTTCTTCCAACAGTATTATTAACCTCAATAACATTTATTTCCAGTAATTTCCAATAAATTTTGACCACCTCACAATATTATTTTTTTCATCTAGTTAAGGCCAAAGGTTGCATCCAGCTAGCTGGATGACTAAGCTAAGTGACACAGTGGGCGGCACTAACATGTGGCAGTGCAGCTTCCAATTTCCAACATAGATACAGTGTGTTATACAGTGTGGGTTGGATACACCAATAGTGCACTTACGGTGACAGCAGTGTCGGCAGAGCGGGGTTGCTGATGGTGTCCTCAGTACATGGAATGGCAGTGCTGTGGTGCTCGCAGTGTGCTCAATGCAAGGTACCAGTGGTGTCAGTAGAGCAGGGGTGCCAGCGGTGTCTTCAGTGCAAGTTTGCTGGCTGTGTCAGCAGTGCAGGGGTTGCTGACGGTGTCCTCAGTACATGGGATGGCAGTGCTGTGGTGCTGGCAGTGTCCTCACTGAAGGGTACTGGCAATGTCAGCAGTGCCAGTGGTGTATTCATTGCAGGGTTTCTGCCTGTGTCAGCAGTGCGGGGGTTGCTGACGGTGTCCTTAATACATGGGAAGGCAGTGCTGCGGTGCTGGCAGTGTCCTCAGTGAAGGGTACCGGCAGTGTCTGCAGTGTCTTTAGTGCAGATTTGCTGGCTGTGTCGGCAGTGCAGGGGTTGCTGATGGTGTCCTCAGTACATGGAATGGTAGTGCAGCAGTGCTGGCTGACTAAGCTAAGTGACACAGTGGGTGGCACTAACATGTGGCAGTTCAGCTTCCACTTTCCAATATAGATACAGTGTGTTATACAGTGTGGGTTGGATACACCAATAGTACACTTACTGTGACAGCAGTGTTGGCAGAGCGGGGTTGCTGATGGTGTCCTCAGTACATGGGATGGCAGTGCTGCATTGCTGGCAGTATCCTCAGTGCAGGGTACCAGCAGTGTCAATAGAGCGGGAGTGCCAGCCGTATCTTCAGTGCAGGGTTTCTGGCTGTGTCGGCAGTGCGGGGGTTGCTGACGGTGTCCTCAGTACATGGAATGGCAGTGCTGGCAGTGTCCTCAGTGCAGGGTACCAGCGGTGTCAGCAGAGCGGGGGTGCCAGCCATGTCTTCAGTGCAGGTTTGCTGGCTGTGTCGGCAGTGCGGGGGTTGCTGACAGTGTCCTCAGTACATGGAATGGCATTGCTGCGGTGCTGGCTGTCTCCTCAGTGCAGTGTACCAGCGGTGTCGGCAGAGCGGGGGTGCCAGCAGTGTCCTCAATGCAGGTTTACTGACTGTGTAGGCAGTGCAGGGGTGTTCTCAATGCAGGGTGCCTGGCGGTATTGGCAGCATGGGGGAGCCAGTGGTGTCAGCAGCGGGGCTGCCAGCGGTGTCAGCAGTGGGGGTGCCGACAGCTGGTGTCGGCAGCAGAGGGTGCAGGCAGCGGGGGGTGCCAGCAGCAGCTGTGTCGGAGCAGGGGGTGCCGGCCACAGGAACCAGCACCATCTTCTTTTTTCCCTGCATTCAATGGGCTTAATGCTGTTTGGCTTAGAGCCGTGACAGACGGCTCTGTCAGCCAATCAGCGCTTTGCCCATTGAAGGCAAAGGGATTTTCAAAATGGCCGCTCGAGGTAAAACCTTGAGATCTCAAAGCAGATTGCAAGGTTTTGCCTCGGGAGAGGGATTCGGGGCAGGCAGGGAGATCCGAGCTTTGCTCGGATCGCCCCAGATCCCCGAAATTCGGGAGGGTTCGGTAGTCTGAGAACCGAACCCACTTATCCCTACAAATTACAAGACAAAAAATAATCCATCTGAAAAGTTGAGCTAAGAGGCTGTATCAATGAACTCCCTTTTCGTTATCGGCCGTCCAAAGATCACATAATTGGGCTGCTGTCTCAACAAGTAGAATACCCCTGCATAGTGTCAATTTATGACCCTCTAAAATCAATTTCTGTCTCTCTCCATACTCTCATGCTCTAAATTTAAATCATGCCTCCCTCAGATCAATGAATGCCCCTTTTGGTAATTCATTTCTCCCTGAGTAGCCTTCAAGCCAATTAATTTCCCTGCTCAATCTATTTCAACTCCAGCATTTTAATTGGTACTCTTGCTTAGTTAGATTTTTGCTTATTAGATTCAATCATAAATATGTGAACTATACATTTTACATTTGCATGTTAGCTTTGTTTAAAAACAGTATATATATATATATATATATATATATATATATTAGGGATGTGCAGGCTCGGTTCTACTCGGTTCCGTTCGTTTTTTTTTCCCGAATCTTATTGGGTTTCAGCTGTCACGAGTTTTGGATAGCCAATAAGATTCGGTAAAAAAAAACGAACGGAACCGAGTAGAACCGAGCCTGCACATCCCTAATATATATATATATATATATATATATATATATATATATATATAATATATCAAACCAGCCTGGCACTCTGCAAACCTCACTACAGGTCGTTAACCCGCTCCGGGTGCCCTCAGCAATGGAGATCACTCCCTTAATACAGACGACAACGTAACAGCGGCACTCCAGAGACTTGCACAGAATAGTGAAAACAGGTGTCTTTTAATTCAATGTTTCGGGGTCTCCCCCTTCCTCAGGAACACACATAATTATGACGGATACTGTAGGACCCGCAGAGAAATGGGATCCCATGATGTGGGCTGCAGGCTTAAGTGCATTGATCAATCCATGAACCAAAACCCCATTATTTATGTATTATAGTGAGTGATTTAACAATGGTGAGTGCTGAGTTTTGTGTTTTTATTTTATTTAAGCAATGCGGTCACAAGCCACTTGCACCCCAGGCCTGGAAATGGCGAGTGCAGGTTTGCACCCCAAATCTGGGAGTGGCGAGTGCAATGGATTTCTGACTTTGTATATTTGGTTAATTTTTTCTGAATTTTTTTGTGATCACAGCTTTCTCATGCACCCCTGTGCAAGTTCATTTATATTAACCTGTGTCAGTTGCCTTTTTGGTAGTATGATAGCAGCTACGTTTGGTGACTGTCTTGCCTTTAAAAGCCATAAGTTAGTTGGCAGGTGAGCTTTAAACCAGTTACAATTTTTTCAGTTTAAACTCTGTGATAGCAGCTACCAGGTTTCCATAAGTATGACAGATAGCTTGCCTAGGTGCTCACCCTGGGGTACTGGCCCCCTCCACACAAATCAAGAGAGAATCAGGCGGCACTCCAGGACTGAATAAGTAAATAAAAAGCTGGTGCTTTAATGCAACGTTTCGGGGTCACATCCCCATCATCAGGACACACCTGATGACGGGGATGTGACCCCGAAATGTTGCATTAAAGCACCGGCTTTTTCTTTACTTATTCAGTCCTGGAGTGCCGCCTGATTCTCTCTCTCTCTCTCTCTCTCTCTCTCTCTCTCTCTCTCTCTCTCTCTCTCCCTCTCTCTCTCTCTATATATAGAGTATATGTATATATATATATGTATATATATATTTTTATATATATATATTGTTCAACAATATCACACATATGCACCATAAAGAGGCCTAGCTTAATCACATACACACAGACACAGAGTCACATAGATGCAAACTCAAACTTAGGGGGTTCATTCATCATGTTAATTAGCAGGGGCCAGACGGTCCCCGATAATTAAGTATCCAACTCGCTGCGAGTAGCAGAGGTGGAAACATATTCACCGGAGCAATTCAACATTGCAATTCATCACGCAGGCGCACAAAGCCCGGGTGTCTGGCGGAAGGAGTTGGACGAGGCAGAGGGATCCTCTTTGCATTGCAAGACTCCTTCCCATAAGGAAGGAGCGGGGGTGTGGGAGCAAATGCAATCTGAAGATGGCGAATGCTCCCGGAGTCAAACTCTGAATATATTATATTTTCGGAGCATGATGAATTTACATCCCCATACTGGTGTATGGGGACAGCGGGACAGATCAGGACTGAAAGATAAGCAGGAGATATCAGTGATATCTCCTGCATTACCTTTATAATGAATAGCCTGATCCTTAATTGCTACAAAAGTAGGCGAAAATTTAAATTTTCACCTGTTTTTTTTTTAGAAATTCAGTGATGATGAATGTAGGCCAGAGACACAGACTGGGAGACACACAATACAGAATACCCTCTGCCTCTAACCTTAAAGGCCAGATAATCATATGCCTGGGGACTGACCTCCTCTCCTCCTATTTACTTTAGTTATTTCATTGTCTAAGGATGAACATCAGCCGTTGATATTTGCCAAATATCAATGGTTAAAATTGATCTTCAACAGGTCAATCGAAGATTAGTGGGGAATTTTTTCTCCAATAGTTAATCTAATTCCTCAACATACAAGTAGGACCGTTAAAGTGCTAATGTAGTGAGTAGTTAATAAATGTTTGTTAAAAATATATAATAAATAATATATAATAAATATGACCAGTTCAGCTGCTATTCAAAAAAACTTCTGCAAGTTTTATAAAGAAACAAAAGAACAATACATAATATGAATTGCGCTCCACTGGCCAGAGAATAATTATATAATATGATATAATAACCAGTTAGGATGTATTAATATTCCTAAAGAGAAACATAATATCACAATAGTAAATCCCAAACATGTAATATAAAAACAATACAGGTTGAGTCTTCCATATCCAAATATTCCGAAATATGGAATTTTTTGAGCATGAATGAAATAGTGACACCTTTGATTTCTGATGGTGCAGTGTACACAAACATTGTTTAAGGCACAAAATTTATAAAAAATATTGTATAAAATTACCTGCAGGCTGTGTGTATGTGAAACATAAATTAATTTCATGTATGTACACAATCTTTGCTTGATGCACAAAATTATTAAAACTATTGTATAAAACTAATTCAGGCTGTATAAGGTGTACATAAGACATAAATGCATTATGGTATGCAAATATTCCAAAATACGAAATATTCTGTTATCCAAAATACCCCATGTCCCACACATTTTGGATATAGGAGACTCAACCTGTTTATTTATTAAATTAAAAGACTTACATGTCCTTATTGCATTTACTTAAATTCAAATTCTTAATAGGTCCCAGAAAATGCTCATAAAAAGTAGAGTCTCATCTAAACAAGTGTTCTCATAGATGTCAATGATAATGATCCCACATAGGAGATAATCTCCAAAAGCTGTACGTTTATGGGTATCCAAAATTAGGTATAATATCCAAGGGTTACACTTGTTAGTGAAAGGTCCACATAAGTTCAAATTAACAATATATCTCACATGTAGACAGTTGTTGAATGATATTTATGCAGCAGAGGCAGGTAGCAGCAGTGCTACTGCTACTGTGCAGCCGTCAGCCGTTAGTGGAATAGCTTGATCAGGCAGAGCAGAGGACATTTATCAAATTTTGTCAATAAATAAAGGGGAGAGAGATAAAGGACCAACCTAGTGCTGATAGCAAAGGGGTGTGGGTTTAATAATGTTGGTAAGGGAGAACATGCTGTACTGTCTCCCATTTCTCTGGTCAGTAATGGAGTCTCAGATACAGCCAAAGGTGTAAGTAACTAGCAAAATTGCAGAATACAAAAGTCTAATGGAAACTTAAACAGGCCTGAAAATAAAAGTTAAGATGTAAAGAATATGAAAACAAAGGCCCTGATTCAGACCCACTCGCAAGCGGCTGTCCGCTCGCAAGTGGGTCGATGGTCTGCACTGAGCATGCGTATGACGGAGGGAGCTCCGTCGTGCGCATGCGCCAGACGCGACGAGCGAAGGAAAGTCCTTCGCTCGTTGTGTCTGATCAAAGGGGGCGTGCTGTCGATGTTGATTGACAGCACGCCCCCTTTGGTGGGCGTGCCGGGGGCGTGCCTCCCTGACGGGGGCGTTCCCAAGGGAACGCCTCCTGTCAGAAACCGGCCCACTGACATCACTAGTGATGTCAGTGGGAGTGATTTTGGCTCTGATAGAGCCAAAATCACTCCGGGCCTTGCGGTTGAAAACCTCAACCGCAGGCTCCAGCTCGCAGTTTCGATGGTCGCGATGGTCACGACCATCGCGGCCATCAAACTGCACGCTCGTATAGGCTGTGGGTGGTGACCCACAGCTATACGAGCGTCCAGGAGGACGCTCCATTTTTAAGGAGGGTGGCCCTCATTCAGAGCGTGCGCTCTGCTCAGAGCGTACGGCTCTGAATGAGGGCCAAAGATCTAACTATCTTTCTATAGGCGGGTATCCACTACCCTATTAAACAGTGCAATTGAACGATAACGACATTATCATTCAATCGTTTGTTAATCGGGCAGAAATCTGGCAGCATAATTTCAAAAACGACCAGCGATGCGCGCTCCCGCTGGTTGTCTTTGACATCTATCATCACTCGAACATGCTGGTCAATCTGCCGATAACAACTGATTGGACATGTTCGGGGATGAGGGAGGGGGCCTACACTGAATGACTAATCGTTCAGTGTAGGCTCAGCACTAATCGTGCAGTAGTTTCACAGTCTGCTAGTGGATGTGCCCCTTAAAAAGAATGGCATCCAACACCAATTATCAATTGCCTACACACTTCAGCAGAATGGTGTGAGTGAGAAAGCAAACAGAACAATCAGTGAGAAAGCACAAACTATGTTAAGTTAAGCAAGTTTGAATACAAGATTCTTGGCAGAAGCAGACCTATCTGCAGTGTACTTAAAGAATTGAGCACATACAGTATAGTGGCAGTTAATAGTAAAACACCATTGGAAGCATGGTCTGGCTAAAAAGCCAAGTGTCAATCATCTTCTTGTCTTTAGGTGTAAATCATATGCATATTTCCCTAAAGAAAGGAGATGAAAGGTAGATCCCAAGTCCATCTTATGTATTATACTTGGATATTCACAAAAAAACAAATGATACAGAATGTGAGACATTGTCAATCAAAAGCTCATAATGTCAAGAGACTTACTAAGCCTTGGATGGAGATAAAATCAACGGAGATAAGGTGCCAGCCAACCAGCTCCTAACTGTAATTTTTCAAACACAGTCTGTGACATGGAAGTTAGGATATTATTGGCTGGTATCTTATCTCCGTTAACTTTATCCATCCAAGGCCTAGTAAATAGACCGCAAAGTACCAATCAATCAGCTCCTAACTGCCATGTCGCATGCTGTGTTTGAAAAGTGACAGTTAGGAGCTGATTTTTTGGACTTTATCTCCATCCAAGGCTTAGTAAATAGACCCCAAAGTCCCAGTCAATCAGCTCCTAACTACCACGTCACAAACCGTGATTGGAAATAGACAGGAGCTGGTTGGTTGGGACTTTATTTCCGTTCACTTTATCTCTATCCAAGGCTTAGTAAATAGACCCCTTAGTTTGTCCACAAAGCAGCTTCAACTAAAGATAAGCTGTATATTGCAACAACCCAGGAACTTGTGATGCTGGACATGCCAACAGCTGAAAGTGTGTCAGAAATTGAAATTACAGATACAAGTGATCAATCACAGAGCAGGAGCACTATGAGGAGGAATAAAGTTAGACCACCTAAAAGTTATGCTAACTTTGTTTGCAGTGAACCTCAAACTATACAAGAATACAAGAAGCATAGTCAAGCAGCAACTGGGAGGTGTGGAAATCAGCCATAGATAAATAGTTTACAGACATAAACAACAATGACACATGGACCACAAATGAGTAAAAAAGAATTAAGTTCTTCTGCAAGAAGCTAAGCACCGATGGAAGTCTTGCTCGCTACAAAGTCCAACCTGTTGTCAAGTGCTATACCCAGAAATCAGGTGTTGATTATGGGGAGATCTTCTCACCTGTTGCAATGTACAGTACATTATGTATGGTCATTTGTCTTTCTACTATGTGTGCTTTATGGGATGTAGTTATGATACCTATGTACGTGATGCCGGCTGATGAAAGCTGTGATGCCGGCTGATGAATCTCAATCTGTGACAGAACACCGGTGCCAAAATTCCAACGCCAGTTCAGATGCCGATGCCGGAATTTCGACAGCTGGCATCCCTAACGTAAGTATAGCGGGCCGGGTTAGGTGTTAGCCGCGGGGGGGTGGGGGGTTAGGAAATGGTGGGGAGGTTAGAGTTAGGTTGAGGGCAGGGTGGGTTAGGTTTAGGCACCACTGAGGGAGGGTTAGGGTGCAGGGGGGGAGGGTTAGGGTTAGTATGCAGGAACAAAGGGTTAGGGTTAGGGGGAGGGTCATCATACTTATGAACCCCTGTCGGGATACTGACCCTTCTTGAATGGTGAGCTGGCTGAGGAGATATACATGGAACCAGTGGAACATTACAATGTTAATGCATTTTCAGATGGAAAAGTATGTCTGTCATTGTATTGGCTAAAACAAATTGGATGCTGCTGGTACTTTAGACTTGACAGTGCATTGTGGATTATAAAACTGATTACTGCTTAAGTGCTTATACTACAAATGCAAATAAAAAAATCTTGTTTATCATAGTTGTGTACGTAGATGAACTATACCTTGCAGGGCACGAAAGCCAAATAACCGAAGTGAAATGTGTTCATAGTTCATACCTTATCAAAGTGCCATTGGAACTTAATGTTTGCAAGTGTTAGCAAATACCCAAACATAACACATATTCAGTCAGTTGTGTTAGCAAATTTGCAATCAATCCTGAAAGGGAGCATTGGATTGCTGTTAAAAGTATTCTGAGATACATGAAGGGTATAAATCTATTGAAACTAGCATTTAGAAAAGGTGGAAGTTTGGCTCTACAAGCTTTCAATGATGCTGATTGGGGATCAGATGATGATGATTGGTGTTCCTACACCGCATAAAAACCTACTGTTACCTTGTCTACCACTGAAGCTGAGTACATGGTACTCATAGAAACAGCCAAAAAAGCAATGTGGCTTTGTGTGAGTTAGGTCTTCTTAGGCCAGATAATACCATCAGCATTCCATGTGACAATAAAGGTACAATTGATTAGTTTTCCAGCAGCAAACATCATGGGCGCTCTAAGCACATTACTATAAGACACCATTTCTTAATAGAGCTGGTAGATAGCACTTTAGTCAGTGTGAAATATGTAGTTAGTGTCACGTTTAGCGTCCTGGAGTCTCCTACTGATGGGGCTGGAAGTTGTGGTCCTGGGTCAAGGAAGGAATCAGGAGCGAGGGGCCTGGATGTTCAGTCTCCTCATCCACAAGCGTCTGATGTTGGCGAGACCTGACCTAGGGTGTGGAGTCTAACCTGCCGGGTTTCAGCTGCACCCGGCAAGCAGGTCGCGGTCCCCAGGTCAGGGATCCAATGTGAGTGGGAATGGAAAAAGACACACCACTTTGGCCCACTCAAAATATAATCTCTGTACCACTAGTACAGAGTAAGCACAATAGAAATGTTTCCTAAAGAAGTGCAGTGGGAAACCAGAGAAAGGAAATCCACTGTGGAGTATGTTCTGGAGCTAATACTGGAGAATAAGGATTTGCAGCTGACTCAAGGAGAAGGAGGATCTGTACTTGGACACCACTGTGCATACCGAGTACACAGTCATAGGTATTCTGGTGTACTGCTGCACCAAAAGGTGACACTTGGAGTTGTACACAGACAAAGACAAGGAAATGACACTTGTAAATATTACACAGGCAAAGGCACTTGAAATAGCACACACAGGCAAAGGTGTTCTGTAACTCTGCTTTACCAGGATATGGCACTTGTAAATAACACACAGGTAAAGGCACTTGAAATAGCACACACAGGCAAAAGGTGTTCTGTAGCTCTGCTGTACCAGGATATGGCACATGTAAATAACACACAGGTAAAGGCACTTGAAATAGCACACACAGGCAAATATGTTCTGTAGCTCTGATGTACAAGGGATATTGCTTTTTTAATACACAGGCAAAGGTACTTGAAATAATCACTAGTACTCAGTACATAGGAGGATACACTGGAAATACCACTGGGAAGAGTCAATGGAAAATTGCATGTGAAGCCTGGAACAAAGCAAACAGCAACCATCTGGGAATGATGAAGTTGATCAGGCATTTCCTGTTCACCTGGAGTCCTGATTATACCCCCAGGTAGCTGTCCATTGGATGAGCAAGTCAGCTGAAAACCGACACAGCTACCACTGGATAAATATCTGCGGTGCTGTGGTAAGTAACAGCCAATTCCAGGCAGAGACCTAACAGTATCCCCTCCTTTTAGAGTGGACCCCAGACACCAGTAGAGGTTTGGCTGGAACTTCTCAGAAAAACACAAACATCAGCAATCCACCACAAAAAATTAATATATTCCAGATATAATCCTCTTGAACTCAAAGTTCAAGATGCAAGGAATCTTTCAAAATCAGTGAAAAATAACAAAACGATAAATGGAATTTAGGAGTCAATTTTGCCACAGGAAGGTTGGTCCACGTGTTCTGCAAAAGGATGCAATAAGTGGCAAGGTGATTTCATACAAATGAAAAGAACTCAAGGAATTCATCAATTTTTCTTTCTTCTATGGGATTGTTTAGGACCATTTGAAGGAGGAGAAGACTCAGTTTGAGGAAAAACCTTAATGGGATCTACTGAAATTGGTATCTCATCATGATCATAGTCAGAATCTGTGTTATAATTTAACATCCAAATCGAACTCTTGTTCTTTGAATGAAGAATGTCCTGAGGTTCACTATTAAAAGTGGAAGCAGAGGATCCAATGCATATCGTAGGCACCAAAGGACCAGAGGAATGACAAGAACTTAGATGAACATAACCCACTGTTATAGGTATAATCTCATTCTTGATGTCTTGATCAGCCCAAGGTTGAACTTGCTTAGAACTGATGTGAGATGGAGACAAGGAAGTCACATTCTCCTTAGAGGCTTGTATGTTCTTACTATGCAGATTCTTTGATGCTTGTTTCTTCTTAGGACGAGACGAAATGGAGGACTGAGAAATAGCTGAATTCTTGGTAGAATCAGTAAGATGCTTTGGAAGAATATTAGGAGAAAACCCTCCATTGGGGAGTGTGTCCAAAGGTGGATTCGTAGGGGCAAACCTTTTTACTACAGCTATAGAGAATGCCTCCAAACTCAGAAGTATAGGATCTTTGGATTCCATGAATGGAGTAGCCTGTATTAAAGCCTCTCCTCTGAAGCTTGTAAGAAGAAATTTGACAATGTTAGTAGGAGTAATACCACATAATGGGTCACCTTTCATAATGGTATCAAAATGCTTCAGTAATGCAAAATATTGCATCAGATCTCCATCAAAGACACTGAACACAGGAACATCGGATGAGTTCTGGGTGATGGAAACTTGTAATGCATGTTCAGGAGTGGGTAAACGGAAGTCACTAGCTGGGATAGATAGAGCACTTAGAACTTCCTCTTGAGGTGCCACTTCAAAAACTCCTCTTGGATTGAAAAACTTGATGTGTGAAACTCGAAATGAAAACCCCCTCCTGGGGCATAATACATGGAAACCCCTCCTGGGGTATAACAACAGAAAGCTCCTTTTGGGATAAAAGACTTGAGACCCCCTCCTGAGGTATGAAACTTGAAACTTCCTCTTGGGGAGAGAGACTTGAAACCCCCTCCTGGGGTACGAGACTTGGAAATTCCTCTTGGGGAGAGATACTTGAGACACCCTCCTGGGGAATTAGATTTGGAACCCCTCCTGAGGTATGGCACTTGATTCTCCCTCTTGGGGAGAAAGACTTGAAACTTTCACTTGAGTTGAAAAACTTGAGATCCCCTCCTGGGGTATGAAACTTGTATCCCCCTCCTGGGGCATGAAACACAAAATGAAGGCCTGATCCTGGGGCGTGAAACTCGAAACTCAAGATGAAAACCCCCTGCTGGGATGTGAGACTTGAAACACCATCTTGGGGTGAGAGACTTGAAATCCTCCCATGGGGTGTGAGACTTGGGATACAAAACTTGTAACCCCCTCTTGGGGTATGAAACTTGAAACAGAGACCCCCTCTTGGGGAGAGAAACTTGAGAACCCCTCCTGGGGCATAATATTTGGAAACCCCTCCTGGGGTATAACATCAGAAAACCCCTTTTGGGGTGCAGGACCTGAGACCTCCTCCTGGAGTGTGAGACTTGAAACTCCCACTTGAGGAGAGAGACTTGAAACTGCCTGTTGAGGTAAAAAACTTATGACCCCCTCCTGGAGTACAAGACTTGAAACCCCTTCTTGGGGTGAAAGACCTGAGACCCCCTCCTGGGGTGTGACACTAGGAACCTCCTCATGGAGTTTGATGCTCAACTTGGTAGAGACTAAATTTGGAAGTTCTTCTTGAATCTGAGCTACTTTGAGATCCAACGTATTGGTAGCCACCGGAAGTATCTGACAAGAGTCCATGACTGTTTCCATAGCAGTTAGTTCCCTACTGGGGTAGAACACTTAGCTATACCAACTAGGATTAACTCAAATATTTCTCCTGGAACTGGCGAGACAAGTGTGTTACGTGAAGCTGGCAAGTGAGTCTCCCTGGCTATGGATAGTTTAGACATCTTTTCCTGGTTCCTAGATCTAGAGTAAGGGTATCTTGTTACAGGATCACAGTCAAAAGGTTGAATCTTCTTTGGCATAGTAGGTTAACCTTTGCCCGAGACTGAGGAAACTGTGACTGCAGACGGTGAGTGAAAAGAACTAGAGACAAGAACACTGGAATGCAGACCCTTAGTATCAGTATTAGGCTGGCGAATGGTACAGTCTTTAATAAAATGATCATAGTTTCCACAATATAGACACAGATAAAACTCCCTACGTCATTGGCATTCAGCCTCAGAAAGCTTAGGACATGGGAAACTGATGTTTTATTTTATTTTTTTAAATAGTTTATTTTCATTTTAAATGCATAAGACATCCACAACAATAGCTTTGAGATAAGAAAATGAAAGTATTGTGGACCAGATACACATCTGAAAAATATACTAAACATATATAAACATATATATTGTCAAAATATTATAAACAACTGTACATAATTAGCTTACAGGACCAAATATAAAAGAGAAGAGAAAAGAAGAAGATGGAAGAATAAGGGCTAAGTGAAGAAAGGAAAGGAACAGATAAAGGTATGGAGAGGGGGAAGGGAAGGTGTAAGGGGAGAGAGGGAAGACCTCACTGGTATAATCTCTAAAAACAATCGAGATATTAGAACTCGGAGTATCAATAAATGGTACTATTATAGTTAACAAAGAGTCTGTAAAATACACTTCCCATAAAAATACAAATGAATCATTAAAAGCAAACGGTCAAAACAGAAGGGCTGAAAGGCCACCTAATGAAGGGGAACTAAGTGAGGGACTATGATAGTTATACCAAGGATTCCAAATCTGTAAGAAATTAGAGGATCTATTGTTAAGATAAGTGGTAATTTTCTCCATACTTGCCAGGTACCAGATTTTAGCAATAACTAGATGTAGAGAAGGAGTATCTACACATTTCCAATATAGTGCAATGAGACATCTGGCAGCATTCAATATTTGAACCATCAGTTTACTGGAGACTGTATCTAGAGATTCAATTGGAAGACCCAAGAGAAAAGACCAAGGGTCCTTAGTTATAGGAATATTGATTACTTTATTTAACAGATTTGCAATCATGTCCCAATAGAGCGCTATTTTGGGACATGTCCACCATATAGGAATAAAGGAACCTAGGGCACAGCATCCTCTCCAGCACTGAGGGGAAACAGAAAGAAACATCTTATGCAACCTAGTAAGGACCATGTACCATCGGTAAAAGACCTTATAGGCGTTTTCCTTCACCAAGGTCGAAATAGATGACTTTGAAACAGATATATAAATATCAGTCCATGTCTGCCCATCAGGTGGTGGACCCAGGTCTCTTTCCCACTGAAGTTCAAATGATGGCGAAGGAGACTGCACACACGATAGGAGGAGGGAATATATAGTAGATATAAATGCCCTTAGCTAGGGGACTATAATAACACAGAGATTCTAAGTTTGATAGGGAACTAAGTGGTCTGGGGCTAGACAGAGAGGACACAAAATGTCTTAGTTGAAAACATAAAAAGGGGTTCACCACAGGGAAATTGAATTTAGATACAATACCCAGCAACAACATACATATACCATTTTCCAAAATATTTATAAGCGGATATTTCTACTGACCCAGGGGCCTGCACATACCGTGGACTGTCCAGGTGGAAAGGAGGGGTTACCCCCTAGAGGAGTAAGGGAAGAGGGAGACAAGATCAGTTTGAAGTGCTGGGCACAGTAGTCCCAGATCTGACAGGTGAAACTAAGGACAGGATGCAAAACCATATAAGGCAATCTGGACTTGGAGGGAAGTAGTAGTTGAGCTGCCAGTGAGGTATCAAGGCTGAGATCCATCTCTAGTTGGAGCCACCTGAGAGTGGAGTAGGGGGTGAACCAGGCACTAGCTTGACTCAAGTGGGAGGCGTAATAGTATAAATGAATGTCCGGGAAACCCCTCCCCCCTCCTACTACAGGTCTCCGTAGAGTCGAAAATTCTGTTTTGGGCATTTTATTCCTCCACACAAAACGCAGAAACCAGGTATGTAGCTGAGCTAATGCTGAGTCAGGAACTTTAACCAGTAAAGTTTGAAACAGATATAGAAGGCATGGGAGTGTGTTCATTTTAAGGACCATATTTGTCCCAACCAAGTTATGAAAAGAGATTGCCACCTGTGCAGATCCGCTTTGATATCAAGGATAGGAAGTTCTCTTGATAGTGAGTACTATAATGGTTTGTAATGAAAATGCCCAGTTGACGGATTTTATTAGACCGCCAAGAGAATTTGTAATTATTTTGTAATAGTAGGCTGGAGTAATAGTAGGCTGGAGTAATGTGAAGAGGCAAGGCTTCAGTTTTGGACCAGTTGATTTTATAGCCCGACAGACGACCATAGACATTAAGAATTTGGAACAAATTTGGCAGAGAAGTATGGGGAGAAGAGAGGGAGAGTAAAACATCATCAGCAAATTACGAGATCTTATACTCGGATCCACCAACACCAATCCCCGCGATATCCCTGGAGGTGCAGATATATGCCACCAGAGGTCCAATGATCAAGGCAAAAACCAGGGGCTACAGAGGACACCCCTGTCTGGTGCCATTTGTAATCTCCAGTGGATCTGAAGCTAGTCCATTTACAGAAACCTTTGCTGATGGACTCGAGTACAAGGCTTGAATCCCAGTGAGGAAGTCGCCACTGAGCCCAAAATGATGTAGAATCTCAAACATGAAGGGCCAAATAATCCTATTGAATGCCTTCTCTGCGTCCAGAGAAAGCATAAGAACAGGAGCATGCCGAAGGTTTATCGAATGTATAAGGCTAATAATGCCTGATGTTTTATTTTAATCTGCGCAGAGGAGGATTTAGCAGAATCAGAGCTAACTCCAAGAAACTCAGGGATAAACTGAAAAAATTTTTGTGAGAGAAACTTGAACTTGTTCCAATAATCTCTGAAAAGTAATCAGATGTCCAGACTTAAAGATACTAGAGAACTGGAGGGGCTGAGAAGAAAACAAATGATGAATGTATTCAGGTAAAATCCTTCATAAGTAGTAGGTGATTGAGGAGGGAACTTAATGGTAGTTGGTTAGAAAGTGGATGAATACTTTGTGCCAGTTGTAGTTGTGCAGATTCCTGATTTTCCATCCAGAAGGCGAGATCTCGAATAGCCTCAACACCCAGAGAACCCACAACTTCCATATTTGGCCTGAACAAAATGTCACTTTTAGCTTCCTGGATTCCCATACTAAGGGCTGTAAGTTTTGGTCCCGGGTCAAGGAATGTCACGGCTGCCGACACTTGAGACTCCTGGAGGGAGGCAGGCCTACTAGGCACAATAAACTGGGGTGGTCCTAGGAATGACCTTTTCATGAAACTCAGTAGCACAGGATAAAAGTAAAATAGAATTTATTCACATAAGAATTATAAACAGCAAGGTCTCAAATAAAGTCGCAAACAGCACAGAGGTTTAAATATGCAATAATATGTAAATCCCCAAATATATATAAGCAGTCTTTAGCATATAAGAACTAATGTGGTAGGGAATGAGGCTAACACCTCAGGATGACATTAATGACCTTGTAGTAATGGAAATCCGGAGCAGAGCAGGCCCTGCAGAATAATATAGTTCCGGGACAGAACCGAGCCCTGCGGTGCAGTGAGAGATGAAGCAAACTTGAGCCTTGTGGAATAGTGAAGTCGGAGCAGGGTTAAGCCCTGTAAGATTATGAGATTCCAAGACAGGGTTGAGCCCTATGGCATGGCTAGAGTTCGGAGCGGGGTTGAGCCCCGTGATGCAGAGAGGGTTGTAACAGGGTTGAGCCCCATGATGCAGAGAAGATTGTAGCAGGGTTGAGCCCCGTGATGTGGAGAAGATCGTAGCAGGGTTGGGCCCTGTAGTGTGGCTAGGGTTCAGAGCGGGGTTGAGCCGCGTGATGCAGAGATTACACTGTAACGGTGCAGTTGACAACTGTAACAAGGATGAGTTCAATATCCACAGGAATGGAAAGATAACAGGCAAAGTAAATAGTGCACCAAATGGTGAAAGTGCAGTGATGGAGCAATCAGCAATACTTAGGCAATATGAATGCTGGACCCTGTAGTGCAGTGGGTGACTGACATCAGAAGTTCATCTGGAATACAACAAAGTCCACAGCAATCCACAGGCACAGCAGGGATCTGGCAGGAGTCCAAAAAAAGACCTGAAAGCAACGTTGCACAGACACTGAGACACAGTTAGTAACAGGCTTTATACTAGAGGTCTGTGATCCATCGGAAGTTTCAGAACATGTGACCAAATGGAATCAGGTTTGAAATAATGAGCAATCTAGGAATCCCACAACCTGACGACACCTGGGAAACAGATAATCACTTTAACACTCTATCCCCTGAATGAGAAGCATGCCAGCAAGCAGGATTCCATTGCGGTCGTCCTCCAATGACCACAATGGAACTTTGGCAAAAGTAGTCTATCTTTATGTACTGAAATAATCTCAGTCCTGACAAGGAAGGAATCAGGAGCGAGGGGCCTGGATTTTCAGTCTCCTCGTCCCCAAGCATCGGATGTTGGCAAGACAGGCCTATGGTGCAGATATGGGTTTCAGCTGCCCCTGTTAAGCAGGTCGCAGTCCCCAGGTCAGGAATCTGATGTGAGTGGAAGTGGAAAAAGACACACCACTTTGGTCCACTGGAAATATAAACTCTGTACCACTAGTACAGAGTAAGCACAATAGAAATGTTTCCTAAAGAAGTGCTGTGGGAGACCAGAGAAAGGAAATACACTGAGGAGTATGTTCTTTAGCTAACACTGGAGAATAAGGATATGCAGCTGACTTAAGGATAAGGAGGATCTGTACTTGCACAACACTCTGCATACCGAGTACACAGGTGAAGGTATTCTGGTGCACTGTTGCACCAAAAGGTGGCACTTGGAGTTGCACACAGACAAGACAAGGATATGGCACTTGTAAATATTACACAGGCACTTGAAATAGCACACACAGGCAAAGATGTTCTGTAGCTCTGTTTACCAGGATATGGCACTTGTAAATAACACACAGGTAAAGGCACTTGAAATAGCACACACAGGCAAAAGGTGTTCTGTAGCTCTGCTGTACCAAGATATGGCACTTGTTAATAACACAGGTATAGGCACTTGAAATAGCACACACAGGCAAATATGTTCTGTAGCTGTGCTGTACAAGGGATATGGCTCTTGTAAATAATACACAGGCAAAGACAATTAAAATAATCACTAAGGGCTCTATTTATTATCATTATTTTCACACCCTTTTCACATTATTTTAGTTTCACCTAAAGTTACTACAGGGCAATTGGAGTAGAATTTGTAAAATTCTTCTCCAACCCCTTAGTATCACTTATTTTAAGTAATCAGATCGCATTTCCCATAACTGTAATGGGAAATGCGATCTGTGTGCAAGTTACTAAAAATAAATGTGAAAAAAATACCTGGGGAGGCCCTGTGATAATAACGCCATCTGGAAGTGGGGTTATCCAGGGTCTCCACCAGTTACTGGACTCCTGCTCCGCTCTAATGTGCAGAGCAGAGCCCAGAGCCGGCCCCAGTGATCAGCTGTGTGGTCTAAACAGACCACACGCTGATACACTGCGAACAAAAAAAAAAACTTACCTGAGTCCAGGGACCGTAGTTCGGGGCTCCGGTGATGTCCTCCCTCTGGTCAGCTGGTCTCCCATACTGCACTGCGGCCCGGTCATCAGGTGCAGGCACTTGTCACGGTAGTTTTTGCAAAAATACAGTAATAAGGCTGTGGAGGGGATTCGCAGGGACAGAGCTTTATCGCAAGCTCTGTCCCTGCAAGGGATTTTTAGTAAATCCCTGTGATATTGCCTGAATTCGCAATGCAAATTCAGTCGTAATATCACACTACAATCTGCATTCCCAATGCGGATTGCAGTAAATAGAGCCCTAGGACTCAGGGGCTGATTCAGACCCGCTCGCAAGTGCTATGCGCTCGCAAGTGGGTGGAAGTTTGCCCCCTGCGCATGCACGAGACCTGGCCAGTTACGGGCGCTCCATTGCTACGGGTCTCGCACCAAAATGGGGCGGCTGTCAATTGTGATTGACAGCTCGCCTCTTTTTGGAGGCGAGCAGTGGGGGTGGCTACACAAAAGGAGGCATTCCCGAATTAGTGCCTGCCATTTTTGGGAAGCACCACTGACATCACCAGTGATGTCACTGATGAGCTTCCTGCTCTATTTAGAGCAGGAAGCTCACTGGGATTTGGGGGAATGAGACCCTGTCACAAGGGTCTCGTCGCAAGCCCCGATGGTCGCGATGGTCCCGACCTATGCGACCATCACCTGCCCACTCGTAAAAGCTGTGGGTGGTCACCCACAGCATAGTGAGCGGCCAGTAGGCCGGCACAAAAATAAATAAAATGCCACCCTGATTCATAGCGAACGCTCTGAAAGAGCGTCCGGCTCTGAATCAGGGCCTCAGTACATAGGAGATGAACTGAATATACACTGGAAATACCACTGGGAAGAGTCTCTGGAAGATTGCATGTGAAGCCTGGAACAAAGCAAATAGCAACCATCTGGGAATAACGAAGTCAATCAGGCATTTTCCTGTTCACCTGAGGTCCTGTTTATACCCCCAGGTAGCTGTCCATTGGATGAGCAAGTCAGCTGAGAACTGACACAGCTACGACTGGATAAGGATCTATCAGGTGATTCAGCCAAGATGGCTGTGCCTATGACCATCGCCGCAGGAACTCCAATATGGAGGATTACGTGGAAGTCATTAGGGCCCCGGGGAGAAAACTCAGCAAGTCACTTACCACTGCACCTGACGTCTCACTGCTCTCGCTAATGAGGGGAAGCCGGCGCTGTGCTAGGTAACAGCCGATCCCAGGCAGAATCCTGACAGTTAGTGGGGAGAACCTTGCTGATATGTCTACCAAATGTCTGACATCACGAAAATGTGTACTGGAATACATTGAAATGTTAATGTGTTATGCTATGTATGCTTATATCAGCCTGTGTTTTTGGTTACAGGTGAATCTTCCAAAATGTGGAATGTCTTGATGTTAATATAATCAGAGACAGTTTTGAGCAAGGGGTTGTTAGAGGGGGATCCCTTAGTGTCAGATGCACATCACTGGGTGACCTTTGACCCAAATGCGCAACTGAGCATGCGTGGATTTACCGTGCCTCTTCATCACTATCCCCCATAGAGTAAGGACATGCCCCTAAGAGTCTCCACAGAGAGACAGCCCTCCCTCCAGGAGAGACCCTGCATATTCCACTGTTCCAACACCGCTGTGGGTGCATATGTGGCACCCCAGACAGATAAGTTTAGGTTTAGATGGTACCTCACTGCTGAGATGGCAGCTCCAGCAGATATTCCTTCTTCTCTGGCAACAACTCCACAAGCTTATCCAGCTCAGGCTGTAGCAGAGAGGGTAGCCCCATGCCCATAGTAAAATTACATAATGTGACAACCTTGATAAATTGAATAATAAAGAGGATTTGAGTTCAGGGAACGTCACAATGGAGAAAATAATGATCACCATAAAATGACAGCCAAGTCAGATCAGCACAGATTAAATATGACAAATATAAGATACTACAGAAGTAAGTTGAAAATTTACAATAACTCTTGAGTAGTTGAAAAGGTTTATTTAACTTAACTGCTGCAGCATCTCTTTGGCTATAACAAGGGAAAATACAGTTTCTTAATTGCTTCAATACATTAGTTTCTCAACACACGACCTTCATAAAACACACATAATAGCAATAGCAAATAGCAAAATTTTATTACTCAGTAGACTAGCAAAATTTCAGAATGATCAGTCATTTATTTTAAAGTGCACACAAAATTCTTTCATTGGAGCACTTTCTTGTTAGGTGGTCATTTGTTCTATAATATGCATGTACTTGTAATCCACAACAGGCAAAAAGGATAAGCATCTAATACTAGTCTTTTTTGATTCCAGAGAACAATAGCTTTACTTTTCAGTGATAAAGCACAATAAAATAAGTACAGCTCTACTTTTAGAAGCACAGTTATCTTCAGCACATGATAGTATCAATAGCTCAGCCCCAAAGAGCACTTTAATCAACTTATAAGTCTCTCACAAAATGGCTTCCTCTCTTTATAATCATGGACTCAGTCAACAGTAACTCAAGCAGGACATATATTGCACTGTCAGCATGTTCAGATCTCTAACTCAGTCTCTTATAAGTATCAGGGTTACTTAGTACTTTCAATACACTTTCAATATGCATTCACTATGCTTTCCATATGTTTTCTCTAGGGATATCACCCTTAATCAGTTTTAACTTACACTGCCTCCACTGATCTCTGTTGCAGCTCCCAGTGCTTTCACATTTTCTCTAGATCTCAAACTCACTCTGCTGGTGCTTCTGCTTTGGTCCCCAGCACACCATCAGCAGGCATTCACTGGCCCTTGGCACTTGGCACCACTTCAACATCTTTGGGGCACCACTACTGCTCCACTCCTCGGCATCTCTCAATCTCCACTGCACATGTGCAACCAGTGAATCCTTTCCTCTTTGCCGCCTTGTCCCTTTGGCGCTCTATGGCTCTGTGGAAAAGGGCCCCTAGACTGCACACCCTGAATATATATATATATATATATATATAATGGGAGGTGCTACCTGTGGAGACTATTGTTGCAAACACAAAAAGAATTACAAGTGCACAACTCCAACATTACAAATTTTATATAATATAATACATTTTGTAATAGAATTGTGCAATAAATAAATAAATAGAGGTTTTGGCATAATCATTGCCATGGTTATGGGCCTACCCACTGCACCCAGGTAACCTCTGAGGGTAGGTCCTTAACATACTGGGGTTGAAATCCAGAGCGCAGGACACCCTCAAACAGGCCCAGCTAAGCCACCCCAGAGCAACACTCTAATGAGGACAGGTGAAGTGTAAAAAGGTGTTAGATAGATAAGAGCAGTTACTACCTAGTTGTATCCTTATAGATTACAGCATCCATTGGCTTCTGTAGAGCCAGGGGCATCACACATCCCACATGCCACAACTGTTTCAGTATGCACAGGGGTGTGCTTTCCCTTTATCTGCATACCACTTGCGTTAACACCACCTGCATTTCAGTAGCATTTTTTATATGTCTGGATTGTGTACCAGTTGCACATACTAGTATTAACCCTGTCTCATCCTGCAACCTGTTCTGCCTAGTTAATTAAGTTGTTCATCGTGTGGACTGACCTCCATCACACACTGATGGTACCTATATCAACACCTACAGTATATGATCAATATATTTAACTCTGCGTGTTCCTTTTGGTTAATAAATAATTGTTCTGGTTAAGTAATCTTGTTGTAGATTGACATACATTGCACATCCATTGACACTTTCTAATATCAATAAATAAAGTGTTAATAATAGAAAAAAGTGCCAACATGTCCTGACAAACAGGGTCTGTTTGCAACTGTAGTGCATCTGTATAGGAAATATTAGAATAATGACAGTACACACACCCCAAATGTAAAAATACTTACAAAAAAAAAGACTCCACCACACCCCTAATTCGCCAATTTAATACAAACAAATCCCTTGGGAAATATCCTTTTCCCTTCATGTATGTATTCTGTGTACTTTATCAAACAGAAAAACCATGACAAACAATGCGACTTTCAATATGGAAGCCTGACGGTAATAAAAGGTCACTTATGGACACTCTCGTAGACATAAATGGGACTGGACTGATCGGACATAGTAGGGCAGTACTCGCTACTTATTAAGTGTTTATTAACACCACACCTACAGCCCTAGGGCTCTTGGCACTAAGGCTGGTTATATCTAGGAAGTGGCCCACCCTATTTTTGCAAGCCCATCCTCCTGTGGAAGCCTTCTTGAAAACTGGCCTGGACCTTGTTGGAAACATGGGGGGAACTTCCACACTGCACAACTCCCCTCTATGCTTTAATCAGCCCTGGCTGGTAAAACCTAGTGCTGGCTAGTGGAAAATCAGGGAGACCCCACACCGTTCCCCTCCCCCATGGTTTCTCCACTAAGTCTAGGCTTAAAAGCCTCTGGCTGGTTAACATGTTGGGGTGCCTTTTTTATTTCAATTTAGTGAATTTTCACTTTGTTTGTTATATTGAAGCCTGCAGAAGATCCTAGCTATCTGTGCAGTGCTTTAAAATAGCTGTGGGTTTGCAGTGGGATAAGGGTTTATACTTTATACATACTTGCTTACTCTAGTGGAAGTTGCAGGACGCTCCCAATTTTTCAGGTAATCCTCCCCACTCCTGGAAGAGTGGCCAGATCTCCTGCATCCCGCCTACTTCCTAGTGAAATGGGAAGAATAGGGTACACAAAAATGGGAATTGGCAATCTGTATGGAGGGGGTGGGGCTAAAATTCTAAGAAAATGCATCATTTAGCCCCGACCCTTCTCCACGGACAAATCATGACATTGACAGGTGGGGAGTTTGACTGGGACGTTACACCTGTCAAACCGTAACGCAGGTTTCCTAAGGTGAGCTCAGGGAGGACAGAAACCTCCCGTTGAGCAGAAAGGCAAAAGCCACGTTTGGCAAGCTAATGACAACAGGGCCCCCCCCGAAGTGGAAAGCTGCATCTCCTCTCCGGGCTTCTCCCAGAGAGGAGATGAAAAAGTAGGTAAGTATGGGTGTATAAAACCAACAGGGATTCACCACTAGTCCTATTTATAAGGTTAAACCAACCTCTAGTAAAAACTGTATTTTGGCCTTAGAACATACCGTCAATCTGCAGTGGGTCCTGACGATTTCTAAACTCCAGAAAACCTGCTGCACAGTAAATCTTGCCCATGGTATCATGTACAAAACATCCAAAAACGCTAAATCTTTTGGAAGCATGATTGTTTTAATTATATTATTTATGGATTGAAAGAAAGAACCAGTGCCATAACAGGGCTAAATAGCGCTATGTGCCAGCACGTCCCCTCAGCACCTGACATCATGATTTTGAACGCATGATGTCATTACGTCACATGGTGGGGGGAAAGTCAGCAGCACCAGTGAGAGCAATGCTGATTGGAGCATCCTAAGGATGCTCTAACCAGTGGCACAGACTGCAAGTTGTCTAACAGGAGCATCTAAAGGACGCTTCTGGCTGCCCTGCTAGCTAGAAGCAGGGGCCATGGGGTGGCAATGGTGCCGCCCACAGAGCCTATGCTTTGTGTGGTGTCACCAGTCGCACAGCCCTAATTACGGCAATGAATTGAACCACTTTTCTGAGTATAGTTGGTGTTATATCTTGATGTACCATTCTTTATAGCAATGAATCATCAAGTATTCTGTTTATGTACTGTAGTTGGTTTCTTTTAAGTAATACTTGCATTATTTCAGGTAGATAAAGACATCATCTCCTCATCGCTGTTCTTCTTCTCCTTCCTTCACCCTACCTCCACTTCCTGATCACGTCATCCTGTGCTGCAGGATTCTTAAAGATACACTACCTCAACTTACTAGTACTTGACAATGCACATAAACTCTATATATAAAAGTTCTGTAAACAAACTGAAATGTTGACAGTATCAGCCGTGAGTTGTCTCGTTATTATTATGCCCAGAGTGCCGCACCTTGACATGATCTATTACTTACTTTTGTGAGGGCACTGGCAGCAGGAAATTGGAGTGTGTTATTGGGAGTGCCAGACTCACATCGATTACATATATATATATATATTAGGGGTGTGCACCGGCCACTTTTCGTGTTTTGTGTTTTGGTTTTGGATCTGGATCTTTCTTCGTGTTTTGGATCTGGATTGGTTTTGCCAAAACCACCCTTCCGTGTTTTGGGTTCTGGGTTTTGTGTTTTGGATCTGTATTTTTTTGAAAAAAAGCATAAAAACAGCTAAAATCACAGAATTTGTGGGTTTTTCTGCTCCTATGCTATTATTAACCTCAATAACCTTAATTTCCACTCATTTCCAGTCTATTCTGAACACCTCACACCTCACAATAGTGTTTTTATGTCCAAAAGGTTGCACCGAGGTAGCTGGATGACTATGTTAAGAGATACGAGTGGGCGGCACAAACACGTGGTCCATCTAGGAGTCGCACTGCAGTGGCAGACAGGATGGCAGTTTGAAAAACTAGGCCCCAAACTATACATAATGCAAAGAAAAAAAGGGGTGCAAGATGGAATTGTCCTTGGGCCCTCCCACCCACCCTTATGTTGTATAAACAGGACATGCACACTTTAACAAACCAAACATTTCAGCGCCAGGGTCTGCCACACGACTGTGGCTGAAATGATTGGTTCGTTTGGGCCCCCACAAAACAAGCTGGCAATTAATCTGTCCCTGCACAAACTGGCTCTACGGAGGCAAGATGTCGTCCTCATCCTCCTCATCCACCGATTCCTCACCCTCTTCAGTGTTGTGTACAACCTCATCCTCACAGAGTATTAATTCGTCCCCGCTGGAATCCACAACCACAGGTCCCTCTGTACGTTCTGGAGGCTGGTCTCCCTGGAAGAGTTGATAATTAATTTTATGAACATCATCTTCTCCACATTTTGTGGAAGCAACCTCCTACGCCTTTCGCTGACAAGGTTCCAGGCTGCACTAAACACTCTTTCGGAGTACACACTGGAGGGGGGGCAACTCAGGTAAAATAGAGCCAGTTTGTACAGGGACCTCCAAATTGCTTCTTTTTCCTGCCAGTACAGGTACGGACTGTCTGACATGCCTACTTGGATGCTGTCACCGATGTAATCCTTTAACAGACAGACGCACGTTTGTCGCTGCTGCTTTGAGGATGCAAGTGCGGCTACAACCCACACAATTCACAAAGACAGAAAAAAAAAGAAGAATATTTTTATTGTTTGTGGAGCGCACTTTGAGGGTGTCACCACCCTTTAACAGACAGACGCATGCTTGTCGCTGCTGCTTTGAGGATGCAAGTGCAGCTACAGCCCACACAATTCACAAAGACAGAAAAAAAAAGAAGAATATTTTTATTGTTTGTGTAGCACACTTTGAGGGTGTCACCACCCTTTAACAGACAGATGCACGCTTGTCGCTGCTGCTTTGAGGATGCAAGTGCGGCTACATCGCACACAAGTCACAAACACATTAAAAAAATAGTTTTTTATTTTTTGGAGCACTTTGAGAGTTACACCACCCTTTAACAGACAGAAGCACGCTTGTCGCTGCTGCTTTGAGGATGCAAGTGCGGCTACAGCCCACACAATTCACAAAGACAGAAAAAAAAAGAACAATATTTTTATTGTTTGTGTAGCACACTTTGAGGGTGTCACCACCCTTTAACAGACAGACGCACGCTTGTCGCTGCTGCTTTGAGGACAGTATCATATGCAGTGACAGTAGACTTGTCAGAAATTGTTGGCACGTCCTTCAGTCCGGACCAGATGTCCAAACCAGCCCTTGACTTATGACACAGGCGCACGCTTGGCGCTGCTACTATGTTGATGCAAGTGCGGCTACATCGCACACAAGTCACAAACACATTAAAAAAATAGTTTTTTATTTTTTGGAGCACTTTGAGGGTTACACCACCCTTTAACAGACAGACGCACGCTTGTCGCTGCTGCTTTGAGGATGCAAGTGCGGCTACAGCCCACACAATTCACAAAGATAGAAAAAAGAAGAATATTTTTATTGTTTGTGTAGCACACTTTGAGGGTGTCACCACCCTTTAACAGACAGATGCACGCTTGTCGCTGCTGCTTTGAGGATGCAAGTGCGACTACAGCCCACACAATTCACAAAGACAGAAAAAAGAAGAATATTTTTATTGTTTGTGTAGCACACTTTGAGGGTGTCACCACCCTTTAACAGACAGACGCACGCTTGTCGCTGCTGCTTTGAGGATGCAAGTGCGGCTACAGCCCACACAATTCACAAAGACAGAAAAAAAAAGAACAATATTTTTATTGTTTGTGTAGCACACTTTGAGGGTGTCACCACCCTTTAACAGACAGACGCACACTTGTCGCTGCTGCTTTGAGGATGCAAGTGCGGCTACAGCCCACACAATTCACAAAGACAGAAAAAGAAGAAGAATATTTTTATTGTTTGTGGAGCGCACTTTGAGGGTTACACCATCCTTTAACAGACAGACGCACGCTTGTCGCTGCTGCTTTGAGGATGCAGGTGGAATCTAGACGGGATTTGGAACCGGGGACACACTACCTCCATCAATTGTCTAAATCCCACTGCACTAATGGCGGATACCGGACGCACGTCTAACACCAACATAGCAGTCAAGGCCTCAGTTATACATTTTGCTTCAGGATGACTGCTGTCGTACTTCATCCTCATCGCTAGGGACTGTTGGAGGGTCAATTGTTTAGTAAAAGCAGTGATGTTCCTACTTCCTCTCTTGGATGATGAACAACTCCCAGCAGCAGCAACAGCACTAGGAGGAAGTGGTTCTTGATCTTTCCCTATTTTATTTTTATCGGAGAAAGTTTGGTCCTCCATTTATGTTATATTGATATATACGTGCGGCTAAAGCGCACACAAACACAGAAAATATTTTTTTATTTTTGCTGGAGAGTAGTGCACTTTGTGGGTTGCACCACCCTTTAAGAAATGAGCCAGCCGGCTCTTTACTTATGGGACACAGGCGAGCGCTTGGCGCTGCTCCTTTGTTGATGCACGTGCAGCCACAGCGCACACAATTCACAAACACAGAAAATAATTTTTTTTTTGGTTTGGACTGGAGTGTACTTTGGGGGTTACAGCACCCTTTAACGGTCAAGCCAGCTGGCCCTTTACTTATGACACAGGCGCACGCTTGGCACTACTTTGTTGATGCACGTGTGGCTACTGCGCACACAATTCACAAACACAGAAAATATTTTTTTTTTGGTTTGGACAGGAGTGTTCTTTGGGGGTTACAGCACCCTTGAACGGTCAAGCCAGCCTGCCCTTTACTTATGACACAGGCGCACGCTTGGCACTACTTTGTTGATGCACGTGCGGCTACTGCGCACACAATTCACAAACACAGAAAATAATTTTTTTTTTGGTTTGGACTGGAGTGTACTTTTGGGGTTACAGCACCCTTTAATGGTCAAGCCAGCCGGCCCTTTACTTATGACACAGGCGCACGCTTGGCACTACTTTGTTGATGCACGTGTGGCTACTGCGCACACAATTCACAAACACAGAAAATAATTTTTTTTTTGGTTTGGACTGGAGTGTACTTTGGGGGTTACAGCACCCTTTAATGGTCAAGCCAGCCGGCCCTTTACTTATGACACAGGTGCACGCTTGGCACTACTTTGTTGATGCACGTGCGGCTACTGCGCACACAATTCACAAACACAGAAAATATAATTTTTTTGGTTTGGAGTGTACTTTGGGGGTTACAGCACCCTTTAATGGTCAAGCCAGCCGGCCCTTTACTTATGACACAGGCGCACGCTTGGCACTACTTTGTTGATGCACGTGCGGCTACTGCGCACACAATACACAAACACAGAAAATAATTTTTTTTTTGGTTTGGACTGGAGTGTACTTTGGTTGTTACAGCACCCTTTAACGGTCAAGCCAGCCGGCCCTTTACTTATGACACAGGCGCACGCTTGGCACTACTTTGTTGATGCACGTGCGGCTACTGCGCACACAATTCACAAACACAGAAAATATATATTTTTTTGGTTTGGAGTGTACTTTGGGGGTTACAGCACCCTTTAACGGTCAAGCCAGCCGGCCCTTTACTTATGACACAGGCGCACGCTTGGCACTACTTTGTTGATGCACGTGCGGCTACTGCGCACACAATTCACAAACACACAAAAAATATTATTTTTTTAGCACTTGGGGGGAGCACCCCTGATGGACAGAGCATCCCCTGGACAACACTACAGCACCCCTTTAGGACTGGGACACTGCACAGGACTTTGGAGTGGACACAGCCCCTATGGAGAACTGACTGCACAACACAGTCCAGCCTGCCCCTATGGACTTTGAAGTAGTGGACACAGCCCCTATTAACAACAGCAGCACAGCACAACACAGCCAGCCCCTATGGACTTTGAAGTAGTGGACAACAGCAGCACAGCACAGCACAACACTACTCTGCACTACACTACACTACACTACGCAGCCCAGCCAGCCCTAACTCCCACCCTCCCTCTTCACTGTCCACAGCCGATTGAGAAAATGGCGCCGACGCGGGTACCTTATATAGGATCCAAAACCCGCAGGACTCAGAAGGCGGGATGATGACGTTTTGCCTCGATTTCAGATCCAAGTCAGGCGGGAAAAGTCGAGCCTGACTTGGATCTGCCTCGGATCGGGGGGCCTCGGGGGGGTTCGGATTTCAGAAATCCAAACCCGCTCACCCCTAATATATATATATATATATATATATATACAGTCAGGTGCATAAATATTGGGACATTGACAGAATTTTCATATTTTGGCCTCTATTCATCACCACAATGGCTTTGAAATGAAACAAGCAAGATGTGGTTTAACCTCAGACTTTCAGATTTAATTTGAGGGTAATTACATCCAAATCAGGTCAACGGTGTAGAAATTACAATGGTTTCTATATGTGCCTCCCACTTTTTAAGGGGCCAAAAGTAATGGGACGAACTAAACAATCCTAAATCTAACTTTCACTTTTTAATACTTTGTTGCAAATCCTTTGCAGGCAATTACAGCTTGAAGTCTGGAACGCATAGACATCACCAGACGCTGGGTTTCATCCCTGGTGATGCTCTGCCAGGCCTTTACTGCAAATGTCTTCAGTTCCTGCTTGTTCTTGGGGCATTTTCCCTTCAGTTTTGTCTTCATCAAGTGAAATGCATGCTCAATCAGATTCAGGTCAGGGGATTGACTTGGCCATTGTATGACATTCCACTTTTTAGCCTTAAAAAACTCTTTGGTTGCTTTTACAGTATGCTTTGGGTCATTGTCCATCTGCACTGTGAAGCACTGTCCAATGAGTTCTGAAGCATTTGACTGAATATGAGCATATAATTTTGCCCAAAATACTTCAGAATTCATTCTGCTGCTTTTGTCAGCAGTCACGTCATCAATAAATACAAGGGAACCAGTTCCATTGGCAGCCATACATGCCCACGCCATGACACTACCACCACCATGCTTCACTGATGAGGTGGTATGTTTTGGATCATGAGCAGTTCCTTTCCTTCTCCATACTCTTCTCTTCCCATCACTCTGGTACAAGTTGATCTTTGTCTCATCTGTCCATCGGATGTTGTTCCAGAACTGTAATGGCTTTCTTAGATGTTGTTTGGCAAACTCTAATCTGGTCTTCCTGTTTTTGTGGCTCACCAATGGTTTACATCTTGTGGTGAACCCTCTATATTTACTCGTGTGAAGTCTTCTCTTGGTTGTTGACTTTGACACATACCTCCTGGAGAGTGTTCTTGATTTGGCCAACTGTTGTGAAGGGGTTTTTCTTCACCAGGAAATTAATTCTTCTGTCATCCACCACAGTTGTTTTCCGTGGTCTTCCGGGTCTTTTGGTGTTGCTGAGCTCTCCGATGCGTTCTTTCTTTTTAAGAATGTTCCAAACAGTTGATTTGGCCACACCTAATGTTTTTGCTATCTCTCTGATGGGTTTGTTTTGATTTTTCAGCCTAATGATGGCTTGCTTCACTGATAGTGACAGCTCTTTGGATGTCATATTGAGAGTCAAGAGCAACTGATTCCAAATGCAAATGTCACACCTAGAATCAACTCCAGACCTTTTACCTGCTTAATTGATAATGAAATAACGAGGGAATAGCCCACACCTGTCCATGAAATAGCTTTTGAGTTGATAGTCCCATTACTTTTGACCCCTTAAAAAGTGGGAGGCACATATAGAAACCGTTGTAATTCCTACATCGTTCACCTGATTTGGATGTAATTACCATCAAATTAAATCTGAAAGTCTGCAGTTAAAGCACATCTTGTTTGTTTCTTTTCAAAGCCATTGTGGTGGTGAATAGAGGCCAAAATATGAAAATTCTGTCAATGTCCCAATATTTATGCACCTGACTGTATATATGATCCTACATCTCCCCCTTCCTTTCATATACATTTTTTTTAGACACATAAAAATTTACTTTCAATTTATGTATTTTTTAAATTAAACATATAAAAATATATTAACGGAATCTGATCAAGAATATTAACCCAATACACATGAAACAGGAAAACCTTGTAGAACAACAAGTTATGAGTTATAAATTAAGAGTTATATCTGCTCAATAAGCCTTGCAAGAGGTTTAATGACTTTGCCTGTTTTCATCTGAATATGTGATCTATCACTCAAAGAAACAGACTCCATGATAGGATCACTTACTGCTGAGGACATCCTCTTGACTTGGTCAATCAGAAGATAAAGATGGAAATATCTTATTGAAATGGGACACATTCTTGTCACTGTTTGATTGTCATTTCCTGCAACATTCATTGTTCCTATCCTTTTCAATATAGTCAAATGACTTGGGTGAAAAGCAGTTATGTCCTTGCGTACTACTTTTTGTTTCATCAGAACACGATCTGCTTCTTGTAATTCAGTAACAATAGCTCTCCTTTTCTGGTCTGCATATTGTTTAGCCTTTTCCTTATTGGCAGAGTCTGTCTTTCTAACCTGATGATCTTTAGACGAAGGAGTCAGATGAATTTCTGGAAGAGTGGATCTGATCACTTTTCTTTGGAACATTAATGTATGAGGAGGGACATTTGTTGTGGAGGAAGGCACTGATTGATAGTGTCTTAGAAACTGATTTAAGGATTGTTGAATTGGAATTCGGGATACTTTACAAATCTTTATTTGCTTTCCAAGATTACGCATGAAATGTTCAACAAGACAATTAGCTTGTGGCCACAGGGGAGTCATTTTTTTATGTCAAAATACAAAATGTTTCATGAATTTGCTGAAATCACCACCTTGAAATGATGGACCATTATCTGTCTTTATTGTTCCAGGAATTCCATAAGTAGTGAAGATTCCATCCAAAACTGGTAACACAGATGTGGCAGATATTGAAGATATTATTTCAAGAACAGGATATTGTGAATATTCATCCACAGCCACTAGTACATACTTACCATTGTATAATGGGCCATAGAAATCAACATCGACATTGTCCCAGACATTGTCAGCTAAGTCAGTCATCTGTAATGGTTCACTGTTAGTTTGCGTAGAAAGAAGGGAGCATGTCATACAGTTTTGAATTTCCGATTCAACATGTTGCTCCATGGAGGGAAACCATAATTTTTCACTTAAAAGTTATTTGGTCTTTACAATTCCTAAATGACTGGCATGGGCAATGTCAATTACTTGCTTTCTCAAAACAGCTGGAATAACAATTTTGTAACCTCTGTAAATGATTGAATCATCATGTATAGTTAGTTCTTGACAATGTTTATGAAGTGCTCTAAAGTCTTGTTCCTCATCAGTTGAAAATAGAAACTGTCCCAGATGCCAATAATTGGAAATAATACAATGTTTTACTGCTGACAATACTTTATCTGAGGAATAAGCCTCTTTTATGCTGTCACTAGTAAGTGAATCAGGAATTGAATTGTTGATAATAAAGTTCACATACTCCTCCAATGAGGTAGACTGTGAGATGTCAGCAGGCAAATGGTGTCTAGACATGTAATCTGAAGGATTATCAGCGCCAGCTCTATGAATGATGGAGAAATTGTATGCATGTAAGCATAAGCCCCATCGCTGTATCTTAGCTGGTTGTTTGGATTTTGGATTTCCAAAAAGTGTCACCAGTGCTTGACAATCAGTCTGCTGTATGCCGTATAAATAAAGATGGAAGCATTCACAACCCCAGACTACTGCAAGAGTTTCCCTTTCTGGCTGGGAGTAGCGTTTTTTCCACCTCTGTCAAACTGCTACTCACACATGCTACAATGTGAAGATCCCCATGGGTATTCACCTGAGTCAAGATAGCCCCAAAGGACTATCATCCACAATAAGTTCTGTTTTCCAGGCAGTGTTGTAATATGACATTGTGACACTATCCTGCAGACATTGTTTTATGTCATCAAATGCTTGTGATTGAGAGGAAGTCCATAATATTTTTTTTATTTTTCTTTATAAGTTCCCTAAGTGGGACTGTCAGAGTGGCGTAATTTGGAAAGAATTGGGAACAATAGTTAGTCACCCCAAGAAATGACTTGACTTCACCAGCATTGGTAGGTTTCAACATATTTGTAATAGCCTGAACTTTTTGTGGATCAGGACTCACTCCATTTTGAGAGAAAATGTGACCAAAACATGTGAGCTTCTGTTGAAGAAAGATGCATTTATCTTTATTCAGTGTTAAATTCCTGTCTTGAAGACACTGATACACTTGACGCAAAGCCGCTACATATTCCTGGCCTGTTGCTCCAAAAACCAGAATATCATCACTGTAATTGATGGCATTTTGAACTGACTGTATAACTTGATGGATAGCATTTTGAAACACCTCTGCTGCGGATATGATTCCAAATGACAGCTGTTTGTATGTTCGTAGCCCAACATGAGTTGAGAATGTTGTTATTTGTTGTGATTCTTTATCCAGTTGATGATAACCTTTATTTAAATCCAATTTCGAAAAGAAACATGCACCTGTGAGTCGATGTATAATATCATTCATAGTAGGAGTAATATGGCAATATTAGGACAATGCATATCAACACACATTCTCACTACTTTTGATTGACCTGGTTTGGGCACTACCACAATAGGTGATACCCATGGTGTTGGGCTAGATACCTTTTCAATTATATCTAAGTATTCAAGAGTCTGTATTTCCTCTTCCACTTGTTTTCTTATGTTAATAGGAATGTGCCAATGTTCTTGAGCAATTGGTTTAACTGAGTGATCAATATAAAGATGAACTTGATAGTCTTTAAGTTTTCCAATGCCATGAAAAAGATGATTATACTTCAGCAGTAAAACATCCACATCACTTTCGTAGTGGTTTTGGGTCATGTAGGACATGATTGGAACTGGAAGTGTCAGGTATGACAGGAGTGGAATTGTGAGTGTGGGCCACAATTTGTATAAGACCCATTTCGGATGCAGTATCAAATCCCAAGAGATTGCTTCTTGCAAATTTAGTGACAAAAATAATGCTTTTGACATTTTGTCATTTTTGCGTGCAAAAATGTCAAAAGAACCCTGTAAGGGAAGCAGTAGTTTATTACCATAAGTGAATATTTTTACAAGTGTTGGATTCAGAACCACCTTGCCATGCAGCTTCTTGAAACTGATAGCATCCATTAGATTTACAGAAGCACTGGAATCTATTTGAAATTCAACAGAAGTGTTGTCTAGAGTTTTATCAGTTTTTGGACTGACCTTGTTTTTGCCCGACCTGATGAATCATTACCACTGTCAGATGATTCTGCAGTTAGAGACAATGTAGAATGTTGATCCACACAACGCACTTACAATACTTGTAATAAACTATATAGATAAGATACTACAGTTGGCTTTATATTTAGGACTCTAAGCCTGTGTTAAACCTTGCTATTTACCTGGGTTGGATTGCCAGGTCACTCGACCCGGCGATCCAACCCTCACCCCTTTTACACCAAGGAGCTGCCTGGGTAAACCCTGCAATAACCCGGGTTTTAGCTCCGGTGTAAAAGGGGTATTATTTTGATGTATGTGTTTTCAGCAGAATTGAGTATTTCATTTGTTCTGCTGTTTAAAAACGCATGTAACTGATTTAGAAAAAGGATCTATTCTTATCTAGAGCTGAATAAAGGATGATAATCATATTTTGGTGGCCAATTGTTCACTTGTCAGTCAAAAAGGTCAAATGCTGTTATTATGTGTCCTGCCATTTTTCTATCAACTATTAAATGGCTGAATGAGATCTCCCACCGTTCACATTTTTTTTTTCATTTTGGATTATTGCTGTCTGTAGTGCTACTCATGTTTCTGAGAAATTACTTTGTGTAAAAGATCGACTAAGATAAAATTTTGTTTTATGTTTTCCTTTTGTTGAACTATTAGGGTTTAACATGGTGGTGACAAGATCGCGACAAGTTAATGGACCTTGTTGCTATGGTGTCAGACTGTGTGAACGAGGCAAGAAAACAGGTCACCAGTACATAGTTAACCCTTCAGTCTTCTGGTATAGGCTGCACTTGACTGTGTACTGTACCCCAGCAGTATTAAATAGCAATAAATGAATAAGTATGACTTATTTTAGATTATGGAAAAAATAAAAATATGCCGTTTGTAAAACAAAAGCTTTGGAAAGTTGAAAAGTGTAATACATATTTTTATGGTTTTGTATTTTTTTTGTTTCCTTTAATTTTGTTTCCACTTACCTAGGCTTTTGTGCATGAGTTTCATATGTGATACACATAGGAATTCCTTTGGTGGAAAATATCCTGGATGCATTTGCATGCTTTGCAGATACGCTCATAGTACAAGTGGCAATGAGCTTTTCCCATTCATTTCAATAACACATTCATTTCCATGTGGCTTCAGCATGTGTGCTACATAATTCCAGCATGTGTGCTACATCTAGTAGACATATTGAAATTAGTGGGTTATTGAAATTAAGAAGATTAGTACAATAAATATATAAATTTACAATTGAACAGTCTATCAAATTCCTAAATCATCCCTAGGACTAGTTAATTTGTTCTGCAGCCCACAAAATGACAACAAACATTTGTTCCTAGTGGTGGCAAGCAGGGCTGCTGCCTGGGAAACACAGCCTAAAGTGTGGCACCCCATGGCACCAACATTTGGCATGCAGGTGCTGTAACAGCACCATGCAGCCTACAGAGTTGCTCCTGAACATCCTTAGGACACCCCAGTCATTGCCACAGAACCACCCAGTGCTTCTTCCTGCCTTGACAACCATGCATCATGATGTCGTATGTTTGGGGGTCTGGGCCAGCTCATGGTGGAATTTCGCCCAGCTGCGGCCCTATCTCTCGGTATGGGATCCCTCTGTCATACTAGAACCAGCCTAGGCTAGTCAGCAAATTACAGCAAGTCAACTATTAGGCTGATCAGGCTGCAGCCTAGAGCACACAAGGTTTGGGGATACATAGAAAGTTCCTATTTCTGTACTAAGATCTTATCCATACAATACAAAAAGTAGGACCGGAACACCAGGGTAATACACTGCACGAGATCCTATCACCACATCCGAGTTCTACCAAATCTAGTGCTGTGTGATGTGGTGCCTGGCACTCTGCCTCTAGAATTTTGCAGACATCAACTGATGATATCCAAATGCGATCAGTGCAAAGAAGCACCTGCCCACCGAGCAGGAGCAGTTGTCATTGAAATAAAGAAGCGAATGCAACTGTGATTTCAAGGTTTGTGAAAGCACCACACAGGGAGGCAGATTTACCTGAGAAAAGGGTGAGGGGGACAGAAGCCTTGAGTCCCACCCAGACAAGCAGATAGCCAGCCAGGAGGTGGGTTGTGGCAGGCATATAGTACTTACATGGGAGGGTGGATGTGTTAATTATTAACATACAACTTAATCTGTTTCTTTCACCTATTCCTCATGTCTCCCAGTATTATTCCCCCTATTTTCCCCCTATTCCTCCCCTCTCCCCCTATTTTGCCCCTATTCCTTCCATCACCCCTATTCTTCTTCCTATTCATCCTGATTCCCCTTATTCCTCCAGTCTACCCCTATTCTTCCCATTTCCCCAATTTCTCTCCCTATTCCTTACACCTCCCTCTGTTCCTCCTGTCTCGTCCTATTCCTTTCCCTATTCTTCCCGGTTTCCAGTCAACTTATCGGCAAGTTCAACAGTCAGAATGTTGACTTTAGAATGTTGACAGGTTCTGAATGTCTACAGTCAGCATTTCAATATGACCATTAGGTTAACAATCAATATATAGACATGCTTTTAGGTCAACATGATTAAAAGGTTGACACATTAAGAATGTTGACATTTAACATGTCGACACTGAACTGTCGACATATTTTTGTTGATTTTTGGGGTTAAGTTTAAGGTTCAGTTTAGGGTTAGGGTTAACATTTTGGTGTTGACAATTTAATCATTTTGACTGGAAATTAATGTTATTGATTTTGGTAATACTATAGGACCAAAACAGATATTAGTTACATGGTTTTAGCTGTTTTTATCATTTTTTTAATGAAATCCAAAACCAAAAGATGGTTTTGCCAAAACTAAAACACAACAATGATTTAGAACCAAAACCAAAACATGGGGGTCTGTGCACATCTCTAATATAAACCAGTACTGTGGTGTCCACAATAGCATTTATTTGCGCTATAAAGTGGGTAGACTGCTGCCTTGTTTACCAGTACCAGTACTTTGTGCACGTCAGTTGTTCTAAGGCAACTTGCCTCTGCTCTTGTTATGAGTGTTATTATGCTTAGAAATTTCCTCTAACCACTCCACATACTGAACATCCAAATGCTGTGCATGCTGACAAAGATGGCATCTGCACACATACACCAGTGCATGCTGACAAAGATGGCATCTGCACACATACACCAGTGCATGCTGACAAAGATGGCATCTGCACACATACACCAGTGCATGCTGACAAAGATGGCATCTGCACACATACACCAGTGCATGCTGACAAAGATGGCATCTGCACACATACACCAGTGCATGCTGACAAAGATGGCATCTGCACACATACACCAGTGCATGCTGATGAAGATGGCATCTGCACACATACACCAGTGCATGCTGACAAATATGGCATCTGCACACATACACCAGTGCCTGCTGATGAAGATGGCATCTGCACACATACACCAGTGCATGCTGACAAAGATGGCATCTGCACACATACACCAGTGCATGCTGACAAAGATGGCATCTGCACACATACACCAGTGCATGCTGACAAAGATGGCATCTGCACACATACACCAGTGCATGCAGATGAAGATGGCATCTGCACACATACACCAGTGCATGCTGACAAATATGGCATCTGCACACATACACCAGTGCCTGCTGATGAAGATGGCATCTGCACACATACACCAGTGCATGCTGATAAAGATGGCATCTGCACACATACACCAGTGCATGCTGACAAAGATGGCATCTGCACACATACACCAGTGCCTGCTGATGAAGATGGCATCTGCACACATACACCAGTGCATGCTGATAAAGATGGCATCTGCACACATACACCAGTGCATGCTGACAAAGATGGCATCTGCACACATACACCAGTGCCTGCTGATGAAGATGGCATCTGCACACATACACCAGTGCATGCTGACAAATATGGCATCTGCACACATACACCAGTGCATGCTGATAAAGATGGCATCTGCACACATACACCAGTGCATGCTGACAAAGATGGCATCTGCACACATACACCAGTGCATGCTGATAAAGATGGCATCGGCACACATACACCAGTGCATGCTGACAAAGATGGCATCGGCACACATACACCAGTGCATGCTGATAAAGATGGCATCTGCACACATACACCAGTGCATGCTGACAAATATGGCATCTGCACACATACACCAGTGCCTGCTGATGAAGATGGCATCTGCACACATACACCAGTGCATGCTGATAAAGATGGCATCTGCACACATACACCAGTGCATGCTGACAAAGATGGCATCTGCACACATACACCAGTGCCTGCTGATGAAGATGGCATCTGCACACATACACCAGTGCATGCTGATAAAGATGGCATCTGCACACATACACCAGTGCATGCTGACAAAGATGGCATCTGCACACATACACCAGTGCCTGCTGATGAAGATGGCATCTGCACACATACACCAGTGCATGCTGACAAATATGGCATCTGCACACATACACCAGTGCATGCTGATAAAGATGGCATCTGCACACATACACCAGTGCATGCTGACAAAGATGGCATCTGCACACATACACCAGTGCATGCTGATAAAGATGGCATCGGCACACATACACCAGTGCATGCTGACAAAGATGGCATCTGCACACATACACCATTGTGGGTTACATATTTATTTCCTTAACTTCTTCTGGACTTCTTCCTTTCTTCTGTAAGCCTTGCAGAGAAATAAAGTGGAGAGAGATAAATTACCAACCAATTAGTTCCTGTCATTTTTCAAACACAGCCTGTAAAGTGACAGGAGCTGATTGGTTGGTACTTTATATCATTCCACTTTATCTCTCTCCAAGGCCTGATACATCTCCCCCTATATCTGCTGGCCTGTGCTTTGTTCACAGCTCTTTGTCTTCATCTGGTCTCTGCTCTTTTCAATATAGCCTGCTCTTCTGCTATTAACATTTGATTATTGAAAGTGTTTCTGTTATTGTGTTGCATCCATCTATGTATCATCTGTTTTTTCAAATAAAGAGTTAGGGGCCTATTTATTAAATCTTTTCAAGCCCTATCTCCGGAGAAAATTATAAGAGCCCTCTAACTGCTGCCAACCAGTATCGTCAGGGAGTTGACTCGAGCATCCATCAGTTGCCCCGGTGAACTCTTATTTATAAATTGCTGTGATAGAAGATTTTCCTTCATTTGCTAAATAGACCCTGTAAGGAATCACATTATTTTTTCTGGTCCCTGTGTTTCAGAAACTTTCTATTTTGCTTTTACTAACATACCTGGCAGTACTGTTGCAGATCCACTGGGCCAGGGACTGATGTAAATGGGCAAATATTATTTGTAAAGCGCTGCTGAAGATGTGTGCGCTATATAAATAACTGGCAATAAATGAATAAATATTTGATTGCAAATAAAGTTTTAGTACTTTTACACATATGTAGTCTCAATATCTATCTATCTATCTATCTATTTATCTATCTATCTATCTATCTATCTATCTATCTATCTATCTATCTATCTATCTATCTATCTATCTATCTATCTATCTATCTATCTATCAAACAATCAATCATTATTATTGTTGTGTATTTGAAAGGTGCCATACAGTTGGGAATTCATTAGTGGGTAGTGGCACAAGACATATCAGGTAGGTGGGTGTGAGAGGTGACTACCACAGACAAGGCTTAGGCACATACAAGGCTTAGGCACAGACAAGGCTTAGGCACAGGTCCCCTTTGTTAGCACTAAGTGGACATGAGGACATGTAGTCTTCCACAATTCAAAGCTTCACCCCTATTAGCTGACACCATTATTAGAGGACAGCAGCCATTTTAGGCTATAGGCTAACTTCTCATTATTTCTGTGCCTGAGATGTACCTTCAGAGCCCTCCTTGGCAGCCTATACTTGCACAGGTGTGGCCCAAAGTGTGTGCATGCAAAGTATGGAAGTTGGGTACGAACCTGAAACTGAAAGGCTAAGCTATTATTTTAGTTTTCATATTTGCCAGGACAGGCTATTATTGGAGTCACTATCCCTGCAAGAGAATTTGGATAATTTCTTATTGCTGCTGTATTCAGCAATAAGAAATTATAGTTTAAGGGGCTCCACTGCAAGGACTGATGAATAAGCCCCATAAACACCAAAAAAATGAATACAGTAGTTTTGGTCAATTAAGAAATCTAGTATCATGTAAAGAAAACAAACAAAAGCAGAAAAAAAACTCTAGCTACAAAAAATGTATATGCCTTACACTTACAAATAGTTTTGAATAATTGTACTCTAGCAATTATAGACAAATAACTACATCTGCTAAAAATCTGTTTCAGTACCAAAAATATAAATGCTCTATTACAATGAGCATGAACCTGGACAAGTCATTGGATTTATTCAAATTGGCATAACAGTTACACCTATTTAAATTTATATTATTTGTGCAATGACTTATTCCTCCCAGTGAATAAGTGACTGAACTCTTGACAATCTATACATACTGCATGCGTCAACGATTTAAAGTACTCCACTCCATGGCAATTTAAGGAGTCCTCTCAATGATGAGCTTTCATTCTGGTAGGCATATCCTGAAGTCAATAAAAAAGTACTATTTAAGACCATTGAGCCATTAAGTGAAAACCAAACTTCTCCGCCTACACCCTGTTCAGAATAAAATGGCTGGTGGTAGATGAACCCAATGTGCATAGTGGAACAGCCCAGCAGTGCGGCTTTGTGACATGTAGCAGGACACCTTCAAAAGCTATAAATCAAAGGAGTGTTGCTTATTCTTTTGAGATCCAATATCCCTTTCTTGTTGATAATTCATTGTTACTTTGTAGTCCCTACACAATGGCAAGGCTGGCATCTCTTTACAAACGCCTGTGGTAAAATTGACTGATGTGTTCACTCAACCGGCGAAGGTCTTTAGGACTTTATAGTAGGTAAGCTCTTGTATGATGTGTATGTTTAGATAATCCAGCTGATAAGAACAAATGACACAAGACTAATTATTTCAGAGGAAATACAAAAGACAAATGTACAATTATCAAAATAGCACAGACTAAACAACTATATTAACATATTTTTAAATGAAAAACTACTAGAATAATGCAAATGATCAATTATTATTTTATTTAAAGTTAAAATAAAATGTCATTTAATATATAGCCTCTTTACATGTTTCTATGAGCTATGCAGATTACTTTTGTGTTCCTAATATTATCTTATTGAAGCAGAATTGTTATGAAAACAGAAGACCGATTTGTGAGTTTTCGGGAACATCTTTCCAACTTGGTTGCTCAAGTCTGTATGATAAAGACAGGAAAGAGATATGCCTGCGCTCGGTTTTACCTCTATTGTACATGGTACAAGCTGTAGGCAGTATTAATGCCATATATGTATACAAAACAGAAAGACTTTTGCTTTCGGTGCTTAGGCATGGTGAAAACATTTAAGCTTGTAGCCTGTCATCAAGGAACCCCAATTCTCTGCAAGTTCCTAGTCTAGCATATACAGTATGCCCTACACACCATTACATTGAAATTAAATGCACTCACCTCTCAGGTACAGAGCATAACATCTAGACAGGGACTGGCTTGTGAGCCACACTCAACTAGGCTTTGATTGGAAGCAGCCATAATAACACAACATTTAAAAACAAAAGAAAAAAGTATTTATTATATTATTAGATCCGAGCTACTATTATGTCTGAATGATGTCAGTGCTGGACAGACTTGTTGAGTCTGCCAGTCTAGAAGATACTTTTCTCTGTAGACTAATCCTTGTTTAATTCAATTGAAACAAAATGACACTTTATCTACTGGTGTTATTTTTTACTTCACAGTACCCCTTGCCCATTTTATATATTACCAAGTGAGTGCATAGGGTAACTCCCACCTGGCACAAGGGAGACAGGAAAAGCCACTGTGATGGAATCTATTTTAAGTAGAGATGTGCGCAGACTCTGGTGTTTTGGTTTTGGTTCTAAATCATCGTTGTGTTTTGGTTTTGGCAAAACCACCCATTTTGTTCTTGATTTCTTTCAAAATTATAAAAATAACTAAAATCATCTATTTGGACCTGGTTTTGTTCTTACAGTATTATTAACATAAATAATATTAATTTCAAGTCAGTTTTGACCACCTCACAATATTGTTTAAACCAATACTGGCCAAAGGCTGCGGGAAGCTGGCTAGATAAACTAAGCAACAGAGCAGCTACGCAAACACATAGCAGTTTAAAAGAATATAGCACATCTATGAATCAAAGTGGCAAAGCAGTGGCAGACAGGATTACAGATTAATAAACTATACAACCCTATAGACTGCTATCATTCAAGACTCAATAGCCTAGGCTAAAATTAAAGCCTAATAGAAAAAAATTAATATATGACCAACACACTTCTCCAAACAGCAATGCACAGTCAATACAGGTGATTCCTGCCTGAGTAACATCAAGTAGAAAACTAGATCACCATCAAACTGACTCCAAACACCAAATACCAGTACAGGTAAATGGAGATGGACTAACAGGCTAGTAGTCTTTACACCAATATAGCAAGGTGGGCAAAGCCCATAATAAAAAGTGGTTCACAATGGAATTGTTCTTGGACCCTCCCACCCACCCTTATGTTGTATATTAAAAAGGGCATGCACAGTTTAACAAGCCAAGCACTTCAGCCACAGGGGCTGCAACTTTTGTGGGCGAAGTGCTTGGTTTGTTTGTGTAACAAGCCAATGCACTACCAATGCTGTGCGGGGTGAACGCCGGGAAAGCAATCACTGAAGTCTCCTCCTTCCTCCTGTTTGGATCTGTGGTTAGCAGCATATTGTTTGCAGTTCCAGTCTTGGTGCACTATCAGGTGCACACTGATTGATTCTCCTGTCTGTGCACAGCCCAGGTGCTCACTGGTCTGTCATTAGGGAGACTTGCTCTGGGTGGGCCTGTTTCTGTTAAATTCCAGCCAGCCCTTCACTCCATGCCAGTGATAGCATTCCACGTGTTTCCAGTTCCAGTGTGGTCTCTTGTTTTCAGTTGAGTTATCTGTGTCTAGTCAGCCCCATTGTACCAGCCGCTTGTGTCATCTAGGCGCATGATGTGCCATAAGTAATGCCAGCCGTTTGTGCCATCTGGGCGGCTCTGTCTGCATTCCTGTCTCCTGCCGTTTGTGCCATCCATGGGTGCACCTCAGCGTCCTGAGTACGCAATCTTGTGTACTATCGCTGGTGTCATCCTGGTGGCACTAAGTGCACTTCAGAGTCCTGCATATGCAATCTTGTGTACCATCGCTGGTGTCATCCTGACGGCACTAAGCGCACTTCAGCTTCCAGAGTACACTACCCAGTGTACAACTGCTGGTGTCATCCCGGAGGCTGCAATGCCTTTCAGTGACTGTTAGTACTGGCCCTCATGCCACAACCAGCCCAGAGGCTGCTACCGGCCCAAAGGCTGCACCTCATCCTACTGGCCGTCAGGCCACAACCAGCACAGAGGCTGCTACCGACTCAAAGGCTGCACATCATCATTCTGGCCCTCAGGCCACAACCAGCCCAGAGGCTGCTACCGGCCCAAAGGGACTAATACCCAATTATCTGACCTGAGCCATAACAGTTTGGGCCCTCACAAAGAAGAAATTTTGGTGGTTTGGTTAAACCAAGCTACCAATAGGCTTAAGACAAAGTGTTAATCATCACCCTCACCAATATTGTTAGTATCATCATCACACAATATTAGCTCATCCCAACTGGAACCCACCATTACAGTCTCTGTTTTTAATTGGTAGCAAAGGTATTCCTCATTTGTAGGTCATTTTGATGAACATCAATTTGTCCACATTTTTTGGAAGTAACCTGCTGCTCCAATTGCTCACAAGAATCCTAACTGTGCTAAACGCTCTTTCTTACACTGGAAGGTGAGCAACTTAAGTACACCACAGCTAGTTTGTACAAAGGGCTCCAAACTTAAATTTTTTTCCACACAGTGGGCCTGATTCAGACCCACTCGCGAGCGCTGAGCACTCGCAAGCGGGTCGATGTTGGCCAAGTGCGCATGCGCACGAGGGAGCCGGCAAGCCATTGCTATGGGTCTCACTACAAATGGGGCATGCTGTTGATGTTGAGTGACAGCACGCCCCCTTTGGTGGGCCTGCCGGGGGCATTGCTGCCCAGATGGAGGCATTCCCATGGGAACGCCTACCATCTGGGGCCAGCCCCACTGACATCACATGTCAGTGGGAGTGCTATTGGCTCTGATAGAGCCAAAAGCACTCCAGGGCTTGCGGCAACGAGATCCTACCACAAGGGTCACATTGCAAGCCCGATGGTGGCGATGGTCAAGACCATCGTGACCATCTTTCTGGCTGCTCGCTATAGCTGTGGGTGGTCACCCACAGCTATGCGAGTGACCAGGGAGCCGCTCTAAAAAACCAGAGGGCCGGCCCTGATTCAGAGCGAGCGCTCTGTCAGAGCGTCTGGCTCTGAATCAGGGCCATTATTCAAAGGGACAGTGTGAGATGTTAATTTGTAGGTTACCATTAAAGTAATCCTCCACCATTCTATTGATGCTTACTGTATCAGATTGAGTCATGGTAGAGATGTCCATATATTTGGGCAGCTCTTTTAAGTCTGATCAGATATCATAATGTTTCTCTCTGGTGCACTGAGCTGACTCATCATCATCAGTGGGTCTCCAGGAATAGGTCAGGATTTTTCTTGTGGCATAATTTGCAGTAGAAGCTGAAGCAGGAGTCATTGTGTCATGTGCCACTTGAGCTAACATTATGATTGCCAGGAGCTATTTGCATTTCTATAAGTCCAGCATACTTAGTGGAATCACTTCATTTCATCTACTCCTTGAACTTCCCTAGCTGCATTTCCAGTTGTTTAATTAAGAGTATTTTCCAATAGTTTAATTAAGGGTATAACCTGACAATGTCTTAACTCACTTTATAGGTTACAATTTCAAATGGCTTCAGTAGCTTGCATAAAACTGAAAGCATTCTATGGTGTGCTTCAGTAATTTGATAACATGCCCCCCTTCTCCCTATCTCATGGCTTGATGTGTACGTCATGATGGCTTGCTGCTGTTCCTCCAGTTGCTAAAGTATATAAATTAAACTGTTCTTACTGCTGCAGTCTTCTACATATGGTTGCTGAATGCTGAAACTGCCCTGAAATTGTATGGGCCTCAGCCAACATGTCCTGCGTAGACCTGGCATTTTTGAAGAAATTCTGAACCACCAAACTTATTGTGTGTGAAAAACATGCAACATGTTATAACTGACCTAGTTGTAATGTTAAAGAAGTACTGTGAATACCAGCACTTTTACTGGGTTACTTCTATCTACTGATCCATATTTTGTTTTATTTTTTACACTAGGACAATTGCAAAGTTTTTATACTTGAAATTAACTGCCACCATACCAATTGAACTTACAATCAGTGTCACAATTCCTTGCAGTACCACTCCCTACTAATTGTGCTACTCTATCCTTGTGGTGCTTACAGCACAGTCTGGATTTAGTGTTATTGATTGATTTAGCAGCTGTAGCTGCACCTGTGACTACCTTATATACTGTAAACCATCTCCACAGAGACAGAGCATCAAGTCAATCCCAGATGCCTGTACATGCTATTCCCAGTGTTTCCAATGTACTGCACTTCATTGATTCATGGACATTACGCTATTGTGAGTTCTCTGCTATTTCCCAGTGTTTCCTGTGTGCTGCACTTCACTGATTTATGGACATTTTGCTACTGTGAGTTTTCTGCTATTCTCAGTGTTTCCCATGTGCTGCACTTCACTGGTTCATGAACATTATACTATTGTGACCTACATGTTATATCCGGGATGTAGTTAGGAGACCGGCAGATGGGATGCCGCCGGTAAAAATCCCGATGTTGCAAGCCCGGCACAGGACTAAAGATAGGTGTAGAAATACAGATACCTATCTTAATCCCGACGCCGGCATCTAGACAGACACCATCGAAAAATGATGTAAGCCGGGGCATCTTAGCTTTTAGCCGCCACTGGGGGGAGTGTTAAGTTTAGGCAGCAAAGTGGGGTTAGGTTTTTGGGGAAAGTTAGGGTTAGACACCCCTAGGGGGTAGGGTTAGGAGCCACAGGGGGGGTTAGAACTAGGCACTAAGGTGGAGACTTAGGTTTAAGCACTAACGGGGAGGGTTAGGGTGCAGGGTGGGTTAGGGTTAGGCTACAAGAATGGAGGGTTAGGGGATGAGGAGGGAGTGTTAAAATACTTACCCGACTCCTGTTGGGATACCGACTATCAGGATGCAGCTGTCGGTATTTTAACAGGAGGCAACCTGACAGCTAGCATTATATACCCATCCAGTTATATGCTTGTGTTTCCTGTGTGCTGCACTACACTAATTTATGGATATTATGTTACTGTGAATTACCTGCTATACTCCAATGTGTACATGTTTATAAGTCTGCTTAAAACCTGCTTCAATAAAGCCTTTAGTTTGCATTATTCTGTGGTGCTTTCAGCATTAGACACACACATACACTTAGAGGAATTTCACCATAAAGCATTACAAGGAGATAGGGAAATAAAGGACTGTTACCTTTACCATGCAGTTTTAATAAAATACTGAAGATTTTTTTATACACCAGTAAAAAAGATGTTTTATTTTGCACTTATTATTTTGGGGTGCAGCTGACAGGGACATCAGCACACCTAGAGTAAGTACAGTAATATACACTGCCTCTCAAAATCATGCAATCTTGAAATAGGATTTAAATTGAATTATAAGAGAAGACTAGAGATGTTTTTAGACACCAGAATTTTATTATGTTTTACTTTGGGGTACAGCTGATGGAGACACCACCACACCCATAGTTAGGACAGTATTATATGCTTCCTCTCAAAATCATACACTCTTAAAATACAATTTATATTGAATTATGAAAAAATACTAGAGATTTTTTTAAACAGGAAAATATGTCTTCTTTTGAGTGCAGATCACTCAGACACAGCACAGTCTTTTTTGGACAAATAAGTTTTACCTTCTGATGAAACCGTTGGATTGTGAAAATGGAGAAACAAGTTAAGGTACCCTAAGCAGGAACTCTAATACCACTTTGCTGCTCCGGCTATTGAATGTGATGCCACGGACCATAATATGGATGTCTGAATCCAGCGTTAGTGGCTTTCTCCCTCCCCGTGACTCTGGCTTCTAAAGTGTTGCTCCAATGAGATACTGGCGGTGTCCTGATTTCATAAAACGAGGAGCGTAATACACTGAGGACTTCTCCCACCCCCGTTCTTTCAGCTAGATGCTGTTTTATCATTATTCCTGGTGGCTACCCTATTCCACTATACGGGGAGTCTGATACATTGAGGATCTCTGCCACCACTGCTGCTCTGTGACTGTGTCTGGGGATTGTTATCTATGCAGGTGGTGAGCTGATCTTGCAACGGTAGAGGTGGAGATTTATACCAGTCTTTCAGACACATTGTTGCCTCTAAGTGACTATAACTATTGGATTTCTTTCCATTAATTATCATGCTGTGGTTTTTCTCTAGTGGAGCTAAATAAGTGGATTAATATCCTGCCATCGGAACATCTGATTCTTTATGTATTGAAGTGTTTAAGCCTTTATTATATGTATGTTTTTTATAATTTTATGCGATATCTAGAGCATAACTGTTGAATTAATTATATTAAATAAGTGTTTTAAGTGCTCCCTGTGTGCCTTTATGGACTTTCAATAAAGTTTACAAATAATCACACTGTCTCCACCCTCATTCACAAGTGACAATATATACTGCGTAGATAAATATCCTTGTGAAAAACAAGTGCAAGTTCACTGTCCATTGTTTGCAATAAACACAAGGAGACAGTAGCCTGTTTGCACTGAATTGCAGTAGCTGCTAGCTAATGTGTCTGACAAACAAACACATTACAAAGATGCCTACATTCACCCTTCGCACCCACCCCATCTACCTACCAATTCTCTATGATGGCTTCTAATGGTATCCTATTGGCATTTATTTGAAGCACAACTACAGCCCACATCCTCCACATACACTCTCCTGTTTGATATGGCATCTGATAATGAGGGAGGGACTTTTATATGCGATCCAAAACAAGTGAGATCTGAGATTTCTGGGAAAATTATGTTTTGCTTCATTTTGAAATTGGAGCTTGGAGCGAAGATGATGTTTTGTCTCGTTCTGAGATCCGCACTTGGTGGGAAGTTCCAAGGCAAAACCTAACCACTCATCTCTAATATTAATATATTGTATTGCACATTTCATGTTCTACTCCTGTTTGGCCACACATTTTTCTGCTGCAACAACCAGGGCTAGAATAATTACTTTGCATTCTAAATGTCATTATAACTGTAAAAAGTCTGTAAAACTGGAGTAGATCAGTAACACATTGTTTATATGGGGTCACAATTACAAGTCTGCAAGGTGTAGTTGAATTCATAAAATACTACATACATTTCACCTGATATGTCAAATACGAGCGCTAATAAAAATATGTAAATGGTTCTGTAGTGACTAGTATGCTGTAAAAATTGCATGCTTTACATCATCATATTTTTATGATGCTGATATCTGTGTGCACTGATTAATTTATAAATCAAAAAACTGTATCTGTATGTACTGATTAGTTTATAAAAACACTTAAAATATTGGTAACAATGGTATGATAGTTTAAGTATGTGAGTTGTTAGCTACTATGTAAGTTATGTAACACTATATCTAGTATTGAATAGTCAGTGGTCTATTATGTTAACATGTGAAGTGGGAGCATTCGATAGCACTAAAAATGGTTCCGGAACACAAGGACCATTAAAACAAAATTACTTGAATGTTTATAGCTCTTATGAGGTATATTTTTTTGAGAGAGTCCGTCAGTCCGTGCCCGGCTGATAGCCGCCGATGATTGCCGCACCTGACAGCGAGGCCAATCAAATGGAGGTGGTGTGTTACTCTAACTATCCCTATCTTACCTCCTAGGCTTCTTCTGTTGGTGCGGCAGGTCTTCTCCTTGCTGCTGCCGTGGGCGGATGCGGGATGGAAGCCGCTGGTGGTGTCGCTCTGCCGGGATGGGTGGTATGATGTCACCCGCTTCCGTGCACAGTGCGTCTCCTCTATAGTCGGGCTGTGGATCTCTCTTTACCTTCTCCAACGCGTTTCGTACCGCAGCGGGTAGCGGGTTGAAAGCACGGACTGACGGACTCTCTCATAAGAGCTATAAACATTCAAGTAATTTTGTTTTAATGGTCCTTGTGTTCCGGAACCATTTTTAGTGCTATCGAATGCTCCCACTTCACTTGTTAACATAATAGACCACTGACTATTCAATACTAGATACAGTGTTACATAACTTACATAGTAGCTAACAACTCACATACTTAAACTATCATACCATTGTTACCAATATTTTAAGTGTTTTTATAAACTAATCAGTACATACAGATACAGTTTTTTGATTTATAAATTAATCAGTGCACACAGATATCAGCATCATAAAAATATGATGATGTAAAGCATGCAATTTTTACAGCATACTAGTCACTACAGAACCATTTACATATTTTTATTAGCGCTCGTATTTGACATATCATTTTCAATCTCTATTCTACTGAGCTGCTTACAATACATCTACAAGCGCAGAATATTTCTACTTCTATATACATTTCACCTGGTTCTGGGTACAGGGCTGAAACTCCTATCATGATCAAACTATACATACTCAAGGAGCAGGGCTTGAACTATCGGCAGTGCAACTAGTGCATTCCATTGGGGCCTGTGCCAGGCTCCCACTAGTGACTTTAGTCAGTACTAGTAATGAATCTGAGTGACTCATTATAGTATGCCCTCACAGCAGGTCATGCGACTAATGAAGGAAGGGGGACGGTCCGGCCAGATGGGAGCCCCTGCCCTCCTAAGGCTCTCTTCTGGTCAGATAGTGTCATGGCCATCCCTGGCATCAAAAGGAGAGGAGAGTAGCTGCCAGGCTGCCAGCCCACACAGTTGAGAAAAAGTAGTGTGCTGCTTGTGCCCTACAGCTCACATGGTTTAAACTTTTCAAACACAGTAAGACTCTTACTGTAAGAGATAACATTATTACATTGAGATAACTGATAATGAATGAAAATATGTATCCCCTATCCCCTTATGAGTCATACTGTATGTGTCAAACATCAAAAAAGATGGTGAAACATGGAGTTACTGTAAAAACATGGGTGTTTAGGGGAAGCATACCAATCCAAGTCAGTAAAATGTTAGTAAAATGAGCCTCTACCCCTTCATTTTCCTCTGCGCCCCTCCTGCATCTTGTCCATTTCACCCTCCCCTCCTACTTCCCCTCCTTTCACCTGTCCCCTCCACCCTTCCTCTCTCCTATCCCCTCCAACCTCCCTCTTCGTCTTAGTCTCTCCACCATTTTTGTTCTTTTAGCATGAGTGGGGGCAGGGGGCAAAGCATAGATTTGCTCCTGAACCCATCATTCACTAGTTCCGCACTGCCAAGGAGCAGTATAATCAGGCAGATAATGGGTTTGGAGACTCAGGACAGTGGCGTAACTATGGCCCCGCGGTGGCTTTGGGGTGCCGGGGGCCGTTGCTTCACCACTGCAACAGTGAACGCTGGCCTCTGAAGTGATTGGAGGCTAAGGAAGCCTGCGATTGCTTCAGAGGCCAGCGTTCCCAGTGATGCAGTGGCATAATGTGTAAGGGGCATTAATGTGTGGCACAATGTGCTATTAGGGGTATTGCTTAGTGTGGCATAATGTGTTATAAAGGGCATTACTGTGTGGCATTATGTGTTATAAGTGGCATAATGTGTAAAGGGCTTTATTGTGTGGCATAAAGTGTTGTAAGGGGCATTACGGTGTGGCATAATGTGTTATAGGGGCATTACTGTGTGGCATAATTTGTTATAAGAGCATTACAGTGTGGCATAATGTGTTATAAGGGGCATTGCTTAGTGTGTCATAATGTGTATGGGACATTACTGTATCATGAAACCACACACCTCAAACGTGTGTGTTTGTTTTATGGGCGGGGGGGTGGCGCCTGAAACTTGTTTGGTAAGGGGAAGCAAAATTTATAGTTATGCCACTGATTCAGGCAGCAAGTGATCTAGCCATTGGGCAGCTCAGGGCATAGAAGTAGTTAGGACTGGTGTCAAAGAGGTGGACTTTGTCATCTGTGCCTTCAGGAAGCCATATGTGATGCTTTTACCCAGCATAATTCGTATGTGTTCCCATTGAACTTTTCAGGGCTATGCTGGGAGCATTGTCATTGAACATTATGATTGAATGGCTGCACAGCAGTGCTTTCCCATTATAGATAATGGGGTTGCTGCATAGTGATAAATCAGTATTATAATTGAAAATAAAGTCTAAATACATAGACCAGTACATTATTACATTTATTCATTGCAAACCTTCTAGCAAGGGGCAAAATTTACAGATTACTTGTCTAGTTCTTAGTGAGTGCATGATTGAAGACATTGTTATGATTAAAGGCAGTAATGCCCAAAACATGTTAGAAGTTTGGGGTATGTGAATCCCATGGGTCTGATTGTGAGTTGCGTGCAAGTTTGAATGTGGCCACATTTAGCGATTTTTATCATACACTGCACATGTCGCAGGCTAAAAATGCATCTTTGCGAACTTGTGATAGTTATGACAGCTGCTCTCACAGATGGTGTAGTTTGGCGGTGCAAAAACATAGATGCTTCCGACTCCAAAAATGGTCATATAGTCACATTAGCATTCATTCAATTTCATTTCCTGCTGGCATCCAGAATTGCATGTGCATTACGTGTGACTCAGAATCTGACCCTATATGCCTGACCACTGTGAAGGTCTGTATCCTCAATAAACCATCAGGATCAATAATAGAAGTTATCCACAAGTCATACAGTTCCTTGTTTTTATAATATTGGTAGCAGATCCTGGTGAAGGGAAATGGCAAACAAAAAGGTTTCAATACAGATTTCAATGAAGAAGTGTATTTTGGGCCAATTACAAGTTCGGAGACTTGGAGTTGTTTGCATAATCCTGTAAACATGAATGAGAAGAGGTAATTAGAGTATAGTACTAGAAGATATAAGATGGCAGTTGGGAGAATATTTGAAATTAACAGTGATGTAGGGAGTATCTGTATTAAGTAGCTCCATAGATCAGTGGTTCTCAAATTCGGTCCTCAGGACCGCAGACAATTAATGTTTCCAGGTCACCTGTGGATCTTTAAAATGTGACAGACTGCTATGTGGTCTAGAAAAATTTGACTGTTAGGGGTCCTGACTGGGGTTGGCAAACACTGCTATAGATTAATTTTAGGATATTAAATTTATTTAATTAAAAACTGTAATGTTTTTTTTACTGAGGCACATAAATTGTTTGGCCATGGAACATCAAGGTGTGTACTTACTCTCTGCTCTAGTCACCCTAGGTGCTCGCAGAGGTGAAATAATTGGAATAAGTGCGATGTCCATAATATTAAATGTCACATCAAAAGTCCAACCTACTACCACTTTACAACCATCCTTGTCAATAAGTCCTTAAGTGCTATGGACGAGTTTGACTCATCTTCAGCATTTACATTAAAAATGCTAAAGAGTCCCACTCATCCTCAGCACTCAAGCACTTCAAAAATGTTCTTGAGTTCAGTCTTTGAAATTTTATGCCCCCCTGATAATTATTTTATGGTCGACAGCACTTTAGAAAATATCAAATTCTCCAAAGATGACTAATACCCTGATCTAACCCAACTTGTCTCAAACAAACTCATTTAAAACAGTGTTTTCTATATTTTAAAATGCTATTATGCACTGCTGATCTAGCATATTATTCTTTCCAGTTGTAAATTCAAGTCCTCGAAAACTATTGAAAAAAAAAAAAAGGCACTTTAATTTACTAGGGCAGATTAGAACAAAAAAAAAACATGCTTTTGCATTTGGTCCAATTTCTTGCAATTTCTTAATAACATCATAATAAAAAGGACTTTTTTGATCATATTCGGAAGATTTTATTTACATTGTTACAAAAAGAGGGACACTAAATGTTTTACAAGGAATGGTAGAAATCTTAGGGGCATATTCAGTTAGGTGCAGGGTTTACTGCACCTGGGGAAAAATCTCTGGGTTTCACACCCGGAGTTATGCAAATATTCATCATTTTTCCTGTGCAGTAAACCGTGGGGTAACATGCGGGAACGCATAGATTCCACATAAAATGCTGGAACTTATGGGTTTCCGTTGTGAAACCTTAGAGACTGCGTTTAATGCAGATTTGTCCCTGCAGCTCCTGAGACTGAAAAATCAGCATTATGCATGGGGTTGCAGGACCTAATTGAATAGGTATAGGCTGTCAATTATTATAATTGTATATGTCCCTTAGCGCACTAGCATCATTGGGTAACCGTGAGTGCTCTATGGATGGGGTAGTGTCATCCTGGAAGACAGTCCTCCTGTCAGTACAGAAATGCCGTAAAATTGGGTGAAGATGATTACTTTATACTTCAACTTTTTCTGGCCGCCACCTCCATGTTTCCACAAATTTGTTCCAGTACCCCTCCATCCAATGAGGCCCTAACTCAAAGCAAATGATTAAATATTTAAATATAGACCCATTATGTCGAGTGCCAAACACAAAATATTTTTGCAATGGCATTTATTATATTTTCCAGACAAACATATAACACTGCTGGCAGGTTGGAACTCTTCCCACTTTCAGTACAGGGAATAAGTACTCTTCTGCCTCACTGTATATCAATAGCACTTATTTTCTATTCTCAAGATCACTGTTCTCTTATCAAACTCACTTTCCTGTTCCAACAGACTTCTCCATTCCAGTCTTCAGCTCTCATCCTCTTTCTTCACAGCTCTCCCCATCACAACATACACACTCTTTCTCCACTCCAATTCCCATCTTATTTACATTCTCCATCTGGGTCAAAGTCTCTCTTACCATGCCCATAATCCTCCGCTCTCTTCTCTGTGGATACAGACCTACTGACAGCAGTACCAGCACCTGGGCTGCAGCTAAGTGTCCACAATGGGCCGGAACAAATTCCCTTGGGGAAGGATGGGTCTATTTCATAAATCTTATCCCTCCAGATTTCTTCTGCCATCCACTTAGCTCTTAGCATCTCCCAGGGCTGGACTGACCATCTGGCACTTCTGGCAAATGCTAGAAGGGCCTATGGCCTGATGGGCCAGTCCAGTCAAAGCCTGGCTAAGCAGTTCTGTCTCCCAGCACTCTGTTCAGCTGGAATGCAAAGAGATAAGGGGTGCCATGAGGACATGCCTCTATGACTGGCAGAACACCCCAGTGAGGCGTGGCCATGCCCCTTTTCCAAGCGCATCCACACAGAGGCATGTGGGGCTGTTCTACAGCCCCAGTCAGTCCCTGGCATCCATTTAGGTCAATCCATGAGACCAGGGAAAATTAATATCAACCTTGCCCCCTAAGAAAATGAATTTACTAAAATATATGCATAAACACACACTAACAATTACAGAATCACCTGAATTTATCACTAAAACTCAGGGCACTTGAGTTCTTTAGAATGGAGCACTGGGTTTCTTGTTAAGAATATGGTGAATAATTGTTTATCTCATCATATCACCATTCTCCAAAACTTGGTGGTCCATTACTTATTTGCACCATTGAACTTGATAAAGTGCATTTTCAGGTGTAATGAGCAGTTTGTACATTACATCCTAATTATGATATCATGAGTATTATCTTACCATTTTTGAATAAAATGGCTGCTATTGCCACAGGTTGATATTTGCAGTCTATTCATTTTAAATTGCTTGACGTTTGCCTTTAACGTCAAATTAATGCACAGATTCTGGAATATGCACTTCTGCCCACTGTTGCCACTTGCTGATGATTTTTGCACTCAGAATTTCATGCTGAGATTACACTGTTTCTCATGAACCATTAACAGACTGAGATGCTTCGATTACTTACTTTCCTGCCAACTGTGTCCAAACAGCAATAACTCTCAAATCACTGATGTCACTGACTGCAACCATGCTGCCCATAAATTTAGGAAACAGGGCAGCCCAGCATTTTAATACACGATTTTGACCATGCTGGGATGTAATTTGGTTAATTAGCACATGAGCTACACCTGTGCTTGGTGTTCCTCAAATGTCTCCAATTTTTTGCTCACTATCTGTAGATAGCATTACATGCCAAAGGATTCTATGAGCTTCATAAAGGATAAAGTCATCATAGAAATCAGTATATATAGAAAATCTATTAATAGGTGCTTAATATTAGTGAAATAGGTTGGAAGATGGTTATATAAAAAATGTGAGTGAATGGGATTAAATGGGAAGGCTATGATACATGAGGAAGAAATTAATACCTTATTGTGATTTACTGGGGAAAAGCAAGAATGGGTGAGTGATCAGAGTAAGGGCCCCCATACATCTGCAAAGGACTGCCACGTTCCTGCAATCCTGTAGCCCGACATCTCAGGACCTGTGAAATCCAACATGTTGGATTTCACAGATTTGCCGATCACAATCAAAACATGATTGTGATTTGCAAATCGTTGAATGTAACGTGCATAATTTCACCGATCCTCTGACAGATCGTGGAACACCGATGGCCACCAGTAGGCACTTCCGAGCTGCGGAGCTATGTTTCTGATCCATTCGTAGGTTCTGTGAAATCCAACATTTTGGACTTCACAGATTTGCCGATTTGCAGAAATTTAACATGCATAATTTCACAGATCCTCCGACAGATCGTGGAACATCATTTGCCATCCAATCGTAGGATCCTATAATCAGTCGTCTGATGTATGGGGGCCTTAAGGTGGAAATTGTTGCTGTGAATGTGTCGGGTGGTCAGAATCACACAAGAGTGTGAACATTAAAGGGATGTGCCTTGTACTTTTCTTATAGTGCCATTTCTGTCTTCAAGGTATCTGCCAATGTCTTGAGTTAAAAAGAAAGCAAGTACAAGTAACACTAAAGATGTCCTCATGAGAGGACTAAACTAGAGAGACAAATGTAGATCATTTCTGGAATCAAGGCTGGATTCATATCAAAGCATTGAGAAGATAACAATTTTCATTTCACAATTTTATGGTTTTTTTTTACTTTTTTCTCAATAAGCTGCACTGTTAGCTCCCTATATAACCTTGTAATTTTTTTTATGTATGGTCAGAGGCTGCACATGTAGATTATTGCCACTTTATCTCTCAATCTTACCTTGTTTGTTTCAGCTAAACAGTAAGAGTTGCATTTGTTCAGTTGCTGTCTTTTTTATTTGCAAGTACACTCTACATAGTTTTCTATTGTTGGAACCTCTTCTCTATATGAATAGTTGGCTCTGTTGAAATGAATAGAGTGAGACATCTATCTCTAATTGAGGAGGGGTTTCTTCTTAAGCACAGTAACTGATATGTTTGTCTTTTTGAACCATGTACGCTATCTACACCCTGAGGTAATCTAAGAGCTATATTCTCTTGAGAGTAAAATTTGTAGGTTGAAGTATTAATTAACATTGGGAAACTACACATGTATGAATTTAGCACAAGCCATTGAAAGAGTTATTTCCAATCTGCATTTTTTAGTCCCATGCTCAAAGGCTTGTGCTTGCTAATAAGTGGAGCCAAACAGATTTTCAAGAACTATATGTTGACCTATTTACTACATCATGATTTTTTCAAATTTCCAAGTCAATGAAGAAATGGAAACGTTTCTCATTTAAATAACTGTATTCCTGCCACCTCCCTGCATTGTGTCTTCACCAACATCTGCAGGAGTAGCCAACTTTTCATCATTGGAATTGAAAGAAAAGAAAATATAGATTTAAAGTATTGTAAAACTCTAATACTTTGAATGGCATTGGAGATTTAAATGTATACACATACTGGCATTTAAATATCCTCTACTGTCTAATTACCACCCCATCTTTCTCCTCCAAAATATTTGAGCAGATTGTCTACAACCACCTCACTTTTTTTCTTTCCTCCCAATCCCTCCTTGACTCAATTCAATCTTGCTTTCATCCTCTCCACAGAAACTGCGCTCAGAAAAGTCACTAATGACCTTCTTATAGATATGTTTGTTAGTTATTACACTTTAATCATCCTACTAGAAATCTACTCTGTCTTTGACACTGTGGGCCACTTGCTCCTCCTGCAAATCCTGCCCCCTTTCATTTGCATGAGTCTGCCCTCTCCTAACTATTCTTCCTTTCTGTCCACTTTTTTACTGCCTCTTCTTATGACTCCACCTATTTGGTTACATTTTGGCATCGAATGGTGACCCCTATTGTAGATTTATAGACAACTTATCTTAGATGGGAAATAATGTAATCTCTGTTCAGTGATTAAGGCCTTGGGGCCTGATTCAGACCTGCTCGCAAGCGCACAGTGCTCGCAAGTGGGTCAATGGCCCCCCACTGCGCATGCACAGCCTCCGGCGTGTGCATGCACGAGAACCATCCAGATACGGCAGCTCCATCGCTGCGGGTCTTGCTACAAGACAGGTCAGCTGTCGATGTTGATTGACAGCTTGCTCCGTTTTGTAGGCAGGAAGGGGGGGTGGTTAGGCAAATGCAGCCGTTCCCTTAGGAATGCCTGGCATTTGAGGGCAGCCCTACTGATATCACTAGTGATGTCAGTAGTGGACTTCCTGCTCTATTAGAGCAGGGAGTCCACTCGGGCTTGCGAGAGCTGAGACCCTACAACAGGGTCTCCTCACAAGCCCGATGGTCACGATAATCGCGACGGGCTCCAGGCCGCTCGCAAATGCTGTGGGTGGTCATTCACAGCTTAGCGAGTGGCCTGAAGAAAAAATAAATAAATAAATCCCTGCCCTGATTCAGAGCAAGCGCTCACTAGCAGCGAGCAGCTGTGAATCAGGCCCTTGGTACATATAAAACATAATTAAGAAACAAAGAGCATAGTTCTGTCAATTAAAAGGCAATCCAAAGATGGTATATTGTAATTGCAAATTATATTTGGGGTATCCTGTGATTGACAACAGATATGGTGTTCTCCTTACTTAAAAGGACTGGACAGTAGACATGCAGTTAAATCTTTGTCTCTAGGGCCTCCTCTATCATCTGATGATTTATGGATCACACAGATTTCTTTTAGGGTAACAAATCTCAGTTCCTCCCCTTATACTCAAAATATGTGAGATAAAACCAAAATAGCAGCAAATAGTGTAAAATCCTTTTAAGATAATTTCTTTTCACTCGTAAGCTAAAATATATGATAAAATATGATACAGTATATATAATACAATAATATAAAATAGAAGGGTTGGAAATGTACAATCTCCCAATGGGTTAAAAGCATGTAGATATAAACCAGCCAGTGGTTCTGGAATACATCTGGGTGGAAAGACTCCCTTTAGCAATGGGGACAGGAAGGTGTTCCAAACCTCTAGGTCACAATATAATTCAAAGCGTTTTGCCCCTTGTAGATCCTTCCTCAGGGCAATTGTGCCTATGATGCAAGTGGGCCTATATACCTTAAGGTAGTGGTTTACAAACATTCTTGAATCATGGCGCACTAAAGCATCCACATTTTTATCACAGTACCCCTAGGCCAAAAGTTTTTTATTGAGAAATTCAGCAAAATTATTAAATTAAGTAAAGTGTACTTCCTTGCCTTCCTTAAATTCAGGCATGTGGTGGTGGACAGGGTTGCACTTCTGTCTGTCCACAGATTCTACGATTGTCAGCCACCAGCTCCGAGTTTGCCTATCACATTGGCCATATATAATTTGATTTGGTCCTGGACCTCTAACATGTAGCACCCATGCAAGTGCCCCACAGCACCCAAGTGTGCCACTTCACCCAGTTTGGGAACCACTGCCTTAAGGTCTAATCACTTCCTAGTATCAGTGTTTGAACTAGAAGTGCTTCAAAAAATTCATTATTAATAATTATAACAAAAAAGTTAGAACTCAATAGATATAAGCGTTTGCTTATAGACATAGTTCCTCCTGAAGTTCTCATATAAGAGGAGCGTCACATCTGGTCCCAGCATGATTCACTTCCGATTACAGCTTGCCTATTTTAAAGCTAACTTCTTGCCACATGTCTGGGGATTTTTTTTCAATTATACAGTTCCTCCTGGAGTTCTCACTCAGAGGAACAACCCTTCCGGCTCCGGTAAAGTCCCTACCTGTTTCAGGTCCCATTTTAAAGCTAACTTCTGTCCATATGTCATGTGTAAATTAAATATAAATTCCAAAATTCCATACTGAAGTTCTGAAATAAAGACTGGTACATAAAATTTAGAGATCTAACAAGCAAAATACTGAAAAGCAAATGCAGATTGCTAAACACTTAATAAACATAAATGCAATAATACCCCCCAAAAATAAGCATTATAGGTTGGATGTAATAAGCAAGGTACAGGACAATTTTAGCATAGAATATGTAAGAGGGAAAGATACACAAGAGAACACAAGTATTAAATACCCTTGTTGATCATTGTAATGTAATGATTTCACAAGTAGAGATAGATTAATCAATTCAGACAATTCTGAAATTTAGAATAATTTAAGCGATTAAGAATTTAAAAATCAATTCAGATTAATCCAAATATTTTGAATGTTCTGTACTGTACCTCTGAACCATGGACCTCATTCAGAGGAGGTCGAAGCGGCCGCACGGTCGTATGCATCCGATGTTTTTCTTTCTGCACCTGCGCACGGCTAGCTGTGCGCATGTGCGTACAAGCTCTACCGATGCAAAATACTGTCGGTCGTAGGGCTTCCGAACCGGAAGTGGTTTGCGAAAGTTGATTGACAGGAAAGTCCATTTGTGGGTGTATACGGGGGTGGTGGTCTGCAAACGGAAGCGTGCTTCAGCGTTCCCAGGCGTTTTAGGGGAGTCCATAAATTATCTGCTGCGTACGACCATGAATTTCGGAAGCATGACAACGTCACTCTATGAACAGGATGATCGTCCAGGGTAAGGTAGGCAAGGAGCATCCGTAAACCACAACAGTACAATCGTTAATCTGATGTTACTTGTGATGTTTCTAACTGGAACCACACAAACCAAGCAGCTAAGAATCGTGCATTGTAACTATTAACACTGCTAATTACCTTGTAAATGATTTCACTTGCGTGTGCATTAGGGTATTCTTTACACAACTCTTTATTTGTGGTTATTTAACTTATTTCTTTCTGTCCATTTTTAAAACATATAGCATTGTGTTTTGCATAACAGCCTTTTCAGATACCATACTTTTTAAACCATGTATTCATTGATATAGTCAAATATGGACATTTTGAAATTAACATTTAGTTTATTTTTTGTAATTAGCCATAAATCATAATCATTTTTCATATTGTTATGGCAACATTTGCACAAAATAAAAACAAACAATAAAAAATAAAAAAAATTACATTTTTTTAAAAAAAAAAGGCAAATTATAAAAGAGCTTGAGACATTGGTGACAAGAAATATGGGGACTGGACAAGAGGTGAGGGAGGAGATATCCAGGGCTACTTGCATTGTTTTGGCCAGCTCGGAGGAAGAGGAAAGCTACAGACAGCCGACTGGCGTGTAACACGCCGACTGGCCTGGCCAGAGGTAAATGGTATTTCCTCTGGCTTAGGCATAGGGCTCTCCATACTTGCGGGGGTGGTTGTTGGGCTGGTGGTGGTCCTGGGATGAAGGGAGTCTCGCTCCATCATGGCAGGTGGGTTTGCCTGCTCCTGGGTATTGGCCCAACGATCCATGGCCCCAGCAATGGTCTCCAGGGCCACCGCCACCCTCACTAGAGTGGTCTCCATCCTCAGGAGAACACATCTGTTCTCCTGAGTTTGGGAGACCAACCTGGTGAGGAGAGGCACTGCTCGTTCCGATGGTTGCCCTGGAGTAGACTCCACAGGGTCCCCAGATGGAGTACTTGGATCCTCCCCTGCAGAGTCTCCATCTGTGCTGGACCCAGACCTGACCTCAGGAGCAGGCACTACCTCCTCTGAGTCTGGAAATAAAAAAACAAAAATTAGTTTTTGAATTTTTTTTAAACGTATACACATTTTAGCTTTATACATTTTCGAAACAATAAATATTTACATTCTTGAACATGTGGAGCATTGAAGTCGGCCATTTCAGTGTCCATAGTGGACACGCCGACTATCTCCTCTTCCATCACACATCCCTGAGCCAACGTTTCCAACCTCGTCAAGGTCAGCTCCTCAGGGATTCCTTCCTCTTGAGCTGGTATTTAAAATCAGTCCATCTGACAATGTTAATTGTAATTTTTTCAGGGTTAGTTTATTATATTAATATCTAGCTTTTGACTTCAGTACACTCACAATATCATCTCCTTACCTTTTTTTTACGACTATGGTTCTGTGGGTTGTCCCCACAGCATTAAAAGCCCTGGATATCTCCTCCCAAATCCTGTCTTTGGCTCCAGCCCCCATATTTCTTGGGGCACGTACAAAGTTATCCAGTGTCATGGTCACCAATGTCTCAAGCTCTAGCCTCGAAAATGGAGGATTTCTGGGCCTTGGCCTGCTGGGCCCGCCTCCTCCTCCTCTCGTGGTGGTACTGGATTCACAGCACCTACAATAAGTTGTTGTTATTTATTTCAAATATAGCATTTTTGGAACATATGAACTGTTATTGACAATTTTTCAAAATGTGTTTCAAACTTACCTGCCTCATTTTGCCTCTGGCCACCATGCTCCTCGCTTGCCATTTTTAAAACTTGTGAGAGAGCATGAAGACTAGTGCTTGTGAAGACTATTGATAGATGTGATCGCATCTCTGGATTGGTTACCCATGCATCCCTATTTGCCTATGTAAAATGCACAGTTTGCCTGCATTATTCAATCAATGTGTTATTTGTGCCCTTATTTAAGGCAAAGCCAAATGGTCCCTTACTTGTGGGTTGTAGTTGGAGTTATTTTTGCAGCTGGAATGGATTTGTAGTGTTTACAGTGTTTGGAGTTGTTTGAGTGGTGCTTGTGTGTGTTGTTTGAGTGGTGCTTGTGTGTGTTGTTTGAGTGGTGTTTTTTTTTTCTTTGTTTAAATTATTTTTTTGGTGTGTGTTTTTTTTTTAATTTTTGTGTTTTTTTTTTGGTGTGTTTTTTTTTCTTGGTGTGTTTTTTTTTTTTACTTTTTGGTGTGTATGTTTTTTTTTTTTTGGTGTGTGTTTTTTTTTATTATTATTTTTTGGTGTGTTTTTTTTTTGGTGTGTGTTTTTTGTTTAGTTTTTTTTGGTGTGTGTTTGTTTATTTATTTATTTTTGAAAAAAAAAACGAAAAAAAGAAAAACGGTTACTTCGTATGCTTTGGCAGCCATGTATTTTATTGTGGAAAATAACAACATTGTTTGCAGACTCCACTAAGTGTTTCAGCCTACTGCAAGCATATTTCATTTTTTTGTAAAAAAAAAATATACGAACATTCTTTCAACAATTATAGTCATGTTTTATATTTTTGGCTTAGGCGTTTAACAGGCCAGTTTGTACTGGATCCAGGTAAGTGTCTATTTATTTAATCCTAAAAGTTTGTCATTTTTAAATTTAAAGGGTTTAATGCTGATTTTTTTGATTTTACAAATGTTTTAGGCTGTTTTAAAAAAAAAATTAAACAGTGATTTTGTCATTTATTTATATTGCACAATTTCAAAGTTAAGGATTGTGTTAACAATAATAGTAGTAATATACTTGTGCATGACATTCTTTTTTTTTACTTTTCCAAAAAAACAAATATTCAGAACACAAACAACACCTGTAGGGGTTCCAGAAGATGGCACAGGCCGACCCTGTAAGAATATGCACCATTATTACTAAGCTAAGTATTTTTTTTTAAATTTGGAAAAAACTTTCTCACCACAACTAATTTTTTTACATTAAAACTTTACAGAGCAATGTTGGCCAGCTAATAGTGGCCATGTTGCCCCCCACCAACCTTCCTCAGCCTCCTCCTGGGCGTAGACATAGGAGGTGTGCAAGGGCCAAGATATATAGAACATGTGTCACCCTTTTTGGAATGCCTGATGATGTGGTTGTAACTACTTATCGCCTGCCTCCAAATATTATCCTAGACACTTTTTCAATAATAAAGAATGATCTAGAAAGTCAGATTAACATTCCTACAGCAATCACACCACTTACACAGTTGTTGGTGGTGTTACATTTCTGCACCTCAGGGTCCTTCCAAACCACTATGGGGCTGGTGGGTGGCCTCTCCCAGCCCTTATTTTCACGGATCCTGAGGCGTGTGCTAGATGCATTCTTCAATCATATAGCACATTTTATTAGTATGCCTTTGGATACGGAAGCCCTTGATGTGGTAAAGCAGAAGTTTTTTGAGATTGCAGGCTTTCCACACATCATAGGGGTAGTGGATGTCACTCACATAGCACTTCAGCCCCCTGCATGCAGGGAACAAATCTATAGGAATCGAAAACATTTCCATTCGCTAAATGTAATGGTGCTATGTGATGCCTCCCTCTAGATCCTCTCCCTGAATGCCAAATTTCTGGCCTGCAGCCATGATGCGTATGTGATCCAGCATTCAGGGTTTTGGCCAAAATTAACCACACTGCAAGCTGGTGATGCATGGCTTCTTGGTAAGTATAAATCCAGTATGTAGCTATAGTAATAGTGTAAACATGGTTTCCTTAAACATTTGTAGAACTTATGGGGGCCCATTTCCAACAGGTGACATTGGATATCCTTGCATGCCCTGGCTGCTGACTCCTTATTTGAATCCCACACCAGGGCCACAAACTCAATATAATGCCATGTTTAGTGCCACCAGGCAGGTGGTGGAGCGCTGTTTCGGCCTTTTAAAGGGCCGGTTCCGGTGTCTCCATCACTCTGGTGGTGCACTCAAGTACTCCCCGAATATGGTTTCTCACATTGTGGTCCTGTGTGGGATTTTACACAACATCACAATAAGGAGTCGAGTACCCATGCAGCCAGAGGATGCCATGCCAGAGGATGGCCCCCCGGAGGAAGGTGTTGTGATGCTGTCGGGGGGGGGGGCAGACATGATTATGTGGTTTCCAGATTTTTTAGGTATTAATTTTTATGTTAAGTTTGTATTTTACACTTAGAGCAAATGTATTTTAAGGTGAAACTAATTTTTTTTCTTTATTTTTTTTCCAACAAAAAAAACCTTCCTAAACTTAAAAACAAATGGAACCCATTGGCAATACCCTGTACTGTTTTTAGACAACTAACATAATTTATCTGAATATACCATATGTTTAGTTAATTTTGTTGAAATTTGTAATATTTTTCAGAAACAATAGAAATATTATGTTGGAGTTTACCTTTTGTTGTTTATGTCTGACTAAGCAAGATATTTACTGTAAAAAAACACCTGAGGCCATTTTATTTTTGTTATTCTGTTATGAAATGCTTTTTACAATTAAAAGCATGTTGGCAACATGTTTGTTATTGAATAAATTTTTTCTTAAAAAAAAGGTTTGGTGTACATTGTTTTGGAATCCCATTTTGAGGTGGATAATGTAAGGCAACCCCAAAAAAAACACAGCTAAACATTACTGCAAATGTTCTTAAGGTTAAAAAAGACATTTTAGAATTAGTTACACTATGGGAAGGCACCCAGCTTTGTTAGCAAACTATTTGAAATGCAGAATTACACCATTTAATTTGTTTAAAAAAAGAGGACAAATGTTTTTTTAACACAAACTTTACTTTAAATGAAAACATTTAGAAATGTACAAATGTAAAAAAAAACTAAAAACGCTGCAGACTCCCCACAATTCGCTGTAGGCAGCAGTAGGCCTCCAGCAGATGCCCACTTGTTCGAGTGAGCTCCTCTCTTATGCCTCCAAGTATGCTTGTTAGATCTGTGGACATAAAAATGTATTTGTAGGTTAAAAACATCTAAAAACTGACCCACATTTTAACAGTAAACATTATTCAATGTCCCAAATAGTGGGTGGACACAATGATGTTAGGGTGTGTTATAAAGTTTACTCCACACAACATTATTAATATGTTGATACATTTAATGTCTGAAAACACTGGGAAACCCTAACTATGTGGCATAATAAAAAAACCCTAGGATGATTTGAAATCAACTGGGAGGTGAATTTCTAAGTCATGATGGTCATAGCATTAAAACACACTGCACATATTCACTTCTAGAATGTTCTTGATAATCCAAAAGTACAATGTGTTTGTTTGCTGTGGCTAACATCACTTTTCCAAATGAAGTTACATCTTAGTACATTTTAAACACTGTGTACACAACATTAACAAGGTTAGTCTGGTTCCTATCACCTTCCCAAGTCCTGTGACATTTTTTTTTTATTTTAAAATACAAATAAAATAAAATAAAAATTTTACACAAATTAATAAGCATTTAGAAAACCCCAAAAGGCAAAAATTTTTGCCCACCCAAAATAAAATATAGTGCACAGCCACAAAACATAACCATAAAATATTGAGTAACATGGTTAGTGTGCACTGATTATGACACCCATACTGTGATAATGAAAACAAACACACACCCAAAAAAAAGGAACGACTAAAAACACAACATGGAAAACACCACAAAAAAAAAAAAAAGATGTTTAAAAATTTCAAAATACAAAAACATACTATCAGAGCCTGCCGGGGTAGCTACCGCTGGAGATGGTGGAAGGGTGGGAGGGGTGGCTGGAAATTTTCCGAGGGAGGGGTTATTTGGGATGAGGACTCGGGTTCGGGACCGGTGAGTTGGGATGAGTGGGCAGGGGAGGGAGGATTACTAGGGGAGTATTGGAAGAGGGAGGGAGGGTTACTGGGGGAGTATGGTGGTGGGGAGGGAGTGCTGGGTTGAGCGGATGGGGAAGGTGAGGGCTGCAGGTTGGGCCCTGCATTGCGGGCAATTCTGGGGGCCCTTCTCCGTCTCCGCTGTTATCCTAAAATAAAAAAAGGATTACATCTTAGTTTAGTTTGCACTTTCTGCTACACAATACAAGTACACTTTACACATTCTGGACAATAGGGACAACATACATGAGTGTTTGTTTACATTTAGGAAAATAATTGGAAAAGGTACAGACATTTTTAAGGGCCCTCTAATTAAATCATTTATACAAACGCATACTTACGTCGGCATATTAGCGCCCGCAAATTGGCCAAAAGGACTGGCGACCGGCGGTGCAAATCCGACCACTGCCTCTCAAGTTGTGCAATATTGCGGTGAAAACCCGCACGCCGAAGGGCACTCCTCACCTCCGCATAGGCCGCACGCTTTAAGAGATTGGTAATGGTAGGCTGTGCGTTGGTTAGGCGCCTGTCCAGGATATTGACCAGGATGCTCAATTCACGACGAGTAAAGGCCGCGGCTCTCATGATGGCAATGGCAGTTTTTACAGAAAACATGAAATATACATGGGGTAAAAGAAAGATGATTGGCTAAAATATTTACTCAGTTTCATAAAATAAAAAACTATTGGACAATCCATTAATCAGGACAGATTTGATTGGTTAAAACACGCACTGTGCAATTGCAAACCTAAGAGTGCAAATGATCCTAATGCAAAATGCAAATGCATTTTTAAAGTAAACACAAATATCAACAGTATATTCAAAGATAATAAACATGACTTTGTATTTGAAACAAACTAAATACACGAGAACGGGGAAACCAAAAAAAAAAAAGTGATCAATAAAGTTTATTGACAAACTAAAAAAAGCTGGTTAAAAAGAACAGCAAGAGTTAAACACTCTTAATTAGATAATTGACAACAAGCTAATAACAAGCTGTTCGATAGTCCATGTAAACATGACATGTGATCATGAATACAACACATACGGCCGCAACCATCACAACATAATTAGCATACAACGACTGACAGCGCCTGACTACGATTGTCTCGATCATTCAATCATATCAGTTGGTAGCTAGAGGAGGTGCAGTGCTAACAAATGGGCATCACTTTGTTTACGATCGACCAGCCGTACGATCGCTTCCGTTTTGGATTTTGCGGTCGTAGCCCGTACGACCATGCGGCCGCTACGACCGCCTCTGAATGAGGTCCCATGTCTCATGCAATAATTTTGATGAGGTTCAGTATGTGCCTTACGGAAAATAAGCTAATTTCTAGCCGCATTCTGAGAAATAAAATAGGTCTTCATACACAAAATTTCTACATGTGATAAAGACAAAAGTTCTGCTCCAGGCACTGTCACACTAACCCATGAAGGAGCCACCAGGGAAACCACTGTTGAGGGCCCACACAATAGTTTATCACTGCTGCAAAGCTTGTGTGGGTGTCAGGGGCATTTCTAGAGAGGAGGGGGCCCGTGTGCAGTATCCGACATGGGTCCCCTCCTTTCTGTCTGGCTGCCAGCTGCGCACTGAGCGGTGCGTGGCCAGCGCGGCACTTATAGTCTCCGGGCCTTTTTTCCCTGTACTGCGCATGCGGAAACAATGGGAAAATTACCGTGGCGACCATTTTCGAGCCATTTTTACAGGCACAAACACCGAAGCCGACATGGAAACTCCATAGAGGTAAGTTTTATGGGTGCCGGGTGTGCGGTGCGGGCCCCCCATGGACCCAGAGGCCTGTTTGCCCCACACACTCTGCACCCATTATAAGTATGCCCCTGGTGGGTGTGCTCAATTCATGTGCTTTATTGAATAATATCCAAAAACATTACTCATCTACTTTTACATTACTCATCTACTCAAATATGCTATTGGGTGTAAAGCTAGCCAACTTTCCTCCAACCATCCAACTAGTTGGTTGGTTGAAATGAAAATCCGGTAATGTATGGGAGTAAATGACAATCAGGAATTTGCTTCCAAACACCAGGAAACATGAAAAATGTTGATCAGGCAAGTTGGCTAAATCTGTTTGATTTAAGCAACTTGTCTGACGCCAGCTTTTGTCCGTTTTCTGGTGTTTGGGAGCAAATGGCAAATTGTCATTTACTCTTATACATTACCGGATTTTCATTCCAACCAACCAACCAACCAATTAGATGGTTGTAGGAAAGTTGGTCTGGTGTATGCCCAGGTTAAGAAATGCTAAAATTGCACATATAACAATTCAGGTAAACACTTAGATCTTTAGAATGTGCTAACTAATTGATTGACTGATTGCTTGGTATGCATTTTTTTAATTTTCACTTTTGTGTACATATGTTATATCATGTGAAAAATTCTCAGTACATTAAGGTCTCACCTGCATAGAAACAGGTAATTATTTGCCTGACTTTTAATTATAGCAGGCTTAATGACCAATAGTTGATCATTGATGGTGGATGTAGCATACCAACATTGACACTAACTGATTAAAGGTGATATTATACTGCATATCCAGATACTCTAAAGAGGTATCAGTGTAAAATTGGGTACACACTGAGACGACCAGTAATCATTCCAACTTTCCAAAAATTTCCCATGAGCCCAAAACAAGCAAAATTGAACGTATACACACACTGGAATCTTGCAAGCGATCAAACAATATATTGTATCATTTGGTCGCATACGATATATCATTGCTCCTGTACACACTTGAACAATCATCTTTTAAGTTCACTGGCTGGGAGTGGCAAGAGGTGACGTCTTCAGAGGCCAAATCGCAACGGCATATCGTCGGGATGTGCAGTTGGATATACACACTAGGCAATGTGCACCATATCGCTAGCTATGTTGTCAAGTTTGATGCGCAGCACAGCAAACCTGACGACATGGCATGCAACCGCGGGAGCGTACATATTGAGAGTACACAGTGAGCAATGTAGGCAATTTGTCGTTATGAAATGGCAAGTCGGCCCAACATTGCTCCAGTGATTGTGTCATGCCAGAAAGGCCCCCACTCCAGGTTGCCCATGTCTAGTTTTGGCGACCAATTTATATAATATGATTTTTTTTGTCCGCTATGAAACAAAATCAAGTAAAATGATAATGGTAACTATAGCAATTTACTCATTCTGGATTACTACCGATTGGAACTTGCCTTATTTTGTAGTTATACCGTTATACTCACATGAACTAAAGTCCAAAGAAATAATGATGACATTCTCATTCTTTAAACGGATCACTTTCATATGCAGTAAGAGAATAAAGGACTTTCACTTCATTTCACAGGACATTGTGGTTGCATCAACTGTCAACTTGATCTAATGTTTCATTGATCTGGCCACATAATTCAATAGATGCAAACTCTATTTGTCAGCATAGGATTATTTCTGTATCTATTACTAATCCTAATTACCCATTTCTGTATATCCTGTAATTGTGTATTTGTTCTTCCTATTTACTCTTGGGGATACAATAGGTCAGCAGAGCCCAAGAGATATCAGGTAAATTGTTCACACCATATTCATTGCTTTAAACATGACTCATAAATATGTAACATAGAAAATTCATTATTTAACACAGTCAATATGGAAGTAATATTGTTATTAAAGCTCCCATGTTTTTGAAATTGATAACACTGGTCTACAAAAATAAACTTTTTTTCTTTCACAAGAACTAAATAAACTGAATCTAAATGTATTTTTCATGCTGAATTTGAATATGCATTCAGATTTTTTCCATCGGGCAGGGTTTTTTGTGAGACATACGTTTAAAGATATATCAAAATAGTACTTATGTAAGTCTAAATGATAAATATTCACCTCATTCTGGCTAACCTAAAAAGTTGTAGATGATTATTTTCGGGCATATTTTGCCTTTGGGATGTTTCTCTTCATGGTCCAGCAACAGTCAGCCAGTATACTAGAACTCTATTTGCCTTGGTACCTATTTTCCATCTTAGAAATCTGCTGATGGAAATGCTCGCTATGTTTATGACTGACAGGTTTTCTGGGAACGAAGTTTAGGTGGGAGTTCAAGAAGTGTAGTTTTAAAGACATGTTGCATCCCATAGCTTTGTATGAATTCCTAGACCAGTCATTATATCACAATAGTTTTCTGCTTTATGATTCCCAAGAAAACAAGACCAGATATTTTTGAATGACAACCAGGCTGCTTTTTCCAATGGATTTAATCCTTCTTTCAGTTTTGCATCACCAGGGCCGAAACTAGGGTTTTTGTCACCTGGGGCAAGACAGTAATTTGGTGCCCCCGCCCCAGTAATTCCCCCATAGTAATGCCCCCTGCAGCAGTGCCCCCATAGTAATGCCCCCTTCAGCAGTGCACCTACAGTAATGCCCCTGTACTCAGGGCCAGCTCTAGGGGTGTTCGACCAGTGCGGTCACACAGGGGCACCACCCGTAGAGGGGGCGGCACCCCTCCCCAGCATCCCGATTTCAGCGGGACAGTCACCCACGGGCCGAAGTGGCCCGTGGGTGGTCAAATCGTGAGGCTGGGGACCCCCACCACTGCAGCTGTGCGGCGGTGTCGGACCCCCAGAGAATGAATGGATACCGCGTGCATGCACGCGGCAACCATTCACTGATGGGAGAGGGGTGGGGGAAGCCCAGCCAGTGATGGAGTGCTGGGCTTTACCCCCAGCCTGACATTATTTGGAGGTGTGCCATGCGGGCACCACCCGTAGAGGGTGGCACCCCTCCCCAGCATCCCGATTTCAGCGGGACAGTACTGTTCCGCTGCTCCACCCACGGGCCGAAGTGGCCCATGGGTGGTCAAATCGTGAGGCTGGGGACTCCCACCGCCGCAGCTGTGCGGCGATGTCGGACCCCCAGAGAGTGAATGGATGCCGAGTGCATGCGCGCGGCAACAATTCACTGATGGGAGAGGGCTGGGGGAAGCCCAGCCAGTGACGGAGTGCTGGGCTTTACCCCCAGCCTGACGTTATTTGGAGGCATGCCATGCGGGCACGCCTCCAAATAATGTCACACAGGGGGCACGGCCTATGGTAATTAGGCCACACCCCCAAATTCGCCACGTGCGTAGGTTAGGGCGCTCTCTCAAGAACCGGCACAGGGTGCTCAGAACCCTGGAGCCGGCCCTGCCTGTACTAGTGACCATATGGTAATGTCCCCATAGTAATGCACCTGTACTGCCCATACTGTAATGCCCCTGTAGTGACCAAATAGTAATGCCCCTGTAGAGCCCCCTGGTAATGCCACCTGTAGTGCCCCCTGGTGATGCCCCTGTAGAGCCCCCTGTTAATGCCCCTGTAGAGCCCCCTGGTAATGCCCCTGTAGGTAATGCCACTATAATCCTCCTTTAGTGCCCCCTGGTAATGCCACCTGTAGTGCCCCCTGATGGTGCCCCTGTAGAGCCCCCTGGTGATGTCCCTGTAGTGCCCCCTGGTAATGCCCCTGTAGAGCCCCCTGGTAATTCCCCTGTAGGTAATGCCACTGTAGTCCCCCTGTAGTGCTCCCTGTTAATGCCCCTGTAGTGCCACATACACACACGCACAAAAAAAAAAAAAACTTAACCTTAAACCCCGCTCCTGTGACTGCCGCCCTCGGGTCTGCTCCTCGGAACTAAGGCTAATCTCCAGCCCCCCCCCTAGTTGCGGCCCTGGCATCACTTACTTTTGGAAATTTAGATTTCAAATGCATAAATACAGCAGAATTTTTAGCAATTGATTTTACAAATTGTTTCATCAGTCCTAGTTTAATTTGCAGTAAAGGTAAATACACATTTTCAGGATCCACCAAAGGGGAATTTAACACATTTTTCTGCCCAGGAATAAGAGACTCATTGTTTTCTAATGTAGCGAGTCTTCCTATCCCTGCTGTCCCATTCACACAAAAAACAGCAGAATTTAGTTTACCCAAGTTGCAAACCAAGCAATAAAGCAATGACCTTCAATCACCACGGATAATCCAGTTATATTTTTCCTACTGGATTTTTCTAACAGCAAATTCATATTTTCATATGTCTCTTCCATATCAGTTGCATGCGCTACAGGTATTGAAGGGAATCTATTGCTGTTATGTAGAAGCACAGCCTTCAAATTAACTTTTGAGAAGTTTATGAACAATGGCCACTCACCTGGCCGCTGTTGATGTCCAATAGCCTTTTTGACCTAACCCTAGTCTCCAGTCCTTCAGCACATCCGTAACACTCCTTCACAGGGCCTCACTGTAATTTCTCCTTATAATTGCAAGAAATGTTATCACTGCCTGCCAAGCAAATAACTTATTGAGCAATTACATACCATTTGAATACAATTTTAAATACAGAGAAACAGACTGGGCGCTAATCAATGAATAGAATATTATAAATAATAGTAGCAAATTCACCCAATGGGCTTGTGTCTGCCCACTACCAATACAGAGATACCACAACAAGATAATGGTGATGCGCTAATAAACAAATAAATAATATACTATGTAGTTCCCGAAATGGCAGAAAAAATTCTCAAGACACCACCTATTTAAGGGCCCCATTTAATAGTTCAAGATATGCCTCCTGAAATTTAGTAGTCGGATCATCAGAGATCCTCAGGTAGAAGGACACATAATTAAGTTGTTGATCAGCCTCTTTTAAATAATAATCTCTGGATAATAACACAACTCCCCCATTTCTAATGCAAATAAAAATATATATTCTGAAGAAGCTGCCGACGGGCTTAAACAGGCAGAGAAACGCCTATATTAATGCCCATGTGGAGAAGCCTGAATACATATGGGCTAGCGCAGGACAGTATGGCTCCCTGTTTCTTTTCTCTGGACACATTTCAAAATGTGTTGCCGAATAAACACCATCATGAACTGGTAAAATATTTGTGGTCTTCGGACTAAAATGTCTTATTACCAGGGATGCGACTGGGGATTGAGTTTTGGAATATAAAACTACTATGCATGCAGGGGCTGGCTGGCAACTTTTAGCCTGGGGGGCAGACACAAGTAAGTGGCCCGTTTTTCCACCAGTGCTTTGCAATGGGGAAAGACACATGATAGCCTCTGTAGGTGTGGTTTGTCTAATGTGGGTGTGCTTCAACTAGTCAATTAAATATTTGAAAAATTGTTATGTCAAAGAGTTACAAACAAATACAATGACCAGCCCCATCCCAAACCAGAAACCATTCTAGTGATGCCTACAAAATGCTCAAAGCACGCTCGTTCTGGATATACAATGCAGGAACTATTCTACTTACCAATATACAATACAGGGGTCCTACCATTATACAAGTGGTCCTAATGAGGTGGTGGAACTCATCCCCCTATCAGCTGTAACCCCAATGCCCCCTCCCCCCTAGCCACTCCCCTTCCTGTCTACCTGCCAAAATGCCATACCCCTAGCTCCTCCCCTTCAAGTGTGATTGCAGACCTATCATATACAGTTTACTGTGTATACACACATGCAGAGCAGGAGGGAGAATGAGTGAGGGGAATGGGAAAGAAGTCCCATTGGTTCATATCCCTATCCCTCTTCCCCCCTAACCCTCCCTTAGTGGTGCCTAACCCAAACCCCCCAAAACCTAACCCTCTTGGGAGGATGCCTGACTCTAAAATCTCCCCTGGGGTGTCTAACCATAACCCTTCCCTCTAGGGGTGCCTAACCTTAATCAACCCCAAAAACCTAACCCTAACCCTGCTAGACTCCCTAAACCAAACCCCCCCCCCCCAGGGCTAATACTAAGGGCAGGCTTCCTCGGCGTTCCAGCATTGGGATTAAGATAGGTGTCAGTATTTTGATGCCTATCTTAAGTCCCTTGCCTGGATTCTGATGTCTATTATTATGGTTTAGTTATATGGTGCCACAAAGGCTCTGCAGCACCTAACAGCATACATAAACAAGGTACAGTAAGTTAATTACAGTACAAAACATTGCACAACAAGGACAAGGTTTATAAACCATTGTTGAATAGGGGGGGGGCACTGGTTGGACTGACTGGGGGTTCTTGCTGAGGGGCAGTTAGATGCGGCAGTGAGCTGGTTGGGGAGTTAAGGGAGGAGACACTGGCCTGGCAATGTGGGAGACAGTGGGATAGGGGGACAGTGAAATGGTGGGGACACTGGGCTGAATGGGGGGGGGCATTGTGAATGGTTAGGTCCTAGGCTGTATTGGAAGTGGGGCAGTTGGATAGGGGTGGGAGGAAGACACTAGGCTGCAGGGGGGACACTGGGGTGAATGTGGAGGGGGGATATGATTAGACTGGTTGGTGGGGCAGTTAGATGGAACAATGGTCTGGTTGGGGAGGTAAGGGAGGAGACACTGCAATTGGTGTCAGTGAGATGTTGGGGGACACTGGACTGGATGGGGAGGGATGTGTACAGGATGGGCAGGAGCCAGTGAATTAGGAGTGGGAGGGGGGGGTACACTGGGCTGAACGAGGGTGATCACTGTGATTGTACTGGCTGATGGGTTCTAGGTAGGTGGGCAGTGAAACAGGAGCAGGGAGCTGGTTGAGAAGGGATGGGGGGGCAGACCCTGAGATTGGAGCACTGACCTGCTGCTTTACCTTCTGCTTGACCACAAATACTTGTTGCAGCACACATGCTCACACAGCAGCCTCCTGACTCTGGCTGGTGCTGGGAACTGGAAGGATCTCATTTGTTTGTAAGAGGTGGCTGCCTTTCCCTGGTGGTGCAGTTCCATTTCAGTAGAAGAGACTAGCGTGCTGCCCACCCAGCCCAGGCAGCAGCTGCAGCTGTCAGTAAAAGATGGAGCTTAGGGCTATGAGGACAGGAGTTGGGGCCTCTCGTCTCCTCTGTCTCTATTGAACATGTGATGAGGCTAGTCCGGCTCCCAATCAGCACTGGCCGGGGCTCAGTTTGCAGTGCACAGGCAGGAACTGTGGAAGGAGGAGCCAAGCCGAGATCAAGGAGAAAGAGGGATTAGGGACCCGGGGATAGCCAGAGCTGGGTGCTTGTAACCTAATGGCAGCCCGGCACCTTCCTGCAACGCATACCGCATGCAGTGTGACAACAGCCCTCACTGAAGCAAAAGTGTACCGGCCCGGGGGGCATATGGCACCCTGCCCCCTGGCCCAGCCCGTCCCCGTATGCATGCATCCAAATTAAACTCTCCCTAAATACCCACACCTAATATATCCACAACCTTGCTTTTCTTAAAAAGCCTGGAATATTAATTCATTTATTTTGGACTGCATTCTGTTGCAAGCAATCAAAACAGTTCATTATTTACTCACAAACAAAAGAAGCCCGTCTGAAAGTTCTTGGGCTCAAAGATACTCTTTGCTACAAATGTATTGAGACTATACACAGTATTCTTTATACAACAGGATACTAACTATAGAAGAAATCTGCACCTGATTTGCTTTATTGTGGCAAGTGCTCTAAAGACAGTCTCTTATTATTTTTCTATTTTGTAGAGTTTAGGCTGCTACATTCAACGAAATAACTGTTTACTGGAAATACTGAATCAGGGTTGTGCTGATAATTACATCATAAGACCATTGCTTCTTGTATTGTGTTGGTGCAAAATAATTATTTTTAATATATTTTTCTTATTTTGTATGTACCTGTAATGATATTTAGATATTTAGTATTTTTCTTTTATATATATTTTTTATGTTATTAAAGATTTCTTATTACTGACTGGCCCCTTAGCCTTCCTTTGTTTCTTTTAAATTGTTTTTTGGGGGTAACCAGTATTCCCCCATCTGTGGAGGGGCAGCTGTCAGTGCAACTGTGCTAATTATCACTAATATAAGGTTGACATATTTTGTCCAGTAGGTTAAGAGCCTTTGTTTGTTTGTTTTTTATATAAATTTAAAGAGCATTTTGGCTCCTAGTGCTATCAGAACTGTGGTTCCTGCCAAATCCAGTAAGACAATTGGCTTCCATCTTTTCTCAAGGGCGGTTACAGGTACGGGAGCACCAGATGTATCACATGTAGCTTTATTATAAACAAGGCTCAGTCAGTTATGTCAAGTGTAAGCAAGGAATCATTTCCCATTCAGGAATTCATCAATTGCAACACTATATTCTGGATCTATGTACTGGAGTGCCCATGCGGCCTCCAGTACGTTGGCAGAACTACTGGTAAGATTAAAATGAAAATGAGGGAACATCGGCTTAATATACTTAAGAAATATCAGTTTCATAGTGTGTCTCAACATTTTGCAAAGTGCCATGAGGGTAAACCATCAGCGGGTCGATGGTGCCCTAGTGCGCATGCGCACGACGGAGGGAGCTCCTTTGTGCGCATGCGCGAGACCCGCATAGTGACGGCCAAGCCGTCGCTATCGGTCTCGCACCAAAGGGGGCGTGCTGTCGATGGTGAGTGACAGCACGCCCCTTTGGTGGGTGTGCCGGGGGTGTTGCTGCCCAGACGAAGGCGTTCCCATGGGAACGCCTACCGTCTGGGGCCGGCCCCACTGACATCACTAGTGATATCAGTGGGAGTGCTTTTGGCTCTGGTAGAGCCAAAAGCACTCCTGGGCTTGCGGAAGCGAGACCCTACCGCAGGGTCTCGTCGCAAGCCCGATGGTCGCGATGGTCTTGACCATCGCGACCATCTTTTTGGCCGCTCGCATAAGCTGTGGGTGGTCACGGAGGCCGCTCCAATTTTAGGTAGTAGGGCCCTGATTCAGAGCAAGCGCTCTTATCAGAGCGTCCGGCTCTGAATCAGGCTCAGAGTCTCGAGCAGGGAGCTGGAAGCTCCATCAACTCATATACAGTATACAAGCGGCTGTGATTCAGAACAGCTCACTTTGCTTGGGATTGTGCATTGGAAACTTCCTTGGTTATCCGCTGCTCACGTGAAACACCGACCAGACCCCCACTACTTACCAGTAGTGCCCACCGTGAGCGTGCTTCATAGGAGGTGTGTCCTTCCAAACTCAACGAATTTTTCATGGGACTCTGCAACTAGGTATTTGTTGTAGTGAGAGATTGGTGTAACAGTGTGAGCACTTATATCATACAGAAAGAGCTTTATATAATTATTATTGGATTTTCCACATGTCATTAATTTGACAAAAGACTGCTCCAGGCATCAAAGATCCAGCGATTCATTTTTATTAGAGGCCGTATTTTTTATATATTTCAGTTCTCAGGACTGCATTTAAGTCTTTTTATATTGGATAAATGTGATTATTTATAAGTGTATATGTGATTATATGTACTGACATATTCTATTTTTTATAAAGATTATTAATGTTATATAGGTGGTGTCTTGAGAATTTTTTTCTGCCATATCGGGAACTACATAGTATAATATTTATTTGTTTATTAGCACATCGCCATTGTCTTGTTGTGGTATCTGTATAATTTTAAATACACTTGATTGTGAAACTTAAATGAAAGTGCCAATAAATACTTCCCTCCTCTGTTGCAGCCATAACTTCCATCATTTTACAGAAGATATAACTCATAATTTGTGCCTGATAATATAGTAATGGCACATGTTGAAATTCTCAGTTGGACAAAATTGGAGTCTCAAAATAGTCTTCAGAAAAAAGTAGCAATTTTGTGAGCTATGCAGAGTTGGTGACATGTGCATTTATACAGCTGTGGCTCCCTCCCCTCACGTACCTGGGTGAGATGTGGCAGGAATTTGCACACTATGGGCCTGATTCAGAGCCGGATGCTCTGACCAGAGCGCTCGCTCTGAATCAGGGCCCTTCACCATGAAAATGGAGTGGCCTCCTGGCCGCTCGCATAGCTGTGGGTGACCACCCACAGCATATGCGAGTGACCAAAAAGATGGTCGCGATGGACTTGACCATCGCAACCATCGGACTTGTGACGGAGACCCTGCGGTAGGGTCTCCCTGCCACAAGCCCTGGAGTGATTTTGGCTCTATCAGAGCCAAAATCACTCCCACTGACATCACTAGTGATGTCAGTGGGGCCGGCTTCAGACGGTAGGCGTTCCCATGGGAACGCCTCCATCTGGCAGGCACGCCCCCGGCACACCCACCAAAGGGGGCGTGCTGTCAATCAACATCGACAGCACGCCCCCTTTGGAGCGAGACCCAGAGCGACAGCTTGGCTGTTGCAGTCCGGGTCTCGCGCATGCGCACGACGGAGCTCCCTCCGTCGTGCGCATGCACAGTGGGGAACATCGACCCACTTGCGAGCGTACTGCCGCTCGCGAGTGGGTCTGAATGACCCCCTATTTGCACTAACAGTGCAGGACACAATGAAAACACATTACAATTAATGGCTGACAAGTGCAAATAAACGCCCAGTTGGCTTGGAAATCTGAAATGTGAAGCAAACCAGACGTAAATATTTGTTTTTATGACAACACTTGAAAGTATCAATGCAGTTTAAAGTGATTTTTAAAAATCAGAGTCAGTCATCATTAACAGTATGTAAGTCAGATCTCTCCAGCCACCTCCTTTTTGCCGGCCATCATAATTTGTGACTACATACCCAAACCAGGGCTGAATTAAGGTTTGTGGGAGCCCCATGGCAACTATCTGGTGGGGTCTCCCACCAATACAATTATCAATAAGATATGCTGGCAATGTTATATGTTACTCTAATGTGTTAATACTCCCATCACAAGAAATGTATTAAACACACTGCCAGAGGCTGCCCTTGCCAATTTGGTGCCCAAGGAAAGATTTTGGCGTGTAAAATATATATATATATATATATATATATATGACATGCACCTAATAGTGTAATATTATTGATTACAGTGAAAATAGGTGCTCAAAATAATTGTGCGTTCCAAAAGGAAAATCTTTAAAGCGTATCTGAATCCCAGAGGTACAGGGCTTCACACAGGATAGGGTAGGTAGGATGTCATCTGCTGGATTACCTTAGAAGGAGCTCATTCAAGCCCAGGGGAAAGGAATGATATAGTGTAGTATTTTTATATTTAAGTAGCTGGACAGGACTACAAATAACTGCGTACCAGAAAATGCTGTATTACAAGCCTGTAGTAAGTACTTCTGAATAATCTCTTAGTATCCCTTTTTCCTCAGTAGTTATTGGAAATGTGTGCAGTGAACATACACAAGCCTTGGAATGGATACAAATGGTCTCCCGTCCATGATATTAACATGGGTTTTAATGGGATACAAGACAGTTTTAACATACAAAACGATAAAAATAGAGAAGTGTGCTTATCTTTTGGAACTGTACCCAGTCCTCTTAGGTAAAGTGTCCAAAATCTAGAGAGCCTGGGTCAGCATGCCTCAATGTGTTTCGTCCTCTGGGGACTGCTTTGGGAGTGGTATTGGGTCTATGGAGTGCCTTCTATTTATCCCCTGGATAAGGGGAGGTTTGTTCCTGATAATAGTGCCAAAAAATGGCAAGGAATGGTGCCCGCGCATGCGCAGTGAATGGCGGCCATTTTGTATGACGTCATGTGTGATGTCAGCATTAAACTAGCGCCGGCGCTAGCTCTAGAAGTGGTGCCATTGCGGGAGTGATACCACTTGCATCAGCGGCTGTATAGTTAGCCTGACCGTGTCTGAGTGGCGGCCATTTTGTTGGTTGGGAAAAAACTGTACCAATATGGCTGTGGACATTTTGTTGGTTTGGAAACTTTATTTGTAGGTGGATGGTGGTGGCCATTTTGTTAGTTTAAAATAAACATTTATAGATGCATGCAAAGGAAGCCATCTTTTGGGTTGTCTACAGAGTAGGTATTAGGACAATTAATTTGCAATATCAGCCATCTTATGGGATGGTACAAAACTTTTTAATCACAACATTTCTAAATATTCTAACAACATTTTTATACAATATTATACAGTATATGTAGGGTATTAAAAATGGCGAAAAAAACATAAATATAAAAAGAGAACGGTCAGGCATGTTGCTCTACATAAGAGCATATAGTGAACTGGAGTTATCTCAAAGGACATATATTTGGTAAAGTGCATATAATGGACATTATAATAACAATAATAAACAAGAGTAAACAAAGAGGATGACATACAATTAATAAGGTAAGATAATATATGCATATATTGTCTTACCTCTTTAATAATTTTAACACATTTATGTTCTTATGCTTTTTACTTATTTGAAACATAAACACTGTATTTTGTTGCTTTTAGAGATTCTATGGTCCCATTTTAAGTAATCAAGCAATGCCTTTAGTCTTTTTAGATATCCATGCTGTCATCCTCTTTGTTTACTCTTGTTTATTATTGTTATTATAATGTCCACTATATGCACTTTACCAAATATATGTCCTTTGAGATAACTCCAGGTCACTATTTGCTCTTATGTAGAGCAACATGCCTGGCCTTCTCTTTTTATATTTATGTTTTTTCCCCATTTTTAATACCCTATATATACTGTATAATATTGTATTTTCCTATAAGGAAATTGTTGTTAGAAATATTTAGAAATGTTGTGATTGAAAAGTTTTGTACCATCCCATTGTCAGGATCTGCAGCTTCCAGCCTAAAGCACTGCATTAATTACTGCCTGCCTGTGTGCACTCTCAGATGCTAATTAAATCCCCTGTCTGTCCACAGCTGCACACTGGTCTATCATTAAGGGAGACTTGCTCTGTTTGGGCTTTGTTCCTGTTAAATCCAGCCAGTCCATCACTCCATGCCGGTGATAGAAGTTTTTTTGTACTTCCGGTTCCTTGCTCCTGCTTATCAGTTGAGTTCCTGAGTCAGTCTAGCTGTGTCACGTGTGTGCTGTTTACTCCATCCAGGTGGCTCCATCTGCATCCCATCCACACATGCTGCTTGTACCATCTGGGCAGCATGGAGCGCTTCCTATCCCAGAAGTGTCTTTCACCATCCGGTGGCCAGTGTCATCCCGGCGGCACTGTGCAAAAGAAGGATGGCTCTCTTCGACCGTGCATTGACTTTTGAGGTTTGAATAATATCACGGTGTAGAACTCCTATCCATTGTCCTTGATTTCTGTGTTATTCGATCAGCTCTGGGGGGCCTCCGTCTTCTCCAAGATAGATCTCAGCAGTGCATATAATCTGGTCCGCAATAGAGAAGGTGACAAGTGGAAAATGGCCTTTAACACCCATTCCGGCCATTATGAATATCTGGTGATGCCATTCGGCCTGTCTAACGCCCCAGCTATATTCCAGGACTTCATTAATGACGTGTCGAGGGAGTATCTCGGGGTATTCGCAGTGGTCTACCTCGATGATATCCTAATTTATTACAGCTCCCTGGAGGAACACCGCAAACATGTGAGATTGGTGCTGCGTAAACTCCTGGAGAACCAGTTATATGCGAAACCTGAGAAGTGCGACTTTGAAGTTCAAGAAGTGTCATTCTTGGGGTACATTATCTCCTCTCAAGGATTTTCAATGGATCTGAGCAAAGTCAAGGCCATCTTAGATTGGGTTCAGCCCACCAATCTAAAAGCAGTACAACGCTTCCTTGGCTTTTGCAATTATTATAGGAGATTGACTCCTTCTAGTCCATAGTAACGCCTATTGTGGATCTTACCAGGAAAGAAGCGGACATAGGAAACTGGACAGCCACAGCTCTTCAATCTTTTGACTCCTTTAAAGATTGCCTTTACCTCTGCTCCAGTTCTTCGGCATCCTAATACTGACCTCCCATTTGTTGTCGAAGTAGACGCCTCAGAGATCAGCGTGGGGGCAGTACTATCTCAGAAGGATCCGGAAGATGGCAAACTCCATCCCTGTGCTTATTTTTCCCGGAAATTCATCTCAGCAGAGAGGAATTACGATTTAGGGAATCGTGAGTTGTTGGCTATCAAGTGGGTGTTTGAGGATTGGAGGCACTGGCTGGAAGGAGCAAATTATGTCATCATGGTGCTCACTGATCATAAAAATCTTTCTTTTATTGAGACCGCCAAAAGGTAGAATGCCAAACAGGCTTGGTGGGCATTATTTTTTACTCGTTTTAATTATGTCATCTCATTTCGGCCTGGCTCAAAGAATGTTAAGGCAGATGCGCTGTCTTGCAGTTTTCAACGAGTACAATCACTCACCAGACTGGAAGAAACCATCATCCCTACCTCTAATATCCATTTAGCTGTGACCAGGGATCTTGTGGACCTTATTTGTACCTGTCAGTCGGAAGCTCCAGCAGAAATGCCACCAGGTGTCTTGTTCATTCCAGAAAGATTTTGGAAAGCAGTGCTATTGGACTTCCATTCTTCCAAGCCATCAGGGCAACCAGGAATTGCAAAAACTACCAAGTTGCTGTCCCGTTCGGACTGGTGGCAATCTATGGGTCACGATACTCGGGAATTCGTTTTGGCTTGTGATGTCTGTGCTCGCAACAAGTTTCCTCGCACAGCTCCATCAAGGCTCCTGCTTCCTCTTCCTACTCCTTCCAGGTCGTGGACCCATATTGCCAAGGACTTCATCGCGGACCTACCATCTTCCTCCCGCTGCTCTGTCATCTGGACAATTGTCGATCGTTTTAGGGAAATGGTTCACTTTGTTCCACTCACCAAACTGCCTTCTGCTAAAGAATTGTCTTCACTATTTGTACTCCACATATTCAGACTTCATGGCTTACCGATGGATATCGTTTCCAACTGAGGGACTCAGTTTGTGGCGTGGTTTTGGGAGAAATTCTGCTCAGCCCTGGGTATCAACATCAGCCTATCTACCGGGTACCATTCACAGTCAAATGGGCAGACTGAACAGATGAACTAGTCATTGGAGCAGTATCTCCAATTCTTCGTTGGTTCAGTGGCGAAGCAATGGTCTGTTTGGAAAAACGTTCGCCAATGTCTGATGAAAGCATCCGGTTGTGCCAAGATCTGGGCAGATAAACATCGATGACTGTGCAATTTCAAAGTTGGCGATTTGGTGTGTTTGTCATCCAAGAATAGTAATATCCATCAATGATTGCAGAAATTAGGTCCCAGATTCATTGGACCATTTAGGATTATCTCTCATATCAATCCTGTGGCCTTCTGTCTGAAGCTGCCTGCTAACCTGAGGATTAACAATACGTTTTGCTGCTCTTTACTCAAGCCGGTGTCCTCTTCTCTCAGGTACAGCTCTAGACAGCTAGCAAGACTTCCATCTGTCCTTCTCCAAGTACATCAGGAGTTTGTGGTGGAGAAAATTCTGGACTCCAGACTCTCAGGAGGGGCCCTTCAATTCCTGGTCCATTGGAAGGGGTATGGGCCAGAAGAACACTACTGGGTGCCTATGAGATCATTGAATGCTCCTGTCTTAGTAAGAATTTTTTTTCAAGATTTTCCGGAAAAACCTGGAGCTAGGGGTTTCTTAACCCCTCATCAAAGGGAGGGGGGGGTACTGTCAGGACCTGCAGCTTCCAGCCTAAAGCATTGCATTAATTACTGCCTGTCTGTGTGTCTCAGGTGCATGCTAATTATTTCCCCTGTCTGTGCACAGCTGCACACTGGTCTATCATTAAGGGAGACTTGCTCTGTTTGGGCCTTGTTCCTGTTAAATTCCAGCCAGTCCATCACTCCATGCCGGTGATAGAAGTTTTTTCGTACTTCCAGTTCCTGTCTCCTGCTTGTCAGTCTAGCTGTGTTTCATGTGTGCTGTTTACTCCATCCAGGCGGCTCCAGCTTAATCCCATCCACACGTGCTGCTTGTACCATCTGGGCAGCATGGAGCGCTTCCTATACCAGAAGCGTCTGTCACGATCCGGTGGCCAGTGTCACCCTGGCAGCATTGGTAGCAGCTCTGTGTTCCAGGTGCACAACTTAGCACACCGTCGCCAGTGTCATCCCGGCGGCACTGGTAGCAGCTCTGCGTTCCAGGTGCGCAACCTCGCACACCGTCGCCAGTGTCATCCCGGCGACACTGGTAACCACTCTGCATTCCAGGTGCGCAAATTAGCACACCGTCGCCAGTGTCATCCCGGCGACACTGGTAACCACTCTGCATTCCAGGTGCGCAAATTAGCACACCATCACCAGTGTCATCCCGACGGCACTGGTAGCAGCCCCACATTTTGTTGCATACCTCACCTGAGTGTCATCAGCCCTAAGGGTGCAGCGGTCCTGGGGCCCCAGGTCATAATCAGCCCTCAAGGCTGCTGCAACAGCCCAAAGGCTGCTTCACATCATTAGTCCCTTGGCCACGACTATAAAGGCCACAATCAGCCCCCAAGGCTGCTCCAACAGCCCACAGGCTGCGTCACACCTCTTGCCCTCTGTATAACTAGTACAATACATTCCAGCCCTCAAGGCTGTCATCAGTTGGCTCTACATTTATACCATCAATTCCCTCCAGGAATCATAACATCCATAAGATGGCTGATATTGCAAATTGATTGTCCTAATACCTACTCTGTAGACAACCAAAAAGATGGCTTCCTTTGCATGCATCTATTAATGTTTATTTTAAACCAACAAAATGGCCACCGCCATCCACCTATAAATGTTTCCAAACCAGCAAAATGGCCGCTGCCATATTGGCACAGTTATTTACCAACCAACAAAATGGCCACCGCCACATATAGACGACTGTTATTACTCCGTGCTTAGGATAGAAAGTCCCACTCAGACACGGTCAGGCTAACTACACAGCTGCCGATGCAAGTGGTATCACTCCTGAAATGGCACCACTTCTAGAGCTAGCGCTGACGCTAGTTTAATGCTGACGTCACACATGACATCATACAAAATGGCCACCATGCACTGCGCATGTGCGGGCATGGTGGCCATTTTGGGTTCCCCTGGGTATCAGTAACAAACCTCCCCTTACCCAGGGGATAAATAGAAGGCACTCCATAGACCCAATACCACTCCTGAAGAAGTCCCAAAGAGGACGAAACACATTGTGGCCAGCTGACCCAGGCTCTCTAGATTTTGGACACTTTACCTAAGAGGACTGGGTACCATTCCAAAAGATAAGCACATTTCTCTATTTTTATCATTTTGTATGTTAAAACTGTCTCCTTATGTCATTGTATCCCATTAAAACCCATGTTAATATCACGGATGGGAGACCATTTGTATCTATTCCAAGGCATGTATAAATTCACTACACATAATACATGGTGTGGAAAATGAGGATTCAGTTGAAGTTGCTGTGTTACCAATTGTGCAAACTCCACCCGACAGCCTGGGTCATCCACAGACAGGTGCTGCAACATCTGAATCTTGTAGGGGTGCCATTTATGTGGAGACAAAATTCTTAAAATGTCCATATGACTAACCCCACATTCATGAGACAGACAACGAGTGCTTCATTGTGGGCTCTTTGAAAATGATGCCAGCACAGTTGTTGCTTCATCTATAGCAGTTTGGGCTGTCCACTTTTTGGTTTATCTGCAAGTGATCTGGTTTCTTTAAATTTGGCAAGGAGTTTGGCAACTGCACTGTGAGTAATGGGTGGCCTATTTGGGTGATGTTGGTTGAAATCATTTGCAATTGCATGTGTGCTTCATTCTCTAGGTATCAAACAATCTCAACATGTCCTGTGTGTTAAAGCCATTGTCATTAATGTCACTACCTGCGCAAGAAAACTCAGAACTCAACAAAAGAAGAACACCTTTGTTTTTCTTATGAAATTCTGCATCTACAGTCAGGTCCATAAATATTGGGACATTGACAGAATTTTCAGATTTTGGCCTCTATTCACCACCACAATGGTTTTGAAATGAAACAAACAAGATGTGCTTTAACTGCAGACTTTCAGATTTAATTTGAGGGTAATTACATCCAAATCGGGTGAACGGTGTAGGAATTACAACAGTTTCAATATGTGCCTCCCACTTTTTAAGGGGCCAAAAGTAAAGGGACTATCAACTCAAAAGCTATTTCATGGACAGGTGTGGGCTATTCCCTCGTTATTTCATTATCAATTAAGCAGGTAAAAGGTCTGGAGTTGATTCTAGGTGTGACATTTGCATTTGGAATCAGTTGCTGTCAATATGAGATCCAAAGAGCTGTCATTATCAGTGAAGCAAGCCATCATTAGGCTGAAAAATCAAAACAAACCCATCAGAGAGATAGCAAAAACATTAGGTGTGGCCAAATCAACTGTTTGGAACATTCTTAAAAAGAAAGAACGCACCGGAGAGCTCAGCAACACCAAAAGACCCGGAAGACCACGAAAAACAACTGTGGTAGATGACAGAAGAATTATTTCCCTGGTGAAGAAAAACCCCTTCACAACAGTTGGCCAAATCAAGAACACTCTCCAGGAGGTAGATGTATATGTGTCAAAGTCAACAATCAAGAGAAGACTTCACAAGAGTGAATATAGAGGGTTCACCACAAGATGCAAACCATTGGTGAGCCACAAAAACAGGAAGACCAGATTACAGTTTGCCAAACAACATCTTAAAAAGCCATTACAGTTCTGGAACAACATCCTATTGACAGATGAGACAAAGATCAACTTGTACCAGAGTGATGGGAAGAGAAGAGAAGGAAAGGAACTGCTCATGATCCAAAACATGCCACCTCATCAGTGAAGCATGGTGGTGGTAGTGTCATGGCGTGGGCATGTATGGCGGCCATTGGAACTGGTTCCCTTGTATTTATTGATGATGTGACTGCTGACAAAAGCAGCAGAATGAATTCTGAAGTGTTTCAGGCAATATTATATGCTCATATTCAGTCAAATGCTTCAGAGCTCATTGGACAGCGCTTCACAGTGCAGATGGACAATGACCCGAAGCATACTGCAAAAGCAACCAAAGAGTTTTTTAAGGCTAAAAAGTGGAATGTTATGCAATGACCAAGTCAATCCCCTGACCTGAATCCGATAGAGCATGCATTTCACTTGATGAAGACAAAACTGAAGGGAAAATGCCCCAAGAACAAGCAGGAACTGAAGACATTTGCAGTAGAAGCCTGGCAGAGCATCACCAGGGATGAAACCCAGCGTCTGATGATGTCTATGCGTTCCAGACTACAGGCTGTAATTGCCTGCAAAGGATTTGCAACAAAGTATTAAAAAGTGAAAGTTAGATTTAGGATTGTTTAGTTTGTCCCATTACTTTTGGTCCCTTAAAAAGTGGGAGGCACATATAGAAACCGTTGTAATTCCTACACCGTTCACCTGGTTTGGATGTAATTACCCTCAAATTAAATCTGAAAGTCTGCAGTTAAATCACATCTTGTTTGTTTCATTTCAAAGCCATTGTGGTGGGGAATAGAGGACAAAATATGAAAATTCTGTCAATGTCCCAATATTTATGGACCTGACTGTATTTGACACATTACTACTTTTCCAATTAAAAATTCAAGTTGGCATCATACTGGTGACACATCCTAAAAAGCTTTCCCCCACTCCCATAGTGTAGACACTGGATTAATCATTCCTAACTCCTTTCCTTTTTATAAGGTTGTTTCTACATTTATGTATACAGTATATGTATGTGTTGCAGCCACAATTTGGGCATGCTCTCCCAGCATAGCCCTTGGACCCTGGCACTACAACACTGCGGGCCTTATTCAGAGCCGCTCGCTCTGACAGAGAGCTCGCTCTGAATCAGGGCCGGGCTTTTTATTTTTTTTGGAGCGGCCTCTTGGCCACTCCCACAGCTATAGCGAGTGGCCATGATGATGGTAGCGATGGGCAAGAAGACCATTGCGACCATCGGGCTTGCGATGAGACCCTTGTGGTAGGGTCTCGTTCATCGCAAGCCCCAGAGAGCCGGAAGCTCTCCACTGACATCACTTGTGATGTCAGTGGGGCCACCCCCAAACGGCAGGCATTCTCATGGGAATGCCTCCATTTGGGCAGCCACCCCCCCGGCCCACCCACCAAAGCGGGCGAGCTGTCACTCAACATCGACAGCTTGCCCTCTTTGGTGCGAGACCCGGAGCGACAGAGTGCCCGTCGCTAGCTGGGTCTCGCGCATGCGCACGACGGAGCCGGCTCAATCGTGCGCATGCACTGTGGGCCACCATCGACCCGGTTGCGAGCACTCAGCGCTTGCGACAGGGTCTGAATCAGGCCCTGTGTCCCTACTTCATGGCTTCTACTCAGCATCAGGGCAATGAGCATCAGGTGTGTAAGAGTTTTAAACCATTTCCTGTGATCCAGTTATTATTCCAGCTGGGTCTGTGTAAATATGAAAACCTGGAATTCCACAAGTCCACTGCTAATGCAGAACACACAGGTTTCACTCCAGCCTCCTTTGGAGGGAGCTGATTCCATGAGAATGTGGGCAATTCAGGTGAGAGACAACCTCTCTCACCACACATCCCTCCCCTTTCCCTTTTCCATGCTTGGGGAAGCACACATATTCTTTTTTGTTGGCCGACGCCATTCAGCCTTCCAAACCACCTTTCCAGTCATGTCTTCTTTATACCCCCAGAACATGGTGTTCTCTGGAAAAGGAGCAACCATCCTTATTTTCTTGCGGACACTGGGCTCTGCTCTGTTCCGCTGCCCCGCAGACAAAGTATTTCTCAAAGAGCCAGTGCGACATACGAGCGGTCTAGCGAGAAATACAGGGACCATACCTTCTTCTTGCCAGACAGGTTGCCGGCATGCCACTGCTTTACACCCACTCCTTCAGGTGTATTTATCTTGTGCTTTATTAAGGCAGTGTGTCCTGGCAGGGAAGAAAACACATACTGATTTTTGCAAACTAAGGCTTTTGCTTCTTTTCGCCATTTTGCTGACAAGGTGTCCACCAGTGGAACTTCTGTACGACCAGGCGAATGAGAGCAGCCCCCAGGAACCTGTATTTCTACTTCGGGTTCCATAGGAGGTCCACAGGTAACCTTGGGTATAGGTGATGCAGGGTCATCTGGGCACCATGCAGTTAAATTCTTCTCCCAGGATGCACCGGGGCCTTCCCCTATACCCGGCCCCCAGGCCGGGAGCTCCTCAGTTTTGTTAAGTGCCCGGCTGGAGTCAGTCACTGAACCTGCAGTGGGGCTGTTTGGTGCAAACAGCCATGAAGTTCTTCATTATAGGCTGTAGTGCAGACAGTCCAGTGGAAGTTCGCACTACTGCTTCACCCCGCCGGTGCTGGGTCGCCGGTACTGATCCGTGCTTCGCAGCGGGCCTCTGAGGTTTTAGCTGGCAGACACCTCAAAGGTTCCCTAGGCTGCAGCTGGACAACGGGGATGTAGGTAAGCAACACGTGCCGCGGTGGTGCATGCAGATGCACAGTATTTTTCTCCAGGGCTGGGGACTCCCTGGGGTTGACAGTAAGTGTGGCCAGGCACTGAGTCCTGCGTCCACACTAAGCCACCTGGGACAGTGGGCTGGAGTTTGCGGTTATACTACAGCGTCCTGAGGGTTAAACGCTGGCCCGAGGAGGATGCTTTCCCTGTCTTACAGGCTGCTCCTCCCCGCTGTACAGAAAGTCTTTCCATTGTGGTCTGCCTAAAACTGTTACAGTCACAGTTTGACAGCTTCCTCCTTCCGGCTCCACCCCCAATGAGTGCTTTTCCTTGTGTTGCAGATCTCAAAGGGCAGTGTGGAGCATGGGTCCCCCAAAATACCTCTCCTCCTGTGGGTGTTTAGTGTATGTAGCACTTTTGTCCTATTAGACACATAAAAAAGTCTTTATAGTTGACCAGTAAGTGCCATTTAAATGTAGCAGTTTTAAGAATAGGAGACATAACCTCTGAACAGTTATGTAGGCAATGTTATACCCCTCTAGCTTCCTCTGCGACTCTTGCCGCAAGACAGCCGCTACCAGGGGACTATGTTTCAGGGGTACTGACAAAGATGGCAGAATGTCTTTTGCCAGCCCAGGTCTTGCTGCAGATATATGTACCCACACAGGTACTACACCCACAGTGGATTAATACAGTTACTGCAGCATTACAAGGTACGACTGAGGTGTGGCAGGTTAACGTACCTAGCACTAGACCTAGGAAAAGGGTCAGGTGGCCCTCACAGGCCAATCTATATGAGGATGTAACATCAGATGAGGGTCTACTCCCTGATGAGTCCGACATTGAGTCCCCTCCTCAGGGAGTGGAGTTGAGATCAAGTTTAAATATTACTAGGCTAATACAGGCTGTTAAAGCAGTCCTGATTAGTGAGGAGGAGGAGCCTCCTGCCCCTAAATCTAGACATGCATATTTTATGGAAGACAAGACGGTTGAACATGTATTCCCGTTGTCTGATCAACTAGTGAATCACTTAGAGAATGCGTGGAAGACGCCATGGAAGTGTTATCGGCCGCAGAGGTATCTGGCCTCAACTTATCCATTCGCTGACAATTATTTCTTTAAATGGGAAACTCCACCGGTTGTGGATTTGCATATTACATGCTCAGTAAAGAGCGCTTCTCTTCCGATGCCTTTCATGTCATCCCTAAAGGATCCTACAGACAGGGCTGCCATCAGAAATGGTGGGGCCCAGGACTGACAAAATAGGCAGGGCCCCACCCCCCCAGGTTATTAGATCCAGGCTCTGCCCAGCATCTTGTTCTCCCCCCCGTTATTAAATCCAGTCTCTGCCCAGCATTTTTTTCCCCACTCCTCCCCACCACGTTATTTGGTCCAGTCTCTGGCCAGCATTCCCCCCCACCCCCTGTTGTTAGATGCAGTCTCTGGCCACCATTTTTTTCCCCACTCCAGCGCTCAGGTGCGTGACCTTCTCTCCACAATGGGGGAGGGTCCGTGAGAAGGCTGGGTACCTCTAGTCCTGTGTGCGCTCAATTGAGCGGGTGCACTGACTGTCCCGCAGGGTCTCAGGTTGAGTACAATGCTGTAGAGTCAGAGAGGCTCACAAGTGTCCAAAACAGCTGGTGTCTGCAACCAGCGTGAGTCCCATAGTGCAATCTTTAATGCAGCAGACAAGTGTGGATCCTTGACGCGTGTCTCCAGGAAACAGCACACTCCTGGTTTCTTCAGAAGGCAGACTTACTCTCGTCTGGTGGTGGTCTGACTGTCTGAGGCCTGGGAGTGGGAGTCGGGTTATGATAACTCTATGACTTATCTTGCTGCAGTGCCAGTGCCTGGCTGCTCCTGTCCTCAAAGGGTAATGGAGACGGAGGAGGAGCTTTGAGTTGTCATTCATGACTCAGCTCCACAAAGGCCCATGGAAGGTGTGGCTGCAGGCTCATTCTGACCGCTGCAATGCCTGAACGGAGCTGAGCTCCGATCGCAGTAGCTGTGGGGAGCCAGTAGTAACCGTACCCAGCCGGCGGAGCAGTTGTTATGTCGCAGAGCTCTAATGCTGGGTACACACGTAACGATCTGCACAACCAACGATATCGCTGAACGATTTCCCTGTAGTGCAGGATGAACTATATTGGGTGTACACACTGAAAGATATATTTGAAAGATATCTTTCAGTGAAGTCATCCTGCCACATCTCTGAACATGCAAATCATGATGAATTGTCTAAATTGGCCTGCATGTACGGACGTAAAAAAGATATCGTTGTCGTCCAGCGGGAGCGTGCATCGTTGGTCGTTCATTGCTTACACACGGAGCGATGTGAATGATCTATCGTTGAACGATATCATTATCGTTCATATCATTCAAAGATATTGTCTCATGTGTATGCACCTTAAGGCATTCCCGATGCCCTAAGCATCTGGAATGCCCTAAGAAAATTTAAAGGAGCATCTGAGTATTTCTTAAATAAAATGACTCCATTTACTTAAAACCACAACAGCACTAAGTTAATGTAGCTGCAGTGTTTATACGCACATTTCAAACTATAGTATCTACATATTATAGAAAAACAACATATCGTGGCATACTGTAAGTCATTGATCACATTGGTTACACTCTTAGGAAATCTCCCAGGTGTACTGCATTGCTGCATATCCTAAAATGTCACCATGGAGTTGATGTTAATTTTGTTGCATGTTATAATAGTTCATCTATAATACTGTGCAATAATAGTGTGAATAAGAAGAATCTGATGAAGCCTGGAGTTTTCTCTCTCAGTAGTTAGTCCCTCTGCTGGCAAAAGCTGAGAATGGTTTTCATGCTCAACCTTATTTCAACTTTTTCTAAAGGAATATTAAGTATTTTTGTTTCTACAGAAACAAACCCATTAGACTTACTGTAAAACCAACTATTTCCAATAACTAGCACTGATGATGGAAACTTATAAAATTTATGGATTTAGTAATAGTTGTATTGTAAATGTTGATTTTTGCCTTGATTTTTACTTTTGTATGGGAGTGAGACTACTTTATCTCCATAAAATATTGATTACAGTTCTGATGACCCTCAGCTGAACAGCAGCCAGTCTAAAGGCCCCCATACATCAGCAATTGATTGCAGCAATTCTGCAATCTGCAATCGATTGAAAAAGGGAAAGATTTTTATACACAATCGATTGCAAATTGCAGAATTGCTGTAATCAATTGCTGATGTATGGAGGCCTTAAGGCACCACTATCAGAACATTGCAGGATTTTAATTTGACCAAAGTTGAAGGCATACATGCCTACCCTCCCGATTTTTCGGGTAACCCCCCGCACCCCCGGAAGGGTAGGCATTTCTCCCGCATTCTGCCCACTTCCAAGTGAAGTGGGCAGAATGAGGAAAATACCCGCGGCGATCGTGGGTCTCCGTGTAGGGGGCGGGGCTTAAAACGTGATTCTACATGAATCATGTCATTTGGCCCCGCCCCCTAGGCAAATTATAGCCAATCGCGGCAATTTTACAGCGAGGGGGCGGGGCTTAATGACGTGGATCATCAGGCCCCATCCCCCATTGCCTCCCTCCTGCTTCTCTTACCCGGGCTTCTCCCGGGAAGAGGTCTTCAAAGGTAGGCAACTCTGGTTGAAGGTGTAATTTGCAGATTACTAGATATAAGCACTAGACATACCAAAATGCATCAGGTTGCTACTGCTTGTCAAAGTGCCCCATATTCTGTCTATTTTTCATTGACCCTCTGAGATAATAATGGAATAATGGAAGGTATACAGTAGGTAATTTTTTCACTCTGCTTTACAATTTTTTTGTCTTCATATATTGGGGGAGATGTTCCAAACCTTTCAGATAGATAAAGAAACCAATCAGTTTCTAAAAGTTCTCATAGACTGTGCTAGATAAATAACAGTTAGAAGCTTATTGCCTGCTTTGGGCAAATTCTCCACTTCAGCTCTCTGTGATACATCTCCCCTCCAGTCATAAGAATACATATTCAAGGTTTCCACTTGGTGCCATAAGACCTAAACACAGTCTGGAAATAATGGCAAATACTGCACTGGGGGCCTGATTCAGACCTGGATGCTCTGACAGAGCGCTCGCTCTGAATCAGGGCCGGGCATAGCTGTGGGTGACCACCCACAGCTTTAGCGAGCGGCCATGATGATGGTCGCGATGGTCAAGACCATCGCGACCATCGAGCTTGCGACGAGACCCTTGTGGTAGGGTCTCGTTGCCGCAAGCCCCAGAGAGCTTTTGGCTCTAACAGACCCGAAAGCTCTCCCGCTGACATCACTTGTGATGTCAGTGGGGCCGGCCCCAGACAGTAGGCGTTCCCATGGGAACGTCTCTGTCTGGGCAGCCACGCCCCGGCCCGCCCACCAAAGAGGGCGTGCTGTCACTCAACATCGACAGCACACCCCCTTTGGTACGAGACCCCGACCGATGGAGTGCCCGTCGCTATCCGGGTCTCACGCATGTGCACGACGGAGCCGGCTCCGTCGTGCGCATGCGCACTGGCCTACCATCGACCCAGGTGCGAGCGCACTGCGCTTGCGACCGGGTCTGAATCAGGCCCTCTGCTCCTTGGCAAGGAATTTGGTACGTCTAAAAAAAAAATCTAAATATTCCCAAATATTTTATTATGTATACATTTAAAGAAAGTATTGGTGGCACATATAGTGAATCCTGATACACAAAGAAATTAACATTTATTAATGAATGATCAGGGGCAGCCCAGCAGCTCCTGGAGTGATTGGCATGCCCCAGAGTGCTGAGAAATGGGGGCGAGTCAAACAGACAATCCTCCATGACCATTTTGCATGTGCGGGCCTTTGGCATGTACACAGAGTATGGTAAGAAGTTAATTTTACTTGCATCATTGGTCATGAGTATGGTGCATAACTGGTTGCCAACTCAGACGTTTAATTGATTACATTGGAGGCACCAAGCAAAGGGCTGGTGCAAGTTTTGATAGTGTGACTGATGCAGTGGCAGAACTAGCCGCCTGCATCCAACAGCGCCACTGCACCCACCGCCTTTCATGTACACAAAAAAAACAGCTTTTTATTTTTTGAAAGTCAGTTAATTCCAAGTTTCTTATTTAATATTTGATGTGCAGAACATGAATAATTTTTATTATCTTTCCTAAATTTTACTTTTCAACAATAATGTTTTCCTTTCATTTAACTCCAGGCACGATGCTGAATATAGAACTATAGTATTCAAAGGGATATAAGGGGTCATTCAGACCCGGTCGTTAGCGCCGATGCGGCGCCGTCGTGCGCATGCGTGAGACCCGTAGCGGGTCTCGATCCAAAGGGGGCGAGCTGTCGATGTTGATTGACAGCTCGCCCCGTTTGGAAGGCGGGTTGGGAAGGTGGCAGCCCAAACGGGGGCGTTCCCATGGGAACGCCTACCATTTGGGGGCGGCCCCACTGACATCACTAGTGATGTCAGTGGAGAGCTTCCGGCTCAGATAGAGCCGAAAGCTCTCCGGGGCTTACGACAAGGGAGACCCTACCCTAGGGTCTCGTCGTAAGCCCCGGTGGTCGCGATGGTCTTGACCATCGCGACCATCACCTTAGGTGGTCGTAAGGCTGTGGGTGTTAACCCACAGCCTTACCACCGCAAGGGAGGACGTCTTGAAAATTCAAGAGGTCCTCCCCTCATTCAGACCGACCGCACGCTCTGTGCGACCGGCTCTGAGTGAGGTCCATATTTCCTAAAGTGCAGGTTTTTAGAAGCAGATTTGTTGCCAAAGCAACCAATCAGATTCTACTTATTATCTATCTAGCACCTTTTGGAAGATAATAGCTAGAATCTGAAATGTACCCCAAAGTGTCACATAAAGAAAGAGAGGTCATACGTATTCTCTACTAAATGCTTCAGCCAATTGGAAAGTGCTTTCCGGGGGGTGGAACAGTGAGTAGAATTTATCTCATATTCCTTCTTTATCCAGGTATCAGTTTCGGATTTTGGGATATACTCATTCTGTTATAAATATTTTAGGTAGTTGAACACAATGAAAAGTAATTAACCCAACTGCAACAACAGGTGTTGTGTGGGGGAATATTGTCTTTTGTCATGAAGTCACGACTACATGTGCTAACTGCACTCCTCTCTTTCTCCTCTGTATAATACTGACAGAATGCCACAGGCAAGTTAGGCTGCTGTCATCATTTTTATGTTATAATGACACCTCATTAAATATGCATGTTTTAGCAATCGTCAGAAACAATATCCCTTTTCAAAACTAACTTAAGGTATGATTAGAGCAGCATAAATGTTTTGTTTGTGTCAGGAAAGCGTTGCATTTTACTGTACTGAGACCATTTCTGATTATCTTTTCATTATTTTCACAAATATAAAAGGCTGGATTTTGTACTGGCAAATATGTGAAATCAAACGTGCCAGTTAATGCTAAGGGATGACTAGACTTGCTCTGACAAAGAAGATGAAAAACTTTAAACAAGCTCCAACTCTTACTGAGGACATAAGGGCCAGTCTGCATTTTACTAAGTGCCTAGATGATGTCACTGCACTAACAAGTGTTTATATAAACCATTAAGTTGAAGCTCTCCACATAAGCAAATAAATGGAACCGTGTGGAGCAGCAGACCTACATACACCAATACATAATACAACAACAGGGACTGATGCAACATGGCCTTATTGGTAACAAGGCAGAAAGTTGAAAGCAAGTTGCAGGGAATCAAACCCATGACCTACTGAGGTTATGGGTTTGATTTCCATTACGGCCCTAACTGTGGAGTTTATATATTCTCCCTGTGCTTGTGTGGATCTCCTCTGGATACTCCGGTTTCCTCCCACACTCCAAAAATTATACTGGTAGGTTAATTGGATCCCAACAAAAAATTAACCCTAGTGTGTAAAGGCCCCCATACATCAGCAATCTGAAAACCACAATTGAACAATTTGAAGATTTATTGCCCGATCTTAGGATTTTCCAATCGAGCAATCTGCGCCCATACACTACAGATCTTTTTCAGTGATTTGCAGATCGATTGCAGCAAACACAGATCTGGCAATCCTGAAAGGCCCATCATTTTGCTAGAAACGGTCTGCAAATCTGCTGATCATGTCCATACACTAGCAATCTACAGCCCCAATTGATCTGTGAAATCCAACATGTTGGACAATCTGATTAAACAATTCCAATCACTTTTTGGTTGCAATCTGCGATCTGTGAAGCCCATACATTGCAGATTTTTAGACACAATCGATTGCAAATTGCACGATTGCTGCAATCCATCTCTGATGTATGGGGGCCTTTAGAATTAATGTGAATGTGGTAGGGAATATAGGCCCTCATTCAGAGCCGTACGCTCTGAGCAGAGCGCACGCTCTGAATGAGGGCCGGGCTCCATTTTCATGGAGCGTCCTCCTGGACGCTCGTATAGCTGTGGGTCACCACCCACAGGCTATACGAGCGTGCATTGTGATGATCGCGATGGTCGAGACCATCGCGACCATCGAATTTGCGAGCCGGAGCCTGCGGTTGAGGTTTTCAACCGCAAGCTCCGGAGTGATTTTGGCTCTATCAGAGCCAAAATCACTCCCACTGACATCACTAGTGATGTCAGTGGGCCGGCTTTTGACGGGAGGCGTTCCCGTGGGAACGCCCCCGTCAGGGAGGCACGCCCCCGGCACGCCCACCAAAGGGGGCGTGCTGTCAATCAACATTGACAGCACGCCCCCTTTGATCGGACACAACGAGCGAAGGACTTTCCTTCGCTCGTCGCGTCTGGCGCATGCGCACGACGGAGCTCCCTCCGTCGTGCGCATGCTCAGTCCATAACATCGACCCACTTGCGAGCGGACAGCCGCTCGCGAGTGGGTCTGAATCAGGCCCATAGACTGTAAGCTCCACTGGGGCAGGGACTGATGTGAATGGACAAATATTCTCTGTAAAGAGCTGCAGAATATGTGTGTGCTATATAAATAACTGGTAATAAATAAATAAACTCTCTGAAGTTTGCTTAAATAAGAACTCCCAGTTATAGGCCAGTACACATGCTTAATCGCGAGATGAGTAACACACCTAGCATTGCCTGTATTTACATATGATTGGTTCCAGAGCATGTGCAGTGTGAATATGCACAAGATAAACTCTGTAAATGGACTTTGTGTAAATGCCAGCTTTCGTATTCTTTGGTGAAACTATTTGTTGCAGAATATTTCACAAAACTGCCTGTTCTCCAGCACAACTACTGAGGACAAAACAAAGCCAGTTGCTGATGAGTGTAGGAGGTAGCTGCTGACACTCAGCTAACTAATAACAGTATAATTTGTACATATGTTAACTATATTTAAATAAAAAACTGTAACATGTTGTACTGCATGATTGCGCCTAAAATTAAAGTCTCTTAGTATGCGTTTTTGTCAAATTGTGGAAGTCGGTTAGAAACAATCAGTTTGCAGTTTGCATTGTTTTCAAGGAGTGTAGAATATTTTGTTGAGATTCATCATTCATAACGGCAAAATGAGAATGTCAACATGGTTGCAATGAGGACATACACCATGTCAAGATTCATCATGTCGACAGTGCTGACATATCAACTTCATTAGAATGTCAGCAAAACAGTGACTTACCTTGTTTGGCAGCTCCAGAGGGCTCCAGCAATCTTTCAGGTCTAATGGTGACATCATAATGACTTCCAGCTCATCCTGCAGCAATTCCAGCAGGGAGTAATGTCACTAATCCTAACTCCAAACCCTAATCCTAGTGCCTAAGTCACCCTAGTGCCTAATTTAAAACCTTGACCTAGTGCCAACCTTCTCCTCCTGCAGCCCAACCCTCCCCCTAGTGTATAACTCTAACCCTCCCCCTAGTGCCTAACCCTCCCCTCCAGCAGCATAACCCTTACCCAAGTGCCCAACCCTCCCCTCCAGCAGCCTACCATCCCCCTAGTGCCTAGTCATCCCCTTCCACAGCCTAACCCTCTCCCTAGTGCCTAACTCTAACCCTCCACCTAGTGCCCAACCCTCCCCTCCAGCAGCTTATCCCTCCCTCTAGTGTCTATAACTCTACCCATAGTGCCTAACTCTAATGCTCACTCTATTGCATAACCCTCTCCTCCTGAAGCCTATCCCTTCCCCATAGTGCCTAACTCTAACCCTTCCTGTAATGTCTAACTCTAACCCTCACCCTAGTGCCTAACTCTAACCCTTACCCTAGTGCCTAACCCCCCTTCCGCAGCCTAACCCTCCTCCGAGTGCCTAATTCTAACCCTCCTCCTAGTGCCTAACCCTCCCATCCAGCACCCTATTCCTCCCCCTAGTGCCTAGTTCTCCCCTCCCACAGCCTAACCCTCCCCGTAGTGACTAACTCCAACCCTCCCCCTAGTGCCTAACTCAAATCCTCACCCTAGTACTTACCCTCCCATCCTGCAGTCTAACCCTGTCCCTAGTGCTTAACTCTAACCCTTCCCCTAGTACCCAACCCTCCACTCCAGCAGCTTATCCCTCCCCCTAGTGCCTAACCCTTTTTTCCCACAGCCTAACCCTTTTCCTAGTGCTTATAACTCTACCCATAGTGTCTAACTCTAATGCTCACCCTATTGTGTAACCCTCTCCTCCCGCAGCCTATCCCTTCACCATAGTGCCTAACTCTAATCCTTCCCCTAGCTCCTAAATCTAGCCCTCACCCTAGTGCCTAGCTCTAACCCTTTTGTCTTTTGACTAAACCTCCCCTCCTGCAGCCTAACCCTGCCCATAGTGTCTAACTCTCCCCTCCCAATAGTGCCTAACTCAAACACTAACACTAGTGCATAACTCTAACCCTCACCCTAGTGCTTAACTTTTCCCTTCCACAGCCTAACCCTCCCCCTAATGCCTAGCTCTAACCCTCTCCCTAGTGCCCAACCCTCCCCTCCAGCAGCCTAACCTTCCCCCTAGTACCTAACTCAAACCCTCACCCTAGTGCCTAAATCTAACCCTCATCCTAGTGCCTAACCCTTCCCTTCTACAGCCTAACCCTTCCCCTAATGCCTAGCTTTTACCCTCCCCCTAGTGCTTAACCCTCCCTTCCTGCAGCCTAACCATCCTGCTAGTGCCTAATTCTAACCCTTCTCCTAGTGCTTAACTCTAACCCTCCCCTAATGCCTAGCCCTCCCCTCCCATAACCTAACCCCCCTAGTGCCTTACTCTAACCCTCCCCCTAGTGCCTAAACCTCTTCTCCAGCAGCCTAACCCTCCCCCTAGTGCCTAACTCTATCCCTCTCCCTAGTGCCTTACCCTCCCCTCATGCAGCCTAACCCGCTCCCTAGTGCCTAACTCTAACCTGCACCCTAGCGAATAATTGCAACCCTCACTCTAGTGCATAACCCCCCTCCTGCAGCCTAACCCTCCCCCAGTGCCTAACTCTAACCCACCCACTAGTGCCTAACCCTCCCCCTAGTTCTTAACTGTAATCCTCCCCCTAGTGCCTAACCCTCCCCTCACGGTACTTAATCCTCCCCCTTAGTGCCTAACTCTAACCTTCCCCCTAGTGCCTAACCCTCCTCTCGCGCAGCCTAACTGTAACCCTCCACTCCCACAATCTAATACCAACCCTCTGCTACCTGCAGAATGTCAACATTTCATGTGTCGATATTTCACATGTTGACATTGTCAACATGTCGACATACTGCAGATGTTGAGATGTTCCATTTCAACAATGTTGACATCATAACTGTGACATTTTGAAAGTCAACATGGTGACTGCATCCACTATAATATATGTTGCTAAGAGCATGGTTACATTTTGAATTAAAAAGTGGGATAGCTAAGTTGAGTGTAGCCAATTATTACTTTCAAGATAACATGCAATGTTATTAGGTTTTACACATTAACTAGTTTTCAATATTAACAGAACACCAAATGGTTAAAAAACAAACAAAGATACACAGTAAAGATGCCAATATCAGTCAGCTTATTACAAATAAATAGGCAATGGCAGTCATTAGGATCTTTACTTTTATTCTTCATGTAACTAATAAAGGAAATCACTTTACACCTGCACATAAGGATCAGGCCAGCATTACCTTATGAAAGTAAGATTTATAAACTTAAGCAAATCTTTTGACTTCTTTTACATTTTTTATTTAATAGAAATGTTTTTTTTCCAGTGCTTGACTGATTGTCTCCAAATATTAGTATATGTTATATTTATATTTCAGGAGCCATAGAAGATCTAGAAAATACACACTGGAAAGAAAAATAGAATTATCCATGTCTCCTTGATGGCTTGACTTCCAATAAACATTGGGGGTTATTCAGACCCGCTCGCGAGCAGCAGTACGCTCGCAAGCAGGTCGATGTTCTCCACTTCGCATGCGCGAGACCCGGGGAGCGACGGGCTTTCCATCGCTCCGGGTCTCGCACCAAAGGGGGCGTGCTGTTGATGTTGATTGACAGCACGCCCCCTTTGGTGGGCGTGCCGGGGCGTGGCTGCCAGATGGAGGCGTTCCCATGGGAACGCCTACCGTCTGAAGTCGGCCCCACTGACATCACTAGTGATGTCAGTGGGAGTGATTTTGGCTCTGATAGAGCCAAAATCACTCCAGGGCTTGTGGCAGGGAGACCCTACCGCAGGGTCTCCGTCGCAAGTCCGATGGTCGCGATGGACAAGACCATCGCGACCATCTTTTTGGCTGCTCGCATATGCTGTGGGTGGTCACCCACAGCTATGCGAGCGGCCAGGAGGCCGCTCCATTTTCATGGAGGAGGGCCCTGATTCAGAGCGAGCGCTCTGGTCAGAGCGTTCGGCTCTGAATCAGGCCCATAGTGAGAGCAATGAAATGTCTCAGAGCTGCTTTTTGGCATCACAATCACATATATGTATTTTCATACATCTGTTGCATTGTGAAGAGAAAATAGAAAATCCCCAGAACAAGGGATCATTGATTGCTGGGACAACAAAAAAAGGTACCACGACCTGAGGATGGAACTAAATACAAAAAATGTGACTCTGTCCTCAGTAATGCAATGGAGAAAAAGGAGTAATAAAATGCTTACTGTAGATGAGCAAACTAAAGCCAGGCAATGATTTCATGATATCCTAGAATATTCTTTTGTCAGTTTACCTCATGTCTTAAATATTTAGTTGAATATTATTTATATATGATGCCTGAAAAAGATCTAAGCAGTCTCATTAGCTTGTCTAAACCCGTTCAGTTAGAGGATAAAAGCTAAACATTAGTATTGACTGCACCTTTTTTCATAAATATAATTTATATTCCATTTTGTCTAGGTGTGTGTTAAGAAAAATAAATAAATTATACATATATATTATTAATAAGTTTGAGTGCATTGTTCTGTACTGTACATTTGCATAACTAATATTTTGTTTAAGATCAACATAATTATAAAATCCCTGTGCACAATAGAGACTATTAAACATCTATATAAAAATAATTGTTTGTAGTGAGTAATTAATGGCAATATAAACATGAAGCCATACAGTACATTGTAAATGTTAAAAGTAGTTGCATATACATATTCTAAACTTTATCAGTGTTTGATCTGTGTACTCCATACTATATAGTTCTTGGGAAAACAGCTGTCGTGTTGTCTCATGCATCAACCTCACTTTAAATCCAGTTGTAAGCTGTTGTGTCTAATCTTTAAAGAGACAGTCACACAACGAGGCATGTTCTATTTCTCATTCACAATGGTTGTCGCACATGAGCTTTCTTCTCCTTAAAGCTTCCTGCAGCCCTCTTGACTGTCTCTGTCACCCTGTGCCAGATGGGAAGTGAGAGCCGGCCACACTCTTTGTGGTGGAGAAGCCCCCAGAGCCTCAGCTACTGGTTACTAACGCTTCATAAAAAATTCAGGGCTGATTTAACAAGTGTGCTGAAATTAAACGTGTGTCATGTTATCCACCCTCCTTTCAACTTACAGAAAGCAATTGCAAAGAAGCTTGCTATTGTCTTCTGGCACCCAACTATGCACATTAATGTGTATGTAAGAGACATGATGCCTCCATGCACTGTTAGAAAGCATCCACATATTCTTTTGCACTGTACTAGCCCCCACAATAGTAAGTATAAAGCCTTCTGGTAACTTTCTTAAACATTTCCCAATTCATATTGAAAAATCACATAAAAATTATCAAATGTTTACTAGCTATGTAAGTACAGATTCCAAATCCAATAGTTTTCATCTAATTGCATGGCTACTGTGTTGTTCTTGGGCAACTAATAACAATCAAACTAGATTAGTAATATAAAACAGTTTATACAGAAGACACTCGCACAGGTCTTACAATTTCAGTAGTCATAGCCTATGACACTAAAAGATCAGCGCATGTAGTTTAATATTGGTCATTTGTGAAGCAATAAAATAGAAATTTGAGTCTAGTTTGTTACATTGAAACGTTGCTATGAGTTCCTGCAGTTGATTTAATCTATGGTAGTCCAAAATTAGGACAAGGGGTTGTTTGCTATTGTTACTAATATTTAATTGGTGGCAATATTTTAAATAGAAACAGGTACAAAATGCACATAAGTAAATGTTTGTGTGGACAGTACAGTGTATGTAGAAATAAAATGTAATATTTTTGTTACTTACGACTCTGACAGGTGGCATGACAATAGCCACTGATGGACTGGGAATGGGATCATTTCCACACCAATTATGATGCGGGGGCAGATTTACTAAGCTCTGGAAAGTGATAAATTGGAGTGATAAACTACCAACCAAACAGCTCCAAAATGTCATTTTTAAAACACAGCCTGTAACATGACAGTTATGAGCTGAGTGGCTGGTAATTTATCACTCTCCAATTTATCACTTTCCAGAACTTAGTACATCTCCCCCATTGCCACAGCCATGGCCCATGCCAACTCCAAATGTTACATAGAAACATATAATTTGACGGCAGATAAGAACCACTTGGCCCATCTAGTCTGCCCTTTTTTACCTTTTGGTAACCTCAGCCTCAATGTTGTTAGGCATGTTGATAGGTTAATTTACATCTGGCTCATATGGACTCTACATTGTGAGTTTGTCTGGTAGGGAATTAGATAAAACGCTTCAATGGTATGGGGAGTGATGCCAATGATAAAATGTTCTTTGTCCAGCACTATGAAATATGGTGGTGCTATACAAGGAAACATTAATAATAATCCTACTTTTGATTCTGAGCAGTCCTTGTACATGACGAGCCTGATTTAAACACAATACCGAATTCCGAATGTGGATGCATCTTGCTAAATTTTGACTTGGTTGACCCACAACTCAGGATATTAAGGTTATCATTAATTCAAGGGACACTTGTTCTTCATTTTCTTTTTGTGAGGGGGTGGGGAAGGTTTATTAATGTGTGTTAATGCTCTCCCACTGCAAAATAAACTCAGACAGATCAAAAGGCATCCATATGAATGTAATGGCTAAATACTGATTACAGCCACGTATAGCACACCCCATAAAATATCAATCCCAGCAAAATACTGTTTTTGTTTTTTCAGTGACTTATGAACTTTCAAAATGTTCAAGATTGCTTTAGAGCAGATCCCTATCTTTGGATAATTTTCAGTACTGATGGGTCACTTTGGAAATGAAGTGGCTCAGCATCCCTGTGTCTTTCAGCACCTGGTTAAGTTTGTATCCAGTAAAGAGGGCAAAAGGGGAAACAATTTACTATTAGATAGATGTACATAATACAGTGACCAGTGTGCAGCAAAGGTGTTGTGCGGGCATATGAATAAGCTGAGGTAGTCTTCACACTCATTTGTATCTATTGATAGAGTGTAACAAATGTACCAGTCTTTGTTTCTGCTTCCGTCTGATCCTGTAATAGTGCCAGCTTCTGGCCATCTACTATACAATTTTCTGTCAGATATCTATCCAATCTGGCTGGTTGGAATGCAAATCTGGTAATGTATGGGAGCAAATGCCAATCGTCCATTTGCTCACAAACACTGGAAAATAGCCAAAAATGGTTGTTCAGACAATTGGTTAAAACATACAAATGTAACCAATTTGAACAATTTTTTTGTCCTTTTTTCAGTGTTTAAAACCATATGGTCGACTGTCATTTGCTCCCATACATTACCAGGTTTTCATTCCAACCAGCCAGATTGGACAGGTATCTGACAGATAATTGTATAGTAGTTGGCCAGCTTATGTTATCATATAATAGTTTATTCATTTCTTGCTATTTTAACCAGAAAATATTAACTGTAAAAGTCCTGCTTACACATACAGGACCCAATGACTGACTGACATTAATCCTGCTCTGCTCCTTCCTTCTGCTTCTGCAATTTGGGGTGTAGGGTGGCCACATCTTTTTTTGAAAAATAAAATATAATTTTTTTTTTAAAGCTGCAACGGACTATGCAGATGATCACTATCATGAGCAGAGATCAGTTTTCTAGCAGGCACAAAAGATATAACTTTCTGACAAGAAGTTGGCACTTTGGACTTTTTTTGAGATTTCTTGATCCAACAATTATAGCAGTTACTGGACATTTTAGTGCTCTGGCCACAAGACTGCACTCGTTCCCCAAATCCCGGTTTCAATGGAGAAAATGCTGACTTTCCAGGGGGGGCTTAGGCATCTTACTGTGGTGGGGAAAACAGCCTTTGAAAGCACTACACTATTCTCCAACACTATGCTCCTCTTTCCTAACTGTTTTTTGCTGCTTTGATAGCTTGGGTCTATACTTGTGTCTTAAGCTCATTTGATGTTTAACCATCAATTGAAATCTTGTAACCCAATTTGGTAAATAGATAGGTACAATTCACCACCTGGAAAGTTGAGCAATGAGTGACTCCTCTAGGCCACTTTGCACTCACCAGTTCATCATTAACCAGACCCTCCAACATGACTCATTCCATTAGGTACAAAATGCTCTGCTCCTGTACTTCCTTCTTAATTTATGATTGCAGACACCTGTACTGAAACACCTGCCTCATCAATTACCTAGTTCTACATAGGTGACTGCAATTATACATTAGGTGGGAAGTTTCAGGAGGAGAGCATTCTATACCTAATGGAACGGGTCATGTTGGAGGGTAGGCATTAACTTAATACCATTTTGATTTAATTAATAGACATTCTTCTCCAAACATCCTTAAAATTGCTTAAGCTGCATACACACGGTACGATCTGCACAACCAATGATATCGCTGAACAATTTCCCCTCAACTGTTGTGCAGGACAAACGATATTGGGTATACATACTGAAAGATACCTATGATCGATATCTTTCAATGAAGCCATCCTGCCACATCTCTGAACAAGCAAATCTTGATAAAATCGTCCAAGTTGGCCTGTATTTATCGACAACCAAAAATATCGTTATCGTCCATGCGGGAATGCTCATCGTCAGTCGTTCGATGCATAAAAATTAACGATATGAACGATTTATCATTGAACTATACCGTTATCATTCATATCGTTCATAGAGATCATACAGTGTGTATGTACCTTTACAGTCACATTTCATTTTCTTCATTATTGCCAATGTTGTGCAAGTATAAGGTGTTGGAGTACAAATACATTAAGCCAACATAACAAATACATAAATACACATAATTATAATGGCAAATAAGCATTATAGCAGCTGTGTGGTGTAAAATACAAGTAAGAGGTATGGTCGAGCAATTATAGGTAGTGAATAAACACACTATGATACCTGTGTGTATGAGTCAACTATCAGCATAGGTTAATATTTTGCAGTTTGATAATCTGACTTTTTGTCAATTTAAATTGTGAGATGGCACTAGGTTCCAATGACACAAAAAAAAGACACTGCTATCTGAAGCTCAAAAAAACTCTAGAAAATGTCAGTAGTAAAGTTAAAGTAATCTTACTACTTCAAAGAAGATTCTGCATTTTCTCCAACCTCAGCCCTCCTCCCCATTCTCTAGAACATCTGCAGTAGATAACCTACCTCTTTTTGTGCTCCTCCTTGCTATCTCCTCTCAGCTTCTCTCCACTGACAGCATAGTCACAATATTAGTGAACATAAATGATTCGGCAGAGAGCCAGTCAACTTTCTTGTATACCAGAGGTACTGGAGAAAATGGTAAACATACAACATTTCACAAAAATGTAAACATTTTATATATATATATATATATATATATATGTAACATATCACGATCCGGCACTCATGGAAACAAACAGGTACTTAGCCAGGTGCTCTCCACAGATAATCCCCTCTGGGGATATATATACAGTAAATATATATTGAAAAAGAGATGGCACTCACCAGTAAATGCAGCTTAATTTAATAATCAGGTCGTAGCAGGCTCACATACAAAGCGACGTTTCGGTCCTCCAATGGACCTTTTTCAAGCAGTACAACCTCGTAACTGTGTATCCAGACAACAAGTACAGGTCCCAAGCATAGAAGTCACACTTACCTGTATCAGCCGGGCCACTTAAATAGTGTCCTTGCAGCACCTTTGCTGCCTTCCACAGCTGGAATGTAAATACTGGAAGTGACGTCACTTCCTCTCCAAAAGTTTCACCTTGGCAACATTAAACAATACTGCCTAGTTGCAGACATAGCGGAGATACCTTGCTGCTGATTAGGGCCGCAACTAGAGGGGGGCTTGAGGTGCACGTGCACCGGGTGCGCCACTGCACCCAGCATCAGTGACCTCCAGCCCGGAGCCGCAGTGAGACTAAGGCGGGCGCCCGCTGAGATTTTATTACCAGCGAGCGACCAGGTCTTCTCTGCAGCGCAGCGCTAGCCGGAGGCTGGAGTTCTCTCCTGAACTCCAGCTTTCAGCTCTCCCCAAAGGCACTATGGGAGAGGCATGCTGAGGAGCAGCCGGGCGGACCCAATGGCGGCGGTCACAGGAGCGGAGTTTAAGGTATTTCTTTTTTTTTGTGTGTGTGTGTAAGCTGCACTATGGGGGCGTTAACAGGGAGACTACAGGGGCATTATCAGAGGGCTCTACATGGGCATTACCAGGGGGTACTACAGAGGCATTAGCAGGGGTCTGTACATGGGCACTACAGGGGCATTACTAAATGGGCACTACAGGGGCATAACTAGGGGTGTTACTAAGGGTATTACTACATGGGCACTACAGGGGCATTACCAGGATGCTCTACAGGGGCATTACTAGGGGGCACTACATGGGGCATTACTAGGGGTATTACTACATGGGCACTACTATATGGTGACTGCAGGGGCATTACTATTTGGGCACTACAGGGGCATTACAATGGGGGCATTACCATATGGGCACTACAGGGGCATTACTATGGGAACATTACCATATGGTCACTAGTACATAGGTATTACTATAGGTGCACTACTGAAGGGGCATTACTATGGGGGCACTGCTGCGGGGAAATTACCAGGGGGAGGGGGGGGGCCAAATTACTGTGTTGCCCCGGGTGACAAAAACACTAGTTTCGGCCCTGCGCTGATGTCCCACCACACATACATAGCAGCTCCCCCTCATCACTGGCTACAGGGTGGGCGCCCGTTCTAGTGTCAGACAACTAGATGCAAACAAGCTCTATCAAACTTTAGACAAAGCCTACTAAATTTAGCATGAGTGTATCATAAAATGGACGAACTAACTTAGACTAGCAGACATATATGTTCACAAATAGAAGGCTTAGACAGGAACAACTATGCAGGCAGCCGGCTGATCTTATAATCTATAGAATACAGTATAATATAATCACCTATATACAATTTATACTTATACCAACACCAACATATGATATTTATTATTAAAAAAACTACTTATTTTTTGCATGAGACAGTCTGCAAAAAAGGTCAGAGGTTATACACTACCCTATTTAGAAAAGAGACTGACCATAATACTTTATTATATGCAACCAGCCAACATCCTCCAAGGCTAAAGGAGAGTTTGCCTATCTCTCAGTTCCTACGAGTTTTGCGGTTAAACTCTGAGGATGAAATGGCTGAGAGACAAATCTTGGATATGAAGGCACGCTTTATCGAACGTGGTTATTCGCGCACTATCATTGAGAGATGCCTGTTAAAGTCAAGAAGAAAGTTAACCACCATATCACCAACACCAGATGCTGCCATTCCTAATAGAATGATCTTTTCAAGCCGATATGACAATAAAGCCAATAAAATAAATAAAACATTGAAACAACATTGGCCGTTACTGGCCACCGGTGCGGTTCTAAAGGAGAATATGCAAAGGCCTCCTATTATGTCCTATCGACTAGGTCTTATTTGATAAAGATGAATTTAGAGTCTGCCGGCTGAGAAACCTATTGACCTCTATTATAAATCACTGCGCATGAAGAAACGAGAAATTGATCTGACCCTGCACGGTCAATTTTTGATGGAATACTATAGATCCAACAAAAGCCCTCGTGGATTTAGGTCAATAATGTTCCAACAATTGGCCGTACTAATCCTAAATTTTGTTTGAAATGGTGCGGGGTTCTTAATAAATGTGCATTCGATTTAATGCTGTTGGTGATTGAAGAGGTTGGTATTGAATTGGTTTAGGTGAAGGCGGACATCACCCAATTTGATACAAATAATCTACAGTGTTTATACAGTGATAAAACAGAGAATTGGTGTACTAAACTACAAGTCCAAGTTGACACATAAATCATTTAAACAACATTGGCCGATACTGGCCACCGATCCGGTTCTAATGGAGAATATGCAAAGGCCTCCTATTATGGCCTATCGACGAGGTCCCAACTTGAAACAACTTTTGATGCATCCCTTATGTCAACCAGACAGAGAGTCAGGTGAAACATGGCTCAAATCAACAAAGAAGGGGTGTTTTAAATGCCATAACTGCATGACATGTCGATCTATGGTGGCTGGTTCAACATTTCCCCACCCCCACAGTGGAATACCAATACAGATTAAATTGAATCTATTTTGTACGTTGGATCATGTGATATACCTGATTACATGTCCCTGTGGATTTGCCTATGTGGGCCTCACTACTCGAAATGTTAGAGATCGGATGGTGAACCACAGAAGCTGCAATTAACACTGGTGATTCCGACAAACCAGTGGCAAGACATTGGCAACAAAATGACCATCAGCTATCATCCCTGAGGTGTAGATTGATAGATTGGGTCCCTCCACAGGCAAGAGGTGGTGATCGAGAATTAATGTTGCATAAACTTGAGGCCCAATGGATATTTCGATTGGACATTATCTCGCCCAGAGGACTGAATGAACATAATGCGTTACGCGCCTTTTTGCAGCATTAGACCTCTTTTTTTACCACATTAGGCCCCTCTTCAAGATCAAGAGCTGAAATTTATTGATGAATCCGGCCTTGTTAATATATATATTTTTTTATATTTACAGTACTCCACTGATGATTATACAATATGGACAATTTTTTTATGTTCATATGTGTAATTTTACTACTGCCTTAATAGCAGATTTTTTCAACTTTTCTATTCTCTTTTTAATATATGTAAAAAATCTTTCTCTTGGATAATATCAGCTATGATGATTGATATTTCCTTTGAGATATAAAATAATAAAAATAGTATATAATTTTTAGTAAAAATATATAAAAATAAGTCATTTTTTGATAATAAATATCATATGTTGGTGTTGGTATAAGTATAAATTGTATATAGGTGATTATATTATACTATATTCTATAGTATGTAAGATCAGCCCGCTGCCTACATAGTTGTTCCTCTCAAAGCCTTATATTTGTGAACATATATGTCTGCTAGTCTAAGTTAGTTTCTCCATTATATGATGCACTCCTGCTAAATTAAGTGGACTTTGTCTAAATTTTGATAGTGCTTGTTTGCATCTAATTGTCTGACGCTACAACAAGCGCCCACCCTGTAGCCAGTGATGAGGGGGAGCTGCTATGTATGTGTGGTGGGACATCAGTGGCAAGGTATCTCCGCTATGTCTGCAACTATGCAGTATTGTTTATTGTTGCCAAGGTGAGACCGCCGGAGAGGAAGTGACGTCACTTCCGGTATTTGCATTCCAGCTGTCGAACGCACACGGTGAGGAAGGTGGCAAAGGTACTGCAAGGACACTATTTAAGTGGCCCGGCTGATACAGGTAAGTGTGACTTCTATGCTTGGGACCTGTACTTGTTGTCTGGATACACAGTTATTAGGCTGTACTGCTTAAAAAAGGTCCATTGGAGGACCGAAACGTCACTTTGTATGTGAGCCTGCTATGACCTGATCATTAAATTAAGCTGCATTTACTAGTGAGTGCCATCTTTTTTTCAATATATCTGCTGGTGAATTCCTGGATTTTGGACATACAGCTGATGTGCACCCCGCTGTTGTGGATATGGTTTTTTGTGAGTGCTGAACTTTGGAACAATATATATATATATAAATATATATATATATATAAATATATATATATATATATATATATAAATATATATATAATAGTGGTGTGCACCGGCCAATTTTCGTGTTTGGTGTTTTGGTTTTGGATCTGGATCTTTCTTCGTGTTTTGGATCTGGATTGGTTTTGCCAAAACCAGCCTTCCGTGTTTTGGGTTCAGGGTTTTGTGTTTTGGATCTGTATTTTTTTTTAAAAAAGCATAAAAATAGCTAAAATCACAGAATTTGTGTGTTTTTCTGCTCCTATGCTATTATTAACCTCAATAACCTTAATTTCCACTCATTTTCAGTCTATTCTGAACACCTCACACCTCACAATAGTGTTTTTATGTCCAAAAGGTTGCACCGAGGTAGCTGGATGACTATGCTAAGAGATACGAGTGGGCGGCACAAACACGTGGTCCATCTAGGAGTGACACTGCAGTGGCAGACAGAATGGCAGTTTGAAAAACTAGGCCCCAAACAGTACATAATTCAAAGATAAAAAAGAGGTGCAAGATGGAATTGTCCATGGGCCCTCCCACCCACCCTTATGTTGTATAAACAGGACATGCACACTTTAACAAACCAAACATTTCAGCGCCAGGGTCTGCCACACGACTGTGGCTGAAATGATTGGTTCGTTTGGGCCCCCACAAAACAAGCTGGCAATTAATCTGTCCCTGCACAAACTGGCTCTACGGAGGCAAGATGTCGTCCTCATCCTCCTCATCCACCGATTCCTCACCCTCTTCAGTGTTGTGTACATCCTCATCCTCACAGAGTATTAATTCGTCCCCGCTGGAATCCACACCCACAGGTCCCTCTGTACGTTCTGGAGGCTGGTCTCCCTGGAAGAGTTGATAATTCATTTTATGAACATCATCTTCTCCACATTTTGTGGAAGCAACCTCCTACGCCTTTCGCTGACAAGGTTCCCGGCTGCACTAAACACTCTTTCGGAGTGCACACTGGAGGGGGGGCAACTCAGGTAAAATAGAGCCAGTTTGTACAGGGACCTCCAAATTGCTTCTTTTTCCTGCCAGTACAGGTACGGACTGTCTGACATGCCTACTTGGATGCTGTCACCGATGTAATCCTTTAACAGACAGACGCACGCTTGTCGCTGCTGCTTTGAGGATGCAGGTGCGGCGACAGCCAACACAATTCACAAAGACAGGTAAAAAAAGAAGAATTTTTTTATTGTTTGTGGAGCGCACTTTGAGGGTTACACCACCCTTTAACAGACAGATGCACGCTTGTCGCTGCTGCTTTGAGGATGCAGGTGGAATCTAGACGGGATTTGGAACCGGGGACACACTACCTCCATCAATTGTCTAAATCCCACTGCACTAATTGCGGATACCGGACGCACGTCTAACACCAACATAGCAGTCAAGGCCTCAGTTATACGTTTTGCTTCAGGATGACTGCTGTTGTACTTCATCCTCATCACTAGGGACTGTTGGAGGGTCAATTGTTTAGTAAAAGTAGTGGTGTTCCTACTTCCTCTCTGGGATGATGAACAACTCCCAGCAGCAGCAACAGCACTAGGAGGAAGTGGTTCTTGATCTTTCCCTATTTTATTTTTATCGGAGATAGTTTGGTCCTCCATTTATGTTATATTGATATATACGTGCGGCTAAGGCGCACACAAACACAGAAAATATTTTTTTATTTTTGCTGGAGAGTAGTGCACTTTGTGGGTTACACGACCCTTTAAGAAATGAGCCAGCCGGCTCTTTACTTATGGGACACAGGCGCACGCTTGGCGCTGCTCCTTTGTTGATGCACGTGCAGCCACAGTGCACACAATTCACAAACACAGAAAATATTTTTTTATTTGGTTTGGAGTGTACTTTGGGGGTTACAGCACCCTTTAACGGTCAAGCCAGCCGGCCCTTTACTTATGACACAGGCGCATGCTTGGCACTACTTTGTTGATGCACGCGCGGCTACTGCGCACACAATTCACAAACACAGAAAATATTTTTTTATTTGGTTTGGAGTGTACTTTGGGGGTTACAGCACCCTTTAACGGTCAAGCCAGCCGGCCCTTTACTTATGACACAGGCGCATGCTTGGCACTACTTTGTTGATGCACGCGCGGCTACTGCGCACACAATTCACAAACACAGAAAATATTTTTTTATTTGGTTTGGAGTGTACTTTGGGGGTTACAGCACCCTTTAACGGTCAAGCCAGCCGGCCCTTTACTTATGACACAGGCGCACGTTTGGCACTACTTTGTTGATGCACGTGCGGCTACTGCGCACACAATTCACAAACACAGAAAAATATATATTTTTTTAGCACTTGGACGGAGCACCCCTGATGGACAGAGCACCCCCTGGACAACACTACAGCACCCCTTTAGGACTGGGACACTGCACAGGACTTTGGAGTGGACACAGCCCCTATGGACAACTGACTGCACAACACTGTCCAGCCAGCCCCTATGGACTTTGAAGTAGTGGACACAGCCCCTATGGACAACAGCAGCACAGCACAACACAGCCAGCCCCTATGGACTTTGAAGTAGTGGACACAGCTCCTATGGACAACAGCAGCACAGCGCAGCACAGCACAGCACAACACTGCTCTGCACTACACTACACTACACTACACAGCCCAGCCAGCCCTAACTCCCACCCTCCCTCTTCACTGTCCACAGCCGAGTGAGAAAATGGCGCCGACGCGGGTACCTTATATAGGATCCAAAACCCGTGAGACCCGGAAGGCGGGATGATGACGTTTTGCCTCGATTTTAGATCCGAGTCAGGCGGGAAAAGTCAAGCCTGACTCGGATCGGCCTCGGATCGGGGGGGCTCGGGGGGGTTCGGATTTCAGAAATCCGAACCCGCTCACCCCTAATATATATATATATATATATATATATATATATATATATATATATATATACAATACCCTGTACTTGCGCTAGATATTCAGAAGCTTGTCACAGTAGTACCCCTATTAGTAGGTACCAAAAACCATAACATACATACACAGAACAAGAAGCTCTTGAATTACACTCTTGATCTTAGTCCTTGTGTCGTATGGAATATTTCATCCTTTATCCCTAAGTTGGTAATGGAATATTTAGATACAGTCTTTCTTTAACCATATGTGTATTTTCGTAGGTAAACGATCACAATCTGAAATAAGACACTAATTGACAGCTCATCTTACTGAGGATAATAAAATGCAATCCAGGGTTGGCCTAATAATAAAAACAGCAATAATCCCAATAAAGTTATTGATCAAAAATTTCAATGGGACAAAATCTCATTCAGTCTGGAGACCTTTATCCTATTATATATCTCCTTCTAGCATACTATACTTTAGTCCATTAGATCCAGTGTGAGTTATAATAACCTGTGTCAGCTGCCTTTTTGGTAGTATGATAGAAGCTATGTTTGGTGACTGCCTTGCCTTTAAAAGCCATTAGCTGGCAGGTGAGCTTTAAACCAGGTAACATTTTTTCAGTAACTTTTTTTTCAGTTTAAACTATGTGATAGCAGCTACCAGGTTTCCATCAGTGTTACAGATAGTGTAGGACCTGCAGAGAAGTGGGGTCCCGTGATGTGGGCTTCAGGCTTAAATGCATTGATCAATCCATGAACCAAAACCCCATTATTTATTTATATATTATTGTGAGTGTTTAAACATGGTGCATGCTTAGTTTTCTGATTTTATTTATTTAAGCAATGTGCTCACAAGCCACTTGCACCCCATTCCTGGGAATGGCGAGTGCAGGTCTGCACCCCAAATCTGGGAGCGGCGAGTGCAGTGGATTGCTGAATATATATATATATACTGCAAAAATGGAAAAAATGGCCGGCACTCCACAAAAAACTGATACTTGCCCGGGTGCCTTCCAATGGAAAAACTGCCAAACATGTATGGAAATAACGGCGGCACTCACAGGACTTGTATAAAGAAGACTCACGATACAGAAGGGTCCAGTGGTGCCAATTCGTCACAAAGTGATCAGGATATCCCTTCCTCTGTACTCCCAATTACACAACGCCCCCCTTTAGGGGTAGCCACACGAGCACAAAAAGGAAACGATCCCGCACTCGACATGGTAAACAGGGGTCGAGGCAGACGGGTATACAAAAAGAAAACGTAATCATCAATTTATCCTCCCGTGTCCTTACTATGGCAGAATCCAAATTATTACAAAGAGGCCTTGCATTCATCCCCACATGTTCCTTTAATAGCTTTCATTGGAAGAAAGATTTATGGAGATTAAACAGGAGTTTGAAGCTCAAGGAGTTCTTCAGCAACTCAGATTCTATATCCACTACAACATCCAGTTCACTGTTTAAAAAAGCCTCCTCTTTTGATCCCCCTTCCAATAATGCCTCAATTAAGAGTTTCATTAGAATGTTGGATCATGAGGTAAGTTCTCAATTTAAAGGGAGAACACCAGTTCGACACAATTTATCTAAGGATGAATATAATGCATTGATCTCTTTGGGTAAGGACAATTCTATAATTATCCGTTCAGCGGATAAAGGGGGCACCATTGTTATTCAGAACAGAGTCCAGTATAGTGGCGAAATTTATCGACAGTTGAATGATGACAATACATATACCTACCCTGTCCTTTAAAAAACAACTCGATGATAGTTTAACACAGGCTCATGAACAGGGGTACATCAACAAAGATAACAAGGAGTATCTGATGACAGACAAACCCGTTGTTCCATTACTATGCACACAACCCAAGATTCATAAATCACTCTCTGCACAACCTGGCCGTCCCATTATCTCAGCTAGGGATAGCCTTTACAGTAACACATCCAAATATTTAGATTCCTTTTTACAACCCCTCATTTCCCTTGAGCCCACATTCTTGAAAGATTCGAACACTCTTCTGGATAAATTGCACAGTCTGAATAATCTACCACATGATTTATTATTGTGCACGATAGACGTCAATTCGCTTTACACCAGTATACCACAACAGGAGGGTTGTGATTATATGGGTGACTTTCTGAGATCACATTCTAATTACAAAGGCCCCAATATAGATTTTTTCCTGTGTCTATTGAAACAGACCTTGAATAATAACTATTTTCTTTTTGATAATAAATTTTTTCTTCAGAGGAAGGGTTGTGCCATGGGTTCCCATGTGGCACCTTCGTTTGCCAATATCTACATGTTTTTTGTTGAAAAAGAACTTTTTCTCCACAATCCGGATTTCAACAAATTCCTAATCTTTTTTGTTCGATATATCGACGATATATTGGTTTTGTGGTCCGATACGGAAGTGGAATTCACCTCGGTTATGTCTAAGATCAATACAATGCATCAATACATTACTTTCACTCATGAACAAAGTCACAGCGATGTGCATTTTTTGGATATAAATATCCATTGGTCCGGTACCGATTTTCAGACCTCCATTTACCATAAACCAACCGACAGTAACACCTTACTACATGCACAGAGCCATCACCCCACATCGCTCAAAAGAAGTCTCCCATATTCTCAGTTTTTGCGTGCACTAAGAATCACCAGTGATCCAGTTCGAGCTGAACAAGAAATTGATTGTATGATAAATAAATTTGTACAACGTGGGTATAGACTTAAAGATCTGACTGCAGCCAAATCCAAGGCAATTTCTGTACATGAAGTGACAGACAAAGGGATTGAAACAACAAGTAATAAAACAGATACGATGTTATTTGTTAACCAACACAAAGTTGCCAGCAAATTTATCAACACTACTGCCAAACGTCTTTGGCCATTAATCAATACCGATAATTCCATCAAGTCTTTAAAAAACTCGAGGATTATGCTGGGCTACAAACGAGGGAAAAATTTGAAAGACTGGCTTGTACACAATGATATCAACTATGGTCCCTTCATTCCTGAACAACATTTCTTATTCAAAAAATCAGGATGCTATCGGTGCACTGGTTGCACGACATGCAGTTTCATGGAAACCGGCCCAGATGTGGTACACCCACACTCAGGGAAACGCTTCCCCATTAGACATACACTATCGTGCACTATCAAATGTGTGGTGTACATGATATGGTGTCCTTGTGGACTGGCTTACATCGGAAAGACAACTTGCACTGCCAGAATCAGAATGGCACAACATCGCACAGCAATTCGACAAGCATTAGAAGGAAAGGAAATAGACCAGCCAGTGGCTCGTCACTTCAAGAACTTCCGACATTCATTATCTACCCTGGTATATAAACTAATCGATCATGTCCCCATCAACAAACGAGGAGGGGATAGGGATAAAAAGCTGTTACAACTTGAAACATTTTGGATTCATAAAATGAACACCATATCACCATTTGGTCTCAACGAACAACTCTCCTTTTCCTGTTTTTTCTGAGGTCTTCCTCGCATTACTGCCACACAGTGCAGTCACACTCATACTTACAGGGTAGTTGTTACCCACATCTTCAGGTTTCATCATTGCTCTGCTTATTTTATATGTTTGCAATTTTCAAGTTGATTGTTCTCTTCTTAATGCCAAGTGGCACGGATTTGTTTGGAGCCATCTGCTGTGTGTTGATTCGTTGTTGTCTCGGTCTTAGACATATGCAGGATGATCACACTTGGATTTATCATTCTTCTGCTACAGCCATACTACACTGGATACGCCTTATAACGTCTGATCTTTGAAGCTAAGCAGTGTAGGCCAGGCTAGTACTTGAATGGGAGACCATCTAGGAATACCTGGTGCTGTAACACGGAGTTATCCTTATCTGATGTTCATCCGTTTGCATTTGCCGTCACTTTTCCTTAGTTCACACAGTGGATGGACTCTTATCAGATTCATCCAGTTGGGCAGTGTTTTCATCATTTGTAATGTGTACTGCAGAGTTCCCTCTTGGGATCCACCAGTCTATATTATATGGCGGACCTGTCAGAGCCCAATGACCTGCCATTTGTTCCATATCAGCCTTATATGTTACATTCTTTCGTTCTTGGCAGGGTCAGAACCACTCATTTATTAGCCTATAGGCTTCACATGTTCAGTTTTGGTCATGTGGAGGTCATTTCATCCTCACAAGTTCATATATTGATCATTTATATACATATATTTCTATAGATGCATCGCTTGGCCTCATATTCGCGTAAGAGCTTGATAACATGTTTGACCTGTTGGTTCTGATTGTCAACATTACCTAAGATATATGTCACTTACCTGTGGTTATCACGAATGTTACATGGTACATGCTTTCTTATGTAGCAAGATCGATAATATGATAATTTAGTATATTAAAATTGTGTTGCTATAAACCACATGTATCATTATGTTGTTTCTGTATTCACATTGTTGTTTAATTTGTATGCCACCGCTCGCTTTGCCACCTCACCGGGAATCATTACACAGTATTTCTATGTGTCTGCCTTCTCACAGCGACAGCGTGCCCGCTCCCCAGTGCGCAAGCGGCGGGGATTGCAGCACGCTTTCGTTGCCGAGCCTGTTCTGTGTATTTACATTTAGTCATCCTGGTTACTTACCATGGCAACCACGTTGTGCGCGATTGCATCATTACGCAAGCGCCTTGTCCCGCGTTGATGACGTCATCAGCGGCGTGGTGAGCGGTGTACTTTGTCACTATGGGATGTCACTGGGTATAAAGGTATGCACTGTATCCTCTGTCTGTAGTTCTTGATAAAAGTCGCCAGACTGAAACGTTGAACTTTGACCTTCCTGAGTCGTGAGTCTTCTTTATACAAGTCCTGTGAGTGCCGCCGTTATTTCCATATATATATATATATATATATATATATATTACATTCACTTCTCAGATTGAAACTGCACTGTGGCCATTGGGATCTCATGGCCTGATTCAGACCCGGTCGCAAGGCTGTCCACATCCAAGGTATGCAAAGCCTGCAAGGAAGACATTAGTACACCCACTAAGTTTTGCCTTGCGATCGCGGTATGAAATTAGATGCCCACCGGCCTGACACAAGATGCCCACTTTCCCTTGGTAACATACGTCATCTCCAGGAAGTATATTAAACAATCGGTAACATCGGCTGACATCGGACCCATATGCAGCACTTGTGGCTGACCATATCCTACCGCAAGCACTGCGAGTGCTGCTGTGTTTAATTCAGCCATGTGACGTGTATGCTGATGTTGCGTCTTAATATGTACGCCCCTGAAATGGCATTCAGATGCACAGACACGTTTGCGTTCGCAAGACCACACCCCCGTTACCATCGACCACCCCTTGTCACCACCCACAAACGGCACGTCCTGTCACTCATGCTTGCAGAACATCTTTGTACTGACTGCGAACGCTTCTCGATCGCAGCGACTGGTTCACGCATGTGCACTGCATCTTGTACACATGCGCAGATTGCAAACATCGGCAGGCTGCGTGCGAACGCAGCCTTGCGAACGGGTCTGAATCAGGCCCTCATTGCCTACATTCCCCAGAAACAAAGTAATTAATGGACTCAAGAGCTTGCACATTCCCATGCAGAATACTCATTTCAAGCAATATCTTTAAAGTAACTGGATGGAAGTCAGATCTATTTTGATATACCAGGCCATATAACTAGAATCTACAGCTATTCTCATATAAATATATCCACTGCTATAACCTTTTATTTCAGACCTGAAAATGTTTAACTTTCGCTTTATAGCAAATTCATATCATATCAGCAAAGAAGGAACTTTGCCCTTTTTATTGCCCTAACAAGTAGTAGATATATCTGTAGAGCACACATATCTGCACAGTACTGTACATTTTTTTTTGACTGGAAAGGAGATGTAGTTAAAGTATTGGGGTTAGGGTTAGGCACAAGAGGAGGGTTTGGGTTAGGATGTTTGGAGGAGGGTTAGATTTAGGCTGTGAGTCAAAGGGATAGGTTTAGACTGTGGGGGGAGGGGGTAGGTTTAGGCTGTGGGGAGGGATGGTTAGGTTTAGGGGTAGGGGGAAGGGTAATGTTAGGATACTTACCTGCAGGTGTCAGTATCCTAAACCTGTCAGCAGTGATGTATCTATAATGGGTGCAGTGTGTGCGGGGCACATGGGCCCCCAGGTCCAGGGGGGCCCCACACCGCACCCATTTTTTTTTAAACTTACCTGTCCGTGGTCCCACGTCAGGTGTCAGTGCTGCTCAGAACACCGGGAAAATGGCCACTGCGGTCTTTTCCGGCATTATGCGCATGCGCAGTAGACTCCGGGCACACTCTGCCCGGAGTCTACTAAGGCTCCGGATGCTGGCCAGAGAGAGCGGATGGGGCCCTGCACGGTGAGTGCACACGAGCCCCCTCCTCTGTCAGGATGCTGGCATCATGATTCTGACTGCTGGGATCCTGTGACCACCTGCATACATAACCAACCCCTGGAAAGAACTGGACCAATGATTTATATAACCAATAATAACCAATCCAGAGCACATATGATTGGTAGCATGCACACCAAATGAATATGCAAAAAGTCAACGTATATTCATAAAACATCACAGACACTATTTAGTAACAGCAGTGACAGAAATACTTAGCTCGTACAATGATTGGATCTCACTGGTAGATGTGGCTAGATATGATTTAGCTACATCTAGCAGTATGATCCAATCATATCTGCTCTGGATTCACTTTATATGTACACACACACACACACACACATTAAACACTCACTGGGTAAATGGCTGCGGTGCCATTTTCCCAGAGACCTGTGGATGCACAGTAGACCTTAGCACAGCGGCAGAGTCTACTAGTGTTCACTAATGCTCTGCCAGCTAGAGAGGACTCCCAGACAGAGACTGCACATGGGCCCCCTTCTCGCTTAGTACGGCCCTGTCCTTACTGTACTTTGGCCACATCTACATGCATCCACTTCAAGCACCGTCCCTGCTGCTTTGTCATACACAGTCACAAGATTAATATGCATGTGCAAAAAGACGCGCTATGTTAAAAGACACACATGTGCATTAAGAAAAAAAATGCAAGTTGAATAAGTGTATTGCTTTCCTTCATTTTTGTTTGGCCAGATAGCTCAACGAAGCATGCTGTTTGAGCTACTGTATCTCACCTGTTACAACTATCTAATTTTTTCCAGCGACTTTTAAAACCACCATTTGACCAATCGGGTGATTCTATTCTTTACTATTCACAAATCAGGACAGCAATTTGTATTGTGTCAGTTTCTAAACTTTCATATTTCCTGTGGGTTTGCCTTTAGTAAATCTGGTCATTTCAAAATACCAAAAAAAACAGCCCAGGAGAAATAGCGTTTCTCACAAACCACCTTTTAGTTAATTCACCCCTGAATGTGGTCAGTGATATATTAATATAGCTTTTTTTCCTCATTTGTCTTGAGGGTTTTGGATTCTTTGGACTGTTCCTTTATTTAAACACACACTTTTTCCCAGTATTATTTTTTATGACTCAGATAACAGCAAATTGTTATTGTGTTACTTTGTCTATTACAAGAGTCTTTATTAACCTTATATAGTGCAAGATTATAACTACTTCCTTTTTAGTGGTTGTTATAAAACATATCACTTAAGTTATAACCTAGTTTCCAACTATAATAAACAGTCTAATGTAACATCAATAGATACCTTGATCTAGGAAAGGGGAAGTTATGGGCAACTGACGGAGAATTATTTGTGCAGCTGAATTATTAATCTGGAGGAAGGTATGAAACAATATTACTGACATTTTAAGAAAATGTCAAAACACTGCACTGTATTACGCTTCCTGTCATGTTCCTTTAATGCTGGCATTGGTGTTAAAGACTCTCTGGTACTGCAACATTCTAATATTTCATACAAATTAACCAGGGAGTAGAATTGTTTCATCACATTGGAAAAATGCCTGGTTAACAACATGTCCTTGCACACATTGCATACAATGAAGCTCTTTCAGACCCACTCGCAAGTTGCGGTCGCTTGCTTGCAAAAAGGGGCCGGATATTTAAGTGAAGTACTCGCACTGCGTCGCGTAAGGACGCCCACTATGTTTTAGCGAGCTACGGCAAAGTGCACTCGCAATTGTCTAAAGACGCCCACATGCCACTCACAACACACGTCATCTCCGGGAAATGAAGGATTAATCGGGACCATCGGGAGCCATCGGAGCTGCTCGCCGCCCTTGGGGTTGCCTTAAACTGCCGCAAGCACAGTGATCAGTGCTGACTGAAATACATGCAGGTGACGTGTACAATGACGCTACTTTGATAATTATGCATGCTCTTTAAACGTCATTTTGGCGGCCTGACTCGCCTGCGTTCGCACATCCACTCCCCCGTTCACAAGCACCTTCCCCTGTTACCTCCCACAAACGGCACTATCTGTCACTCAAAGCAGCGAACTGATAGTGGCTTTCGAGCAACCAGATCACAATGAATGGCTTGCGCACTGCGAATCATGTGCTTGCGCAGATACCCAAAAATCGCTCAGAGCGAGCAATCGCGCCTTAGCGAGCAGGTCTGAATCAGGTCCAATGTTCACTCTGAGTGATCTAGACAAGAAAAAATTAAAAGCTCAAACTAATAAGGACTCTAGTCTGAAGAGCTGCAATGACAATATAATTTTCAGTGCAACCTCACACAGATTTTTACTAATAAATGTAATTTGTAAGTGTTCTGATTTCCTGATAAAAAAGACAGGTGGTCACAAAGTTGGTCATTATTTTTTAACCATGCTTATTTTTTTTTTACATCTGGGGAAAATTAATCTGACCACACACACAATATCTAACAGAGGGCCTGATCCATCACCGATCGCAACTGCGATTACGCACGTAATTGGCTGATTGTTGCGCTCTGCACATGTGTATGCATCGCTGTGCACATGTGCGAACCGCCCACTGCGATCAGGATAGTGATCGCAGTGACTACGCAGACCCATCGCAGAGTGATTGACAAGAAGTGCCTTTTGTGGGTAATGTTGGGGGGGTCGGCAAAACGCAGGCATGCCAGGGCATTTGAACGCCACTGCAGAGGCGTGCATAAATTATCTACTGCAATGTCTTACTGCCTGAGTACTCATAGCGCGCAATGAAGCTAGCAATTCCTGAGTAAGGTCAGACCTTGTGCAAGTGTGCGTGAGGCTGTGATGGTACTTGATGTTACCGATGGTTTTACTGTCTTGCTAAGGATTACGGATGTGTGTAAGGTAAAGTGGGCATCCTCATGTTGTGCTGCAATAGCATAGCAATCGCAATGGATTAGCATACTGTCGAGACTGCATGCGTAATCACTATTGCAATCGCAGTTATGATCGGTAGTGAATCAGGCACAGAGTCTTCTACTCTCCTGAGAACACAGTGTGCGTGCCATTATAAACAAGGGTAATGTGATTGTAAAATATCAGAAAGAAAAAAAACAGACCGCTTTGCATTCTTATCTTTTGGAAATACTGGCTATAATATGCTAGTAAATGTTAGACCGGCATGCTGGGTCCAGGTCTGCCCAGTGGCATCACTGGGGTCAGTGACATAAAGTGCGGCCGATAGATTCCCTTTGCTCACCACATGTCACCCTCCTCCCCCTGTTTCATCACTCTGGGGGTATGCCCAGCACTCCAAAAGATGTTGGGCTGCCCCCAAAGACATGCCCCACAGAGAGTGACACTCAGTGTGGTCCATACCGCACACCCCCTAGTGATGCCCAGGGGCGCCGAGAGGGGGGGGGAGCGGGTACAGATTACCAGGGCCCGGGCTTCCTGAGGGGCCCGGTGGAGGCCCGGGTCCGGCGCCACTCCCCCCCCCTCACAGCAGCCCAACACACAGCGTGTGCTGAGCTGCAGTTGGAGACTGCTCGTGGCTGCTGAGCCCCACAGCAGTCTCCTATGCCTGTGCGGGGGAGCGATCACACTGATCACGCCCCCCCTGGCTTTGCGCCGAGCAAATCTTTTTTTTTCTCGTCAAGGGGACGTGGCCACTCCTCCCGTGATTAGGCCATGCCCCCTATTATCGGGGCCCGCCACGGCTCTTGGCGGGCCTGGTGATGCCACTAGGTCCGCCCCACCTCCAGACTGCTGTTACTTAGCCTAAGTAATCTGTAATGGCCAACCTATCCATCATTTGCAGCAATGGTAGCCATTGGGAGGGTGCCCCCACGTGTGCAACTGTGCATGTCAGTCTCTGGATAGACCATATCATATTTTAATATAGGCACCAGCTAAAATGCTATGTTTCAAGAGTTCTGGATTCAATACTTGCAGTTCCATTGGGAATCTGACTCGTCTCAGTGCTGACAAGCATAGAGTAAAAGTTTAGGCCATATTGGCCTGATTCAGTAAGGATCGCAACTGCGATCACAATAGCGATTACGCACACAGTATCACTGCGATGATATGCTAATGTCTGCGACCGCTATGCCATACGCAGTCTATCATAAGGATGCCCACCTTACCTTACACACATCCGTAATACTTAGCAAGACTGCAAAACCATGGGTAACATCGAGTACCATCGCACCCTCATGCACCCTTGCACATGATCTGACCATACTCAGAAAATGCTAACCTCATCGCACACACTGCAAGCCCAAGCTGCATATGGCATCGTAGTGGCTAATTTATGCACGTAGTGGCTAATTTATGCACTGGCATGCCTGCGTTTCGTGGACCACACCCCAGTCACCACCCCCAAATGGTCACTTCCTGTCAATCACTCTGCGATGGGTCTGCGTAGTCACTGCAATCGCAGTCCCGAACGCAATGGAGTGTTTGCCCATGCATACTGCGATGCATATGCATGTGCAGAACGCAACAATAGGCCAATTACGTGTGTAATTGCAGTTGTGATCGCTGCTGATTCAGGCCCTATGTTCAATTATGTTTATTATTATTGTTATTATTATTATTAGTAGTAGTAGTAGCATTAGTAATACTAGTAGTAGTCATAGTAAGAGTAGTAGTAATAATAATATTATTATTATCGTCAATGTTAGTGACATTGTTTGTGCACACTGCTGCATATGGCTGAACAGTGGTTATACAAGGGTGGTTCAATAAATAAGGCATCAAGACATCTCATGTATTTAATGTTCTCTATTTCATTCAAATTTTCCGCAGGGACAAAACAGTTAGACCACCGCTTACTCTCACGGCCATTAGACTGTGCCTCATATCAGTCATACTGTACCCACATCAGTTGTAAGATGACGGGGCGGGTGGAAACATGATCAAATATTGAGGCACATCAGCAGCTGAAATTCATCACCAAGTTGTCGAGGAGTAAAAGATGGGCAGATATTCTAGATGAGCAGTGATCTGGCCAGTGAAGCATATCCACCACAGATGACAATTTCTGCCGTATTGAAGGTTTGATTTAGGAGGACAGATGCATTGAAGTTAGTGATATTGCTGACAAACTGAACATCTCAGTGGGTACTGTGCATAACATCATTCATGAGCAACTGTGGTACAGGAAAAAGTGTTCACACTGGGTACCGAAACAACTCACAGAAGTTCACAAAACCAATAGAATGGAAAGGTCTATCATGCACTGGATGCGGTACCATGAGGAGGGAGTGCAGTTCCTGCAGTGTATTGTTGCAGGCTATGAAATGTGGGTGCATCATGTGACACCAGAGATGAAGCAAGCATCCATGACATGGAAATACGCATCGTCCCCACCTTCAAAAAAATTCAAAACAACTCCACCAACAAAAATGGTCATGATGACCGTATTTTGGTATCACAAGGGCATGCTTCTTCTTGATTTCCTCAGCAAGGGAGATCTGTGAATGCTGTCCACAATTTTGACACATTGAGCCAGTTGTGGAGGGCTATTAGCTGAAAATGACCTAGGATGCTGCAAATAGGCATTGTGTTGCTGCCAGATAATGCCAGGCCAACTCAGCCAACTGCACGTGTGAGTTGTAACAGCACTACCATTGGGAGGTACTGGACCATGCTCCCTACAGCCCTGACCTGACACTGAGTGATTTCCATCTCTTTGGACCATTGAAGAAGCACCTGGGTAAAAGGTGATTTGCAAACTGACAGTGAATTTCAGCAAGCCGTCCTGGCTTCAGGCGCTTGGCAAAGATTTCTTCTATGTCAGAATAGATGTCTTAGTGTACCATTGACACAAATGCTTATATAAGTATGAGAACTATGAAAAATAATGTGTACGAAGGCAATACTATTGAATATATGTATACAGTACATATGAGTTGAATAAATTTATGAGAGGTCTTGTTACCTTATTTATTGAACCTCCTGGAATGGGATTGAAATACTAGTGGCTGTTTAGCCTAAACCTAACCCCCCCTTCCCACACCCTAAACCTAACCCTCCCAGGGGGGTGCCTAACCCCAACCCCCCCCCAGTGGCACCTAACACTAGCACCCCCTTTCCTTAGCCAAAACCTAACCTTCCCTGGGGTTTGCCTAACCCTATGTCCCACTGGGGGTGCCTAAACCTAACCCTCCACCCCAGCATCTAACTCCTAAAATGGGGCGGGACTTACTTCATTTGGGATGGCATCAGTCAGGATTCCGGCATTGGTATTTTGATGTCTATCTTAAACCTTGTGTTGGGCTTGAACTGTCAGCTTTTAGAATGCTGGCATCTCGTCCAGCAGTCTAATAACTACATCCCGATCCACTCTAGTACATAAGCACTATCAGCAGAAGCAGACTTTTACTTCCTTCACTATGTCAGTGGTAAAGACTCTCATTTTCCATCCAATACGTAGTATGACAGGAAACAGTAGATCCTTATACATATCAGTGCACAGGCTCTTATTTTCATGTCTTTTGTGATATAGGAGTGCATTACTTTAACTCCTACTCTCCCTGGTAGACTAGAGGGATGCCTCAGCTACCTATTATCTGTGGAGATTATATTGAGGACAGTAGGTTCGTGGTGGCAGCATTGTAATCTTTATGTTTTACACTTTCATTTTCTGTTATTGTCATTGTTATTTTGCCTTACTGCATCACTGTTTAAGGGATATCCCTTCACTCACACTTGCATGTGTTCATCATTTTTTTCATTGTTTCTTTGTTTATTATTCTACCATTTTTCTGTATTGTGAGGTATTGTCAGATGGTGCTATATACTTACAAAGTATCTAGATTTGTGAGATGATACGGTTGAAGTCACAGGAAAAATGATGGGTATTGCTCTCTTTATTGGATATCTATCATTGATAATTTTTTTTTGCTTGGCTGTGTATTATACTTCTGTTTACTCAAGGGAGCACCTTCACTTTTTTTTGCTCTAATTAGAGCCAACATCATACAACATAACTTGAGTTATTTACAATATTTACAATTATTTACAATATTACTTACCTCCCCTTTTTTCCCCACCCGACCATAGTACTTAGAACAGGGAAAGACCAGGTAGACACAAATATGCAGACAATAAATGAAAGGGTGTCAGCACATCAAAATGTACTTACAAGGCCAATGCCTCCTAAGTAAAAAAAAAGTCAAAACAATTTGCTTCAGCTTATGGCCCATGGGAATTAATAAATCTGATACGTACATGACCACCTGGCTTCAAGGTCTCCCGTGCCTTTCCAATGAAATCACCTAAATAATAATTAAGTTAACAACAGCAAACACATAAACAAAAACAAGAAGCTCACCGGAGAACTGGCGCACCAAAACTTTGCACCTCAGTGATCACAGAACTCACACTGTTGTAGCTCCAGCGAGATGCATGTGTGGTAGAGTGGAAGCATAAATTTATCCTTGATTCTATTTATTTTATTCTTTCACATAACTATTTTATTATTCTTGTGATGGCCATGGGGACAATATTTGTGCTGAGTTTCACCAACATATACAAGGGGACTCTTGAGGAGCACCATGTGTGGGATCGTTGTTTTGGCATGGAGATCGTCTTCTATGGCCAATACATAGATGATCTATTTTTTATTTGGGATGGTGATGAGCACTCTATATCACGTTTTGTCATTTCACTTAATCAATATTATTACACCAGCTGAATAGATAAATCTTGTATCACTTTTCTGAAATTGAAAATGGAGCAAAAACAACTAAGATCTTTAGGTAAAATGTGGATTCCTTTAACTATCTACATTATGACAATTGCCATTACAAACCCAAAGTTGAAAACATACCAAGAGGTCAATTACGTAGAGTCAGAAGAAATTGTAGTAAAGATACTGATTTTGAAATACAAGCTGGTGATTTATTGGAGGCACTTAGGGACAAAAATTATCCTCAAGTTATGTTGGATGATGCTATAAATTATTCATGATGCATAAAAGAGTAAAATCTTCTCTCAAAACGAAATTCAGGACAGACCAATGAGGTGTCTGATGAGTACACTGCTGGGAAAGAGTAGCTATATATAAACATACAAAACCCAAAGTTTATTTCTAAATATAATAAAGCATCTAAGAATATTAAGAGTATTATACACAAACACTTCCCAATTCTTTTGTCAGATAAACTATTGCAAGGGACCCTTATGAAGAAACCAACAGTTGTTTACAAGAAAAGCAAACAGCTTGAGAAATGTACTAGTATCCAGTCACTTTGGAGGTACAGTGGACTCGGGTTCTATTACAGAGGGATCTTGGTTGAATAGTAAACCTAAAGGCTGCTATAAATGTGAAGCCATAAAGTGTATGACGTACTCATATGTAGTTAAACAAATTAATATGTTTGCTCAAAAATATCAGGGGAAAGTTTTCAGATTAACTCCTTTATAAATTGCAACACCACTTACGTTGTTTATCTATTGGAGTGTTTGTGTCATCTCCAATATGTGGGGAGATCTACACAAACATGAAATACATCTAAGAAACATACTCAAAGGGTTAAGCTTGAACAGTGTCTCCAGACGCTTTTCAATGGTGCACAACAGAGATCCTACCTAAATTGACAGGGATTGAAGTGACTGCACCCACCGATGGAGGTGGAGACATATTCAAGAAATTATGTCTTAGAGAAAATTTCTGGATCCATAATTTGAGTACCCTTGGCCCTGAGGGACTCAGTGAGATCATAGAAATAGATGCTCAATAGGAATTTCTCTTCATTATGATCTTCTGGGGTTCTGGTGATAGAAATATACATCTGTCTGTTAGACACAGTGGGTCTCTTTTCTCCCTGATATTATAGTGTTTCTCTGTTCACACACTTCTTAAGAACATTTAGAATTCTGTTATATTAATTGATTACCATGTGGATGCTTATTTTAGTTGTGCTCTAAATTCAATTTCTCCGCCTTTCAATCATTCTTCTGTTATGAAAAGTCATTGAATTGATAAGCCTATAGTTGTATTATTATGGGCTTTTAGGCCACTATGTGTATCAGATTTAGATATATATATAGGTTACCATGGTGTATATTTTTCTATTACAATTCTGATACTAACATGTGTTAGATCTGGTGACCCCATGAATTCATCTTTCTTCATATGTGATTATCAGGCTTATCCTTCTGATAGTAAAATAGGCACGTATTTCATTTCATTTACAAGACATGGAGTATATGTTAGGCCAGTTAAGATATATCATATGAGCTATTTTTCTGTTAGTACCTGTATATATATTGACTAGTGCAGAACTGTGTCTGTGAGGATTATATTAGTATATATTGAAGGTTACTTGGATACAGTCAGACGGCTGATTATATTCTCCCTTTATCCTTAATTATTGTTAAGATCTTTATCAGTGCAGAAATGTGATATTATTAAACATGTCTGGTAATCTGATGCATAGTGATTTGGTCCCACAGTTATTAATACTTAAGATAAAAATGTTGTCTATGAGTCAAAAGTGTGCAAAAAAGCGATGTACTTCATTAATGGTATTGTACTTATTTTGGTTGTGTTATCTTACTAATTTTAAATTAATTAAAATTTATAAAATAATTATGAATCTTTATATAATAGTGGACACAGGGTCTCGTTCAGACCCGCTCACAAGCGCCGATGCACTCGCAAGCATGTCGATGTAGAGGCCCTACGCACGTGCAGCGGCCGCACTGCTCGTGCGCAAGCCCCGTAGCGAGAAAGAGATTCTCTCGCTCCAGGGCTTACTGCAAAAGGGGCGGCTGTCAATGGTGATTGGCAGCTCGCACCATTTTGTAGGCGGGGCGGGGGGGTGGCTTGCCAAACGGAGGTGTTCCCGACGGAACGCCTGCCATTTGGGGGCGGCCCCACTGACATCACTCATGATGTCAGTGGTGAGCTTCCGGCTCTAATAGTGCTGAAAGCTCACTGGGGCTTGCTGCAGACGAGACCCTACCACAAGAGTCTCGTCGCAAGCCCCGATGGTTGCGATGGTCTTGACCATTGTGACCATCAACCTGGCCACTCGCTAAAGCTGTGGGTGGTCACCCACAGCCTAGCGAGCGGCCAGGAGGCCGGCTCAGAAAATACATGCGGCCGCCATCATTCAGAGCGAGCGCTCGCATTTTACGAGTGCCTCTGAATGAGGTCCACAGTGTGATTTGTATATTGTTATGCTGATATTAACGGGTATTATAAAATACAAGATAAATACACCTATTGAATTAAGCACAATACAGTGCAGCTGTGACATCCATTCAAACCACTATTTGTTATATGGGGAAACGTGTTAGAAACATGGGCATACAGGACTCTGGGCCTGATTCATCACGGATTGTAACTACAACAGTGTATGCAGATCGGTCGATGGTGCTTACTACGCATGCGTATGCACAGCAGTGCGTGTGCATGAGTTAGCATTGCAGTTACCCTGCGATCATTAACGCAAAAGATAGCCATCGCAGAGTAAGTGACGGGAGGTCAGCGTTTGGGGATGGTGATGTTGGAATGGCCTGAAAAACGCAGTTATGCCTGTCTGTTTGAACGCCATTGCATGGGTGTGCATAAATTAGCCACTGCGACAGCATACGCAGCTTGAGTACTTACTGCGTACGTCGAGGTTTGCAATTTTTGAGTAAGGTCAGACCTGTTGTAATTGTGCATGAGGGGCTGATGTTACTCAATGTTCCCGCTGTATACGCAGCATTGAAAGGTATTACGGATGTGAGATAGCGGTAGTGGGTGTCTCTATGCTGGCTGTGCGATGGCTTTGCTAGTAAATTCATTAGCATATTTTCGCAGCAGACCTGCGTGCATAATTACAGCTGTGATCGCAATAGCGATCCATAGTGAATCAGGCCCTCTGGCCGCTAATTACACCTCTGAGATGCCGTACTGAGCTGCTGCATTCAGCCCCAGTCTCACTAGCTGACATCGGAAGCGGGGCATCTTCACATGCTGAACACTTACCGGTTATGCTGTCACAATTAGCCTGTGCTGTAACAATCAACGCCAACAGTGGGTGGACCCGCCGGCTGAATTTGCTGCTAACTACATGCTAGTTATGTTTAATATCAACAGACCATCTTGTATAATCAAGCATGGCTCGCGCTTACCATCACCGCTATCTTTAATGTGCAGAAAGTTTGAGAACTGGTGAGCAACTTGGAGGTCTGTAGACCGTTAAATAGCCAGGAGGTAATTTTGTTGTCCGGACAACTTTTAAGCTTTTTATTGAGACACTGGTGAACATATGGAATAATGATAAGGTCTGCTGATTATGGTCCTTGAACCTATATACACACTACAGATTTTTAGTGGATGACTTTTCACAATCTACGTATTATACAGTAAGGTCATGTTAAGGCAATTGTTACTAGCACAAAGGCACATATACACCTGCCCAGAGGCGCTTTAAGAGAGGAGGGGGATCGTGTGCAGGATCCGATCAGGCCCCCTCCTCTCCAATGGTGCAGTAGCATTGTGCCAGAGTCTACTGCTCATGCGCAGGTCTCCGGGAACATGGTCCGTGCCGCATTCCCGGGACATCTCTACTGTGCATGGGCGAATCACTGGGAAAATGGGTGCGGTGGCCAGTTTCCTGTTGATTACTGCAGCTCTGTGGACAGCGCCCGGCCGATGGAGAGGTAAGCAGAGGAGTCAATTACCTCTGTGACACCCGGTACGGCAGAAGTGAAATGCTTTGAGTGCCATAAGTGCGCACTCAAAATGGGGTGTGGCTTTGTGAAAGGGAGCATGGCTTCGCCTGCGAAGCCACGCCCCCTATGTGAACTGATTTGGGAGGCGTTAATGCCTCCCGTTCTTGGCACCAATGGGCTTCCCAGGCGCTCCTGCAGCTGCTGGGGAAGCCCACAATCTCTCCCCTTCCTCTCTCCATGTCACGGTGACACCATCCGACGGGGTGACACCAAAATAGCAGAGCTCAGTTTCTCAAGCTGCTTTTCCAACAGTTTAATTAAAGGAATTACCTCACTCAAGCTGGCAGTCCCTTAACTCACTTCACAGATGACTACTTCAAAGGGTTTCAGCACTCTGCACAACATGGAAAGTATTTTCCACTGAGCTTGAGTAAGGTACATTGCCCCTCCTCTTCCTATGTCATACTACCTCTTCCTTCAGCTGGTGACAGGGCAAATCCAACATTTCTTGCAGGTGCTGCAATCTTCTACATGCACCTGCTGAAATTTTGTGTGCCACAGAGAGCATCTCATGCACGGCCCTGTCATAAAAAATTAGCACCACCAAGTTAATAGTGTGAGAAAAACATGGGACGTGTTGGAATTCACCCAGCTGTAATGCTCTCACAATATTGGTGGCATTGTGTTAGGGCACGTGCGTGACTCTTTGGAGTATAGTCCAGCTACAGCCTTGAGAGCAGGAATTCTTGGCTGGATGCAGCTGTATAACAGCTGTGTGAGCTTGAGGAAGACTTGGCTTGTTGGGCCTAAAGGCCGTAGATGATGAAGCAACCTTTGGGCCATGCCACAGCCTTGAGAGCTGGTATCACTTGGCTAGTTGTGGCCAGTGGGCCACGTAGCAGCCTTGAGGGCTGGAATAACTTGGCTGGATGCAGCCAGATGGCTGTGGAATATGAAGTGGCCTATAGGCCATGTGGCAGCCTTAAAGGAGGGTATAACTTGGCTGGATGCAGCCTGTGGCCTGGAGAATATGAAGTGGCCTCTGGGCCGTGCAGCAGCCTTGGGGGCTGGTATAACTTGGCATGATGCAGCCTGTGGCCTGGAGAATATGAAAAGGCCTCTGGGCCATGCAGCAGCCTTGGGGGCTGGTATAACTTGGCCAGATGCAGCCAGTGGGCTGTTGAATATGAAGTGGCCACTGGGCTGTGTGGCGGCCAAGAGGGCTGGAGCAACTTGGCTAGATGTGGCAGAAGCCAGAATTAACAGAAGCAAAGTCACTGGTGTAGGAGCATGGGACTGTGCACTGATGTTGCCAGAGTGTGGCCTGTGCCACCAGGTTGACACAAGCAACTGACACAGTAGTGCGGCCTGTACCACCAAGTTGACACAGACAGCTTATGCTGCAGTGCGGCCTGTGCTGCCGGGTTGACACAAGCAGCTGACGCTGTAGTACGGCCTGTGCCACCTGGATGACACAAACGGCAGGTAGATAGTATGCAGGACTGTGCCATCTGAATGAAACAAATGGCAGAACAACAATATACTATAGGAGGCAGGAAAGCTGGAGCTCCTCTGGAAGACAGAAGACAAAGCCAGAACCGTAAACACGGAACTCTGTCACCGGTATTGGAGGAGCATTACCCCCAGCAGGATACAGATGCAGAAGCCAATCTGGAGTGATCCACAGAATGATGGATAGGAGGTAGGTGGAGATTCAGTGAACACTTGCCCTGTGTACACCTCGCACAGTGTTCGCAGTGTGGCAGCTTGTGACACGTTGTCAGAAATCACAAATCCTGAGGAGAGTCCAAGTGGGGTGAGCCATTTTGCAATGACTTGCCTGACTTTTTCTAAGAGGCAGTTTGCCTTATAGTGAAACCTGTGATACACAGAGAAGCCTGCCTCTGAATGTGCTGCTTTTTCTTAGATGGTGCTGTTCTTTTGGTGCCGCTGAAGGCAATACACCCACCCAGTGGGCTGTTACAGTCATGTAATCTTGCATTTGCCCTGTTACACTTGTCCACATATCTGTGGTTAAGTGGATAGTGGGTACAATGGCATTTTGGAGGGCAATAATTATGTTTTTTTAAAGTCGATGTACAGGCTGGGAATTGCTTTTCTAGGGAAGTGGAACCTAGATGGGATTTGGTAGTGGGGACACAGGACCTCAATTAACTTTCTAAAACCCACTGCACTAATGGCGGATATTGGATGCACATCTAATACCAGCATAGATGTTATGGCGTCAGTGATCCACTGTGCAACTGGGTGACTGCTATCATACTTGCTCCCCCTTGCAAAGGATTATTTAACAGTCAATTGTTTTTTTGATCTACTACTAGTAGTCTTCCTGGTCCCCTCTAGGATGAAGATCCACGCCAAGCAGTAACAGCAGGTGTAGCACTCAAGGATTCTTCTAAGGAACCCAGGATATGAGAGGACTGAGTTAGCCTTATCAAACTGGATGCAGGACTATTTCCGATCATGATTGAGGATATTGTTGATGAAGGTGTTGGTGGTGAAGCTGCCAGGTGCTTGAATCTAGCAGTTAAAATTGAGTTAGCAGGTACTGGACTGCTTGTTGTTACTTTTTTAGCCGAAGTTTCTGAATTTTGCAAACACTTTAGATGGATGCACTATAGATGATGTAACAGGGAAGAGGTACCTAGGTTGTTAAGGTCCCTACATCTACTTACTCTGGCTTTACAATGGGAACAGATGGCTTGGCAATTGTCCCGAATTTGCTAGAAATTATTCCACACATAAGAAGTGGATTTTTTTGTTTTATGCTCAGGCATGACAATGGGCTTTTCCTTATCATGGGCAACAACTGTTTCCACTAGGGCCTGATTTACACAAACAACATCCTCGTCAACAACATACTCATCATCAGCATCATCAGCAACCTTATTAGTGTCAGCTACACAAATATCCTCCTCATCCTGGGGCACTTCCACAGAAGCATCCTTGATTTCTATGTCAGCATGTTGACTTGTGCTGCTCATCCCCACATTTGCAGAGGTTGCACAAGTGGTGGAAGGAGGCTCCTCTTCAAGTACAGTTTTGGAAAGGTCAGGCTCACACATGGCACCCGCCGACACACTTAGGACCGCATTCAGAGTCGGTCGTAGCGGCCGCATGGTCGTACGGGCTACGGCCGCAAAATCCGATCGTACGGCTGGTCGATCGTAAACAAAGTGACGTCCATTCATTAGCACTGCACCTCTGATCGAATGAACGAGACAGTCGTAGTCAGGCGCTGTCAGTTGCTGTATGCTAATTATGTTGTGATGGTAGCGGCCATATGTGTTGTATTGAAGGTCACATGTCATGTTTTCATGGACTATCGAACAGCTTGTTATTAGCTTGATGTTAATTATCTAATTAAGAGTGTTTAACTCTTGCTGTTCTTTTTATTAATTTTTTTTTTATGTGTCAATAAACTTTATTGTTTTTTTTTGTGTGTTTTCCCCGTTCTCGTTTTTTTTTTACAAATTCAAAAACAAAGTAATGTTTATTATATGTGAATGTACTGTTGCTAATTGTGTTAACTTTAAAAATGCATGTGCATTTTGCATTAGGATCATTTGCACTCTTATGTTTGCAATTGCACACTGCGTGTTTTATCCAATCAAATCTGACCTTATTTTTCGGGTCACATGATTAAAGGATTGGCCAATAGTGTTTTTATTTAGGAAACTGAGCAAATATTTTAGCCAATCATCTTTATTTAACCCCATGTATATTTCATGTTTTCTGTAAACTCGGCCATTGCCATCATGAGAGCCGCGGCCTTTACCCGTCGGGAATTAAGCATCCTTGTAAATATTTTAGACAGTAGGCTTACAAACACCCAGCCTCCCATTTCCAACCGCATATAGTGTGCGGTCTATGTGGAGGTGAAGAGAGCCCTTCGGCATGCGGGATTTACTTGCAATATAGCGCAATTAGAGAGGTGGTGGTCGGATTTGCGCCGTCGGTCGTCAGTCCTTTTGGCTAATTTGCGGGAGCGATTATGCAGACTTAAGTATGCGTTTGTATAAATGTTATAATTAGTGGACTGTTAAAAATGTCTGTTCCTTTTCCAATTATTTTATTAAATGTAAACAAACCCTCCTGTATGTTGTCCCTATTGTCCTGAATGTGTAAAGTGTACTTGTATTGTGGAGCCGAAAGTGAAAACTAAATTGAGATTTTTTAAATATCTTTCAATTTTAGAAACACATCGGAGACAGAGAAGGGCCCGCAGATTTGGCCGCAATGCAGGTCCCAACCTGCAGCCCTCCCCCTCACCTTCCCCATCCGCTCAACCCAGCCCTCCCTCTCAACCACCATAATCCCCCAGTTACCCTCCCTCCCTCTTCCAAAACTCCCCTAGTATTCCTCCCTCCCCTGCCCACTCATCCCAAATCACTACCGTGCCCGAGTCCTCTACCCAAATATCCCCTCCCTTGGATTTTGTCAACTCCATTTCCCCTCCCACCATTCCACCAACTCCAACTTTCTCCCCATCTGGATCTCCAGCACCATCTCCATCTCCAGCACCATCTCCATCGGGTGCTTCGTTGCCACGCTCTGATGGTATGTTGTTTTTAATATTTTTTTTTTTTTGTGGAGTGTTGTTGTTATCCATGTTTTTTTTTAAATATTTTGGCTGTGTATTTGTTTTAATTTTTACAGTATTGGTGTCATAATCATTGCGCAGTAATCCTGTTACTCAATATTTTGTGCTTATGTTTTGTGCCTGGGCCCTTTTTTTGGGGGGGGGGTGCCCAAAAATGTATGCCTTTTGTGATTTTCAAAATGCTTTTTATTTGGTGTAAAAATTGATTACATTTGTATTTGTATTTTAGATTTAAATAAAACATGTCACAGAACTTGGGAAGGTGATAGGAACCAGATTAACTTTGTTATTGTTGTTTACACTGTGTTTAAAATGTACTAAAATGTAACTTCATTAGGAAAAGTGATGTTAGCCATAGCAAACAAACACATTGTAGTTTTGGATTATCAAGAACATTCTAGAAGTGAATACGTGCAGTGTGTTTTAAGGATATGGCCATCATGACTTAAGAATACACCTCCCAGTTGTTTATAAATCATCCTAGGGTATTTTTGGTTATGCCACATAGTTAGAGTTTCAAAGTGTTTTTACACCATAAAAGTTTCTACATAATAATAATGTTGTGTGGAGTAAACTTTAGAACACACCCTAACATCATTGTGTCTACCCACTGTTTGGGACATTGAATAATGTTTAATGTTAAAATGTGGGTAATTTTTTAGATGTTTTTAACCTACAAATAAATTTTTCTGTCCACAGATCTAACCAACATACTTGTGGGAATTCGGGAGGAGCTAACTCGGACAAGTGGCCATCTGTTGGAAGCCTACTGCTGCCTACAGTGGATTGTGGGGAGGCTGGAGCATTTTTAGTTTTTTTTTATCTTTGTACATTTATAAGTTTTGAGATTTCAAGTAAATTTTTTGTTTGAAAAACATTTGTCCTCTTTTTTCATAAAAATTAAATGGTGTAATTCTGCATTTCAAATACTTTGTGAACAAAGCTGGGTGCCTTTCCATAGTGTAACTAATCCAAAAATGTTTATGTAAACCTTAAGAACATTTGCAGTAATGTTTTTTTTTTGTTTTGTTTGGGGTTGCCCTACATTATCCACCTCAAAATGGGTTTCAAAATACATTTACACAAAACCATTTTTTTTGGTAAAACATTTATTAAATAACAAACATGTTGCCAACATGCTTTTAATTGTAAAACGAATTTCATCACAGAATCACACAAAAAAAATGGCCTCATTGTTTCCAAAAATAAAATATCTTGCTTAGTCAGACATAAACAACAAAAGCAAAACTCAAACATAATATTTATTTTTTTAACAGACAAAATTAAAAACAAAACATCAAAATTAACTAAACATGTGGTGGTATATCCGGAAAAATTATGTTAGTTGTCCAAAAACAGTACAGGGTATTGCCAATGGGTTCCATTAGTTTTTCAGTTTTGGAAAATGTTGTGATTTTGGAACAAAAAAAAATAAAATAAATTAGGTTCACCTTAAAATACATTAACTGTAACTTAAAAATAAAGTTTAAAATTATTACCTAAAAAATCTTGAAACAACAGAATCGCGTCTGGCCCCCACCCCCCGACAGCATCACAACACCTTCCTCTGGGGGGCCATCCTCTGGCAAGGCATCCCCTGGCTGCATGGGTACTCGACTCCTTATTGCAATGTTGTGTAAAATCCCACACAGGACCACAATGCGAGAAACCATATCCGGCGAGTACATGAGAGCACCGCCAGAGTGATGGAGACACAGGAACCAGCCCTTTAAAAGGCTGATACAGCGCTCCACCACCTGCCTGGTGGCAGTAAACGCAGCATTATATTGAGTTTGTGGCCCTGGTGTGGGATTCAAATAAGGAGTCAGCAGCCAGGGCGTGCAAAGATATCCACTGTCACCTGATGGAAATGGGACACCAAAAGATCCATAAATTGTCAATGAAAACATGTTTACACTATTACTATAGCTACATACTGGATTTATACTTACCAAGAAGCCACGCGTCACCAGCTTGCAGTGTGCTTAATTTTGGCCAAATCCCTGAATGTTGGATCACGTATGCATCATGGCTGCAGCCTGGAAATTTGGCATTCAGGGAGAGGATCTGGAGGGAGGCATCACATAGCACCATTACATTTAGCGAATGGAAATGTTTTCTGTTCCTATAGATTTGTTCCCTGCATGCAGGGGGCTGAAGTGCTATGTGAGTGCCATCCACTACCCCTATGACATGTGGAAAGCCTGCAATCTCAAAAAACTTCTGCTTTACCACATCAAGGGCTTCTGTATCCAAAGGCATACTAATAAAATGTGCTATATGATTGAAGAATGCATCTAGCACACGCCTCAGGATCCGTGAAAATGAGGGCTGGGAGAGGCCACCCACCAGCCCCACAGTGGTTTGGAAGGACCCTGAGGCACAGAAATGTAACACCGCCAACAGCTGTGCAAGTGGTGTGATTGCTGTAGGAATGTGAATCTGATTTTCTAGATCATTCTTTATTATTGAAAGAGTGTCTAGGATAATATTTGGAGGCAGGCGATAAGTGGTTACAACCACATCATCAGGCATTCCAAAAAGGGTGACACGTGTTCTATATATCTTGGCCCTTGCATGCCTCCTATGCCTATGCCCAGGAGGAGGCTGAAGAAGGTTGGTGGGGGGCAACATGGCCACTATTAGCTGGCCCACATCGATCTGTAAAGTTACAATAAAAAAAAGTGTTGTTGAGAAAGATTTTTCAATATTTTTCCAAAAATACTTAGCTTAGTAATAATGGTGCATATTCTTACAGGGTCGGGCTGTGCCATCTTCAGAAACATCTAAAGGTGTTGTTTGTGTAGGGGTTTTTCTTTTATGGAAGAAAAAGAAAATAATATTTAAAAAAAAAACACCACTATTACTACTATTATTGTTAAAACAATCCTTAACTTTGAAATTGGGCAATATTAAAAATTGAAAACATAATTATTGTTTTATCAATAAAAACCACAAATGCATTATTAAATGTAAAAAAGACAGCATAAAACACTTCATTATTAAATACAAAAAACTTTTAGGTTTGTAAAAATAGACACTTACATGAATCAAGTACAAACTGGACTGTTAAACACATAAAACAAAACAATAGAACATGACAATAATTGTTTGAATAATGTTCTTTTTTTGGTTTAAAATACCAAAAAATAAACAAAAAGCTTGCAGTAGGCTGGCACACTTACTGGAGTCTGCAAAGAACATTGTTATTTTGATCCTCAAAAAACACGGCCACCCAAACACACAAAGTAACCGGGTTTGGGAAATGTATGGACAAACAAAAATTCAAAAATAACCCACCGCCCAAAAAAACCCCCCAAAAAACGCACTACCCAAAAAAAACCAAAAAAACAACCCACCACCCAAAAAAAACAAAACAAAAGGAACACCCAAAAAAACAAACAAAAAACCCACCACCCAAAAAAAAACATAAAAAAACCCACCACCCAAAATTTTTAAAACAAAAAGCACTCAAACAACACACACAAGCACCACTCAAACAACACACACAAGCACTACTCAAACAATACACACAAGCACCACTCAAACCACACACACAAGCACCACTCCAAAAACACACACAAGCACCACTCAAACCACACACACAAGCACCACTCCAAAAACACACACAAGCACCACTAAAACATCACACACAAGCACCACTCAAACAACTCCAAACACTGTAAACACTAGCAATCCCTTCCTGCACCACAAATCACTCAAACTAAAACCCACAAGTAAGGTAACATTTGGCTTTGCCTTATATAAGGGCAAAAAAACCCACAATGATTGAATAATGCAGGCAAGGTGTGCATTGTATGTAGGCAAATAGGGATGCACAGGTAACCAATCCAGGGATGCGCTCACATCTAGCCCAACCCACACAGTGATTACGGAATGCAGGCAAGGTGTGCATTGTACGTAGGCAAATAGGGATGCACAGGTAACCAATCCAGGGATGCGCTCACATCTAGCCCAACCCACGCAGTGATTATGGAATGCAGGCAAGGTGTGCATTGTACGTAGGCAAATAGGGATACACAGGTAACCAATCCAGGGATGCGCTCACATCTAGCCCAACCCATGCAGTGATTACGGAATGCAGGCAAGGTGTGCATTGTACGTAGGCAAATAGGGATGCACGGGTAACCAATCCAGGGATGCTCTCACATCTATAAAATAGTTATCAAAAGCATTATTCTTCATGCTCTCTCACAAGTTTTGAAAATGGCAAGCGAGGAGCATGGTGGGCAGAGGACAAATGAGGCAGGTAAGTGTTAAACACATTTTTAAAAAAAACACAATAACAGTTCATATCTTCCACAAATGCCTTTTTGAAATTAGCAAAATTCAAAAATATTGTAGGTGCTGGGAATCCACTACCACCACCAGAGGAGGAGGAGGCGGGGCCAAGCAGGCCAAGGCCCAGAAATCCACCATTTTCAATGCTAGAGCTTGAGACATTGGTGACCATGACAATGGATAACCTTGTCCATGCCCCAAGAAATATGGGGGCTGGAGCCAAAGACAGGATTTGGGAGGAGATATTCAGGGCTGTTAATGCTGTGGGGACAACCCACAGAACCATGAAAGTTGTCAAAAAAAGGTAAAAAAGTGATATTGTGAGTGTACTGAAGTCAAAAGCGAGATCTTAATTAAATAAACTAACCCTTAAAAAAATCAAAATCACATTGTCAGATGGACTGACTTCAAATACCAGCTGAAGAGGAAGCTACGGAGTAGGGTGGACCATGCTACGGGGACAGGTGGTGGTCCCATCCCTGACCTTGACGGGGTTGGAGACGTTGGCTCAGGGATGTGTGACGGAAGAGGAGATAGTCGGCGTGTCCACTATGGACACTGACATAGCTGACTTCAACGGTCCACATGTGCAAGAATGTCAATATTTTTAGGACTCAAAAAAGTATAAAGCTAAACCGTGTATGCGTTTTTTTTCACAAAAATACAAATGTTTTTTTTCTTTTTTTTCCAGACTCAGAGGAGGTAGTGCCTGCTCCTGAAGTCAGGTCTGGGTCCAGCACAGATGGACACTCTGCAGGGGAAGATCCAAGTACTCCATCTGGGGACCCTGTGGAGCCTACTCCAGGGCAACCATCGGACCGAGCAGTGCCTCTCCTCACCAGGTTGGTCTCCCAAACTCAGGAGAACAGATGTGTTCTTCTGAGGATGGAGACCACTCTGGTGAGGGTGGCGGTGGCCCTGGAGACCATTGCTGGGGCCATGGATCATTGGGCCAATACCCAGGAGCAGGCAAACCCACCTGCCATGATGGAGTGAGACTCCCTTCCTCCCAGGACCACCACCTCTGGCAGCCCAACAGCCATCCCGCAAGTATGGAGAGCCCTATGCCTAGGCCTAAGGAAATACCATCTACCTCTGGCCAGGCCAGTCGGCTGTCCATAGCTTACTTCTTCCTCCGAGCTGGCCCAAACGACGCAATTAGCCATGGATATCTCCTCCCTCACCTCTTGTCCAGTCCCCATATTTCTTGTCACCAATGTCTCAAGCTCTTTTTTTATTTTTTATTTTTTTTAGAATTGTGTTTTTTATTTTTTATTTATAGGCAAATTTTGCCCTAACAATTGTAAATTAAAGTGTGATTAAAGCCTAATTTCCTAAAAATAAATTTTTTTAAATCAAAAATGTCTAGATTTCACTATATCAATGTATACATGGTTTAAAAAGTATGGTATCTGAAAAGGCTGCTACGCAAAACACAATGCTAGATGTTTTAAAAATTGTCCTAAAAAAATAAGTTAAAAAAGCACAAATAAACAGTTGTGTTACGAATTCCCTAATGCACACGCAAGAGAAATCATTTACAAGGTAATTAGCAGTGTTAATAGTTACAATGCACCAATCTTAGCTGCTTGGTTTGTGTGATTCCAATTAGAAACATCACAAGTAACATCGGATTAACGATTGTACTGTTGTGGCTTACGGACGCTTCTTGCCTACCTTAGCCTGGACGATCATCCTGTTCGTAGAGTGACGTTGTCATGCATCCGCAATTCATGGTCACACGAAGCAGATAATTTATGCACTCCCCTAAAACGCCTGGAAACGCTGAAGCACGCCTCCGTTTGCAGACCACCACCCCCGAATACACCCACAAACGGTCTTTCCTGTCAATCAACTTTCGCAAGCCACTTCCGTTTCGGAAGCCCTACGACCGACAGTATTTTGCATCGGTAGAGCTCATACGCACATGCGCACAGCTAGCCATGCGCATGTGCAGAAAGAAAAACATCGGATGCGTACGACCGTGCGGCCGCTACGACCGACTCTCAAAGAGGTCCTTAGACTCTCCCCAGGGATTTGTGAAATTTTTGAGTGCACAGTTAGTTCCTGGGAGTTTTATGTGGTACCCACTCTCCTCTCAACTGATCGTTCTCCAAATCAACAAACACGAACAAATTGGGTATAGCACACATGTCTATTTGTACTAATTTTAAATATTACACTACGGACCTACAGTGTCATAATATATTTTATGAAAAATACACTGCGCTACCACTTACAGTGTTACAATATTTTTTAGGAAAAATACACGTCGCAATACTTGTATGAATAGTATTACACTGCAGTATTACTGACCGACAGCGTTGCTCACAAATTATACACTACAGTATGATGAACCTACAGCATCACTCACAATATGGCCAGCAGCGTCACGGGTGCTTTGTGTACACTGGGGGAGGGAGGGGGTGGTACGGCATACAGCGTCACAGTGTGGGGCTAAAGAACCAAAAATATATATTTGTAACTTTTTTTAACCAACTATATTTTTAATTTTTACTTACTTTTTTTTTTTACAGCCCGTGAACAGTCAGCACACTGGATGGACAGCACAACCCTGGACAACACAACCCTTGATGAACAGCACAGCACTACCCTGGATTAGCAATGATAAATAACATAGCCCCCTGGACAGAGCACAGCACACCTTGCCTGGATTGGACAACACAGCCCAGCACAGCAAACCTCTTGATGGGCAACACAGCCCCCTGGACAGAGCACAGCACAGCACACCCTGCCTGGATTGGACAACACAACCCAGCACAGCACACCTCTGCACACCCCTGTATTGGCGGCCCCAACCTCAAAACCGCGAGATCCGACAGCAAGGCAAAACCACGAGATCCGACGGTGAGATCTCGTAGTTTTGCCTCTTATATATGGATCCGGGGCAGGTGGGGTGATCCGAGTTGTGTCTCAGATTTACTCGGATACCTGAAGTTCGGGCGCTCATTTCTATTTATATATTTAAGTTAATTGATCTGTACTTTAATATTTACTATATAGTAATGTTGTACATATAAGACAAATGAAACAGAGCAATATTTACCCATTGAAATGTGCATATTTCAGGATAATGACATTTTCATCTACTGGAGTTACACCTACTGAATATATAAATATTATATCTGTAATTAGAAACCACATTAGTTATAAACAGTGGATACTGTGAACTGAGACTCAACTCTGGATGTTCTGTGTGCTTCGTTCAAACAGACATGATAAACCTTTAAGCTGAGTATTGGCTGTCTCGCATTCTGACCATCTCCACCTTTATTTATTTCCTTGACATTATACTACGTATCGCATCACTGTGGCTGTCAGAGAAAACCCAGAGGTCCAACTGTATTGCAATTACTATAATGAACAAATGAATTATTAATTAGTACTGTCTTTTATTTGAGGTAAAGCGCTTTAGCAATAATAAACCATTACTTTTTCACTTTACACTTGTCATCCTTTAACGTACTCATTTGGCAGACTTTTCCACGCTGTTTATACTCTGGTAGTAGACTGAATAATTAATTTGTAACTTCAGATAGTTGTTTCATCCCTATTCCAAAGACAGGGTAAGGAGATTTTTTTTAAGATCAAATGTTTAAAAACACAAGACTTACTATGTAAAAGAATAATGCTCTTTGTGAACTCCTACTGCTGGTTTCTCACTGAGAAAAGAACTGGAACTGTAGTCAGCAACTTCATCCATATGGGCTCAACATGGATAAAAAATATTTACTCCCAGGTGGAAAAAACACCCAGGGGCATTATAACCACATGGTTTCATAGCTACTGCAGTTTGCAGGAATCTATGACTTGTAAACGTTTTTTGTTCTAGGGAATAGGATTGACACTTAGCAACAGCAGGTGGGTATAGGAAAGTCTCCCGCATCTTTGCTCAAAGGCAGGGGTGTGTCAATTTTTCCTTCACTAACTTGACAACACTAACAGTGGAGCTGAACCTGCCTGACAGGGTAGGTTGTGCACCCATTACATCCACACAACCATCTGAGCAGGGCTAGGGCTTCACTCAGGGACTGGCTGGCAATTTTCAGCCTGGGGGGCAGACACAAGCAAATGGCCCATTTTTTCTACTAGCGAATGCAATGTAAAAATGGTCGTGACAACAATGCTGGTGACATGGTTTCCGTAATGTGCGCGTGGTTTAAATAGCAAATGAAATATATGAGGGTAAAATTGTTATGACAAAGAGCTATAAATACCATCTATCGTGTGCCTCTCCTGGGGACTTGGTTGAGTAGCTGCGCCCGGCCCTTTGTTCCGCCTTCCCGTAAAGCTCCATCCCACAGTGTGTGTGCCTGACTTGGAAAAGGCGGGGCGCAATTCATCAATCACAAAACAGGCAGGGTGCATTTCACAGTTAACAAAATGGGCAGGACATAGTGCCCTGCTAAAAGTACCTAGTGGGAACACAGATATGTACATACATACAGACACATTAAGGGCCATATTCAATTAGAGGTGAAAAGCCTTTTTAGCCTGTTTTTTGGGGAAATATAGCCTAAAAACTTTTTGCCTAATTCAATTCCATGACGATTTCGCCTAAGCAGAAACACGATGCATTGAATTAAGCAAAAAAGTATCTCCAATGAATAGCAGGTAAAAAAAAGTGCAAAATCTTTATTTTGGGGTGAAAATGTGGGGAAATGACTCAGAACCCTTGGGACAGCCCCCCAAAGGACAAATCTGCAAAAAAAACCCCTAAGAACACCCCCAAAAAGACATGTCATTTTTGGACTGAAAATGTAAAAAGTGGGGGGACAAGCATAAAAACTAGTGAAATAGGCTTCTTGGGGGGCTGCAAGTATGGGTCAGGTGATTTTGGGATTACAGGTGCATGCCGCAGGTGGATTTTTCACGTTTTTAAAAGGTTCACTGTAGAGACATATAGATATGCTAGCACCCATTTTCAAGTACCCCAAATTTGACTGGACTACTTATTTTCACCAAAAAATACTGCTTAACGCTATTCTTCACCACTTTTACAAAGACGCTAATAGCAAGCAATTTACACAACTTAAGTACCCAAAATAGCTTTATTAGGGCTATTAGTACACATCTATATTGATTTCCTATGTTAGTGAATCTTTTTCTGGGGTACAGACTGATTTCCCACGGCTGGCCTGCTACTGACTACCATAGGTGCAGGAGGAGGGCTGGTCCCTGGTCGGTCCGGGCCCCATAGGAGCTGCACCCCCTGCACCTACGGTAGTTACGCCAGTGGATAGACTGATTGTCAACTATTGTATATATTGAATTCTGATCTGTTTTCCATTTCTCAGGAGAGATGTTTAGATATAAAGAAGAAAACCCAGAAGGTTTATTTGATTGGAAGGGGTAAGAACGAAGGATTCTATAGAGTGAAGATGATTGGATACTGGAATGTGACAACCTCGCATGAAAAAGTGTATTTTCTGTCACACTTGAAGAGTTGGAGATGAGGAGAAGAAAGTCTGATTTGGAGGATCTTTGAGAAGGGTTCTTTTATATAGGCATATTCTGGATATGTTTTAAGATGTATTTAATATAATGTGAATGTGATTAAATGTGGGACAGTTTAGTGTCAAGTATAACACCCAGTCAGCAATTTATGGGGCAGAATTGGTTATTGAATTATCAACAGCATTGTAGAACTTACTCAACACTACTGTACTCCACAGGCATAGTCCAATGCTTAAAAAAATGTCAAGCTGCCTAAAGAAATGCCACCAAACACACACTATCACACATGCCGCAATGCTCCATTCTGATGAAACGGCAAAGGGGAAGATTTGATTCTTGAAATAGAAAATGTTGGGGCACTGCAAAGTTTTACACCTGTAGCTTGCGAAATATGCATATATACTAGTCTTGTTCAGCGGTGCGCCACGTGAGTACTCACATTGAACTTACAGTTGTAAGAGCCGTGCACGGCCATAGCTCAGTACCACCAACGTGGAAGGCTATTCAGTCATTGGTCATGTACCAACGGAATTCGGCTCATTGGCACCAATGATGTTATTTATCTGGGCATAGACAATAGCCCTTGTCTCTGACACTACTAATGTTTTTATCAGTATCTTTATAATCATACTCACCTTAACATTTGGTTGATTACTCTTGTGTGCTGGACTATGTGCCTAAAAAAACGATATATCTGCACCCATGGGAAAAGTTCAAATGGGTACTTAATGAATGGTGCTATGCATTAACATTGTCACTGGTGCTGTTATCAATTTATAATAGCTGTGAATTCACAGTGTGCTTATTTATAGAACCAATTGTTTTATGTGATTGTTATTATATCAATTTTATGTATAATTAAATGTTGTTTATATGCTCTCTGAGGTCAGCGCTGTTCATCTATTTCATTATTGTGCATGTTTTCTTGTGAGGCTCCACCCTCACAATTTAAACAGCTGCAGACCAGTGAATTTGAATCTAATAATATCAGGTATTTAATCACATGAGAATTATTAGTATTAAGCTTATTAGTAGTCTATATATTTGCTGAGAAGCCTACCTGGATCCATGATTCGCATAGCTAGAGAGGTTGCACAAACTTTAGCGGTGGTTAAAAGTGAGTTTATTTATATGAACTATGGCCCTCATTCAAAGCCGTACGCTCTGAGCAGAGCGCACGCTCTGAATGAGGGCCGCCCTCCATAATTATGGAGAGTCCTCCTGGACACTCGTATAGCTGTGGGTCACCACCCACAGCCTATACAAGCGTGCAGTTTGATGGCCGCGATGGTCTTGACCATCGCGACCATCGCCACTGCGAGTCGGAGCCTGCGGTTGAGTTTTTCAACCGCAAGGCCCGGAGTGATTTTGGCTCTATCCGAGCCAAAATCACTCCCACTGACATCACTAGTGATGTCAGTGGGCCGGCTTCTGACGGTAGGCGTTCCCTTGGGAATGCCCCCGTCAGGGAGGCACGCCCACCAAAGGGGGCGTGCTGTCAATCAACATCGACAGCACGCCCCCTTTGATCAGACACAACGAGCAAAGGAAAGTCCTTCGTTCGTCGCATCTGGCGCATGCGCACGACGGAGCTCCCGCCGTTGTGCGCAAGCGCAGTGCACAACATCGACCCACTTGCGAGCGGACAGCCGCTTGCGAGTGGGTCTGAATCAGGCCCTATGTCAGTAATTTATAAATATATTACATTTGGTGAACATACCCACTGGCATGTCTATCTAAACACAGGTCATTTTGCATCATCATTATTATTATTACTATTATTACCAGTGGCGTAACTAGGGTATTTGGAGCCCAGGGCAAATGTAAAAATGGAGCCCCCCCTATGTGCGCGTGGTGAAAAATGGGCATGGTCACCTAAAAATGGGACATGTCAACATGACACACCCCTTTATCATTACTTTCCATATGCACCTTAACCCCAGTAGTGCCCCTTATACAGTACACCTAGTATGCAATGTCCCCAGTTGTGGTCCCTCTTATGCAGGCCCATAGTAGTGCCCCTTATACAGTACCCCCAGTGGTGGTCCCCCTTATGCAGCCCCCCATTAGTTCCCCTTATTCGGTGCCTCCAGTAGTGGTCCCCCTTATGCAGGCCCCCAGCAGTGATCACCCCTAGCCAGTGCCCCTTATACAGTGCCCCCTGTAGTGGTCCTCCCTATTTAGTGCCCCCAGTAGTGGTCCCCTAGTAGTAAGCCCCTTATATATTGCCCTCAGCAGTAGCCCCCCCATGCAGTCCCCCCAGTAGTGGTCCCCCTTATGCAGGCCCCCAGCAGTGATCCCCCTTATCCAGTGCCCCCTATAAAGGGCCCCCTGTAGTGGTCCTCCCTATTTAGTGCCCCCAGTTGTGGTTCCCTAGTAGTAAGCCCCTTAAATAGTGCCACCAGTAGTAGTCCCCCCAGAAGACATTCCCCCTCCTGATGCAGTGTCCCCAGTAGTAGCTCCCCCCCAGTAATGGTGCCCCCAGTAGTAGCTCCCACTCAGTAATAGTGTCCCCAGTAGTAGTAGCTCCCCCCAGTAATAGTGTCCCTAGTAGTAGTAGCCCCCAGTAATAGTGTCCCCAGTAGTAGTAGCTCCCCCCAGTAATAGTGTCCCTAGTAGTAGCAGCCCCCCCAGTAATAGTGTCCCCAGTAGTAGTAGCCCCCCAGTAATAGTGACCCCAGTAGTAGCAGCCCCCCCAGTATTAGTGTCCCCAGTAGTAGCACCCCCCCAAGTAATAGTGTACCCAGTAGTAGCAGCCCCCCAAGTGATAGTGTCCCCAGTAGTAGAACCCCCCCAGTAATAATGTCCCCAGTAGTAGTAGCCCCCAAAGTGATAGTGACCCCAGTAGTAGTAGCCCCCCCAAGTGATAGTGTCCACAGTAGTAGTAGCCCCCCAAGTGATAGTGTCCCCAGTAGTAGTAGCCCCCCACAAGTGACAGTGTCCCCAGTAGTAGTAGCCCCCACAAGTGATAGTGTCCCCAGTAGTAGTAGCCCCCCCAGTAATAATGTCCCCAGTAGTAGCAGCCCCCCCAGTAATAGTGTCCCCAGTAGTAGCACCTCCCCAAGTAATAGTGTACCCAGTAGTAGAAGCCCCACAAGTGATAGTGTCCCCAGTAGTAGAAACCCCCCAGTAATAATGTCCCCAGTTGTAGCAGCCCCCCAAAGTGATAGTGTCCCCTGTAGTAGTAGCCCCCCCAAGTGATAGTGTCCACAGCAGTAGTAGCCCCCCAAGTGATAGTGTCCCCAGTAGTAGTAGCCCCCCCCAAGTGATAGTGTCCCCAGTAGTAGTAGCCCCCCCAGTAATATTGTCCCCAGTAGTAGCAGCCCCCCAGTAATAGTGTCCCCAGTAGTAGCAGCCCCCCCAGTAATAGTCACCCCAGTAGTAGCACCCCCCCAGTAATAGTGTCCCCAGTAGTAGCAGCCCCTCCCAGTAATGGTGTCCCCAGTAGTAGCAGCCCCGCAAGTGATAGTGTCCCCAGTAGTAGCAGCCCCCCCAGTAATAGTGTCCCCAGTAGTAGCAGCCCCCCCAAGTGATAGTGTCCCCAGTAGAAGTAGCCCCACCCAAGTGATAGTGTCCCCAGTAGTAGTGGCCCCTCCCAGTAATAGTGTCCCCAGTAGTAGTAGCCCCCCCAGTAATAGTGTCCCCAGTAGTAGCAGTCCCCCCAGTAATAGTGTCCCCAATAGTAGCAGCCCCCCCAGTAATAGTGTCCCCAGTAGTAGCACCCCCCCACCCAGTAATAATGTCCCCAGTAGTAGCAGCCCCCCCAAGTGATAGTGTCCCCAGTAGTAGAACCCCCCAGTAATAATGTCCCCAGTAGTAGCAGCCCCCCAAAGTGATAGTGTCCCCAGTAGTAGTAGCCCCCCCAAGTGATAGTGTCCACAGTAGTAGTAGCCCCCCAAGTGATAGTGTCCCCAGTAGTAGTAGCCCCCCACATGTGATAGTGTCCACAGTAGCAGTAGCCCCCCCAAGTGATAGTGTCCCCCATAGTAGTAGCCCCCCCAAGTGATAGTGTCCCCAGTAGTAGCATCCCCCCAGTAATAGTGTCCCCAGTAGTAGCAGCCCCCCCAGTAATAGTCTCCCCAGTAGTAGCATCCCCCCAGTAATAGTGTCCCCAGTAGTAGCAGCCCCTCCCAGTAATGGTGTCCCCAGTAGTAGCAGCCCCCCCAAGTGATAGTGTCCCCAGTAGTAGCACTCCCCCACCCAGTAATAATGTCCCCAGTAGTAGCAGCCCCTCCCAGTAATGGTGTCCCCAGTAGTAGCAGGCCCCCCAAGTGACAGTGTCCCCAGTAGTAGCAGCCCCACCAGTAATAGTGTCCCCAGTAGTAGCAGCCCCCCAGTAATAGTGTCCCCAGTAGTAGCAGCCCCCACCCAGTAATAGTGTCCCCAGTAGAAGCAGCCCCCCCAGTAATAGTGTCCCCAGTAGTAGCACCCCCCAGTAATAGTGTCCCCAGTAGTAGCAGCCCCTCCCAGTAATGGTGTCCCCAGTAGTAGCAGCCCCCCAAGTGACAGTGTCCCCAGTAGTAGCAGCCCTCCAGTAATAGTGTTCCCAGTAGAAGCAGCCCCCCCAAGTGATAGTGTCCCCAGTAGTAGTAGCCCCCCCAAGTGATAGTGGGTCTGATTCAGACCCACTCGCGAGTGCTAAGCTCCGTCGTGCGCATGCGCGAGACCCGCATAGCCACAGCCAAGCTGTCGCTATAGGTCTCGCAACCAAAGGAGGCGTGCTGTCGATGGTGAGGACAGCACGCCCCCTTTGGTGGGCATGCCGGGGGTGTTGCTGCCCAGATGGAGGCGGTCCCATGGGAACGCCTACCGTCTGGGGCTGGCCCCACTGACATCACTAGTGATGTCAGTGGGAGTGCTTTTGGCTCTGATAGAGCCAAAAGCACTCCTGGGCTTGCGGCAGCGAGACCCTACTCAGGGTCTCGTCGCAAACCCGATGGTCGTGATGGTCTTGACATCGCGACCATCTTTTTGGCTGCTTGCATAAGCTGTGGGTCAGCAGGAGGCCGCTCCATTTTTAGGTAGGAGGGCCTTGATTCAGAGCGAGCGCTCCGGTCAGAGTGTCTGTCTCTGATTCAGGCCCAGTGTCCCCAGTAGTAGCAACTCCCCCAGTAATAGTGTCCCCAGTAGTAGTAGCAGCCCCCCCAAGTGATAGTGTCCCCAGTAGTAGTAGCCCCCCCTAAGTGATAGTGTCCCCAGTAGTAGTAGCCCCCCCCCGTAGTGCAGACACACAAGTTACTAAAAACTAAATTAAAAAAATACACTTACCTGAATCAACGCTCCTGCTCAGGCCACCGCTCCCGCCGCCGCACGTCAGTCCTCCCGGGCTGGCGTGCTATGCATTATGGGAGAGACATCATGACCTCATGATGTCCTTCCCATTACCCACTGCAGGAGATGGACGGAAGCCCGGCTCTTGCAGTGGGCGCACAGCAGTCAATGAGAGTCTATCTGACTCTCATTGGCTGCTGAATAACACACACATTGCTGCCGTGCTGGTGGCGATGTGTGTGTTAGCACAGTCTGAGCCCACCTGCCACCCTCCTCCTGGTGCTATTGGGCAAGCGCTCAGGGGGAGGGAAGGGGCTTAGCTGTGCAGCACAGGACCGGCGCTGGAAGCCTAGCGCCGGTCCTGTGTAAATGTGTAGCGCTGATGGCACACACTGCTGTCGGCGCTACACTGGCTAACTAGGATGGGCCGGTACCGTGGCCGGCAGTGCCCCCCCGCGCTGCCGATCGCACGGCGCCCAGGGCACGTACCCTGCTCGCCCTGCCCTAGTTACGCCACTGATTATTACTACTACTACATCTGCATGGAAAGTAATGCTAGGAAAATTACATGCACATGAACAGGAAAAAGACTATTAGAACCATACATCATAGGAGGAGTAATGCTAACTGCGTATTTCTCAGTTTTCCTGGCTTACAAATTAATATTTACATTTACATTAATCACATTAATATACAACTGAAGAAGACACATTGGGTCTGGTTCTGAGCCAGACACAATGGTCGATGATTTTCAACTACGCATGCGTCTAAGTCGCTAAAAAGATATACATACTCCCATGGGGTGAATGCACAGTGGGCCTGATTCAGAGACGGACGCTCTGAAAGAGCGCTCGCTCTGAATCAGGGCATTTTTTTTTTTGTGCGGCCTCCTGGCCGCTCGCATAGCACTCCCCCAGAAAATAGGGATGGCACACCCCATTTTCGGGAACGCTGCCCTGTCCTGCCCCCTACCCACCACCAAATAGCTACAGCCTGTCAATCAGGCTGTGCCTTAGGGGGCACAGCCAGAGATCAAGCAGGATCCATCCTGCACATATGCACATGCTTCATCTCTGCTGGATGTCTCAAGTTTTTTATCAGGCTGCACAGAGTATTTAGGGAGGAAATGAGTGTGTGCAGGGCCGTAGAGAGCAGTGGCGGGCCCAGGTACAGAGGGGGCGTGGCCTAATCGAGGGGTCAAAAAAAAAAGTTTTGCAGCGCTCGCTCTGAATCATGGCCGGTCTTTTTTTTTTAGAACGGCCTCCTGGCCACTCGCATAGCTGTGGGTGACCATCGTGCGCATGTGCTCTGGGCCACCATCGACCCGGTTGCGAGTGCTCAGCGCTTGCGATCGGGTCTGAATCAGGACCTCTGTGTGCTGGGCTGCTGAGAGAGATAAAAGGGAGGGGGGAGTGGCGCCGGACCTGGGCCCCCGCCGGGCCCCTCAGGAAGCCCGGGTAATCTGTACCCGCTCCCCCGCCCCTCGGCACCAGAGTGCAGCAGCTGATCACAGAAGCCAGCAGGAGGCATCTATTTACACAAGACGCCTCCTGTGACATTAGCATATTTTAGCCGCAGTGCGTAAGTGATTGTAAAGTGTACAACTCAGAATCAGGCCCAATGTCAACCACAGGGATGTCAGAGTCAGTGTGTTTGTAACAAAGCTAGGGTCAGAATCCATGTAGTCAGTCAGCAAATCAAATGGTTCAGGTGGTGCTGGATATGTTGGAGGAGCACAATAATCAGGCAACTATTGCAGCTACTTCCCAGCTCTATACAGTACACCCCCCTCCCCCACCTACATGCCGATAGGAGGGGATTGTTTGCAAGTGAGGAGTAGGCAGAAATCAAGTTTAGAGGTCCCAAAATCATGTCCTGCAGTTACCAACTGTGTGACACTATCAATGATTAAATTAAAATCTGCAACACTTATCTTTCCTGAAGTTTGCTTAGGTTATAAAATCCACCTTACGTTTCCTTTTATGTCATAAATAAGGTAAACAGCTGTAAGAACCTATTTCTCATTGTACTGTTCATTTGCAGAGATCATGATCCTAATTTCTTGGGAAATAAGAATTGTGAGGTGAAATTTCAATTAGAAACTAAGGGACAAATAGAAGCTCTACATGTGACTCTTCTGTGTCTGACTCAGGGCCTGATTCAGCAGTGTGCAGAATGAGACCCTTGCCTGATTGTCAGGCAGAGGCATTTAAGGGGCGGTGCAAGGGCGGGGTTAGCCGGCGTTCCCGGAAACGGGGGCATGTCCGCCCTGTTTTCAGGGAGTGGCCAGCCCGGGATCTGCGTTGATCAACGCAGTGTACTGGGCTCGCAAGGCAGCTTACTTAGCTGACCGGAGGCCTGGCGCCGTCCACCATCACGACCCTCGACCACCAAAGGTTGCGATGGTGATCCCAGTAGTGCATATGCAGCAGGGGGTGTCATGTGTAATACACCTCCTGCTGCATTTGCATAATAGCAAGGATTGCAATTGCAAAGCTGCCTGCGTGCAGATTTGCAATTGCGATCCTTGCTGAATCAGGCCTCAGTGTTGGTTTTGCAAAACCACCCTCAAGTACTTTTATTTTGGTTTTGGATCTGGGATTTTTTTTTCAAAATTTATAAAAAGTTTTTAAAACAGCTAAAATCAAGTAATTTTTGCAATCCCAAACCCAAAATTAGGATTAAAAATCTGTATTCCAAACCACGGAAGATTAGAACCGCGACTCGGATCTGTTCAGATCTCCTCAGGAGATCAGAATTGTGACTCCAATCTGTCCGGATTCACAAAATTCAGATTGATTCTGATTTCTGGAAAACCGAACCGCACATCTCTACTGTACATTGCTGTTTATTGTCTACTCCATGAGTGATATGTGGGACATTTAGCTAGTAATAACTGAACCTCAAAGTAGGTAACTCTGACTGAGCATAATTAAACCCAAAGGTGGGTCCGGCATAATTTCTATCCCTCACTCTTTTAAGAACTAGTGGGTATATATTATTGTAGCAGAATTTGATTGAGGGATTTGTTTACCATTTATGTAAAAGGGGGTGTGTCTGTTATTTTTTATACACCGTTTTCCGCTGCAACTCCCCCTCTTTTCTGTTTCTTGTTGTTTTGTTGTTTATGGTGGTAGTATAACTGCTGCATGTTTTTTGAAATGGTATTTAGATTAGTTGGTGTACTCTCTCATTGGGGAAATTAATACCCCCATTTGCAACTGGCTGTTATAATTTTATAAGTACTATATGCGGCCGTTTACCCCACCATATGAATCGTCGAAACAAGAATTGACGTTGTTGAATATCTTTAGGAGTTAACATAATAGGCAGGGCATGAATCAAATACGTTAATCATGGAAACGACACCATTTTAATTAGGTTCCCCCTACCAATATATTACAATGGCAGCGAGTTCCAACCTTCCAGCTCAGTAGACAGCCCACATATAGCAGATTTATAATTGAGGTCATACAGAAGACCTGGTTGTCTCGGTACAGTAATTCCTAGGTAAGTAATGGAATCAGATTTCCATGTTAAATTAACATTGCCTAAACCGTTACTCAAAAAGTTACCTGAACCTAAGTGAAGTGCTACTGATTTTGGCCAGTTAACCTGGAACCCAGAGTTTTCTCCAAATTGTTGTAGAATCCTGAATATTCTGGGCACTGATTCAGTAAAATGTAATCTGCGAATGGCCTGGGACAACAAAAAATCATTCAGAAGCTGTTGAGCTTCAGTAAATTGTTTTAAGGACTCTTCAGATGGGTTTGCTATGTGATTGCGTAAGGCTGAAGACAAAGAAGTCTGCAATTTGTGATATTCTGCATTCGTTTTCATTTTTAACCTTGATACATAATCTATTATGTGGCCTCTCAGAACAGTTTTAGAAGCACCCCAAAACATGGTGGGATTATCCCAATAATCTATATTGTCATCCATGTAATTCATCTGTCTATCAATCAAACATTTACAAAATTCCCATGCCATGACCATTGTCCACCCCCTTGTACTACTTGTTTTAATGTTACTGAGACCGGAGCATTGTTATAAATGTCAGTCCCCCAAACTGTGTGACCAAGTAATCAGAACAAGGTCTATTCTAGACCATGACTTGTGGACCCCTGAATAGAATGTGAAAGACTTATCTGTAGGCTTTAGGAGATGCCAGACATCTGTGTGCTGGAGGGTAGATCTCATGAGTTGGATTTGTGTCCACCCATAATAAGAGGAAAATTGCTGCGTTGAGCTAAGAGAAGTGTGAGATCTTGTGAAAACTCTGAGGTTGCATTGTTAGGAGCATAAACATTAATCAGGGTGTAAGTAACACCCCATATTTCAACATCCAATAGGAGATACCGGCCATTTGGGTCTGCCACTGTATTTAAAATGTTGTATTGAAGGTTCCTATGAAACAATATTGCTACTCCTCTGGTTTTTCTCTGATGATCAGCTGAGATGCATTGAACCAGCCATGGGGCTCAAAGGGTTGAACCACTACCTGCCACCCAGTGTGTTTCCTGAAGGACAATTATTTGAGGATGGAAATGCTTAATATGGGAGACTACCGTTTTACGTTTAATTGGGGAGCTAAGACCTCCCACGTTCCAGGAAAGTATTTTAAAGAACAATTCCAAAGAATGTTGAAGGCTGTTCTTAAAAGTCCGGTAGCCATTTTAGCCAATTCCTTCCCTGGGGTGTATATGTTGAGTCAAAAATTTTTGCTGATGGAATAAGGGCATTCCAATTTAGAGGAAGGGGAGGAGAGCAAGACACAACAATATGAACACACATTGCTTATCACGACTTTTTATCAATTTTTCCAACATTAACAATAACCAAGCGAGCACCAATGAACAAATTGGTGGTCACAAAAAGCAATTTAGCATATGATTTCTATTTTTTATGTTTGTTCTTTCCTTCTTATGTAACTATAAAGGATCTTGAGTAGATCTAGTTGAGTGCACATCACCCATGAATAAAACTAACGTAATGATAAGCATTTAAATTAGTGAGGAGGACTACTCTGCCTAAGCATATGAGAGACATGTTCCTTTGCCTGGGCCGGATCTGTGAAATAAACAGTACGGCCATTGTTTTGAATTCTGAGTTTGGCTGGGTACATCAAAGCAAAGCAAGTGTTGTTGTCATGTAGTAATTTACAGACATCAGAGAATTCTCTGCGTTTTTGTGAAACTGACGCAGAAAAGTCCTGGAAGATGAGGATGCGAACACCATCTACCATCAATTGAGGGAGTTTGCGATATGCACAAAGAATATGCTCTTTCATTCGGTAGTCTAAAAACCTCGCAGTAACCGGTCTAGGTCTGCTAGCTACATCCTGCCTTTCCAGTAGAGATGTGCGCCGACCCTCCTGTTTTGGTTTTGATTTTTGAATTTGGATCTCCCCTGGTTTTGGATCTGAATCTGGTTTTGGATTTTTTTCCTTGGTGTTTTGTTTTTCGGTTTTGGTTTTGGATCTGGAGTTTTTATTAAAATATCATAAAAACAGCTAAAATCACATAAAATGTGCCTGTTTTTGTTCCTACAGTATTATTAACCTCAATAACATTTATTTCCAGTCATTTCCAATCAATTTTGACCACTTCACAATATTATTTTTTTTATCTAGTTAAGGCCAAAAGGTTGCATCCAGCTAGCTGGCTGACTAAGCTTAGCGACACATTGGCGGCACTAACATGTGGCAGTTCAGCTTCCAATTTCCAACACGGATACAGTGTGTTATACAGTGTGGGTTGGGTACACCAATAGTGCACCTACTGTGACAGCAGTGTCGGCAGAGCGGGGTTACTGGCGGTGTCCTCAGTACATGGAATGGCAGTGCTGCGGTGCTGGCAGTGTCCTCAGTGCAGGGTAATGGTGGTGTCAGCAGAGTGGGGGTACCAGCGATGTCTTCAGTGCAGGTTTGCTGGCTGTGTCTGCAGTGCAAGGGTTGCTGATGGTGTTCTTAGTACATGGAATGGCAGTGCTGCAGTGCTGGCAGTGTCCTCATTGAAAGGTACCGGCGGTGTCAGAATTGCGGGGGTGCTAGCGGTGTCTTTAGTGCAGGTTTGCTGGCTGTGTCAGCAGTGTGGGGGTTGCTAATGGTGTCCTCAGTACATCAGTACATAGGATGGCAGTGCTGCGTTGCTGGCAGTGTCCTCAGTGAAGGGTACCGGCGGTGTTGGCATTGCGGGGGTGCTAGCGGTGTCTTTAGTGCAGGTTTGCTTGCTGTGTTGGCAGTGCGGGGGTTGCTGACATTGTCCTCAGTACATGGAATGGCAGTGCTGCAGTGGTGGCAGTGTCCTTAGTGCAGGGTATTGGTGGTGTCAGCGGGGGTGCCAGCAGTGTCTTAAGTGCAGGTTTGCTGGCTGTGTCGGCAGTACAGGGTTGTTCTCAACGCAGGGTGCCAGCAGTGTGAGCAGCATGGGGGAGCCAGTGGTGTCAGCAGCGGGGCTGCCGGCGGTGTCAGCAGTGGGGGTGCCGGCAGCAGGTGTGTCGACAGCGGGTGGTGCCAGCCACGGGAACCAGTGCCATCTTCTTTTTTTCCCTGCATACAATGGGCTTAACGCTGATTGTCTGAGAGCCTTGACAGACGGTTCTGTCAGCCAATCAGCACTTTGCCCATTGAAGGCAAAGGGATTTTTAAAAATGGTTGCTCAAGGCAAAACCTCAAGATCCGACAGTGGGTCGCAAGGTTTTGTCGATTAGGGATCCGGGGCAGGAGGAGAGATCCGAGGGGTGCCTCGGATCGCCTCGGATCCCCGAAGTTCGGGTGGGTCCGATTCTCAGGGAACCGGACCCGCTCATCTCTACTTTCTGGACCAATGCGGTGGTCTCTCTTATGTTTTATGATGCACAATCCAATATCCTTACCAGGCATTTAACATAAACCCATCTGGGTGTGTTAAGTGATTGCAGAGATTTGAACACCAATGTTTGGAGTTGTTGAATGGCGAGTATTATGTCTTGTTATTGTATGTCACCCGTTCCGTCACCATACTAACATTAATAAATAACCTGAAAATATTTTAATTTATTGAATTTGTTTTTAAATAAATAAACTCTTTTGCAACATATGATCTTTTTTTCTTTAGGAGACAAACACAGAATAGAATAACTGTTTTTTCTTTAATAAAAATAAAATGATATATCGTAGTGAAGGATGTATAAATAAAGTTAAATGTTTAGACTACTGGGGTAAATTTACTAAGAATCGTGTTTTGCTGAGTTTCCATTCCCATGCAATCAACGGACGGTTTCTATGGCAGCGGCCACTGATTGGCTGAGAGAGATCTAACTCTTAGCCAATTAGCAATCAAGTGCCGGAATCCACAAGGGTCCTGTCATTCTCAGAGTAGCACTGTAAAGTATAGTATGTACATACAATGCTTCCATGTCCGTGGGAACGGGATTGCAGTTTGTTTTTTTGCCAAGCCCCTTGGATGTCTACTTGGAGAAGGGGCCGACTAGTGCCATGGAGTTAATAAGTATGTAGCTTGACTTTGAGTGCGTGTGAGTGTATAATAAAGAGTTAACATATTTGGTGTTTCTTCACAGTGGGCATACAGGTGCCACCAGGCTCTTACTGTCCAGGCATGGTGGTACTTAAGGGTTATTATTGGGAGGGGGTATCCCTTTAATCTGGGTGTTCCTAAATTCTCAGGAATCCCAGGGCTGGGGTGACCCATTTGGGGCTGGATAATGCTTTGTCAAAGGGGACCCTGTAATGTGTGTCCCACTGCTATTGCATTATCCCCTGGCTGGTTGAGCCCGTTGGTAGTTACTGGAAATACGGGGGAACCCCCCGCCATTTTTCCCTAATGTTTCCAGCACCAGAATGGGCGCAGAGATCCTGGGGGATATGTTTTTTTGGGGGGGATGGATGCCTATTTTGCAAAACTTTCTTTACACTGTACACAAACCATTGCACAGATCTGACTGATCTGTGCAGTGCTCAGAAGAGTCTATTGAGTAGAGGACAATACAACTGAACTCACACATGATACAACACAATCAGTATCACCATAGAATCAAAATAGACAGGCAAACACGACTCTTATGAAAGCTGTGATTTTGGCCGCAAAAAACTTGCTAATCCCAGTGTGTTTTTTTTAACATGGCCTAACACGATTCTTAGAAAATTAAACCCCAAGATAGAAGAATGTGAACTGTCCAAGAGAAGTATTGTTTTGTTAGCGGTTTCATGTAAGCTCTTGTGAATCCACCTGGAGACTAGTTGGTGCTACTGTTTGATTAGCATCAATCAACTGATAGCAAAGCCATTGAGATAGGAATCAATGCCTTTATCTAGAATGTTGTTGTGTTACATGAAGCTAAAGCTGGGTACATACCTAAAACATATATATCTGCAGTTCATCTGATCTGCAGATATATCTGCAGATGACGGTTGTTCATATACACTGTACAACCATTATCTGTCATTTGGCTGCAGGTCCCGCTGGCCAGGGGTCATGGCGCGACCACCTCCCTGCGGCTTCCGCTGCAAGTGTATGGGCGGTGCAGTACAGCCGATGTGATATGTCTGTGGACAATGAACATCATGGTACACACTGACCGATGGGCACAATCAGAGGCGGATTGAGCCACCGAGACAGCAGGTAAGTTCCCGCTGAGCCGGTCCCATGGAGTTCTACTGGGGAACGCAAGCTGGAAGCGGTTATATGCTCCGGATAGCAGGTACTTCCGGTTGCCGTTAGCCGGGAGCAGTGGCTGCGTAACGTGGTTCCGACGGGGGGTGATAGTCTGCCCTGATAGGCAGGGGGGTGATAGCCTACCCCCTTGGACAGTACAGCATCCAGAAGCAGGGTAGCCAATAGGGTTGAATTCAACGTGTGAGCTTAGGTCTCCTGTCTCCGCCCCTTCCCTCTCTCTCTTGCACTGCCCACAGCTACAGCAGGCAGTGTGTCAGGACCATTCTCCTCTCACTCTTCCTTCCCCCAGTATTAATATTATGCCCCACAGTGCACCTCTATCTCACACAATGCCCCCATAATAATTCATTATTCCCTCACTATGCTGCACAGCCCCTTATTATTAAATATTATACCCCACAGTGCCCCTTGTAGTTATTATACATCTGCACGGGATGCTGGCTGTCGAAATCTGTGCTGCCAAAATCCCGTCCGGAATCCTGACATCACGCAGGAGTCCCAACAGCCGGCATCCCGAACATAAGTATAGCAGGTCGGGTTAGCTTGTAGGCATTTAGTATTAGGCACCATCAGGGGAGTTGGGGTTAGGCTGCTGGAGGGGGGGGAGGAGGTTAGGCTGTAGGGGTATTTTTAAGCACCACGGGGGGGGTTAGGCACTAAAGGGGGGAGGGTTAGGTTTAAGCACTAACAGGAAGGCTTATGGTGTGGGGTGGGGAGGGTTAAGGTTAGGATGCAGGAAGGGAGGGTTAGGGAGTGTAGGGGGGAGGGCTATGATACTTACCTAGACCCTGTTGGGATACTGAGCATTGGGATGCCGCTGACGATGTTTTGACAGCCGGCATCCTGACTGCCAGTCTCCCAAACCCAACCCCTCTATATCACACAATGCCCACATTAATAATATTCCCCCACAATGCCACACTGCCCCATATTATTAAATATTTTGACCCACAGTGCCCACTGCAGTATAAAATATAATGCCTCACAGTTAGGGCAGCTATTGGGGGGGGCTGCCTGGACTGGAGTACCAGACCTGGACAGAGGGGTTGGCGGCGGCCTGCCTAATTGTGGAAATTTTTAATGGAAACCTTGCCCGGAAATGTAACTGAGGGCGCCCTGACCTGCTATAAGATGTGTGGTGCAGTCCAAATGTCCCAGAGCCAAGCATTTCAGCAAGTACTGCAGATAGGTCAGTCTTTTGTGGGGGACTGGGGCAATTATGTGTGTTTTATTTTTTCCCTGTTGAGGGCTAATGTGTTTTTTTTCCCTAAGTGGGACAATGTGTTTTTTTTTTTCCTGTTTGGGGCCATTATGTTTTATTTTCTACTTATTGAGGCCAATGTGTTTGTTTTTTTTCCTGTGGGGGCTAATGTGTTTTATTTTTTTCTGATGGGGCAAATGTGTTTATTATTTTTGCTGTGGGGGCCAAAGGGTTTTTTTCTTGTATGATTTTTTATGTCTGCGCATGTGCCCGAGTTGCACTGCGCAAGTGTTCTGATGGTGTTCATACAGAGTTGCAGTACAAATTCAGATGGATGCGCCAAGAAGTGTATTAGAAACGTGTTGGGCATTCCTAGGCAATTACAGGGGGTTGGCTAATCAGGCCCAAGTGTAACATAGCATGGATGTGTTATTGGAGTGACAGGACATGTTATTGGAGTGACATAGGGGAGTTGCTGAATTGCTCACATTGGAGGCCTTACTCAGGCGGATGGTCTGCACCTAGCGTAGATCTTGTGAAAGTTTCAATGGTGCGAACGATGGTGGTATCTAAACATGCACAAAGCATGATTTCAGCGTAGTGAGCCTCTCAGTCTACATTTGGACGCATGACTGTATACCTGGAAAGGGCATTGTATCGGCATTAGCATAAAGTTGCAGATGCAACTGCAGCAAACGTCCCAGGGAAGGCCGCAACTGTGTCCAACTCAGATTTACAGGAATCAGGTCCTATTAGGAGGGATCCCACCCCCTTAACACATCTCGTCCCCACTAGGGCAGGTTCCATAAACTTCCTGGGCTGGTTTTCTATCCCAATCCGCCACTGGGGCACACAATATATTGGCTGATCAATTGATCAGCTAATATATCTGCCAAAGTGTACTCAGCATAACTGTTCTAAATCTATAGTCAATAATCTATTGCATCTAAACCATGAAAACAATCTATGACAAATTAATTTACACAAATGCCTAAAACAGCAGCAGGCACAAGCTTACATAGCTACCTAAATACAGACATTCACAAAGGGGTGTGCTGTAAATGTACCACAAATAAAATTATATGTTGCCCACAGCATTGGCATATCTATAATGGATTCAGGGTGTGAGCTTCACACAGGCCCCTGGGTCCAGGGGTGCCCATACCGCACACCCTGGAACTAGAGTTCATAATGCCATACATATGGCATTATGGACCTACCAGACATGCCAAGAAACATCCAGATTCCTTTGATCAATGTTGGTGAGGTTTTCCTTGTGACCTTGCCCTTAATCATTCCTTCACATTTTGTGGGATCTTGGGTTTCTGGTAGGATATAAAACATTTAGGGGGGAATCCAATTACTAATTACCCATGTCTGACAATTCACTTAGTGGGGATTACCCTGCATGTTAAACCACAGAGATGCACTTTTCCTTGCAGCTTCAGGAGTTGAGAGGAAACCTCTGCGGTAAAAGGCACATACAGGTTTGGAGAAACCCAATGATTCCGCATTTTTCATGGAATCAAATGGTTGGCACATGTTAACCCTGGGATTACTGTGCGGCGAAAAGGCAGTTTTAATGAATAGATGAATAGCTCCGGGCATGATATCAGGAGCTTTTCCCCACATGGCAAACCCCGCCGCTAATTGGATCCCTCCCCCCAAATTATTCTCAATTCACTAGGTCAGCATCCCCGTAACCTCTAAATTCTTTATTCTGACCCTTGGAGTACTAAGAGCCCCATATTATCAAAATAAATTAATGAGACATACTGAGTCTAAATAAGAAACCATGTTGCACTGTAGATGGGGAATTATTAGGTGCCCAAATATTTAGATTTCAAAGGGGCATGTGAAAACTCAAATCTAAATTGCAGGTCAAAAATAAAGCTGTCCAGTATTTGTGGGCTATATACCGTAACAAGCAGCCAGTATTTACCCTTCCAGGTAAAAAATATATATTTGCACTAGACATGTGCAGGCTAGGTTTTCTGAAAACCGAGCCGACCCGAACTTCCCCGATCCGAGTGAATCATAGCGGCTCGGGTGTTCCCACCTTGCTCGGATTCCAAACTGAGGCAAAATGTCATAATCCTGGAGTCGGATTCTCATGCATTTTAATTCTATATAAGTCCCTCCTGTGGTGATTCGGGTGCCATTGTAAACTGACTCCAATCTAGGCTGATGTGTCCAGTGGCTGCTGTGCTTTGTTCATCCTCTGCACCTCCAGTAGCTGCTGATATGCTGTGTCTACTCCAGTCCCTGTGTCCACTGGCTGCTGCTGTGTTCATCCACTCTTTGTGTCCAGTGTCTGCTGTGCTACTGTGTACATCCTTTCTGCCTCCAGTGGCTGTTGCTGTGCTTTATCCACTCCTGTCCCTGTATCCAGAGGCTGCTGCTGTGTCCATCCACTCTCTGGGCCTGATTCAGACCCGGTCGCGAGCGCTGAGCGCTCGCAACCGGGTCGATGGTGGCCCAGAGCGCATGCGCACGACGGAGCCGGCTCCGTCGTGCGCATGCGCGAGACCCGGATAGCGATGGGCAATCCGTTGCTCCAGGTCTCGCAACAGAGGGGCGAGCTGTCGATGTTGAGTGACAGCTCGCCCCCTTTGGTGGGCGGGCCTGGGGGGTGGCTGCCCAAATGAAGACGGTCCCATGAGAACGCCTATCATTTGGGGGCGGCCCCACTGACATCACAAGTGATGTCAATGGAGAGCTTCCGGCTCTGTTAGAGCCGAAAGCTCTCTGGGGCTTGTGGCCACGAGACCCTACCTCAAGGGTCTCGTTACAAACCCGATGGTCACGATGGTCTTGACCATCGTGACCATCATCATGGCCGCTCGCTGTAGCTGTGGGTGGTCACCCATAGCAATGCGAGCGGCCAGGAGGCCGTTCTAAAAAAAAAAAAGCCCGGCCCTGATTCAGAGCGAGCTCTCTGTCAGAGCGACTGGCTCTGAATCAGGGCTTCTGTGTCCAGTGGCTACTGCGTCCAGCCTCTCCACCTCCAGTGGCTGCTGCTGAGCTGTATCCAGTCCAGTCCCCTTAGTGTTAACAGTGACTGTGATGTTAATATTGACTGAGCTAGGCAGATAGCAAATTATTTTGTGTTAATTTTATAGTGCAGGAATTATTATAGTAGTCACACAGTGGTGCTGTACTGGGACTCCACAGTCCATACCCCACTATGATATAAGCAGTGTGACTCCGCAGTTGTCATTTGCGGAAAGAGTAAAAAAAACAATTAATAAGTTTAAAAATATATATTTTGTTTATACAACCTGTATGCACTGTCCCTAGGTGCATTTTGATCACATACATATAAGCACTGTGACTGCACACAGTGTCAGCTGAGCTGCACATTTAAAAAAGTGAGAAAAATAAATTATTCTATTGTTTGTACTACGTCTGTGTGCTGTCCCCAAGTGCATTTTCTGCTCAGATACATATAAGCACTGTGAATGCACGTAGTGTCAGCTGAGATGTGCATTTAGGAAAAAAAATTCTATTGTTGTTTGTACTACGTCTGCGTGCTGTCCCCCAGTGTGTTTTGTTCACATACATATAAGCACTGTGAATGCACACAGTGGGCCTGATTCAGACCCGCTCGCGAGCGCTAAGCGCTCGCAAGCGGGTCGATGTTGACCAAGTGCGCATGCGCTCGACGGAGGCAGCTCCGTCGTGCGCATGCGCGAGACCCGAATACCGATGGCCACCCACAGCTATGCGAGCGGCCAAGAGGCCGCTCCAAAAAGGAGGAGGGACGGCCCTGATTCAGAGCGAGCGCTCTGTCAGAGCGTCCGGCTCTGAATCAGGGCCAGTGTCAGCTGAGCTGCGCATTTAAAAAAGTGGAAAAAAATTATTATTTCTATTGTTGTTTTGGAATCAGTATGTAATACCAACAGACAGGATCCAGGTGTTCAGAATCCCGACGCCTGCATCCCGGTAGGGTTAACCTACCGACACTTGGTGGTCAGTATGCTAACTTTCCCCCTCTCCATACCCTAACCCTAATCCTCCCTCCCTGGTGCCTGAACCTAGCCTCCCCACATAGTACCTAAAACTAACCTTCCCCTCCCCACACCCTAACCCTTACCCTCCCCCTAGTGCCCTTCCCTAATCCCTAAACCTAACCCTAACCCTCATCCAGTAAGGTAAGTGTCGGCATCCAGACCGCTGGGATGCCAAACAAATACTGTTGTTTGTACTACATCTGTGCGCTGTTCCCTAGTGTGTTTTGTTCACGTACATATAAGTGCTGTGAATGCATGCAGTGTCAGCTGATCTGCACATTTAAAAAAGTGGAAAACAAATGAATTTCTGCTATTGTTGTTTGAACTACACCTGTGGGCTGTCCCCCAGTGTATTTTGTTCACAAACATATACTGTAAGCGCTGTGAATGCATGCCCAGTACATTTTGTTCACGTACATGTAAGCTTTGTTAATGCACGCAGTGTCAGCTGAGCTGCGGATTTAAATAAGTGGAAAAAAATTATTTCTTCTATTGTGGTTTCTGCTAAGTCTCTGCACTGTCCCCCGTGCGTTTTGTTCAGGTACATATAAGCACTCTGACTGCACACAATGTCAGCTGAGCTGCGCATTTAAAAAAAAGTGGAAAAAATTAATTATTTCTACTGTTTTTGTTTGTATACCATCTGTGCACTTTCTCCCAGTATGTTTTGTTTACGTACATATAAGCTTTGGGAATGCACGCAGTTTCAGCTGAGCTGCACATTTAAAAATAGTAAAAACATTATTTCTATTGTTGTTTGTACAATGTCTGTGCACTGTCCCGCAGTGCATTTTGTTCATGTACATATAAGCGCTGTGACTGCATGCAGTGTCTGCTGAGCTGTGAATTTAGAAAAGTGGAAAAAATAATTTCTTGTATTGTTTGTACTATGTCTGTGTGCTGTCCCCCAGTACATTTTTGTTCACGTTGATATAAGTGCTTTGAATGCATGCAGTGTCAGCTGAGCTGCACATTTAAAAAACTGGAAAACAAATGAATTTCTGCTATTGTTGTTTGTACTATGCCTGTGCTGTGTCCCCCAGTGAGTTTTTTCATGTACATATAAGCGCTGTGAATGCACGCAGTATCAACTGAGCTGTGCATTTAAAAAAGTTGAAGAAAAATAATTTCTTCTATTGTTGTTTGTACTACAGCTGTGCAATGACCCCAGTGCCTTTTGTTCAGGTACAAGCACTGTAATAGCCCGCAATAAAAAAGTAGAAAAAAGTATATATATTTCTATTGTTGTTGTTTGTACTATGTAACGAATCTTTGTAACATTCAGCTATCACTTGTAACATTGTGAGTCATATTTTAAATATAAAATTTTCAGTGTATATTTACTGGTGATATGTTTTTTACTGTATAAGATTTTAACTGATTCCATTTGGAACATATACTGTACAATTGTCTGTGGAGAAATCTTTGGTTTAATGATGTTTTATAGTGTGCATTTTTATAGGATCATGTATACTTTTTTATTGGTGAATTAGTATAAATAAAATATGCAATAATTCATTATACATTTTTTGCTCTATTGAGAGTAATATTATTTATACTTCATTCCAGTGCTGATATTCTACTTTATTGTTTTAGTTTTACTTCTGTCTTTGGGGTCCAAGCAACTGGCCTTTGGAATATAGCTGCAGGAGCGTCATAGCATATTTTGGCTTTTAGTACTTCTTCCCTTTTACTTCTACATTCCAACTGGTATCCAGTTTAGGTGTTGTTAGCGCTACTCCCATTTTTGTTTATCTTTATATTGTTTGTAGTTGTACTACATCTGTGTGTAATTCTTTGATAACTCAATAATATGAATAATGATAATTTGAGAAAAGAGCAAAAGCATCAAGCAAATGCTAGTGCTGCAGCTGCTGCCACCAGTCATCATGACGAACCCAATACTAGTACTTCAACGTCATCTACTAAAATGTCAGGGCATCTTAAATCCAAAAATCAATATGTTACAGTGGTAAAGAAAGAAAACCTCTACTAAAGAGAAAGTTTATTGCAGAACAATATAAAATTGCCAACATGCCCTTCACCACATGTAGTGGCAAGGAAAGGCTCAGGCCTTGGCCTTTATTTAAGATTGGAGGTTCTGCAACTGCTGACAGTGAGACATCTTCTTCTGTCTCTCATGATGACAATGCAAGCCCTTCTCACTCAAAGTGGAGAAGAGGTGTCAAAAACATTAAAACCATAAAATTAGTGCAAAAGAAAAGTCAAATCACTAAGCCAGTAGAATGAATAGTGTGTTTAGATACATCACAAATCCCTGAGGAAAGTCTAAGTGTGTCCACGAGTGCTATGTGTAAGCATGTTCTTTCTGAACTTGTAGAGAATCCTCCTTCCTCCATATCTGCACTCTCTGCCAATGCTGGGGTGAGCAGCAGAAATGAAGAAGTTGCTGACTTAGACATTGAGGATTCTAAGGTAGAAGTGCAACAGGATTAAGGTGATATTTGTGTAGTTGATGCAGGCGCTAATGAGGACGTTAATGATGATGAAGAAGAAAAAAAATCCACCTCTTATGTATAGAATTATTTTTACCGAAAGCCGGACAGCAATTGTCTTGCCATCTGTAGTGTTTGTAAAGCCAGAGTAAGCAGAGGTATTGTAGGCACTTAAACCATCTAGTTAATTCCTCCCTGTTACATCATTTGCAGTGTGTGCATGAAAATTATTTGTGAAAATTAGAAACTTATGCTAAAAAAGTAACAACAAGCAGTCCAGCATCAGCTAGCTCCCTTCTCTCTGCTAGATTCAAGCACCTGCAATCTCCACCACCAACATCTTCATCATCAATACCCTCAATCATGGTTAGAACTAGTCCTGCATTCAGTTTGATAAGGCTAAGTGAGTCCTCCCCTATCTAGGATTCCTCAGAAGAATCCTTGAGCATTAGGCCTGCTGCTGGATCTTCATTCCAGAACGGGATCAAGAAGATTACTACTGAGTTCAGTATCCGCCATTAATGAGGTGGGTTTTAGACAGTTATTTGAGGTCCCTGTGTCCACGCTACAATATCCTATCTAGATTCCACTTCAGAAAAGCAATTCTCTGTCTGTACATGGACATTAAAAAAAACTTAATTAGTACCTTTCAAAATGTAGTTGCACCCACTGTTCATTTAACCACAGATATGTAAACAAGCGGAACAGGGCAAACTAAAGATGAAATGACTGTAACAGCCCACTGGGTTGGTGTATTGCCTCCTTCAGCAGCACCAACAGCAGCAGCATCTAAGAGCTTATTCAGAGGTAAGATACTCTCTGTATCACCGACTTCACTAAGAGGCATACTGGTATCAACCTCTTTGAAAAACTTAGGGAAGTCATTGCAAAATGTCTTAACCTGTATTGATACCCCTTAATCTATATACCCTAAATGTTGCTGTTTAGCGATACAAGTTGTATAAGAAATAATTGCTTTCCAGTCTTATATTGTGGTTCCAAAGCACAAAAGTTCTTACTGCAATAAAAGAAAGTTACACGCTTAGATCTAGCACAATTAGTGCAAAAGACAATTAAATACAAAAGGTACAAGCCTATACATACGCATGCACACTGGTCCCAGTAAACAGTCATCACTCCAGAAGCCTGTGGTTATCCAAGAAGAATGGCTGTGTACTATAACCAGTATGTCAGCTATATACCTTATAGAACAAAGAAACTAGTTAACAGGTTTCCATTGGGTCTTGCTAATGGACATTCTGGTACGGTGCAGGTCATATAGCATCACTGGGGGTATGTCCCAGTTCCTCAGATGTTGCTTTGTGTGGATTTCCCACTGAAGAGCTGGAATAAACTAATAAAAGACACTTCACACAGCTTTACATTCTAACCACTAATTTCATATAGTTCATATCTTGCGAATAGATGATGCGATTTCCTTGGGGGTCGAACCGGATATCTGCAAATAAACAGTGATTTACAATGGTACCAAGCATGATATGTCTACTAGCTTATGTACCTTAAATATCGTATACATTATATTTCACAACATAAGTATTCGTTAATAAAACCTCAGATATTAAGCTTTTAATGTGGAGGAACCTTTTTATAAGTTTTGGTATGTGTAAGTGTAAGAATATTGCATAAAGTCACTAATATGCGTGGTGCATTTATGTGTAGAGTGCTTTGATAACCAGCGCAACTGTGCATTGTGCGTCTTGTATATTTTATGTTTTATTAAATGTGCATATGGGTTATGGTAGGACTTTCAACAATATGTGGTAGCAACGCAGACGCACGACGCTAATAATCACAACACAAGATGGCATCGTCAGGGGTGACACAAAATGGCATAGCCAGATATTAATTTAAGATTCAGTCTCAGCCAATTATCCAGCTTCGACAGTCCACCCTTTGATAGCAAACAAAACGCTATCACACTCTGGTCTTAAATTTATTCAGTCATACACTATGAAATATTATCTAATGTTATATTATGGGATGGCACAATAAACCATCAATAATGCGCCCCTGGGAGGGACATACAACTACCCTTATATGCACACTGCGGATCTCGGAAGATCATGGGAAAGATGTGGGGATGCACCTAACCTATAAAGGAGGTCTTGAAGGGGATAGGGACTTACTTTACTTAGGATGTTTAAAATAACATTTAATAATACATTTCATGCATGGCTAAATCTATACATCATCTGATGGTACATTCTAGTTCAGGTTTGTTATGCAGTTCTTTATTTACCTTAGTGTTCATACTATTACTACTAACCACCATCAGAATTTCATTCTCCCGGTTTACCTTAGCATTACATTTTCCAAATTTCAACACAGCAGGAACACATTTGACAAATAAGCCAATTACTAAGATGACAACCAATGTGAGGAGCAGGAGTTTACCTATACTAGCAACCATTTCCTGGACCCACTCTCCTAGACCGGAGAACCAATTCACTGGGTTCAACCAAGAAACCCATTCTTCTACCTTTTCCTCTACTTCAGCCACTGAAGCATTATGGTTCTTCTGAAATTCCCATTTTAACTGCAGAATTTCATCCATCTTCCAGTCTATCACCTCCTTGGGGTCACTAGTATCGTTTGTGATGTATGTGCAACACTTTACACCAAATTGGGTGGCCAAAGTTACACAATACCCTAAAGTGACAGCTGTTAAATAATTTAACACTAGCCAATGTTGCACAAGTTCTTTCTTATAAGCTTGCAGCTCCCTACTGTATACCTAAACGTGTCATCATACATCTCGGTGATATTATCTATTAATTTAGCAAGATCTTGAATATATCTGCAATTTAGAGTACACCGAGTGATCCTGGTGGGATCTAATGCTACCAAAACTTGAAAGCCAGTTGTTTCACTAATTAATTGTGTGGCTTTATGTACATCACCAGGCATCATGTTTCTCTTGTCACGGTGTTCATAATGTGTGTGAAGATATGGTGATGTTGTGTTTTTATGAATACCAAGCATTTCACCATGTGTAAGGGTCATAACCTCTGGGATTATCCCTTCTCAGATAACATAAACCTTCAGAACTCAGAGTGAGACACTTTTATGCTTTCCTTCCACATATAAAATACACATCGTCTGGGAGTACATAAGGGATGGAATGCATCATTATCATCGGCCACAATTCTCTAACAAATAATCCTACCCCAGATTTTCCCATTTGGCTGATACACGTTTTAGGTTGTACAATAACTGCACAGTACCCTTCTGGTACTCTGCCAACCATTACTTTGGTAGGACTGAGTGTATACTTATACCGGAAGTATCTTCCACTGGTAATGTTACGTATAAGTCCACCATCTACTGGTGCATTATCAGCTCTGTGTGAAAAGGTCATTGTCTGATTGTTCCCAGACACCTCCCAATTTCCTGGTTTATTGGAATTGGTGCTGTTTAAACATAACAGCGATCTACCCACCTGGTACTGATGGAGCCTAAAATTTGGAGGCTTGGACTTAATGAATTTCCCGTCCAGCATTTACCCCTTAAGTAATCCAAGAACCTCAGAGACATTTAATGGGAGTGGTACTAAACCTACATTATGTTGTCCCTGAGGCACATGAGTGCAAACCCCACACTCAGTCTGGTTTAAGACCTTACCCACTAAGGAATGGTAATCCTCTAAAGGATGCTCACCCAAATATAGGTTACTCTTGGACTGGTATCGCTGGATGCACTTCTCATCAATTAGGGATCCACAGTTTGCACCAATCTCCATGACCTGTATGGCAGGTGGGATCACTTCTACTGCTACACTTGGTGAGGTCACTTCCCTTTCCTGTATCAGTGCTGTCTCTAACAGATTAATTGCATGTGAAACAGCTGACACTACAACAGGTTCATCATCTGCATAAACATTTTCCTTATGATTACTCAGGACAGGGTAAAAATTACTTGTTACATTTTTATAGATTTCATTATCGGCTGTATCATTAGCACCCACTGCATAGGGCGGGGTTGGTGCGCATGCGCTATTCCCTTTGCTGTTGGAAGCGCTACCTTGTGGTATGGTCGTGCACCCATGAGGTGCGCACATGACACTGTTCTGCGTCATGTACACGCTCCCTTGCATATCATGAACAACTCTGTTTTGCGGCGCATTTGCGCCACTCAGCCATATGTTTCCCTCGTGCTGCCACAATTTTACACAGTCATTATACTTTACACATGTCTTCAGGGATTTGACTACACATATCCTATCTTTTAAATTGTTTAGCACCTCCAAATCAAAACTGCAGATTTTTGGGAAAGGCTTCACACATACCTCGGTCATCTTAACCCATACATCACAGTACGCAGTTGCATACGCACCATACTTAGTATACATTATATGCCTTGCTGACCCTGTCAGTCCTTCCATGAGCAGCTTCTCGTCGACCATGACTAGCGATTGTCTGTCACCCATCTGGGAAAACGCCGAAACATCGCTAAGAAAATGTTGATCGGTACACACTATCACAAGCTATGTGTACGCACTCCCTCCCGTTATACCTGCTGACCCGCTGGCCATTATGGTCAGCTTGCACAACGAGGAGCAAAATACCTGCCTATTGCAATCTGCCCAGCTTGCGGCAAATTCAACCAAGCTTCACCGCTCGCTTGTACACGATTTCACGAGCTATGTGTACGCACTGCTTCCCTTTTCGAGTTACTTTCCCCTGGTAGCATGTAATTGTTCCAATAATGCTTACCCTTTCCAGTGATTTTACTCCACACGCCCCCCGGCACAATCACGGTCTACCCAACCACGCGGTCTAATCGCAATGCCCAGAGAACTTAACTCATCAATGGGTTTTGCGTTCACTTTGAGGGGCCGATCAACAGCTAACCTCCGTATTCCCGAGGCATGGGAAACTTATGGTTAGCTACCGAAAACCATAATGTACCTGCTCTGTACACTGGCACAGTAGTTTTCTTGCCCCGTCAGGCACCTACCGAGTTTTTCTAGGCCTAACAGACAGTGATCTTTTCACATACGCATACATTCACTTTCATACACCTTTTGTTTTCTGCGCAAAAAAACTTTTACTTAAATTTGGCAGTTGCAATTTAAAGGGGTTAACCAGTTAACCACGCTGTGCATATAACAAGACTATTTATCAAAATGACTGTTTAAACCCAATGCAGTATTACCGGATACACGTGTATGCTACACAATAATGCGACTGATACACAAAAGCGCTAAAATTAAAAAAATTACGCTATTGTGCGACTAGTTGCATACACAATAATGCGACTAAAACACAAAGCGCAAACAGACAATAAAAGAAACAAACCTTTCTCTCTTGTCCCCAGGTTCCTAATCAGCACCCCTTAAAATCACACAATAAAGGACATTGATTCCACAACACTGACTGGTAGCAGGGTTTTGAACACAGTGCGTTCTTACCTGCTTATGGCGCCTTCCACCCTTTGGTGCGGAATCGAGTTCCGTTCGCTATCATGCAAATTTTGGTGGCATGATATCAGCTGCGAGCCCCCATCTATCGATACCCCTTAATATATATACCCTAAATGTCGCTGTTTAGCGATACAAGTTGTATAAGAAATAATTGCTTTCCAGACTTACAGTATATAGTGGTTCCAAAGCACAAAAGTTCTTATTGCAATAAAATAAAGTTACACGCTTAGATCTAGCACAATTAGTGCAAAAGACAATTAAATACAAAATGTACAAGCCAATACGTGCGCACTGGTCCCAGTAAACAGTCGTCACTCCAGAAGCCTGTGGTCATCCAAGAAGAATGGCTGTGTACTATAAGCAGTATGCCAGCTATATACCTTACAGAACAAAGAAACTAGTTAACAGGTTTCCATTGGGTCTTGCTCCTGAACATTCTGGTATGATGCAAGTCATTGGACAGTTCATATAGCATCACAGGGGGTATGTCCCAGCTCCTCAGATGTTGCTTTGTGTGGTTTTCCCACCGAAGAACTGGTATAAACTAATAAAAGACACTTCATACATCTTTACATTCTAACCACTAATTTCATATAGTTCATATCTTGCGAACAGATGATGCGATTGCCTTGCGGGTCGAACCGGAAATCTGCAAATAAACAGTGATTTAGAATGGTACCAAGCATGATATGTCTACTAGCTTATCTACCTTAAATATCGTATACATTACATTTCACAACATAAATATTCGTTAATAAAACCTCTGATATTAAGCTTTTAATGCGGAGGAACCTTTTTATAAGTTTTGGTATGTGTAAGTTTGAGAATATTGCATAAAGTCACTAATATGCGTGGTGCGTTTATGTGTAGAGTGCTTTGATAATCAGTGCAACTGTGCGTTGTGCGTCTTGTATATTTTATGTTTTATTTAATGTGCATATGGGTTATGGTAGGACTTTCAACAATATGCGGTAGCAACGCAAACGCACAACGCTATTAATCTCAACACAAGATGGCATTGTCAGGGGTTACACAAACAGATATTAATTTAAGTTTCAGTCTCAGCCAATCATTCGGCTTCGAAACCTGCTTGGACTCTCCTCGGGATTTGTGATTTCTGACAATGCCACAAATATTGTGAGAGCATTACAGTTGGGGGTTTCTAACCCATATAAGCGCTGTGTCTCCATGCAGTGTGAGCAAAATGTGTTGCAGTTCATGGCCATTTTTTTGTCTTCTATTAATATCTAAAGTTTATTGTGTGTATTATCCCTCATACTCAGACTTTTTGGTGCTCATAAATATACCCCTCAATTAGGGGGGGGGGGGGTGTATGGCCAGCAGGTCAGTCTCCTCTTTTATTAGTATACAATTGGCTGATTTGGCGCTAGCAACTATTAAGATTCTTGGCTTCTCTTTTTACCCTTGTGAGAAATCCTTGGCTACTGAGAATATAATCTTTTATGGCCTTAAATGTAATCTTAATCAATCAATCAATCAATCAACAATCAATCAATTAATGCACCGCTTTCATCTATTTTGGGTGCTTGTTTTTTTATAGCGTTTTATAGCAGTAATAAAATAATGATTAATCAATCAATCAATTACTCAATCATATAGTTTATATTAAACTGTCATCATGCCTGCCACTGCAGTGCCACTATCTTTACTAGATGTGCCATGTTGGAAGCTGAACTGCCATGTGTTTGTGCTGACAATTGCTGTCGCTTAGCTTAGTCAGCCAGCTAGCTTGATACAACCTTTTGGCCTAAACTGGATTAAAGCAATATTGTGAGCTGTGAGGTGGTCAAAATTGACTGGAAATGACTGGCAATGAATGTTATAGAGGTTAATAATACTGTAAGATCAAAAACAGGCCCAAATTATGTGATTGTTGCAGTTTTTATAATTTTTTTAAATAAAATACAGATCCAAAACCAAAACCTGTGAGGGTGGTTTTGCCAAAACCAAAACCAAACACAAAGGTAATACAGAACCAAAACCAAAACACTGGGGTCAGTGCACATCTCTAATTTGCACCCCTTGCATTGCAATATGGTTTGTTCACATGCAAAGTTACTTGCTTTATTTTGCATTACTCCCATCTCAGAATCATCCCCTATAATTTATGTTGCCACCTGCCAGCTATCATCTAAATGGAAATGACCTAACTCACCTAAAATGCAATCTATAATTAATAGAACTTGGTATACTCATCAAATGGAGCACATGACTAGCCTTATTAAAAACTCTTTTAGATCCCTTAATACATTCTGAGGTTCTTGAGATACCTACACACTATACAATTATTGGGCAGATTTGGGAATAATCTGGTGATCGGCCTGATTTATTGTATAGTGTGCATGATTGATCATTTCAGCGGTTCACTGATAAAACATTAAGAAAACATCCACAAACGCATTCCTTCGATTGTCTGAACTGTCGGTCAAGAACGAAAATCTCAGCCTCCCAGTATCGAGCAGTGTGTGTGCATTTTCAATACTCTGCCCATATTTCCTATGTTCTACTGTCACTATGTCATCATCCTTGTGCGTGGACATATGCAAAATCAGTATAGTAAAAAAATTGCTAGCGTCTATGGAAAATTGCATAATGTGTAGCACAGGTATTATGGGCATCATTTAGAGTTAGGAGAAATCTAACTGAAAGGTGCAAATTTGCACCTATGCATAACCAAGTTACACAGCAGAGGACAATAAATTTAAAATATGCAATAAATTTAGATTTAGGAGGGGGCACACCCCAAAATACGTGTGCTACTTGTAGAAGCAGGAAATATTTTCTCTACATGCAGACTGCCTGTGTACTTCTCCACAACGTGATTTGTCTAAATGTGTACTCTTATGCTGGATTTACTCATAATGATAAATGGGGCGCTATACATACAGAACAGACTCTGGAGCCTTGCTTACACCATATGCCATTTTCCAACACCATTACACAACTATATCTAATAGAATTTCTCTTGGAAGATTGGGGTCATATGCTTCTAGTTTAATTTACTTGTACAATTTATATTAAGGTGCGGTGAAGCTGTTCTATAGGCTTTCACACCTGCCACAGCTGGATATCACAAGTTACAGTATTGCATTGACTAAACAGACACCTCTTTTAATGAGACCATTATAATTAAGTAATTTGTAATGATCAATGCATAGCTAGTTGGCATAAGAAACTGGCATCTGAAATGAAAATGAAAAGGTTTTAATTAATTCTGAAATGTTTGAAAAGTTGGCCAAGTTATATAGATATCAATAAAGTTAATAATCCACGAGTCATACGCATCCAGTTAACATTTATGAGCCATACCAACCTGCTATTATAAAGACTAATGTTGATATTTCAGCGTGGGTCAACATGACACGCCTCACATATCATTCAAATTGTGTGTATCATGTAAACACAAATGAAAATTCATGCTTGCAATAAAATGGAGCCACTTGCTATTAATCTACATTTCTATTGCACTGTCGTGGTTCGTTAATGCTAATTAAACACATAGATGAGGAAGAAAAAACTCATATACTATACAAGTGATTCAGTAAAATTCTGATAAGATAATCTTTGTGCAAAAGGTGGAAAAGTATCTGTGTTGATAGTAAGCACAACTTGAAGACACACTGTAAAGGAAATGTTGCAAAACTTTGTACTGTATCTCAAATGTTAAAGGTGTATAGCAATGGAAAACAGTTCAGGAATGTTACTGTGGATTTGCAAGCCATGTCAAAGCCCAGAACAGAACTAAAATGAAAATGAATCACACATGGCAATTTCAATAGATAATTTTCTTAATGTACCCAAATTGACTATAAATGCAGGATGTGTAGGCCCCGAACTAATCCTAATCCATGTGATGTTCTCAAGTCATCGCTACAGCGGCCGCGCTTGACGGCAGCCCGGATTCACTTAAAAATTCTTGCAGCCCCGTAGGGCTCCAAGCAAAATTAAGCAAATTCGGACTCAGAGCGGGCCTGCGAATGATGTGAGGTGCCAGTCCGTTGCCGGTGTTTTATCGCTATAGCAACGGCAACTTGCACCCTTCTCATGGAATAGGATTGACCCCTAAGGCCACATGAACCTGTCACTGAAAACATCATTTACAGATGAATGAGCACGTTGATACATATGCCAATTACCTCAACTTACTTCTGCAACCACTGTGTTAGAAGTACAGACACTAACAGTGCTGGTATAAAGAGCATAAACAGAGAGTAAGTGCACACATTAGGACTGGTGCTACAAAGATTTAATAGCACCTTAAACACTAAACATAATGTTATCATTCATTTTTATTTTTCTACACTGAGTGGCAGCTGCTGGACATGTGAAGCGTCCGGCTGCTGTTTCTCCACATTAGTGATACACTGGAAGCATTGCGCTCATCTATAATGTCACAACCCAGTCTGTCAGAGGAAAAGAAAATGCTGCTACCCAGCTCCACACTGGAAACACTGGAGGCAGAGCAGCACCTGAGATTGGGTGGAGCAATAACGGGGGGGTCACTTTAGGCACTGAAAGCCTCTGTGCCATTCCTGTTTGCACCCTCTTGTACTAACTCTGTCAGTCACTGAGCTGGTAAAACAATAAATGCAGTGTAAAAAAATCCTAATTGGTTTAGTTAAAGCTGGGTACCCACTAGACGATTTTTAAAAACAATTTGTCATTTTTCGATGTATCGGAATGACAAATCGCTTAAATCATCCAGTGTGTTCACAGTATGTGTGCTCCCGCGGGGTCATCCGTCGCATCTTCAGATCTGCTGTACATGCTGCTCAATCTGAAGATGTGACTGACGATCCCATATTGTGCGGTCGTTCATCAAATCATGTGATGTGTATGGACTCATCTGTTGCATCTTCTGTTGGTTGTGTACTCAGCTTTACACACTACTTGTTCCTGTAAAGAAGTGGTAACAGTCTCCTTTTCAGGTACTGGAAGGGAACAAGAAAGGGGAAATATATTAGCGGTGAATGATCTTGTTGGGCTCAGGACACATAAAAAGGTAATAATGCCCCTGACATTAGCCAATCCCTCTTCTAAACCAAACTCCCCTCAAGCAAACTCTTTCTATCGCCGGTGTCCGCTTCCCCCTTGTATGTGGGCGGTCCGGGGAAGCAGTTGACGTGATTCACGCTAAATCGCGTCATTGTGGCCTCGCCCCAGGCTGCACAATGCTCGTAATCTCAGCATTGTGTGGCGGGAGAGTGTCTGCGATGAAGCAATCGTGCAGTCATGCCCCCGATCCACCCCCAAATTAGTGTCATGCCCCCCTGCTATGCTGATCTGGCTGCCTCGTCCTGGAGGAGGTGGTCAGATTGTCGGCAAATATGGGTTGCAATTCTCCAATATTGTTTTTAAAAAAGGCAATTCTCTTACCTACTCAATATATTATTTTAGTCATGATATCAGTGTACATACTATTAGTAAACTATAGAATTCTTACTACCCTGCATCACTAACGTTTCTGTTCATTCTGAATGACATACTGGTGAAAAAGCCAATGGCCCAAATGCAGGTAGTCAGAATATCTTAGCAATGTAGTCACTAGATTTAAAGTGTTAAAAACAAGGAGAATCACTGAAATCTTAAGGCTTCCTGCAGGGGCAGATTGGGAAGCAGAACCAGCCCGGAAATTTCAGAAGCAGCCCTTAATGAGGGAAAAACCATGGAAACCAAACAGATTCTACCTATAACTTTCTAGAATTAATTTTATAAATGCAACCTCAAAGCTGATATTGACATGGGCAACTTCTCCACAGGCTCACCTCTCCACTGTTTTCGCAGCTTTATACATCTACCCCATTATGCCAAATCCACTACTTCCCTCCAGAGGAGAGAAGGTTCTAAGCTGGTACAACACCCAGCCACAGCTGTCTGATTATTAATGGTACACAGTTGTAAGCGCAGTACACACAAAGTTCCTCCCATTAATTTACCACAATAGTCTTGATTTTCAACCACCTTCACACAGTGCTGCTGTCACAATAGGATAGGAGGCCCCAGCATTTCCTCATTGCCCAATCAGAGACATAAAAGAACCCTAAACACGAGATGCTAAAGTGGAGTCTCTGAGCCCTGGTTCTAATTCCTCATCATCTGACTGGCAGCCTCAGCTGAGAGAGTTGTAACCGAAGTTACCTCAGTGTGTTCACTCAGAGTTCCACCCCAGGAGTGGGCCACACTCCTGCTTTGATTGTGTGATGGACACAGAGGGGAGGCAGGTCTAAGATACATGGCCTGAGAAGATAGTGAGCCACCTTGCAACTGGGGAGAACCAAGGTGCTGTCGCCATTATTGCTATGGTCGGGGGAGACTGAGACAATGGGGAGAGAGAGATGTGGGGAAGGGAGAGAGAGATACATGGAGCAAAGAGGAACATGGAGCAGAAAGACGTGTGGGGAGAGAGAGAGACATGGAGGTGAAAGACGTGTGGGGAGAGAGGGGCGATGAGAAGAAAGATGTGTGTGGAGAGAGAACGAGAAACGTGTGGGGTAGAGAGACATGGGGGAGACAGAGATGTAGGAGGGACAGAGAGCGAGAGAAAGAGAAAGGGACTGAGAAGGGGTGGGAAAGGTATATTTCCCCCTTCAGTTTCTGTACCTGGAAGGGACATTAATTGAGGGTGGAAGTGCGGTTCCTCCACCCTTAGGGCTCAGTGGCTCGCTACAACATTATATTCCCCCTCTATGCCCACGTGGATAATAGGGAATTATGTTGAACATTGACTGATGACGTCAGGGTACAAATACTGAAGGGGATCTATCCACAAACTACAAAAGCTAGAGACCCAGCAGGTCCAGAATACTAGTATAATTAATCATATTCCAAAATATCAGTGTGTGCTGTGAGTTGTTATATCTCATCATTTATCAAAGTACAGTCCCCTCTCCTTATATAATAATACCACATAGTGCTGAGGGCTGTGTTATTCCTCCTCATATACTGTATCACTGTACAGTCACCTCTACCCCATATAATACCACATATCAGCAGAGGCATAACTAGAGTTGACGGCACCCATGAAAAAATGGTGCACCTTGAAACCTGTGCTTTCAAATTCTTAAATGTTTTACTCCAATAAACATACACTGGAAAGGGAAAAGGACAGGGATGACTACCACATGCCACTCAGACCTACCACTCACTTTTCTCATGTATCTCCATATACCACTCAGAACGTACCCACAGGCTTTCTCACAAGCATGTAACAGATCTCCCCACATGTATCAGAGGCATTTAACACATGTCCTCCACACATGTAACACAAATGCCACATGACTCTTCCCCCCTCCCCATAGCAATATCAGCATCCCCATTAGCCCCCACTATCCATGTCTCTGCTCCCCCATAGCAGTGTCATCAGCACCCTCTCTTCATATTTTACCTGCCTCCCTCAAGTTCTTACCTGTATCCTGTGTGGCTGGGGCGTGTCCTCCTACTCATGTAGCTCAGCACTCTGGACGTCTGCTTCCTCTGCAGCTGCACTGCCTCAGACAGGAAGTGAAAGTAAACAACATACTCTCTGTCTGTTTGAGGCTGAGCACGGGGTCTGTGGTGTGCTGCAGCCTCACGATGTCTCCTCCTGGCTGGCTCAGAGGAGCGCTAAGCATGAGGAGGAGCCAGCCACCAGTAAAAGATGTAGGGGATGTGCAGCTGTGGACATCATCCTTAGCCTCCACAGCAGCTCACACACGTGACCACACAGCTTAGCCTCCACGATTAGTGCCCACTGCCCTAAGCACAGCGGCAAGAGTACTGTAGCTGTGTAATAGCGGGACTCAGCTTCTAATGACACAGGGCAGCCCAGCGAGGATCTGGCCCAGCGGGAAGTATCCCGCATCCCGGTGGCCCAAACCACCCCTGGATTCCTGCAACTTGCAGGCTATTATATATTTCGCCATAGACTCAGCCTAAACTTTCAGATTATTTACCATTGCTGGAATAACATCAAACATTACAATTGTATATAATTTAAATGTAAACATAACATTAATAACCTTAACATCCACATAGTCATTGTGGATAGCCCCAGCATGTTTCACAAAGTCTCAACTTGTACTATTACCACTAATTAACCAATAGGAGTACATTTACTAAGTGCTGGCTTTTGGAAGTTGCCACTTCTCAGCGTGCTTAAATCTAAAATTTTAAATGTTATGTTTTGTTTTAAATATCATTGGGGCCCAAAAACACGCCAAGCATGAAAAAGGCCCTGATAGGTCGAAACGCATCGACACGTGATCAAACACACAGAGAAGACAAGTTGTAGTAAGACCAGTGCACAGTCTTGTGCTGCGAGAATTTCCTCCCATTCCTGCTTAAAAGACTCATTCCCGCTGCTTACTACAGCGCCCGGCATCACGGAGGACAAGGGTCCTTTCTGACTTCCAAACACCGGAATTTCTCCTACTTATAAGAACTAAGCCATCACCTGCACTTACACATCTTTCCCTGGGAACTGAATCCAGAGAGCAGGAGCATTAAAGGACCCTGTTAACATCGAGTGGTAAGCACTACATAGCGGGACGCAGCTACTGTACACCACTTACAACTGTCACACTTCATATATACGTTGACAATCCTTCGCAGTGGGGTAACGAATGCTATCTGTGACATACGGTTAAGAGACCTTCCAGACAAGGAAACTCTGACATCCCAATGTGTACAATCATAGATGGAATATTTATATAGTTACACACACAGTGTACATAGGGTGACATAAGTAACATACAGAGAGTAACCCTCTAAAGGGGCACACTCACCACCCAAGTAATTCCTATTTTACGCTTTGACCACCCAGAGTCAAGTTACAACACCACTAGGTGTTTGGAGGGAAACGTATTGCTGCTGGCACAATAAGGATAGAGGCACCCTAAAGGAGCCATCTAAACTCCCTCACAACCACACCCAGATTTGGACTGTTTTAACCCATAAGTTGTTGAAAATTGGAGCATTGTGTCTGCCTATCATTAAACAACTTTATTTCCATATATTAGAGTCACTTAGATTTCTTATTGAATTCTTATTCATTCATTTAACATTCCGATACATAGTTTTATCCTTAATAGGCATGGGCGCCGAGAGGGGGGGGGGGAGCAGGTACAGATTATGCGGGCCCGGGCTTTCTGAGGGGCCCGGCGGGGGTCCGGGTCCGGCGCCGCCCCCCCCCTCCCCTCACAGCAGCCCAGCGCTGCAAATCTTTTTTTTTCTTCTATCGGCAAGGGGGTGTGGCCACGCCTCCTGCTATTAGGCCACGCCCCCTATTAACGGGGCCCGCCACGGCTCTTGGCGGGCCTGTCAATAGGTGAGCGCTTAGTACCGACATCTGTTCTACTAAAATTTTCACTTGGAGTAAGAACATCTCCAGTACCTAGCTGCTCCCTAGGTCCTCCCTTTTTTGAGCTCTTATCACAAATCAGTTTTTTCAAGCAGTGGTGGCCTGCAAAAGCTGCTACTTAGTAAATTTTCCCAACATTTTTGTCTATGGCCTAGACAGCATGAGCAATGCTTTATACATGAATGCAACAAGAAATATAACAAAGTACGACACAGAGACACAGTAAAGCTGCCCATACACGTGCGATATGCACAATGCGACGTGACGAGGGATCTGACGTCCGACATATCAAGCAGTCCCCACACAAGGTGCGATCTGGTGGCCGACCGCACGTTATGCTGAATCTCCCCCTACCCCACCCGCATAGCACTGCATGGGATCGCACATCGCATACCCTAATCGACTGAACTTGCAGTAAGATCTGGGGTTGCGATGTACGACCCCATGGGTGCGCGCACTGTCGTATATCATGCCCATACACGGTACGATAGAGCAGCCAAATCGTACCAATCTGTCGGATCGGCTGCTTTATCGCACCGTGTATGGGCACCTTAAGATTGTACATAAAAGCATTTAAATTCAGCAAAATGGAGAGAAAATGCTTTTATCATTTTTTCCATTTACATTGATCATTTTATATAAAAAGAGAGCAGGCAATAACTTTCTGCACTGAGGGGGTGATTCAGCACAGGATGGAATTGCAAAGCCACACACAAGCAGCTTTGCAATTCTCTCCTTGCTATTATGTTAATGCAGCAGGAGGCGTCATGCCTCCTGCATGCATTAATGATTCGAGCTGTATCCATGGACATAGCTACGGATCATCTGCGTGATCCTTGGCTGGCTGAGTGATTATTGGGTCATGCAGGTCTGACATCGCAGTTCAGGAAAAGAGGCCAAGAAATCTCCGTCAGCCAACGAAGATCCTGGACCCCCCCAACGGCAGTTACACGCCCCTGTTTTGGGCAACGAAAGCCGTTGCTGCCCACTACCTGCCCAGAAATGGCAGCAGACTGTCAATCACTGTACTGCAGATGCACAAAGCACTGCGCATGCTCAGTTTGGGTCCGGCATCTGCACAGATTCCCGACCATCGGGAATCTGTGATCAGCAGCGCAGAATCAGCCCATGAATCAATATGCATGAGCTTCCAGCAAGCCAATTAATTAGGAATTAGCAACATCACTACTATACCTGTATCAATGACTTCACTTGTTCCTATTAAATAAATAATCTGTATGCAGGGTCTGGTTGGCAAATTTTACCCTGGAGGGCCAATCACAAACTACTGGCCTCATGGGGAGTGGCCCATTATTGAAAGTGGTTATAGGTAAAGAACAGTGGCCCTCATTCAGAGCCACTCGCTAGCGGCAGTACGCTCGTTCCGAGCGATGTTCGCACATCTGCGCATGCATACGGATCGTTATACGCATGCGCGAACCAGTCAGTGCGGCCGAAATTCATGTGCTCGCAATATAGCGAATGCCTGCTATTTTGAGTGACAGAATGAGGCGTATGTGGGTGGTAACAGGGGAAGGTGCTTGAAAATGGGGAGTGGAGATCCGAACGCAGGCGTGCTTAAAGGTCAAAACGGGCGTTTTATGGGTGTGCATAATTAATACAGCAGCGTCATTGACCACGTCACTGGGTTATTTTATAGCCAGAACTGGTCGCAAGATTGTGGTAGCAAAAACCAACCACAAGAATAGCGAGCAGTTCATACGCTGGTCGATGTACTCGATTAATCTAATAAATAGCGGACATGACGTATGGTGCGTGCGGCCAGGGGGCGTTTTTAACAAATAAACGAGCGTATGTTTTGCTCGCTCATTCAGACTTAGAGGTGTGAACAGACTGCAATTTGCGAACTGATCATTTGAATAGCCACCCCTTGTTTTTGAACGAACGACCGCAAATAGCGAACGGCTCTGAATCAGGCCCAGAATGTCTGATATGCTGAAGGGCAAAACTCCCCAGTAAAATAGCCTAAACCTAACCCTCCCCTGCAGCCTAACCCTAACCATCCCCATAGTGCCTAACCCTAACCCTCCCCCGCAGCGTAACCCTAACCCTCTCCTTAGTGCCTAACCCTAACCCTCTCCTTAGTGCCTAACCCTAACCCTCCCCATAGTGCCTAACCCTCTCCCTAGTGCTTAACCCTAACCCTCCCCTGCAGCCTAACCCTAACCCTCTCCCTAGTGCCTAACCCTACCCCTAACCCTAATAATTACTGCGGGATTCCGGCACAGTATTCTGAGCGCCAGCATCCCGACCACCAGGGGAATATGCTGCAAATATTTAATGATAAATAGACCAATTAATACGGATCCACCTGAGGAGAACATGTCCCCCCTTGCCACTTGGCCTAGCCTGCCCCATGCAGCATGAATCGTGGTTTAGTTTTTAAACTAGATGGCCCCATTCTATGATGGAGAAAGACACACTTAAAAGTTATTCAACAAGTAGATTTGTCTACAAAGCTGTAGTGTCATTCCTAAATAAGGTTACAATTCATCATCAAAGCCCGCTTCAGTTCAGCTTATTTATTATGCGTTACACTTTGCAACCATTGTCTCCATTGAGATGATCCACTTGAAGGATTCTCAGTAGCTGCTTTTGGGCTGATTTTATTTTATACGACAAACCTAATATTATCATTGTCTAACACCTGTACGCTGCAATGGCCTCTCAATAGAAGACTGCATAATGTCATGTGCCTAATATTTCCTTTACTTCTAGCAAGGCTATTACACAAATAAAGACACGGGGTTCCAAAACATTGGGAAGATGCCAGTCAAAACCCTGCATGAGTGTCACCCTCAGATGCTTCTATACAAAAGATGAGCAACACAGAGCACTGTATCTCAGCCTTGAATGTGCATATTATTAATCTATTTATTCATCTTGTGCAGAATTCTAACCAGCTGGAAACTTTTGGGATGTCCTCTCCATGGTATAGAAACTATTTAAATCTCATGCAGGTAGGATGTGCTTTGAAAGTGTGAAATAGATGGATAATTATTCCATTATAAACTGAACATTACTGTTTTAAAATGATTGCACTTGCAGTCCTCCAGCAACTATGGTTACCAGGGGCAACACAGGAATTGTAAGGGGGGGGGGGTTTATATATATATATATATATATATATATATATACATACATATATATATATACATACATATATATATATATATATATATATATTGTATGTATATATATATATATATATATATATATAAAATACGCACATATCTATATACACACACATACATATATACACACAGTATAAATATATAAATATATATATATAGTATACACACACAACCATATATATATATTATACAGTATATGCACATGTATATAGATATGCACACACATACATATGTCACACACAAATTACACACACACACATTACACACACTTACATGGCAGCAGCTGCGGGTTGTAGAAATAGGGACGGGACCTGGCACTGTCATTAGGTCATTCGGCCCCCCCCCCTAGAGGCAAAATGCCACGATTCGCGGGTCAGTCGGGAGGGGGCAGGGCCAAATGACGCAATTCTAATGGAATTGCATCATATTATCTCCACCTTCTCCCAATTGACCTGCGAATCACCGCATTTTGCCACGAGGGGGGAGGGCTTAAAATGGCGCTTGCCCGTCTAGGCTGTCAGGGGAGTTTGTGGGTACTCAGAAACCCCCCCCTGCATGTGCTATTGGTTACATCATGCTTGTCTACTTTTGAAAATGCATTTCAGGGAGATTGTGAAAGCGATGATTTTGGCCCTACCCTCTGCTTTACAATGCCGAAAATATCAGCATTGTGTAGCGGGGATAGAGCCATAATGACGCCCCTGCTCCGCCCCCATTACTTGGTAGTAGCCATGCCCCCTATATCGCGTCATGCCCCCCTGCTTGTCCTACCTGGTTGCCCCCTCCTGGAGGGGGCTGCCAGAATGTCGGCATGCATGTCTCAAAGTGGATATTTCGCTGTAAATCAGTTTTTTTTGCTTTGGAAATAATTAAAGTACATTTTAAACCCAATCCCTGCAGAAAATAATTATGTTAATCTGTTTAAGGACTAATATAGAAATAGCTTAGCAACTTAAAGATCACCTATCACCTTCACACATCTAGATTCAGCTTATATCTGCGCAGATACCATGTAAATAACATGCAACATTTCCTGTGTGTCACTGGCATATATTTTATGCTATTTTCACCTTTGTACAAGTCTGCATGATGTTAGGCAACTGCTGGCATAGTGTAAACATTTCATGTACTGGCACTGTGCTCCTGAGACACTTCCTGTGACCTCATCAGACTCTAGGATTTATTCAATATTCCTTGTTTGATTCTGAATTACATCGCATAAGCAGAGACTTGATTTGACATTTGTCAACCACATACTGTAGCAATATTTTGTATGGGCCAGTATATACTGCCCAATAAACAACACATGGGACTTTAAGAGGCCTGGCTCCATGGACTCCAAACCTCCATGCATTACCTGCAACTTTGGAAGTATTGTAAGAGGTGCGGACGTGTGTGAGATGTGTAAGGTGTAGTCAGACCTTTACCTCCTCGCCACTCGCTCTGACCTTCAAGCCACCAGCGATGCTCCGATTGACAGTTGGATAGGGACTAGGGATGTGCGCTGGACCATTTTTGCCGGATTTGGATTCGGTTCTAATTAGTCGTCTGGCTTTGGATTTGGATTTGCCAAACTGCGGTGACTGGCTTTGGATTTGGATTTTTTATAAACATTGACACACATAAATTGTTTTTTTTTCTTCCTAGAGTATTATTAACCTTGATAACATTAATTTCCAGTCAATTTAGACCACCTCACAGCTTATAGTATTGTTTTCACCATTATTGGCCAAAGGTTGCAGTGAGCTGGCTGGTTACTAAGTGACAAAGCAACGGCGCAGCTGCACAGACACCACAGTTTAAAGCACATCTATGAAACATTGCCACACAGCAGTGGCAGAAATTAAAAGTAGTGCACCCACCCAGTGGGATACGGCCAGCAGAAACACAGTACTTGTTTACAAAGTGGGCTACGGCCCTAGGAGTCACAGTGCACAATCTTATTCACATTACACCGCACATAGTGCCCCTAATTTACATTACACCATAAAGTAGTGTCTATTATTTATGTTACGACACACAGTAGTGCCCCTTTTACACAATATCCACAGTAGTGACCCTTTTACACAATCCCCAAAGTGGTGACCCTTTTACGCAAAGCCCACAGTAGTAATGCCCCATATACAATGCCTACAGTAGTAGTGCCACGTATACAATGCCCACAGCAATAGTGTCCTTTACACAATTCCCCCAGCAGTGGTGTCCCTTACACAATTCCCCCAGTAATGCTGCCTTCTATGCAGTCCCCCTAGTAGTAGGGCCCCCTATGTAGTCCCCTTAGTAGTATGCCCCAAGTAGTAGTGCCCCAGTAGTAGTGTCCCCAGGTGTATGCCCCAATAGCAGTGTCCCCAGTAGTATACCCCCCAGTAGTATGCCCCCCAGTAGCAATGCCCCATTAGTAGTATGCCCCCCAGTAGTATGCCCCCATTAGTAGTGCCCCTAGTAGGCCCACATTAGCAGTGCCCCAGTAGTATGCCCCCATTAGCAGTGCCCCCAGTAGTATGCCCCCCAGTAGCAGTGCCCCCATTAGCAGTGCCCCCAATAGTATGCCCCCATTAGCAGTGCCCCTATAAGCAGGCCCCCAGTAGTAGTGCCCCCATTAGTAGTGCCCCCAGTAGCAGTGCCCCCAGTAGTGTGCCGCCATTAGCAGTGGTGCCCCCAGTAGTGCCCCCTTACACACACACACAAATAAAAAATTTAAGAAAAAACTTACCTGAATCCCTGCTCCTGCCGCGGTCTGCTCTGCTCTGTTACCCGCTGAGGAGGGAGCCGGAAGATGGAGCTCATGAGTGAGCTCCACCCGGCTCCCTCCGTGCAGCAGCCAGTGAGAGTCTGTGTGACTCTCATTGGCTGCTATAACAAACACACAGCTGCCACTGGCGGCTCTATGTTTGTTTCTATGTAGGGCAGACCACTATCACTGCGGTCTGCCCTACACTAGGGGCCCAGACGTTCGATTCTCTCGCAAGAATCCGACATCAGGAGGCTGCCATTCGGCCTCGAACGGGGATCCGAGTCAGGCAGGGTTCACCCAAATAGGGTTTGGGTGGACTCGGATCTCCAATGTTCAGAGCGGTTCGGATTACACAGAATCCGAACAGCTCATCTCTAATAGGGACAGAGAAAGATCAAAACCTGTGAAGGAATGCAGACAATTTTTAAGGGAAGCTACCACGCCAAAATCGGTATGACCTCTACTAGGATCAGGGGATGGTCATCATTGGCATGTTTGGGCTCAGACTGGTTACTCCTTAATGCAAAGCACAAGGGTGTAACACAAACAAAAATGCCCAAAGGAAAAGGGGGAAAGGATAATGCACAGAACATAGGTTACAAGCACAACACAAATTATACTCACCAGATGTACTCTTGTCCCCTTGATGGACAAATGGTCCTGCTCTCGGCACCTTCAACTAAACACAAAGAACAGTCCACACTAAATGCTATACAATGCTAACTTATTTTCCCTAACATGTACCACACACAGCAGTCTCCCTATTCATACACATCTCAGGGACCTAACTCTAGCTGACTCAGTGGGCAGCTATAATCACAGGTTGAGTGTAGTGCACTCCCTACCACTACAATGCAAAAATACAGCTACCAAACAAGCAGGGACCCTACCAAATGTCTACCTTTAATGGGGGCCTGACGAAAGGAGAAGCAAGGACTCAACAATACCCTACCTTTAATGGGGACTGGATGATGGGGTGAGTTACTTAAGCATGGGGCCTATCCTATCAATGGGGGTTGCTTGTTGGATGGGGCCTAACCAGTGACCAAAGATATGGATAGGGCTGGGTGTGGCCTACTGTTCACTAAACCTGGGCCAGTACAACTATACCACCAGGCCTACTGCTTTCAGCAGCACAGTCTTAATGCCTACTTATCAGTATGCACAATACTATAAAACATAGTGCCCAACAATGCCCATGACTTAGCATCGACCTTTTACATTGCTCGCAGTCTAGCACCGAATCTAACTATGCCCACGGCCTAGTACCAAATTTAACAATGGACACAGCCTAGCACCGAATCTTACAATGCCCACAGTATAGTACAAAATGTAACAATGCTCACAGCCTAACACCAAATCTAATGATGCCCGTGGCCTATCGCTGAACTTTAACACTGCTTACAGCCTAGTGCTGCTGTTAACGATGTCCGTGGCCTAGTGCCGAGCTTTAACAATGCTCATGTTCTAGCACAGAGCATGGTACGATGGGAGTGGTGGGTAAACGATACATTAAAAGGAGCATCACTGAGGGCCTACCTAGTCAGCTGATCTCCCGTATCCTCTCCTTCACTGGTCACCAGGTCTATCTGCAGCAGGGTCTCCCTGGCATCTTTTCCTGTTGACCCGGCAGCGGCTCCTGTTGCCACAGTGACTCTTCTTCTTGCTGCAGGGACACTTCCTCCTCGGCTGCTGAAACACAACAACATGTGGTGACATCCTGTGATTGCTGAATACCCATAAGTGGGAGTGGACCCAGCTGACTCTGGACCATCCACATTTACCTCCTGTTTCATTTGTGGTCCCCACAAAGATCAGGTTAACATGAATCGAGCAGACCTCCATGTCAAAATGGTTAGGACAGGGGAGAGCAGTTAGGCCTCGGGCTATGGCTCCTCCTGTCTTGATGTTCTGCATCAGCTTCTGTATCCTCTGGTATTGGCGGCTTGGCATCAGCTGACTCCTCTTCCATTGACGGATGAGTGGACGGCTCCATAGGTGGTGACTTTACTCACCAGTCATGGAGGATGGGCACTGCGTTGCTGATCAATCCTTTCAAAACCAGCCTCAGGGACTGTACATCCTGAAACTCACAATGCTGCAACATGTCCCAATGTAGGGTGTAGGTGCATCCACTACCATCTCAATCTTCAGAATGTACCTAACAAACGGTGTTATTGGGTGATACTTGCCATGGAACTGGTTCCTGTTGCAAGGCCCAATCGTGTGAGGTCACAGTTGGTCTTCTTCAGGACTTTGGAAGGGGGCCTTACCCTAGTGATATCAGGGATCTTCAGCTCTTTCTATTAGTCATCCACCAGACTGGTGGGGGACCCTACTGGGAATTGGGACAGGTCATCATCATTGGTTTTGTCTCTCCCTGGTCGATATCAAATATTGAAGGAAACTTTTGCCAGTTGTGCAACCCAGCGTTGCTCCAGGGCCCCCAGATTGGCTGTGTCTGTGTGCGCCAGAGAGTTGTTATCATTTATTACCTCAAAGTTGGTGGCAGTGAAGTAATCAGGCAACATTTTCCATTACCGTCCACACCAGAGCCAGCAACTCCAGTTTGAAGAAGCTGTAGTTCTTGGGGTTATTCTTCGACTCCTGCAAACCCCAGCTCCCATAAGTGATCACTCTTTCATCACCTCCCTGGACTTGGGAAATCATGGCCCCAGTCCATTGTAGCTCGCATCAGTATAGATCAAAAGGATGGTCGAATCTGTGTAAACTAACACTGAGGCCTGGATAAGGGCATCCTTCAGCTGGTTGAAGGATTTCCTAAGTTTTAGTTCAAGCCAATATTGTTCCAACTGTTAAAGGATCAGATCTAGCCTGCACATATGTTCCTCCAAAGTTGAGGCAAACACTATGACATTGCCAAATAAATCAAAATCGGGTTGAACTTTGAGCTCCCTAAACAACATTCCATCAGGTGTTGGAATGTTACGGGTGCATTGTAGAGCTTGAAGGGCATCCAGCAAAAATCAGGCCCATGGGTAATGAAATCGATCTTTGTCTGATCCTTCTCAGCCACAGGCACTTACCAATGCCAACTGCTCAATTCCATTTTCAAGAAGTAGTAGGACTTCCCCAAAGCTGCCAGTGACTCTTCAATGGGTAAAGTGTATATATCACAGAAGCGTATTGCCCCATACTTTTTCTTTACCAGTATAACTGGAGCTGCCCAGGGGTTCTTGCTTTCCCTGATGACATGATTGTCCAGTATCTGGCAGATCATGGTTTTAACCTCCTGACACAGCCAGAACAGAATCAGTCGGTATTGCTCCCAGATGTGCGGATTGTCCCCTGTTTTGATCTCGTGTTTCAACTATCTGGTGTAGCCGAAGTATTCCTCTTCTACATGAGAACACTTTCTGCCTTTTCAACAGCATCCGTTTCAGCCTCTCTCTGACTGACAGACTAACATCAGTTAGGGACATGCCCATCTGTCCCAGTATGACTCTGTCATTCCAAGCCTCAGTGGGCTCCTCCGTCTCCTAGACCCCACACAAACACGGTGTCAGGATAAAGGACAATATACCATTCCATCTCAAAACTGCCCTCCATCGCATCCAACTGTGCTTAAATGGTCCTGGCTGGAATCTTAACATGGGAGTCTCTAAGCTTAAAGATATGGACTGGTGCCATACTTCCCCTGTGACCACCAAAGACCCCCTTCTTTACCTGCGGTGGGTTGTATCATTCTACTTCAATTCAAACCACCCTATAATAGGGTTGGGGAGGTTGTTGGACGAAGTGAGGGTCCCCAAATCCCCAACATTTGTCTTCTTATGGTGGGTGTAGTTCTCCTGGAATCTCCTCTAAAACATATTCAACACTGTCACAGCGCAGCCAGACCCGGCGGTCACTTTTCGGGTTTGCCGGTGCTGGGGTCCCGGCCAGCAGGAGACAACAGGCAGAAGGTTCCCAATGCATGTTGTGTGGGTCTTCCCTCCTCTGGCGAGTGGTGCTGGCAGGCAGCCGCAGCGCCCATAGGGCACATGTGCTGCTCTGTCTCAGATTTAAAGGGCCAGGCACTGTAATTTGGGGAAACTGATTGGCAGCAGAATTGAACTGTGACCTATAAAAGGAAGTTCTTGGGAGCTCTCCAGTGCCTGAGTATAGGCTCAAACCTTGATCCAGTGTACCCTGACTTTGTGCTTTTACTACCTGTTCCTGACTTTGGCTATTCCTGCGACCTGTTTCCATCTGATCCCCTGGTACTGCATTTGGTGATCTCTGGTTTTGACTTCATCTTCCATGTGACCTGATTCTACCTTCTCCCTGGTACTGTGCTGTTTGTTTGGTTCTGACCGGGCTTGTTGGCTGTGTCTCAGTTCTTATTCCAGCAGCTCTTCCGAGCACACCAGCACCTGTACAAGGGAACCTGGACAGAGAGCAGTGACCTGCGGGTCGGGTGCAGCAAAGTCCATACCTCCTCGCAGCGGTCCCTGGTGAATACCACTGGCATGTTAGACTCTGCGCCTCTGTTCTGGGTCTTCGCCAATCCTGAGTATGGGTCAACATCCAGTTGTGACAGACACTTGGGACCCCGTATCCAATACACAACATTAACTTATGCCGGCCAGTCTTGCTACTACAATGGGACACTCAATAGTCAGATCAGATGGGTCAGTGATACTCACTCACTCACCCTCCCCCGCCTCATGCTTTTGCCCATAACTGCAATGGATGTTAGTTTAAAGGTCTCCTCTGGTTGCCCCTACTACGCTGCATTTCATAGCACAACTGTGCAAAAAGCCCTGCTGATTTCTGCGGCCTCTCTGTAATTCCCTTTCTTCAACACCTTTTCCTGTAAGGAGGGCATTGGTCAACTCTTTGATACAACTCTGGCTTAGTGGCTCTGGCTGCAGATTGGGCTTGATGGAGTGCCATGGAGTAGGAGCCGAATCACTCTCAATCTTGTCCTGAGAAGGTGTCCTGCCTATTCTGCAGCCCCACCACTAATAGGTCCAGCAAGGTGGAATCCAGATCTCCTTTCAATAATGCCTTGTCGTCTCTGGCCTGGATCTCAAACATGCACTCTTGTAGGGCATTGGTGATTTGGGAGATAGTCTCATCCTCCCTTTGTGCCTGTGCAAAAATACATATTTGGAGGTCTGTGGATTTAGATCTCTCCTTGTAGCCCTCCTTCAGGATTCGGAACAGGATGCAGCCGAGTGGTCTTCCCAGTGTCACCCATGAGGTCCTGTAGGGTCAGGTTTACCTGTGTCAACTTTGGCAGCTTGTAGAGGCAAATTATCACCTCCAGCTGATCCATTCAGTTGGTTAATTCATATTCTGTCCATCATAATTTTGTAGATAACTCATTGCATTTCCTTATGTCAGGTGCCTCCAGAGGTCTTCAGCTTGGTCAGTCATCCTTGCCTTGGGCATCCTCAATAAGCATTGAATCCTGCTGACTACACCAAATGTAAGAGAGACTGGCATGCATGAGGTGTGTAAGCTTGCTACCGTTCAAGTGCAGTCGGGCCCTTACCTTACTCATTGTCCCTCACTCTCACCTTCAAGCCACCACTGATACTCCAATGGAACATAGGTTGTATACGGACAGTGAAGGATCAAACCCTGTAAAGAAATACAGATGTGCTGAATCTCTGTAAAAGAAGAAAACACACCAAAATCGGTATAACCTCTACTGGGATCAGTGGATGATCATCATTGGTATTTTTGGGCTCAGACTGGTTACTCCTCAGTGCAAAACACAAGTGTGTAACCCAAAACAAAAATGTCCAAAGGAAAAGGGGGAAAAGGATAATGTAAAGAAAGTAGGTTACGAACACAATACAACTTATATTCGGCAGATGTACTCTTGCCCCCTTGATGGACAAATAGTTCTTCTCTCTGCACCCGCAAATAAATGCAAAGAACTGCACACCCACAACGCTATACAAGATAACAAGACTAACTTATTTTTCCTAATGTGCACCGCCCGCAGCAGCCTGCCTATACATACACACCTCAGGGCCCTAGCTCTGGCTGACCCGGTGGGTAACAACAATCACAGACTGGGTGTAGTGCACTCCCTACCACTACATTGCTCCTAATCCCCAACAGTACATTTATCAATAATGCATAATAGTGACAAAAATTCAATAATACAGTTACCGAACAAACAGGTACCATATCAACCATCTAACTTTAATGAGGGCCTGACCATGGGGACTGGATGAAGAGGTAAGTTACTTAAGCATGGGGCTTATCCTATCAATTTGGTCTGCTTGCGGCCATGGACAAGGTTGGATGTGGCCCACTGTCCGCTTACTTTGGCTAGTACAATTAGAACAACAGGCCTACTGACCTCAGCAGCTCAGGCCTAATACCTGCCTAACAGTATGCACAATCCTAGGGCCTAATGCCCAACAATAACAATGCCCATGGCCTAGCAATGAAGATTTACAATGCCTGCGGCCTAGCACTGAATCTAATAATACCTGTGGCCTATAGACAAATCTATCAGTGCCTGCAGCCTAGCACCGAACAATGGGCCTGATTCAGCTTTGGAAATAGAGTGAGATATTTCTCTCAACTGATCATCTTGGTGAAACCATGCTGCACTGCAGGTGGGGCAGATTTAAAATTTGCAGAGAGATTTAGATTTGGGAGGGAGGTGTCCAAACTGACATCTAAATTGTAATAAAGCTGTGCAGTATTTGTGGGCTACATGTAAAAGCAGCCAGAATTTACCCCTTGCATTGCAACATGGTTTGTCCAGGTACACAGTTAAGTGCTATTTCTCAGTCTGTTCCCAACTCTGAATCAGGCCCAATGCCCACAGCCCAGTACAAACTTTAACAATGCCCATGGCCTAGCTCTGAACTTTAACAATTCCTGCAACCTAGCGCCAAACTTATAAATGCCTACAGCTTAGCACCAACTTTTATTATGTCGACAGCCTAATACCCAAAATGTAACAATGCTTGCGGCCTAGTGCTGAACTTTGGCAATACAGTGGGGCTGGGGGGGGTAAATAATACACAGAAAGGGGCCTCACTGAGGGCCTTCCTCGTCAGCCTACCTCTCCTATCCTCTCCTCCACTGTTCACAAAGTCTATATGCTGCAGGGTCTCTCTGGCATCTTTTCCTGTTGACCCAGCAGTGGCTCTTGTTGCCACGGCGACTCTTCTTGTGGCTGCAGGGACATTCTTCCACCTCAGCTCCAGGAACATGACTCCCCTCCTGGCCGCATGTGGTGGCTTAAATAAAACATCGCACAGCCTCCTGGAATTGATGACTCTGTAGGTCAAAACATTTTGGCTCTCTGTGTCGCTCAGTGATAATGCTCCACATGACGTGGGCGCACTGAGTGATGTGGGTGGTATATTGTACATTGTAATTAGGCATTTACACTGACTGCTTTATCAAGGTAAATGCTGTTCTATTGATGTAAATGTTTACAAAACTACATAACTACTATAATAATAATGCTGACATGATCCAGTGCCAGACATGAACATAATCCATATACACTGAAGTGTGTCATTTGAGGGGCAGGACTGATGACCTAACTGGAGAATTTGCCATCACCATCTTCAGCAACTTAAAGATTTCTTCTCCTGGGACTTCTGGCAGGGTGCCAAATACTCAATTTGAGGACTGTTTATTATGATATGTCCTTTCAGACACCTGTTCCACGTGAGCGCGATTAACTCTCTTTTATAATAAAAACTAGAGATGTGCACCGGTCCATTTTTCCTGAATTTGGATTTGGCTCTGATTCATTGTCCGGTTTTGGACTTGGATTTACCAAACTAGCGTGACTGTTTTTGGATTTGGATTGGATTTGGATTTTTTACAAAAAATTACAAAAAGCTAAAATCACATAATTTGGATTTTTTTTGTTCCGAGAGTATTATTAACCTCTATAACATTAATGTCCAGTAATTTACAGTCAATTTAGACCACCTCACAGCTCACAATATTGTTTTACAATTATTGGCCAAATGCTGCAGTGAGCTAGCTGGTTACTAAGTGACAGAGCAGCGGCACAGGCACCGAAGTTTAAAGCACATCTATGAAACATTGCCACACAGCAGTGGCAGAAATGAAATATAGTGCAAGATGGAATTGTCTTTGGATCCTCCCACCCACCCTTGTTTTGGATATTAAAAAGGACATGCATATTTTAACAAACCAAGCACTTCAGCGACAGGGGCTGCCACTTTTGTGGCTGAAGTGCTTGGTTTCTTTGGGCCCCCACAAAACAAGCTACCAATTGGCTTAAGGCAACAGCTCTACAGTGGCAAGATGTCACTGTTATTGCCATCCTCACAATCATCAGTTACCCTCATCATCCTCACACAATACTAATTCATCCCCACTGGAATCCACTATTACAGAAGTCTCTGTACTGTGATGTAATTACCGGGAAAGGTCTTCCTCATGGAATTTCCAGTTTATTTTGGTGAACATCTTTTCCACATTTTGAGGAAGTAGCCTCCTATGCTGTTCACACACAAGGTTCCTGGCTGTGCTGAAAACTCTCTCCGAGTACACACTGGAGGGTGGGCAGCTTAAGTAATGCAAAGCCAGTTTGTACAAGGACCTCCAAATTGCCTTTTTTTCCTTTCAGTACTCAAAGGGACTCTGTGACATGTCTATTTGTATGGTGTCCTGAAAATAATCCTCCACCATTCTTTGGATGGTGATCGTATCAAATGGAGTTACGGTTGAGGTGTCACTAATGTTGGGCAATTCTTTTAGACCCGATCCAGATGTAAAAATGTTGGGTTGACTAATCTGCATCAACACTGGGTCTTTTGGGAAAGCTGATTTTTTTTCTGGATGCTGCTAAAGAAACTGAATGAAGAGACGTCATAGTGCCATGTGTCACTTGAGCTGCCAACTTGCTCTCCAGGAGCTCTTTGCATCTTTTAAGATCTGGGTCAGTTGGAAAGAAAGATACAGCATACAATTTAAACCAAGGATCAAGCATGGGTGCTAAAATGTAGTAATCAGATTTCAAGATATTGGCCTCCCGTAGATCCTGTTGAAGCGAATAAAGGACTTGATCTACAAGTCCGGCATAATTTGTGGATTCACTTTGTTTAATGCCCTCCATCAATTTCTCCAGCTAATCCTAATTAGTGGAAACACCTTAACCAAGTTAGCAGTGTCAGCACTCACTTCACATGTGGCTACTTCAAATGGTTTGAGCATCTTGCACAAGACAGAAAGTACCATCCACTGTGCTGGGCAGGTACAATCTCCCTCCTCTCCCAATATCATGGCTTGTTGTATAGCTATGGATGGCTTTTTACTGTTGCTCCATCCACTGAAGCATATAAAGGGTGGAGTTCCACCTTGTTACCATCTCTTGCTTCAGTTGATGGCACGGCAAATTAAACTGTTCTTGCAGGTGCTGCAATCTCCTGAATGCTGTTGCTGAATGCTGAAAATGTCCCAACATTTTTCAGCCCACAGACAGCATCTCCTGCACGCCCCTGGCATTTTTAATAAAAACCCTGCACCAATATGTTGATTGTGTGAGCAAAACAGGGGATGTGTTGAAATTCACCCAGCTGTAATGCTTTCACTATATTTGTGGTGTTATCAGAAATTACAAATCCTGAGGAGTGTCCAAGTGTGGTAAGCCATGTCTCTATCATGTCTCTATTGTCAGTGGTATGCCTCTTATTGTATTCGGTGATACACAGAGTAGCCTCCTTCTGAATGAGCTGGCGTTGTTTGTTAACTGCTTCTGTTGCTGCTGAAGGCAATTCACCAACCCAGTGGGCTGTCACAGTCATGTAATCTTTATTTTGTCCACTACCGCTTGTCCACATATCTGTGGTTATGTAGACAGTGGGTACAATGGCATTAGGGTTTTTTACATTCAGGTACAGCCGAGGAGTGGCTTTTTGGGTAAAATGAAACCGAGGTAGAATTTGGTACTGGGGACACAGGACCTCAATTAACTGTGTAACACCCACTGCATTAATTGCGGATATTGGACGCAGATCTAATACCAGCATAGCCATCATGGCGTCAGTGATCTGCTGTACGAGTGGGTGTCATACTTGCTTCCTCTTACAAAGGATTGTTTAACAGTCAATTGTTTTGTTAAAGTACTATGAGTAGTCTTCTTGGTCCACTTCTGGGATGAAGATCAACCCCCAGCTGCGGCAGCAGCTGGCCTAGTGCTTAAGGATTCTTCTGAGGAGTCCTGGAAGGGGAGGAGTCACCTAGCAATAACAGATTGGATGCCAGACGACCTCTGATACTGAGGATATTGAGGATGAAGGTGGTGGAGATTGCAGGTGCTGGAATCTAGTAGAGAGAAGGGAGCTAGATGATGCTGGACTGCTTGTTGTTATTTTTATGGCACCAGTTTCTGATGTTATCAAATATTTGTCATGAGCTCAATGCAGATGATGTAATAGCGTGGAAGTTTCTAGATGCTTAACATCCCTACCTTTACCAACTGAGGTTCCACAATGGCTACAGATGGCTTGACAAATGTTGTCAGGATTTGGGTAAAAATAATTCCATACATAAGAGGTGGATTTGTTGGTCCTATGCCCATGCATGACAATGGCCTTCTTCTTATAATGTCCAAGAGCCGCTTCCACTGGTGCCTGACTTACACAAACAACATCCTTATCCTCAATATCCTCATTACTGCCAGTGTCAGCTACACAAATATCCCCCTGATCCTATTGCATTTCCATGGTGGCTTTCTTAATTTCTATGTCATCAACAATACTTATGTGCTCATCCCCACAAATACAGAGGAAGCAGAAACTGTGGAAGGAGGCTCCTCTGAAAAGTCAGGCTCACACATAGCACTTGTGAACACACTTAGACTCTCCTCAGGGATTTGTGACATTTGTGTTTCTCAACACACAGTTTGATCTACTGCCTTAGTGGTTTTCAGTTTTTTTACACTTCCTCTAAAGTCTGAGTGAAAAGGTCTTTCATTGTCATGAGAGGCAGAAGATGCCTCAATGACAGTTGCAGAACCACCACTCAGAAATAAAGGCCAAGGCCTGAGCCTTTCCTTGCCACTGTGTGTGGTGAATGGTATGTTGCCAATTTTCTGTTTTTCTGCACTAACCTTTAGAGGTGTTTTTGTCTTTAGCCCTGTAAAATCTTGATTTTTTTATTTCAGATACCCTGATTTTTAAAAGTCTCTATGCCCTTGAGCATCAGCTTTAGATGATAATGAAGGACTAGTATCGTCATCATGACTGGTTACAGCAGCTGCAGTGCTAGCATTTGCTTGCTGCTTCTGCTCTCCTCTCTGTTGGTTGTCATGATCCATATTGATGAAAACACTCAAGTTGTTCAAAAACTACTTACTAGTATTATGTGTTACTAATCACCACTCACTGTGAAGTCACAGTACTTGTGTGTTATGGATACACAGTGGGATATGGCCAGCAGAGTCACAGTGCTTGTATACACAGTGGGATAAGGCCTGCAGTCACAGTACTTATATACAGTACACAGTGGGGTACAGCACACAAACAGGTTTTTTTAACTTTTTTTCAACTTTTCTTGTATTAACTTGTCACAGTACTTGTGTGCTATTCAAAAGGTCCCGGAGATACGGGACCTTTTGAAGCTCTGCCTGTCCCTCTGGCCTCTGCGTGCTGCTGGTGGGCGGTAGCAAGCCTGGCAGTGGCGCTGTGCAGAGGCTGATGTGCATGCTGGGGCAAGCCAGGGCCCAGGGGCAAACGCAGCATTTTCCTGGGTGGGTTTCTAAAAAAAAAAATATATATATATATACAGTGGTCAAAGTGGGAATTATGAAGTGGGGGTATGGAGGTAGCCTGTGCGAGCGCCATAGGCGTGCATGCAAAAAAATGGATGTGGCCATGTGTCACAAGGGCGTGGTCACTCAAAATGGGGTCATGTCAGCATTTCCTTAATGTCTTATGTCACCCCTTCCTTACTTTCCCCCTGCTCCAAACATAAATATTATTTCTCTTTAACCCTGCACTTTTCCAGCAAGACACACAGGGGTGATGGTGTACACACAGGGGGAGAGTGAGGACAGCGCACACAGGGACAGTGAGGGAGGGCAGCGCACACAGGGACAGTGAGGGAGGGCAGTGCACACGGACAGTGAGGGAGGACAGCGCACACAGGGACAGTGAGGGAGGACAGTGCACATGAGGGGACAGTGAGGGAGGGCAGCGCACACGAGGGGACAGTGAGGGAGGACAGTGCACACGAGTGGACAGTGAGGGAGGACAGTGCACACAGGGGGACAGGGAGGGAGGACAGCACACACAAGGGGACAGTGAGGGAGGACAGCGCACACAGGGACAGTGAGGGAGGGCAGTGCACATGAGGGGACAGTGAGGGAGGGCAGTGCACACAGGGGGACAGGGAGGGAGGACAGCGCACACAGGGGGACAGGGAGGAAGGACAGCGCACACAGGGGGACAGGGAGGGAGGACAGCACACACAGTGGGACAGGGAGGAAGGACAGGGCACACAGGGGGACAGGGAGGAAGGACAGCGCACACAGGGGGACAGGGAGGAAGGACAGCGCACACAGGGGGACAGGGAGGGAGAACAGCACACACAGGGGGACAGGGAGGGAGGACAGCACATACAGGAGGACAGGGAGGAAGGACAGCACACACAGGGGGACAGGGAGGAAGGACAGCACACACGGGGACAGGGAGGGAGGACAGCACACACGAGGGGACAGGGAGGGAGGACAGCACACACAGGGGGACAGGGAGGGAGGGCAGCGCACACAGGGGGACAGGGAGGAAGGACAGCGCACACAGGGGGACAGGGAGGGAACACTTTATTTTATATACACAGGGAGGGACAGTATACACATGGGAACAGTGCAGACATGGGGACAGGGAGGGAGGGCAGTATGTGTACAGTAAGCGATAGGCCAGGGATATAAATATATATAACTCACCTTTTTTCCTCCTGCTGTGGCTGCTCCCAGTCAGTCTCCCACGGCCCCTCTCCATCCTTCGACTGCTTCTTGTAGTTATGGCTGAAGTCTCTGTGCTGCACCAGGTGGGCCCCTCTCCTGCTTCTCCACACACAGCTGCCTACAGCGCTGTGGCCGCTGTGGTTCTCCTGCTCGACAGTCCTGCCCCTGCTCAGCTGTCCTAGCCCGGCCTGCAGGCATTGCATCCCATGTGGTGACACTAGACAAGCTTCATTAGGCCCCGCCCCCTCGTGACGTAAGGCCCGCAATTTGGGGGCGGGCCTTGTATTGGCTCCACCCATATTGTGCCAGTACAGACGGGAATGGTCTGGACTCTGGAGCTTGCTGAAGCTGTGTGGCGGACCAGGTGATACTCCTCCTCCCCCTGCTATGCACTGTCAGCCAGACGCCCTGAAAAGTAGGTGGGACCATGTGACTTAATGACGTCACGCGGTACTCTTTGACAGGTAAGATTTCTTGGACCAAAGGGGCCTGTCCACGGGCCCCTTGGATCCCGCCGGACCCTAGGCGAGCGCTTAGGTTGCCTGGTGGGAAATCCGGCCCTGGCGTGCAGTGTGCCCCCTATAGTCACTTTACCAGCACAGCCACTTCTGAATCTGGACACAGCCACTTTAATGAGCAGAGCAGTGCGCAGCATGCGAGTGAAATGGCGCCGAGTCCCAGTCGCGGCGCCTTATATACAAACCAACTCTCGCGAGAATCCAACGTTGGGAAGATGATGTTCGGCCTCGAAGTGGGATCCAAGTCAGGTGTGAACACCCGAGATGCTGCTCGGTTGTACTCGGATCCCCGGTGTTCGGAGCAGTTCTTATTCCACAGAATCCGAACTGCTCATCTCTAATAAGAACTTATTTTGAGATAATGCACCAGCTCCTTTTTATCTTTTTTTGTCTCCATGATTTTTTGGGGAGTATATCATACTTGCCTACTCTCCCAGAAGTTGCAGGAGGCTCTCAGTTTTTGGGTAGCCCCTCACACCCTGGAATAGTGGCCGAATCTTCTGCATCTTGTCCACTTCCTAGTAAAGTGGGCAGAACAGAGGAAATGAAAACGGGAATCGCCGGTCAGTACAGAGGGGGCGGGGCTAAATGACACATAACACATCAATTAGCCTAGTGACGCCAGAACCCAGAGAGGAGATAAAAAAGTATGTAAGTATGTATTATATTAAAGAGGCACACATAGGAGATTATGCTTATAATGGATACAAGATGAACTCCTCTTCTTCTGATTTTGTGAGTGTATCTTACGGTGTTATCTCTACATTCTACATTCAACTACTTAAACTGAACAGTGTTTATTTTTTATGTCATCCCCTTGAGTATGAGATCTTTTATTTAAATAAATGTGAGTGTCATTTTCTGTATTCCGCTTTCTGGGCCTAATTCAGAGATGTTTATGTACATCCCTGATGTTTGTTGATCTGTAAATGTGCAGGATCTGTACTGGGCATGTGCAGATCTCTGTCTGCAATGACGGCCGCCCGCAGTGCCCCATAAGCCACAGCACGATTGACATGCTGCTACAAACACCTCCTGCTGCTTTTACATATTTTCGCACAGCTGCTGCGTACAAAGATGCAGCTGCTGTGCATTTAGCATCCCTCTATACAGTAAAGGTTTACTGGTTTGGAAAAGCATTCTCTTTTATGAACATTACCTATAGGGTATACGCTGCATGGAGTTAAACTTACTGCATACTTGCTTACTCTCCCAGGAGTCGCGGGAGGCTCCCAATTTTTCGGGTAACCCGCCGTGTCCCCGGAAGTGTAGGCAGATCTCCCACATCCCGCCCACTTCCTAGTGAAGTGGGTAGGATGGGGAGATTTTCCAAGAAATGTGCGAGTCCGTAGAAAGGGGGCGGTGCGGGTCTTAATGATGGCTATAGCCTGGCCAAACCAACCAAAGCTGAGAACACCAGGTCCTCTCCTGCTGCTCCCAGGAAGGACTACTTAAAAGTCGGCAAGTATGCCTTACTGCACGTGATCACGTGACACCTGTTGCATCACCATAGACATGTCATGATCATTTTTATAACCTTCTGTTTTATTAATTTTTTCTATGAAATTCATAAAGTTTTTATTTGTTATGATATATGATTATTGTTAACTATTTGATGTGTTAATGCCAGACCATGTAATTGTGTATGTGTGTGTGTATGTATGTTTAATAAACTTATACTGTCACGGTGTGTGTGTCCTGTGTTTTTTTTAAACATTTTTTTACAGGTGAATTACAGGTACTAGTGGGCCCTTAATGCCCTGCATGCTGGTACTTGTGGTTCTCCAAGTACCAGCATGCGGGGCAGGCTTGCTGGGACTTACAGTTCTACTTCTAAAGACAATGTTTGATATTATTTATTTACACCACACCACACTATCAACCCGTCACCCACGGCCACCAGGGGCGGCGGGGATAGCCCCAGGCTATCAGCCTGCGCCTGGGGTGCCCTGGAGAGGGTGGCCCCTTTATTGGGGAGGTCCCCAGCTCTCCAGGGATCTCCGGCCTGGGCTGACTAGCGGTCAGGGCTGATGCTGTGGCTGGGGGGCCCGGTGAAAGGGCTCCCCTGGCTGTGGCATCAGCCCCCTACTAGAAAAAGTCCAGTGCTGGTTCTGGAACATACAGGGGGACCCTACTCATTTTTTCCCCTGTATTTCCAGAACCAGGACCGGATCAGAGCCCAGAGCTGGCTGCGCAGAATACTGGGGACCCCTACGTCGTTTATCCCCCGTATTTTGGCCACCAGCGCTGGTTCTGACTAGCCCGGTGCTGGTTGTGCTTAAGTACAGGGGACCCCTACATCGTTTGTCCCCTGTATTTATTTTAAACACGCCCAGCACTGGGTCACTAATGCCCGGGGCTGGTTTCTCTTTTTTTGGGGGGGGGGGCACGCCATTTTTTTCACACAGGTTTTTTTTTTCTTTCACCACAGCAGCACAGACGAGTCTCACGGACCTGTCATTGCTCAGTGCCAATCACACAGATGCACGTAGCACAGCTCTCCCGGGTCCGTGCTACATGCAAATGGGCACCATAACGCTGATTGGCTTCCTGTCTGCCACTGCAGTGCCACTCCTAGATTGGCCACGTATTTGTGCCGCCCACTTGTGTCGCTTAGCATAGTCATCAAGCTACCTCGGTGCAACCTTTTGACCTAAAAACAATATTGTGAGGTATGAGGTGTTCAGAATAGACTGGAAATGAGTGGAAATTAATGTTATTGGGGTTATTAATAGCGTAGGACCAAAAAAAGACCCATTTTATGTGATTTTAGCGTTTTTTTTATTTTTTAAGAAAAAATTCAGATCCAAAACACAAAACTCAGAACCCAAAACACGGAAGGGTGGTTTTGGCAACACCAATCAAGATCCAAAACACAAAGAAAGATCCAGATCCAAAAAAAAAACACAAAACACGAAAAGTGGCTCGTGCACACCCGTACTTTGGAACTACACATCCCAGCATGCCCTGCCACAGTTTTGCTATTAGGACATGCTAAAAATGTGCCAGGGTATGCTGGAATAAACATATATCATAACAAATAAAAACTTTATGAATTTCATAGAAAAAAAATAATAAAACAGAAGGTTATAAAAATGATTATGACATGTCTATAGTGATGCAACAGGTGTCACGTGATCACGTGTGCCCAAACCAGTGCGAGCGATCGGGAAGCATTCGTTCGCTGCGCATAGACAGCCCGGCTGATTGAGTGAAAGGAGAAGACGTTTGTGGGTGCTGACGGGCTGGCCACTAGAAATGGCGGAGTGGAGGTGCGATTGCAGGCGTAATTAAGAGGCAGCATCATAGAACATGTCACTTGGCTGAAATTTACACTGAAGTGCTTGCAGCAGGGTATGGTCAACCACAACTGCTGCGATCGCATCCGATGGTACTCGATGTTACTGATGTTACTTCTGGGAGTTGACATGCGCAAGTGGGCATGTTAAGACAGGCTGGTGGGCATCTGCATACACAATGCGGTCACATGCTAAGACATAGTGGACGCACTAATGCCTTGCCATGCGTTCGCTTGCCTTGCCGAATTTGTATACGCATCTAGCGATTGAACTCATCTAGCGAGCCGGTCTGAATCGAGCCCTGAGTCCTCAGGACCCCAAACAATGCATGTTTTCCAGGTGTCCTCACAGAATCACAATACTTAGCTCCACATATGGATCTTTTAAATTGTGTCAGTGAGTAATGAATGCTCCTGTGCACCTGCTAGGTGACCTGCAAAATGTGAACTGTGCGGGATCCTGAGGACTGAGGGGCCAATTCAGACCTGGACGCTAAGCTGCGCTCTCTTGCAGCCGTCAGGGGGTGGATATGCAAATGCCGCGATCGCACAGCCAGGCTAAAAGACGCTCTCTATGTCTTAGAGAGTGACAGCAGAGTGAACGCTCGCCGGTGTAATGACGCCCACTTTTCTTTCTTAACACACGTCATCTCCAGAAAGTGTATGATTATTCAGTAACATCGAGAGCCATCGGAGCTGCTCGCAGCCCTTAAGGTAGACCCTACCCCGCCGCAAGCACTGCGATCACTGCAGGCTGAAATACAACCAGGTGACGTGTACAATGACGCTGACATGATAATTATGCATGTCCAAAGAACACCCTTTTGACGCTCAGACATGCCTGCGTTCGTACATCCACTCCGCCGTTTTTCTAGCACCTTCCCCTGTTACCACCCACAAACGGCACTATCTGTCACTCAAAGGAGCGGCCCGTCTGCAGGCTTCGAGCAAGCACATTCCCATCGCACAGACTGGTTCGCGCATGTGTATTTTTCCGCATACGCTTGCGCAGATGAGCGACAATTGCCCATAGCGAGCGAATGCAGCTTAGCGTCCGGGTCTGAATTGGCCCCTGAGTTTGAGAACCACTGGTCTAGGTCTATATGCCCTGTTTTAATGTTTTTCTCAGAAGGAGGATTGGCAATTATAAATTGACAAATGTGATGCCTTGTGAACCTATTAATGATGGAGTCTAAGAACAATGAAAAAAAGATGTCAAAAACTATTGGATGTGCTGGCAAACAAAATCAATTTGAGACCCATTTACGCACAATAGGCAATGGCATATTCAGGAAAATGGAGGTGTAAAACTATTTTTGTAAAGCAGTGGAACTTGCATTAAAGTTGGACATGCTACTTGATAGGTACCTGAGAAAGAAGAAAAAGAGAGTTCAACATCAGGGAAGAAAACAATAATTGGAAATGAAGGCGCTGTGGTTAAATGATGTATGATGTTGTCAATCTACCTGCTGCTCTCTAAAAAAGTGATGACTAGTCACTTTGGTGGATAACCCAAAAAGATAAAAAAGATGTGAAAGCGCAATGAGATATAACAATTAAATAATAGATAATTTAATAATAAGGATGTGATGTATGGAAAATTGGTAAAAAATAGTACTATATCACAAAGAATTAATAAAAACACAGAATATACAATGAAAAGACACTAATAGCATCAAATATATACATAAATAGAATACACATGAAATACTGAATGTACAGATGAGTAGTTGGTAATGATTGTATTTCTGTCTGTGAGACAGAATGAAGTAATAATCCCAATTAATAAAATAGAACCAATGGAAATATTCTTATGGGACAAAATGAAATAATAGTCTCAGATGATATAGAAAAAGACAATAAGAATGCTCCTGTAAAAGGTAAATTAGCGTTGGTATTGTGCACAATACAGGCTTACCTTAGAGATGTGGCTCCCGGTTAGACTTCACTGAAACACAGAGGGCAGTGTCCGGAATGCCTCTCTGGTATATATGGTAATAAGCCTTGGAGATAAAGTGTAGAGATATAAAGTATCAACCAATCAGCTCCTAACTATCACTTTACAGACTGTGTTTGGAAAATGACAGTTAGGAGCTGATTGGTTGGTACTTTATCTCTGTCCACGGCTTAGTATATAGACCCTTAAGTCACTTAAGTCACAAGTGGAGATGCATTCAGTTTGCGTACAACTTGCCCATAGTTGAATATGCTAATTTCCGAAGAATGCACAGAGCAAAAACATGTTTTATGCACAGCAAATGGATAGACAGTAGTATTGGCACTTACTCCATACTGGGTGCAAGAAATTATCTGAAATATGTGTGTTGCCTCAACAAATGCACAATTAAAATCAAAAAGCATCTTTGGATACATGCCCATGACACTCCCATAATACACCCACAAGATTGTTCTCTTTTAATTAGGGGTGAGCGGGTTCGGATTTCTGAAATCCGAACCCCCCCGAGCCCCCCCGATCCGAGTCCGATCCGAGTCAGGCTCGACTTTTCCCGCCTGACTCGGATCTGACATCGAGGCAAAACGTCATCATCCCGCCTTCCGAGTCTCGCGGGTTTTGGATCCTATATAAGGTACCCGCGTCGGCGCCATTTTCTCACTCGGCTGTGGACAGTGAAGAGGGAGGGTGGGAGTTAGTGCTGTGTAGTGTAGTGTAGTGTAGTGCTGCTGTTGTCCACTACTTCAAAGTCCATAGGGGCTGGCTGTGTTGTGCTGTGCTGCTGTTGTTAATAGGGGCTGTGTCCACTACTTCAAAGTCCATAGGGGCTGGCTGGACTGTGTTGTGCAGTCAGTTCCAAAGTCCTGTGCAGTGTCCCAGTCCTAAAGGGGTGCTGTAGTGTTGTCCAGGGGGTGCTCTGTCCATCAGGGGTGCTCCCCCCAAGTGCTAAAAAAATAATATATTTTCTGTGTTTGTGAATTGTGTGCGCAGTAGCCGCACGTGCATCAACAAAGTAGTGCCAAGCGTGCGCCTGTGTCATAAGTAAAGGGCCGGCTGGCTTGACCGTTAAGGGTGCTGTAACCCCCGAAAGTACACTCCAGTCCAAACCAAAAAAAAAATTATTTTCTGTGTTTGTGAATTGTGTGCGCAGTAGCCGCACGTGCATCAACAAAGTAGTGCCAAGCGTGCGCCTGTGTCATAAGTAAAGGGCCGGCTGGCTTGACCGTTAAGGGTGCTGTAACCCCCGAAAGTACACTCCAGTCCAAACCTAAAAAAAAATTATTTTCTGTGTTTGTGAATTGTGTGCGCAGTAGCCGCACGTGCATCAACAAAGTAGTGCCAAGCGTGCGCCTGTGTCATAAGTAAAGGGCCGGCTGGCTTGACCGTTAAAGGGTGCTGTAACCCCCGAAAGTACACTCCAGTCCAAACCAAAAAAAAATTATTTTCTGTGTTTGTGAATTGTGTGCGCAGTAGCCGCACGTGCATCAACAAAGTAGTGCCAAGCGTGCGCCTGTGTCATAAGTAAAGGGCCGGCTGGCTTGACCGTTAAGGGTGCTGTAACCCCCGAAAGTACACTCCAGTCCAAACCTAAAAAAAAATTATTTTCTGTGTTTGTGAATTGTGTGCGCAGTAGCCGCACGTGCATCAACAAAGTAGTGCCAAGAGTGCCCCTGTGTCATAAGTAAAGGGCCGGCTGGCTTGACCGTTAAAGGGTGCTGTAACCCCCGAAAGTACACTCCAGTCCAAACCAAAAAAAAATTATTTTCTGTGTTTGTGAATTGTGTGCGCAGTAGCCGCACGTGCATCAACAAAGTAGTGCCAAGCGTGCGCCTGTGTCATAAGTAAAGGGCCGGCTGGCTTGACCGTTAAAGGGTGCTGTAACCCCTGAAAGTACACTCCAGTCCAAACCAAAAAAAAATTATTTTCTGTGTTTGTGAATTGTGTGCGCAGTAGCCGCACGTGCATCAACAAAGTAGTGTCAAGCGTTCGCCTGTGTCATAAGTAAAGGGCCGGCTGGCTTGACCGTTAAGGGTGCTGTAACCCCCGAAAGTACACTCCAGTCCAAACCAAAAAAAAAATTATTTTCTGTGTTTGTGAATTGTGTGCGCAGTAGCCGCACGTGCATCAACAAAGTAGTGCCAAGCGTGCGCCTGTGTCATAAGTAAAGGGCCGGCTGGCTTGACCGTTAAGGGTGCTGTAACCCCCGAAAGTACACTCCAGTCCAAACCAAAAAAAAAATTATTTTCTGTGTTTGTGAATTGTGTGCGCAGTAGCCGCACGTGCATCAACAAAGTAGTGCCAAGCGTGCGCCTGTGTCATAAGTAAAGGGCCGGCTGGCTTGACCGTTAAGGGTGCTGTAACCCCCGAAAGTACACTCCAGTCCAAACCTAAAAAAAAATTATTTTCTGTGTTTGTGAATTGTGTGCGCAGTAGCCGCACGTGCATCAACAAAGTAGTGCCAAGCGTGCGCCTGTGTCATAAGTAAAGGGCCGGCTGGCTTGACCGTTAAAGGGTGCTGTAACCCCCGAAAGTACACTCCAGTCCAAACCAAAAAAAAATTATTTTCTGTGTTTGTGAATTGTGTGCGCAGTAGCCGCACGTGCATCAACAAAGTAGTGCCAAGCGTGCGCCTGTGTCATAAGTAAAGGGCCGGCTGGCTTGACCGTTAAGGGTGCTGTAACCCCCGAAAGTACACTCCAGTCCAAACCTAAAAAAAAATTATTTTCTGTGTTTGTGAATTGTGTGCGCAGTAGCCGCACGTGCATCAACAAAGTAGTGCCAAGAGTGCGCCTGTGTCATAAGTAAAGGGCCGGCTGGCTTGACCGTTAAAGGGTGCTGTAACCCCCGAAAGTACACTCCAGTCCAAACCAAAAAAAAATTATTTTCTGTGTTTGTGAATTGTGTGCGCAGTAGCCGCACGTGCATCAACAAAGTAGTGCCAAGCGTGCGCCTGTGTCATAAGTAAAGGGCCGGCTGGCTTGACCGTTAAAGGGTGCTGTAACCCCTGAAAGTACACTCCAGTCCAAACCAAAAAAAAATTATTTTCTGTGTTTGTGAATTGTGTGCGCAGTAGCCGCACGTGCATCAACAAAGTAGTGCCAAGCGTGCGCCTGTGTCATAAGTAAAGGGCCGGCTGGCTTGACCGTTAAGGGTGCTGTAACTCCCGAAAGTACACTCCAGTCCAAACCAAAAAAAAATAATTTTCTGTGTTTGTGAATTGTGTGCGCAGTAGCCGCACGTGCATCAACAAAGTAGTGCCAAGAGTGCGCCTGTGTCATAAGTAAAGGGCCGGCTGGCTTGACCGTTAAAGGGTGCTGTAACCCACAAAGTACACTCCAGTCCGAACCAAAAAAAAATTTATTTTCTGTGTTTAGCCGCACGTATATATCAAATCGATATAACATAAATGGAGGACCAAACTTTCTCCGATAAAAATAAAATAGAGAAAGATCAAGAACCACTTCCTCCTAGTGCTGAAGCTGCTGCCACTAGTCATGACATAGACGATAACATGCCATCAACGTCGTCTGCCAAGGCCGATGCCCAATGTCATAGTAGAGGGCACATACAATCCCAAATGGCAAAGTTCAGGAAAATGACCTTGAAAAAGACATTTAAATCAGCTGAAGAGAAACGTAAACTTGCCAATATGCCATTTACGACACGGAGTGGCAAGGAACGGCTAAGGTCGATCCCTAGTATGTTCATGACTAGTGGTTCAGCTTCACATGACGATGGAAGCACTCCTCCCACTAAAAAAATCAAAAGAGTTAAGCTGGCAAAAGCACAGCGAAGAACTGTGCTTTCTAAGAAGATATCACAAATCCCCAAAGAGAGTCCAAGTGTGGTGGTGGTTGCGATGCCTGACCTTCCCAGCACTGGACGGGAAGAGGTGGCTCTTTCCACCATTTGCACGCCCCCTGCAAGTGCTGAAAGGAGCACCCACAGTCCACTTGCTGATATGCAAATTGAAGATGTCACTGTTGAAGTACAACAGGATGAGGATACTGGTGTAGCTGGCGCTGAGGAGGAAGTTGGCGAGGAGGATTCTGATGGTGATGTGGTTTGTTTAAATCAGGCTCCGGGGGAGACAGTTGTTGTCCGTGGGATGAAAAAGCCCATCACGGTCATGCCTGGGCAGAAGACCAAACATTCCACCTCTTTGGTCTGGCAATATTTCTATCCAAATCCGGACAACAACTGTCTTGCCATATGTACCATATGTAAAGGTGAAATAAGTAGGGGTAGGGACGTCAACCACCTAGGAACATCCTCCCTTATACGGCACCTGCAGCGCGTTCATAAAAAGTTACTGTCAAGTTCAGAAACTTTGGCTCAGACCGTAAGCAGTCCAGGGACACCTAAATCCCGTTGTCCTGTTGTATCCAAGCGCCTGCAAACCACACCGTCAACTCCCTCCTCGTCAATTTCCTCCTTAGTCAGGATCGGAAGTAGTCCTGCAGGCCATATCACTGGCATGACTGACTCTCCTATCCGGGATTCCTCCGGAGGATCCTGCATTGCTACGCCTACTGCTGCCGCTGCTGCTGTTGCTGCTGCTGCTGGGAGTCGTTCATCATCCCAGAGAGGAAGTAGGAACACCACTACTTTTACTAAACAATTGACCCTCCAACAGTCCTTAGCGAGGAGGATGAAGTACGACAGCAGTCATCCTGAAGCAAAACGTATAACTGAGGCCTTGACTGCTATGTTGGTGTTAGACGTGCGTCCGGTATCCGCCATTAGTGCAGTGGGATTTAGACAATTGATGGAGGTAGTGTGTCCCCGGTTCCAAATCCCGTCTAGATTCCACTTCACTAGGCAGGCGATACCGAGACTGTACAGAAACGTCAGAAAAAGTGTCCTCAGTGTCCTGAAAAATGCCGTTGTACACAATGTCCACTTAACCACGGACATGTGGACAAGTGGAACAGGGCAGACTAAGGACTATATGACTGTGACAGCCCACTGGGTAGATGTATCACCTTACGCAGCAACAGCAGCAGCGTCACCAGTAGCAGCATCTCAGAAACGCCAGCTCGTTACAAGGCAGGCTACGCTGTGTATCACCGGTTTCAGTAAGAGGCACACCGCCGACAACCTCTTAGAGAAACTGAGGGAAATCATCGCCCAGTGGCTTACCCCACTTAGACTCTCCTGGGGATTTGTGATATCTGACAACGCCACCAATATTGTGCGGGCATTACATCTGGGCAAATTCCAGCACGTCCCATGTTTTGCTCACACAATAAACTTGGTGGTGCAGAATTTTCTGAAAAGCGACAGGGGCGTGCAGGAGACGCTTTGGGTGGCCCGAAAAATTTCTGGCCACTTTCGCCATTCAGCGACTGCGTGCCGAAGACTGGAGCGCCAGCAAACACTCTTGAACCTGCCCCGCCATCACCTGAAGCAAGAGGTTGTGACGCGGTGGAACTCAACCCTCTATATGCTTCAGAGGATGGAGGAGCAGCAAAAGGCCATACAAGCCTATACATCCACCTATGACATAGGCAAAGGAGGGGGTATGCACCTGACTCAAGCGCAGTGGAGAATGATTTCCGTGTTGTGCAAGGTTCTTCAGCCCTTCGAACTTGCCACACGTGAAGTCAGTTCAGACACTGCCAGCTTGAGTCAGGTCATTCCCCTCATCAGGCTTTTGCAGAAGCAGCTGGAGAAAGTGAAGGAGGAGCTAAGACGGAGCGATTCCGCTCGGCATGTGGGACTTGTGGATGAAGCCCTTCATTCGCTTTGCCAGGATTCCAGGGTGGTCAATCTGTTGAAATCAGACCACTACATTTTGGCCACCGTGCTCGATCCTAGGTTTAAAGCCTATGTGGTGTCTCTCTTTCCGGCCGACACAAGCCTGCAGAGGTGCAAAGACCTGCTGGTGAACACACTGTCAGCTGAAGCGGAACGTGACACGTCAACGGCTCCTTCTTCATTTTCTCCCGCAACTGGGGCTGCCAGGAAAAAACTTAGGTATCCTAAGCAACCCGCTGGCGGTGATGCAGGGCAGGCAGGACCAAGTTTGGACATCTGGTCCGGACTGAAGGACCTGGCAACAATTTCTGACATGTCTACTGTCACTGCATATGATACTGTCACCATTGACAGAATGGTGGAGGATTACATCGGTGACAGCATCCAAGTAGGCATGTCAGACAGTCCATACCTGTACTGGCAGGAAAAAGAGGCAATTTGGAGGCCCCTGTACAAACTGGCTCTATTTTACCTGAGTTGCCCCCCCTCCAGTGTGTACTCCGAAAGAGTGTTTAGTGCAGCCGGGAACCTTGTCAGCGAAAGGCGTAGGAGGTTGCTTCCACAGAATGTGGAGAAGATGATGTTCATCAAAATGAATTATCAGCTCTTCCAGGGAGACCAGCCTCCAGAAGGTACAGAGGGACCTGTGGTGGTGGATTCAAGTGGGGACGAGTTAATACTTTGTGAGGATGAGGATGTACACACTGAAGAGGGTGAGGAATCGGTGGATGAGGAGGATGAGGATGACATCTTGCCTCCGTAGAGCCAGTTTGTGCAGGGACACATTAATTGCCAGCTTGTTTTGTGGGGGCCCAAACGAACCAATCATTTCAGCCACAGTTGTGTGGCAGACCCTGGCGCTGAAATGATTGATTTGTTAAAGTGTGCATGTCCTGTTTATACAACATAAGGGTGGGTGGGAGGGCCCAAGGACAATTCCATCTTGCACCTCTTTTTTTCTTTGCATTATGTACAGTTTGGGGCCTAGTTTTTCTAACTGCCATCCTGCCTGCCACTGCAGTGTCACTCCTAGATGGGTCACGTGTTTGTGCCGCCCACTCGTGTCGCTTAGCATAGTCATCCAGCTACCTCGGTGCAACCTTTTGGACATAAAAACACTATTGTGAGGTGTGAGGTGTTCAGAATAGACTGGAAATGAGTGGAAATTAAGGTTATTGAGGTTAATAATAGCATAGGAGCAGAAAAACCTACAAATTCTGTGATTTTAGCTGTTTTTATGCTTTTTTTCAAAAAAATACAGATCCAAAACACAAAACCCAGAACCCAAAACACGGAAGGGTGGTTTTGGCAAAACCAATCCAGATCCAAAACACGAAGAAAGATCCAGATCCAAAACCAAAACACAAAACACGAAAAGTGGCCGGTGCACACCCCTACTTTTAATGCATATGCCCTATTGCCACCAAGAAATGCTCACTCCACAGGCGGAAAGAAATGTCCATGATTCGTCCAATTTACAATCCCCTGGAGATAAACAAAGATCCAATTTGTTGGTACTACAATGCTAAAGTAAATATGTTGCCCAGTGCCTTCTGTAACCAGTCATACAGCTCATGAGTATAAACCCATGTGGTAGAGGTGGAACTCATAGATAAATACACTAAACACTAAGGCCCTGATTCAGAGCCGGACACTCTTTCAGAGCGCTCGCTCTGAATCAGGGCGTGTTTTTTTTTTCTTTGTTTTGGCCTCCTGGCCGCTCGCATAGCTGTGGGTGACCACCCACAGCTTTTGCGAGCGGCCAGGTGATGGTCGCGATGGTCGCGACTATCGTGAGAATCGGGGCTTGCGACGAGACCTTTATGGTAGGGTCTCGTTCCCGCAAGCCCCAGTGAGCTTCCGGCTCTTAATAGAGCCGGAAGCTCACCACTGACATCGGGAACGCCTCCATTTGTGTAGCCACCCCCCCTGCCCGCCTCCAAAACAGGGCGAGTTGTCAATCAAAATCGACAGCCGCCCTGTTTTGGTGCGAGACCCATAGCAATGGAGCGCCCGTCGCTGGCCGGATCTCGCTGTGTGCTCGCGAGCGGGTCTTAATCAGGCCATAAATCCACAAAAAGTTAATCCAACAATCCAAAACTTGATGTTCTTTCCTCGGGATAACTGGTGTTTTTTCTTCAGGAAAGAACACAAAGGCCCTCATTCAGAGCCTCTCGCAAACAGCAGTACGCTCGTTGCGTTCCGATGTTGACTAACCGCGCATGCGTCTGTGGTATGTGATGCCTCCCTCCAGATCCTGTCCCTGAATGCTAAGTTACCAGGAAGTGCACAAGACTCCTTCGTCATCCGGCAATCAGGGATATGGCAGAAATTAACCAACCTACAAGCTGGTGATGCGTGGCTTCTGGGTAAGTGGAGACCTTTAGTACATAACAATGTTAAGCTTGATACACAGTGTTCCTGATGTTGTCTCTTATTTTTCACAGGAGACAGTGGATACCCTTGCATGTCCTGGCTGCTCACTCCTTATTTGGCTCCCACACCAGGCCCACAAAGTGAGTATAATTCCGCACTTACAGCCACCAGGCAAGTGGTGGAGCGCTGTATCGGCCTTTTAAAAGGCCGATTCAGATGCCTCCACCGCTCTGGTGGCGAGCTCATGTATTTGCCGGATATGGTGTCGAAAATTGTGGTCCTGTGTGGGATATTTCACAACATCGCCATAAGGAGTGGTGTCCCAATGCAGCCAGAGGATGCCTTACCTGAGGATGGCCCCCCCGAGGTTGGTCGGAGGTCAGTATGTGGGGGGGCCATACGTGATGATGTGGTGGCCAGATTTTTTAGGTAAGTTTTACCCAAACTACAGTGTTTATACCTAATGTGTTTGTGTTTGTTTGCAATCATCTAATTTATTTATTTTTTTTTCACCATCTTCTGTTTGTTCACATAATCTTTGCCACTCCAACGCTCACTACTTCCTGCTACCCTTACCAAACCTGGATCTGGTGATTTTGGCCATATATTCTGGAACCCATATCGCAACGCCATGTTTGTGGAATCATGTTGGCATGGTCCTTCGTCAACCAGTTCTTGATTGTTTTTTTTATTTAAATATTTTATTTGTATGTGTTGTATTTGAGATTATCACTGTTTTTTTTTTTTGGGACTGACCACTTTGATTTCTCATTTATGTTGTGAATAAATGTTTGGAGAGTGAAATGGTCTTCCTTTTTTTGGACGTTAACAGCAAGTGTAACCAGGTTAACACACCTTACATTTGACTAAGGGGTAATCCAGTACTGACACCAGTTGATGTAAACTGAAATATGTTTTCAGGTTCCCAACCCACACCAAAAGGAAGCCTGTCCAAACCTTTGGATTTTGAAGATTGGCCTAAGCAGCTTGCACACCAACTAGGAACCTGTAAAATGTCGAAATATCTAATTGACACTACACCCAAAAAGGGAAATTACATTGTTACTGTTATGTGTTTCTTGTGGCTGTTTAACATACAAATACAAAACACAATCTAACTTTTAAAAAAGGGAAATCCTTGCAGGAACAGTCTACTTATGTCAGGGAAAACTATTTTTGTTTTGGAAAAAAAGAATGAGCCAGAACGTATATTAGAACTAGAAAATTTATTTACAAAACGAAAATAAACAAAAAAAACTACTGGCGAAGGATGCCAGACAGCCGGTCAAGGCCCACAAGAATGCCAATGACATGTTGGCGCATCTGGCCAACACAATCGTCCACCTCTTGTCGACGCCTCTGTTCCTCTGTGGGTGAGAAAAGTGTGTGTATTGATAAAACAATAGGGAATCCACATTAAAAAAACAAAAACACAACGAAATCACTCCTAAACCGAAAAAAAAAAAACAAAAACAAAAAGGGGGTGCTGCCAAAAATACAAGGCCTATGTACAAATTCCCACAGGTGTGATATGTGTATGTTGAAATCAGCAGGAAGAGGTAAAGGCAAACTGCTAAATCACCAAAAGTAAACCAAAACAAGCACGAATAAAGGCACGACACATGATTACATACAAACAGTTTGTGGTTAAAAAAAATGTGAAAGAAAAACATACCGGGAGCCAAAACGGGAGCTCCGGAAGTCCCTCCATGTTCCTCCTCGGAGGAGCCTTCATTCCCCAAAGAACGGGGAGGGGTAATGATGGACTCCGGGGAGGGGGTAATTGGAAGAGGGGTGGGTGGAGGAGAGGGGGAAGTGGGACGGAGGGGAAGGAGGCCCGACAGTTCCGGGAGAGGGTCTTGGAAGGCTGGGGAGGAGTGGGGTATAGGGGAAATATTTGGGGTGGAGTGTTGGCTGGGGGTTGGGGATAGTGGCCGGGAACGCCGTCTGGCCGGACGGTGACGGCGTAGTCTTGGCTGTCCTCCTAAAATATGTCAAACAAATTGAGGTTAGTTTCTGGGCAAATCCGGGGCCCAAATAAAAAAAAAAAAACCACCAACAAAAAACATGCAAATAGGAGTAGAATGAAAAAAACAGAAATAGAGGGAAAACAAGCACACGCTGATATGAGGACAAATAATTAATAGGACAAACAGGAAAACATGCACACGCAGATATGAGGACAAATAATTAATAGGACAGACAGGAAAACATGCACACGCAGATATGAGGACAAATAATAAATAGGACAGACAGGAAAACATGCACACGCAGATATGAGGACAAATAATAAATAGGACAGACAGGAAAACATGCACACGCAGATATGAGGACAAATAATTAATAGGACAGACAGGAAAACATGCACACGCAGATATGAGGACAAATAATAAATAGGACAGACAGGAAAACATGCACACGCAGATATGAGGACAAATAATAAATAGGACAGACAGGAAAACATGCACACGCAGATAAGAGGACAAATAATAAATAGGACAGACAGGAAAACATGCACACGCAGATATGAGGACAAATAATAAATAGGACAGACAGGAAAACATGCACATGCAGATATGAGGACAAATAATAAATAGGACAGACAGGAAAACATGCACACGCAGATATGAGGACAAATAATAAATAGGACAGACAGGAAAACATGCACACGCAGATATGAGGACAAATAATAAATAGGACAGACAGGAAAACATGCACACGCAGATATGAGGACAAATAATAAATAGGACAGACAGGAAAACATGCACATGCAGTTTGCCCCACAAACACAAACATGAAAACCACAATACATAACACTTACTTTCAAGGATCTGCATGCGAAAGCATGCCAGCAAGCGGGGCGTTCGCCGTTGCAGGTCTGACCACCTGCGCTCCAGCTGCCCGATGTTGCGGCGTGAACCCAAGGACCGCAGGCGGGACCGTGCCTCCGCATACGCGGAGCGCTTCTGCCGGTTGGTGATGGGTGGAGGCTGGCTGGTGATACGGCGATCCATCACCTCCGTAAGCACCAGCAGCTCGCGCCTGGTGAATGCGGATGCTCTCATGATGGCAATGGAGTTTTTCATACAAAACATTTTTGATAAAGTGTGCAAAAAATTTCTGATTGGCTAATGTATTTTGGAAATTAACAGGAGCAATTTTATTGGTTAGTGTATGAGTCATGTGTTCAACAGGGCCAGAAATCTCTGGAGAGTTATGATAGGCTTGATGCAGTGACATGCGTTTGCAAATTTAAATAAAGAAATGAACCCCGGAAAATATGCGGGGATCCACAGCAATAGAACAATTGTTTAATTGTGGTTCACATGTTTTTTGAACAATAAAAGCGAATGTTCCATCCGTACGTATTCTGCGGGTAAACACAAACACGGACAAGAGTAAAGTTTCTTGCATTGTGTTGAAAAAAAACAAACAATTAAGCTAATTGATACATTGATTGGCATGATACGATTGAGGGAGGTAGGCAGAATAAAGGAGCAGGTAATCGACATCTGACAAGGCCACTTCCGGTTTCACTTGTGCGTGCGTTCCCTTCAAGCCATTTCGGGGATGTACGCTCGCTATTTCGCGCGCTCGTTAGTTAGAGGAGGGGTCGCCTGAGTTTAGGGAGGAATTTTAGATGCGAACGAAAATACGAGCGAGCCATTGAATTTAAATAATTTTGTACGTACGCCTAACGTACGTGCGCCCGCTTGCGAGTGGCTCTGAATGAGGGCCAAAGTTCTGAAATTCTGAAATGTATTAACTTTTTGGAGACTTAGAGGTAAATTTACTAAAGTGAGAGTTTATAGAAGTGAGTTTTAAAAGTGATGTTGCCCATAGCAACCAATCAGATTCTACTTAACATTTAACTAGCACCTTCTAGAAGATAAAAGCTAGAATCTGATTGGTTGCTATGGGCAACATCACTTTTAATTCTCACTTCTAAAAACTCTCACTTTAGTAAATTTACCCCTTAGTACAGTTATCTATGCGTTCCACCACTACTATACAGATTATCTATCTATCTATCTATCTATCTATCTATCTATCTATCTATCTATCTATCTATCTATCTATCTATATCTATGAATTTGTAATGGTTTATACAAGACATCCAAGTATGTCAAAGGGTAAATATTTTTACTGTTATTTATTTTACACAGTAAAAAAAAAACATTTAAATCAAACAAAGCTTTGATCTGGGAATAAGTGTTTGCAAATAATTTGCTTGTCTTTAGTACATTATGATATGTGTTGAGGGAAATCAGTTGGGCAACAGTGACAGGAACTTTTCTACACCCATTTTATTATTGTCCAAAAATCGGTTGAGATTACAAACACTTGTAGACTCCCAACCTTGAAAACACCTGGCAAGGTTAATAAATCATTATTAGACATCAAAATGAATGAAAATTCAGTTGCAATAAACTTTATTGCAGGTGTGTGTAAAGTTGGAATGAATTGATTTTCAAAAATATTTACAAAGCTTTGAAATTCACAATTTTTTTGCTAACATGGGTTAAACAAAAGTGTTTTCTGATTTATTTACTTTTATTTATATTTGTATTTATATGTCAGTGCTTCCTTTTTACATTTTTATTTTAAAAAGTTGACTTTATTTTTCCATTACAAATGTTCATTTAATGTATCATAAAAAAATTTATAAAACAGTTTATTTTGTTAGATAAAATAATTTAATATTTTAATCTTTAATATTAAATATATATATACTCGGTAAAAAAAACAATAAAACGGTTAAAAAATTATTTCTGACAGGAGGCGTGGCTTGGCAGCCTTTGTGATTGGTAGCATTTAGCAATGGTGCATGTCCTTTCAATATCCCACTGATGACTCTCCTCTGGCCCGGACTGCTTCTGTGGGATGAATGCTGCCCAGCTGACAACACCTCCTGTACCCCAGCTGCTGCACTACGAGGCCATCCATGTCAGGGATGCTGAGGAGCACTTCTGCGGCTCCTGGAGAATCTCCTCTGCTCCCTGCTACCACTCATTGCCCTGGTGACAATGGACAGTGCACTCTGGGCCCGCTTTTACCTGGTACTCCAGTCTAGTCAGGGTATCTTCCTGCTCGGCTTCCCACACCAAGGATGATGCAGATTTCAATAGCAGGCCCTGCCAGCTCTGCAGGCTATCTCTGTAGCCTGCATCACTGCTAGCCTGTAGATTCCGGACCCCAGTGGCATTTTCCTCCATGGCTTGCCTTCTGACTCCATCCACATTACCAAAAGGACTCGACAGTGGTTCCTTCTAGAAATTATCTTTCTGCTTTGATTGAACCTGTCAAAGCTGGATAATTGGCTGAGACAAGATCAGCTTAAAATTAGATCAAAACGACGCCATCTTGCGAATGGCCGCAAGACACCATCTTGAAAATGAGATCTGCGAGACGCCATTTTGCGAATGGCCGCTCAGCGCCATTTTAGCTAAACACACACTTAAGTATATATGGCGATGCTATTATTAGCATCATATGATCGCATATTTTACCATACCCCATACACACATTATGCACGGTTGCACTGTTAACATGTTGCACATTAGCGAATGCATAATACCCCGCATGCGAACGCTGTTTATTAGCTTCGTGCATACGCATCTGCCCCATGTTAACTAGCGTCTTTTCCCAAACCCCTAATACTTACACACTGCACATTCACATAAAAGGTTCCATAGCTTCAAAGTATATGATTCAAGTTTTATCCATTTATTACTAATGCTGTGAAATAAAAGATTATTTGATATCTAAGGTTTAGTACATGATACGCAAACAGTGTTTGGTGTTGTACTGATCGACTCTTTCTCAACAGCTTTCCGGTATCGCAACCTGCATTCTCAACTTATGAACAGTAGAGAGTTAAAAAACTAAAATGTACTTTGTAAAATTAACATCTTAGATTTGCATGCAGGGGAAATAGAGGAGACAATAGGCTGTCGGAGGCTGACCTGTGTCCATTTGAGTCAACCTGCTAAATATCCTGTAACAGATCCACCCGCACTGGGAACCAATGAAACCATGCCAAACTTCTCTATTGTATAGTCTATTTCTGTAAGGGTATATATATGTGTGTTCTGACCCCAATCTGGAGTCTTCATGCTGATGCTGTTGATGGAGGTTTCTTGTTGATGCTGGAATCTGGTCCCAGAGATCGTGCGTATGTATAACTGTACCTTGGTTCTGTATAATTTCTTTGTGCTAAATTGTACTTAGATCACAGCGTGTAACTATCTGTACTTTGCTTGAATAATATTTTGTTCTTTGGAAACACATGTTCAAGGTCTGAAGTCTTTATTTTACTGTATGACTGCGTATGCAAATAGCGTCAATTTTAGAAGGTATAGGCAGGAGCGTATAGAGGTTTAAATTCAGTATCCTTATACCCATTGCAGCCACTTTTAGGGCTTCCCCAGACAATCTCCATGTACCTACGGGCAATGTTAAGAGTAAACTGTCACTGTTTGCGACTGATGTCCTCCTGACCCTACACCCAAACTTTCTCTACCATCGTTGTTTAAGATCCTTTCAAACTATAATAACCTCTTTGGATACAATATAAATGTCTCCAAATCTGAGGCACTCCTTCTTAATCTAACTCCTCTTGAGGCCCATAGGATTACCTCCATTTTAAAATGCCAAAATAAAAATTTAAATATCTTCAGACATATATTTCTCATCCTATAATCCCTTTACTGGGATAACTTCACTGGCCTTTTTGCTAAGATTAAAGCTGACCTTCTTTACTGGTGCTCTCTAATAATCTTGTGGCTGGCCAGGATCACAGCTGTTAAAACTTCTCTACCTATTCCAAACCCTCACTGTCAGGGATTTGCTTACTAAACTTTCGCTCTGCAATGATTACAGTAATAATTCGTATGATGTAACATGTCTCCCAGGATCAATTTGGCCATTCTTAGAAAAAACCCCACCCATATTGGTATGGGCTTCCCAGACCTCAAATCCTACTATTGGGCATCTCATCTCAGGGACAATGTTGCCTCTTTTGCTCCCCTGTCTGGGTTGATATTAAATCTGCACTCCTTGCAACTCTATACATTTCCTTTGTGTGAAGTCTCTCCCACAGGCACAAACATACCAGACCTTTCCCCATTTTGTTTTTTTCTGTTCGGCTATGGGAAGCCTGAAAGCGCCACTTATCTCTCCCAACCCCACTCCTAGTTGTCATTTCATTGTGGCAAAACCCCCATTTTCCCCTGAGACTCTCCTCCAACTTCTCAGCTAGATGGCAGGTCTCTGGTATTTGGTTTGCTTGAGATCTGATTTTCTTTGTGGAACTCCACACTAAATTTACTGATCTTTCCCCTAAGTTTTATGAGTACTTTCAGCTGAGACATTTTGTGGGATCTTTCATGTCAAGGCATAATCCCACTGTAACATCCCAATTTGAACAGCTCTGCCTTTCTGCACCTATCCCTAAAGGTTTGATCTCTTTACTTTACTCACTACTCCTTGATTGTACTCTTGTCACTGGAATGTTCCCAGAGTTTGGGTCTGACCAATTAATAGGATGACATTCCATTTTTAGTGGATATTCTAATGGTATAGGGGGTTTGTAAAGTGGCATAATCTGAATTTGGCACTATAATGTTGTGTAATATGAACTGGAGGCTACTGTCATGTTACAGAGTATGAACTGGGGCACTGTAATGTGGCACAGTATGAACTAGAGGGACTATAGTATGGCATAATACGAACAGGGGACATAATGTGAACTGGGGCACTGCAATGTGGCATAATATGATCTGAGGGCACTGTGATGTGGTGTAATATAAACTGTAGGCACTGAAATGTTGCACCTTATGAACTGTGGGCACTACAGTGTGCATAATATGAATTGTAGCACTACAATGTGGTATAAAATTAACTAGTGGCATTATGATCTGAGGACAATTCAATGTGACATAATATGTACTGGGGACAATGTCTGGCTTAATGTGAGTTGGAGGCACTGGATGGCATAATGTGTACTGCCAGCACTACAATATGGCATAGTATAAACTAGGTCACTACTGTGGGGCATAAGATTAACTAGATCATTGCTATGGGGCATAAAATTGACAACTGCTGCAGAGAAAGGTGTCTCTCTAGAAACTTTAGGGTAGAAGGCCTTTCAAAATATTGCTATGGGGCCCACAAACTTTTGGCTACATCCCTGCTCAAAGCACACCCTCTCTCAAATCCTACACCGGGTTCATAGCCCATATGGGAAAACCACTACCTTCATGACAAATATGATAGATTCCACCAGATTTGCCCTCCATTGCTATATGATTAACTGCCTCGCCTAAATTCCCCCCACATTCTTCCCCTCTCTTGGTGTCAATTTGGCCTTACAATCCTGGGTTGGTATAACCCATTCCTGACACGTTTTGTTTTTCGAACTTGACCACCTAAACGATCAATACTCCTTCCCCCTCACCCCCTATCTTCCTTTCCCTTCTCTCTATATTGTGTACTCCAGTTATATTGTTATTTCTGTAATGATATGCAGATAGTTTATTGCCTTTTTTCAAGATAATTTTTTGTATACTTTTCTCATTTTGGACTTGGAACTTGCTTTTTTAAAATAAATAAAATAGAAATGTAAAAAAAATCTGACTAATTGTATTTCTTGTTTGCTACTTTTTAGAAAATTATGTTTATAGCTGTGAAAGAGATATATGTCCATTTTCTCCTATGTACTTATGTTATAATGACCAAGGGGCTACTGGAAAGACACCATTATAGTACCAGTGTCCCTTTCATCCTTCTTGAATTTATATTTTCTTCTCGACAAACAGTTTAAAATCTACACTTGAAGATGCAGTTCCACTGTTTGGGGAAATTTTATTTTCTAGTTGTCCATTAATGAATTTTCATTATTTCAATTAAATATCTTCTGTTTTTAGCTATTTTATAATTTTTGTTTAGTATAGTGTTATAATAGTAATCAGTATAACATATGTGAATGAATACATAATTGAAATTAATTAAATTTGAACCATTCCATATATTGCCATTTTTTCAGAATATGCAATATTTAGATTGTCTAAACCAAATATCATGAGAATGCAACTAAGAAATGTTAACAGGAAAGGAAGAACCAACTATGTTTGAAAGGTGAGATATTAAGCTTTAGTATCATTTTGCATGTCTCTACATCCCTTAAACTGTGTGATTTTTCTAATTGACACGCTAATCATAGCCCATAGGGATATATTTTTCCCATCATTCCAATATAAAGACTAATGGCAGTATATGACCACAATAGGTCCCTTGGGGATTTGCAAGAGGGATGAAATTAGGAGCCATTTCATCAGTGCAACGTCACACGTCAAGTCATGTGCAATGTCAAGTCATGTACCAAGAGATGGAGAAATTTGCAAATATTATTTTGCCCAATACAAGTTAGTAAGTAAAGGTATTTTGGACTTTTTTTAACTCCCGCAAATAACAAGCTAAACACCTTTTAAGCATGTTTCTCCTATATTCACCTACAAATCTTTATCTTCTTTTCAAATTCACTTTGGGGGAAACACAGCTATAGCTGTGAGACACTGACATAAACTATCAGACTGTCAGCTTGACATGTGTTAGCAGAGGGTGGAAAAGGAGGGGGAAGATGTTACAGTGAAAACAGATCTCGGAGGGGTGTGCCAAAGCCTCACTGCTTGAACATCATGTTCCATATGACTGTCTTTGTCTTAGTTGTCACTTAATAATGTGAAAATAGTAAGACTGAATAATCATTAACAATTTAAAGACACAAACCAAGGAGAAATGGTAAATATTTAGACTGTTCTTATAGACAGCCACTGTGATTTTGTTAAAGGGCTTGCTGCTTTAACCCCTACACTGCTAAGGACAAGTGAGTCTCACTCATGCTAAGCACGGCAAGTGTTCAAATTGAGGAAAAACTTGCGCGTGTATATGTACATTATGTGTGTGTGTATATGTACAGTTTGTGAGTGTGTGTTTTCACATTTAACTTCTTATGATTTACTAGATAATGGGGGATTTCAAAGCACTAAAAATTAATTTGCATACATGCAATAAGGAAATCAGTACTGTTTGCAGGACCATGTTGGTTCTTAATTTTCCTCCTCCATTAGAAGTTATCACATCACAAAGTTTCCAGGCTCTTATAGTCACTTTAAATCCAATGGCAAAAATGTACACAAATCTTCGATTTTCACAAATAGCAGCTAATTGCATTTCCTCCTGGAGTGAAAACTTCAAAACTATGTTTGTTCATCATCATTTGAAGATAACTGCAAACATTTACATGATACAAGTGAACTATAGCAATGAAACAGCGTCTTCTGTTGATTGATATTAGTACATTTATATTGCCCAAAGATATAATAGTTCTATATTGTTATTAAATACAGCTCTACCTTTACCATGTTGTAGTTACTTATTGTTATGTTTGAAGGGGCATGTAGTTATGTACAGAACCTCCCATCCATTTTACAATCCTTTCCAGGATTTTGCTGACCTGTAATTGACTTACGTTTTATGACTGGATAGCAGCTGCATAAATAGATATTCAACTACTGCAGTCTCATAAAAACACAAAACTCAGTATTATCACTAGTAGCAGATATGAAAATCAACAGAAATCGGCAACGAATCTCCTGAATCTCACATAGTTCTACAATAAGAGCATAAATAAAATTAAATTTTCACTGGGCTACCTGAGAATATAAAATAAATCTCTATGACCCTCAAATTGCTGGTAATTAAATATGGCCTTTAATGGTTTGCTATAATCCAGTTTATTAGCTCTACTTGTTTTGTTCTAATGATTACATGTCTAAAGGCCCCCATACATCAGAGATTGATTGCCGCAATCGTGAAATTTGCAATTGAGTGTGTATAAAAATCTTTCCCTTTTTCAATCGATTGTGGCCATTCTGCAATCTGCAATCGATTGAAAAAGAGAAAGATTTTTATACACAATCGATTGCAAATTGCATGATTGCTGCAATCAATCTCTGATGTATGGGGGCCTTAAGTGAAGCAAGCATTCTAACAATGTCCACAAGAATATGTGCACCAGTGCTGATTGACTCTTCACATAACATCCCCCATGACTGCAGTATTGCAGCCCCATGAAAATAATGTAGGTTATCTATGCATAAAAATATATGCCCATGTTTTATTAATCTTTTTTTGAAAGAACAAGTCAATATGTGCTATTGTTAAACACTTCATATATTATATAATAGGGACAGAATTATATGCTACTCCACTCTGACACCAATAAGTGAATATAACCTAAATATGCTTTAAATGCTATAGAGGATCTGAATACTTAATAAAGCGTGAGAAAAGGTAAGCACCCAGTTTTTTTATGTAATCAGTTGTTTTGTTATGTAGGGGTTAATGTGTTAGGCTGGGATCACCAGTTTTAAGGTCAGTTAGCCAATGGGGTCTTAGTGGGAGGGTTTATGTTACTTTAAGTAAACTGGCAGAGGAGCCATCTTCCTCATTCCAGTTTTATTATCCAGGCTGGCTAATTGTTATACCACTGTTCAATAAGGCTTCTTCTGTTCCCTTTCTCTGTTGTTTCCTCTTCTCTCTCTTTCTTACCTACTTGCTTCACTTTCTTTAGTTATGACTTAGATATTTATTTTCACCTTCATTAACCTCTACTTTCTGTCTTTAGTGTTCTGTTTCTTTCCAGCCCCTTCTCCTTCATCCTCCAACCAGATCGCCTGTCCCCAGCTGTCCCAGCAAGGCTGTTTTTAGGTGCCAAAGGCGGCTCTGCCCACCTGGCTCTCATGGCCATTTTACATCAAGTGCTGCAGACATTCTCCAGTCCCCACCCCACGGGGGACCCCTTCCTCTTACTCTGCTTACTCAGGAGCTGGGGGTCCATCCCTGGCTGCACCATTCCTCCAGGCATGCAGCCTATAGGTTTAACTTAAATGACTCACTCATGCTTGGTTGGCATCTTGGCTGGGATGCCACTGGAGCACTGGCCGCCATGGGGGCCCCCTTCTCTTATTTATTTTCTCCCACAGCGAGGCCCACTCTGGCCATGCTCACCCTAGGGTCCCCCTCTAGTTGAGCTTGCTCACCCTTTGCCGGTTTTCCTCCTCACTCCACTGTCCCCACTCCCGTCTTCTTTCGCACTTACTGCTCCTCCTGTTTTGCCTTTACCTGTCTCACTTCTTGCTGTTCCCAGTTCACAGGCTCTTTCTGATGTTAGTGGATTGGCTAGTCAAGATGCGGTGGATACAACGTGCATTGAGGGACATTGCGGTGGGCACACCATCCTGCAAGACCTCTACGTTGAGTCAAGGTGCTGGTGGTGCATCATGTGTTGACAGACTTCTGCGAGTTTCCAGATTTGGACCCCTGAAGCAAAACATGGCCATTATGAAAATTTATAGGGCTAACATACAGGAGCAAATCCGCAAGGGGAGATTTGTTGATATCTTCAAAATAATTGATGATGAAAGCTGAGGAGGCAGTGACAGAGGAGGCACGTCGCATTTACACAAACTGGTTGTTTGACATGTTTGTGTCACTGCATGTTACCTAGACACTTTGCCAGGTGAAAATCTGTCATGGTCTGGTTATTTTGCAGATCCAGGTCTGGGCCCTTAGGTCTGACTGACATGCATTGGAAACAAGGTGGCTTGATGAAATTCTGACTCAGGAGGTAGGTACACTAGTGACAGTGTAGGAACCACAGACGTGATATGCAAGGATACTGGACTGGAACCGGGGTGAACAGACCAGGTCCTCTGGGCAACCCCTCGTCTAGTGACCTGTAAAGGCCAGTAAGACCAGAAATATACTCCAGCAACAAGTGTGACCCCCAGAACTCAGAATAGTATAGTACTGGTAGATAGGAACTCAGAACTCAAACCAGGTATCGGAGTCTTATGTAGTCAAAGTACAACCTGCGAAAGCTTCAACTCTGGTACAGCTCTGACACAAGATCTAGAACTAGAACAGTGAGGAACTCTGAGAGTCAGGATAGGTACAGTAATACAGCTACTGAACACCTCAGTGAACAGATTGTATACTGCACACTGAACCCTAGCCCTGTAACCAGCACCCTTCTCTGAACCAGCAGAAGACAATAGCACATAGTGCAGGGAAGCCAATACAAGTCAGCACAATAGTACTGTATATCCTGATAACCTGGACAACCACTGAGCATAGAGAGTAACATCATAAGTAACTTGCATGCACTGTCCCAGCAGTATGATGAAATGAGACCGCGGCTGAACTCACCGGCTCAGTAATGATAGATGACGGCAGGGGCATATCTAGGGGTCTGAGCACCCCTGGCAAGCTAAGGGACAGCACCTACCCTCTCTTTCATTTTCCCCTACCACACAGTAGAGCGTGGCCGGCTTAAGAATTAAACCTGACTCCTCCCATCTCTACTTATGACTCCACCTACTTCCAATCCTGACCCCTTTCATTGTATTGTTATTTGTATAGTTTATATTTGATGATTTTTTTTGTCCCCCCCGCAACTCATCACTTATATGTATAGTTAATTATTTTTTGTTGTTGCCCTCACCCCTTCTCTTATTTATAATGAATGATCCCCTATTACCCTTCATATTTACTTACAGTATATGTGTGTGTTTTGTTTAATACTGCTTTGTCCCCTACTCCCTTTTACTTAAATTATACATATGCTCAAAGAATTTTAGGACCCTCTTCACTTGTATACTTTTCTTGTGTGTGCCCTCCCCTCCCCTTCACCACATATATACTGTATGCATTTTTTATAACTTTTGCTGTCTCGATTTAAATGTTTACTATGGATCGGTTTCAGATTTGTATGCAACCCCGATGGGTTGTGTACAAATCCGATTGCTACAGATCTGCATATGCACAGTATCTGCACTGCGCATGTGCAGCTCTCTATGAGTTAAGTTACAGCATGATTGACATACTTCGGCAATTTGGGGTGGGGTATTGGTGGGGCAGGCCAGAGTTTTCTTGGAGTTGCGAGACCAGGGTCTGCGTCATCCGCCACAGATTTCCTGGCCCCGACTCAGAAGCTCCAACGGTCATTCTGAGTTAGTTTAGGCTTACTCAGATGGCCGATGGCTCCAACCATCGTGACCGATGCTGTATTATGGATCTGTGATGTTGTCATAGGGGTGTTTTTTTTGTTCTCAGACACCTCCAACAGCATTAGAATAATTTCCCATTGTTGCTGTATCCAAAGACGCAGCAGCAATGAGAGTAGCACACAACTCTTTATCAGGCCATATCTGTAGAAAGAACATGGTAGCCCAACAAGACTTACCATTTTATAATCTAGGCAACCTACTGCATTAAATGAGGGACCACTTTTTTATTTGACACAAGGTGGACTAGTTTACACTAGGGGTGTGCACCGGCCCCCTTTCGTGTTTTGTGTTTTGGTTTTGGATCTGGATCTTTCTTCGTGTTTTGGATCTGGATTGGTTTTGCCAAAACCACCCTTCTGTGTTTTGGGTTCTGGGTTTTGTGTTTTGGATCTGTATTTTTTTTTTTAAAAAGCATAAAAACAGCTAAAATCACAGAATGTGTTGGTTTTTCTGCTCCTATGCTATTATTAACCTCAATAACCATAATTTCCACTAATTTCCAGTCTATTCTGAACACCTCACACCTCACAATAGTGTTGTTATGTCCAAAAGGTTGCACCGAGGTAGCTGGATGACTATGCTAAGCGACACGAGTGGGCGGCACAAACACGTGACCCATCTAGGAGTGACACTGCAGTGGCAGACAGGATGGCAGTTTGAAAAACTAGGCCCCAAACTGTACATAATGCAAAGAAAAAAAAGAGGTGCAAGATGGAATTGTCCTTGGGCCCTCCCACCCACCCTTATGTTGTATAAACAGGACATGCACACTTTAACAAAGCAATCATTTCAGCGCCAGGGTCTGCCACACGACTGTGGCTGAAATGATTGGTTCGTTTGGGCCCCCACAAAACAAGCTGGCAATTAATCTGTCCCTGCACAAACTGGCTCTACGGAGGCAAGATGTCGTCCACATCCTCCTCATCCACCGATTCCTCACCCTCTTCAGTGTTGTGTACATCCTCATCCTCACAGAGTATTAACTCGTCCCCACTGGAATCCACCACCACAGGTCCCTCTGTACGTTCTGGAGGCTGGTCTCCCTGGAAGAGTTGATAATTCATTTTGATGAACATCATCTTCTCCACAAATTGCCTCTTTTTCCTGCCAGTACAGGTATGGACTGTCTGACATGCCTACTTGGATGCTGTCACCGATGTAATCCTCCACCATTCTGTCAATGGTGCCAGTATCATATGTAGTGACAGTAGACATGTCAGAAATTGTTGCCAGGTCCTTCAGTCCGGACCAGATGTCCAAACTTGGTCCTGCCTGCCCTGCATCACCGCCAGCGGGTTGCTTAGGATAGCTACGTTTTTTCCTGGCAGCCCCAGTTGCGGGAGAAAATGAAGAAGGAGCTGTTGACGTGTCACGTTCCGCTTCAGCTGACAGTGTGTTCACCAGCAGGTCTTTGCACCTCTGCAGGCTTGTGTCGGCCGGAAAGAGAGACACCACATAGGCTTTAAACCTAGGACCGAGCACGGTGGCCAAAATGTAGTGGTCTGATTTCAACAGATTGACCACCCTGGAATCCTGGCAAAGCGAATGAAGGGCTTCATCCACAAGTCCCACATGCCGAGCGGAATCGCTCTGTCTTAGCTCCTCCTTCACTTTCTCCAGCTGCTTCTGCAAAAGCCTGATGAGGGGAATGACCTGACTCAAGCTGGCAGTGTCTGAACTAACTTCACGTGTGGCAAGTTCGAAGGGCTGGAGAACCTTGCACAACACGGAAATCATTCTCCACTGTGCTAGAGTCAGGTGCATACCCCCTCCTTTGCCTATGTCATAGGTGGATGTATAGGCTTGTATGGCCTTTTGCTGCTCCTCCATCCTCTGAAGCATATAGAGGGTTGAGTTCCACCGCGTCACAACCTCTTGCTTCAGGAGATGGCGGGGCAGGTTCAAGAGTGTTTGCTGGCGCTCCCGTCTTTGGCACGCAGTCGCTGAATGGCGAAAGTGGCCAGAAATTTTTCGGGCCACCCAAAGCGTCTCCTGCACGCCCCTGTCGCTTTTCAGAGAATTCTGCACCACCAAGTTTATTGTGTGAGCAAAACATGGGACGTGCTGGAATTTGCCCAGATGTAATGCCCGCACAATATTGGTGGCGTTGTCAGATATCACAAATCCCCAGGAGAGTCTAAGTGGGGTAAGCCACTGGGTGATGATTTCCCTTAGTTTCTCTAAGAGGTTGTCGGCGGTGTGCCTCTTACTGAAACCGGTGATACACAGCGTAGCCTGCCTTGGAACGAGCTGGCGTTTCTGAGATGCTGCTACTGGTGACGCTGCTGCTGTTGCTGCGTAAGGTGATACATCTACCCAGTGGGCTGTCACAGTCATATAGTCCTTAGTCTGCCCTGTTCCACTTGTCCACATGTCCGTGGTTAAGTGGACATTGTGTACAACGGCATTTTTCAGGATACTGAGGACACTTTTTCTGTCGTTTCTGTACAGTCTCGATATCGCCTGCCTAGTGAAGTGGAACCTAGATGGGATTTGGAACCGGGGACACACTACCTCCATCAAATGTCTACATCCCACTGCACTAATGGCGGATACCGGACGCACATCTAACACCAACATAGCAGTCAAGGCCTCAGTTATACGTTTTGCTTCAGGATGACTGCTGTCATACTTCATCCTCCTCGCTAAGGACTGTTGGAGGGTCAATTGTTTAGTAAAAGTAGTGGTGTTCCTACTTCCTCTCTGGGATGATGAACGACTCCCAGCAGCAGCAACAGCAGCAGCGGCAGCAGGAGGCGTAGCAATGCAGGATCCTCCGGAGGAATCCCGGATAGGAGAGTCAGTCATGCCAGTTACATGGCCTGCAGGACTACTTCCGATCCTGACTAAGGAGGAAATTGACGAGGAGGGAGTTGATGATGTGGTTTGCAGGCGTTTGGATACAACAGGACAACGGGATTTAGGTGTCCCTGGACTGCTTACGGTCTTAGCCAAAGTTTCTGAACTTGACAGTAACTTTTTATGAACGCGCTGCAGGTGCCGTATAAGGGAGGATGTTCCTAGGTGGTTAACATCCCTACCCCTACTTATTTCACCTTTACATATGGTACATATGGCAAGACAGTTGTTGTCTGGATTTGGATAGAAATATTGCCAGACCAAAGAGGTGGAATGTTTGGACTTCTGCCCAGACATGACCGTGATGGGCTTTTTCATCCCACGGACAACAACTGTCTCCCCCGGAGCCTGATTTAAACAAACCACATCACCATCAGAATCCTCCTCACCAACTTCCTCCTCAGTGCCAGCTACACCAGTATCCTCATCCTGTTGTACTTCAACAGTGACATCTTCAATTTGCATATCAGCAAGTGGACTGTGGGTGCGCCTTTCAGCATTTGCAGGGGGCGTGCAAATGGTGGAAAGAGCCACCTCTTCCTGTCCAGTGCTGGGAAGGTCAGGCATCGCAACCGCCACCACACTTGGACTCTCCTTGGGGATTTGTGATATCTTCTTAGAACGCACAGTTCTTTGCTGTGCTTTTGCCAGCTTAACTCATTTGATTTTTTTAGCGGGAGGAGGGCTTCCATCGTCATGTGAAGCTGAACCACTATTCATGAACATACTAGTCATACTAGTATGACACACACTAGTCATAGGGAAAGACCTTAGCCGTTCCTTGCCACTCCGTGTCATAAATGGCATATTTGCAAGTTTACGTTTCTCTTCAGATGATTTAAATGTTTTTTTTAAGGTAATTTTCCTGAACTTTGTCATTTGGGATTGTATGTGGCCTCTACTATGACTTTGGGCATCGGCCTTGGCAGACGATGTTGATGGCATGTTAACGTCTATGTCATGACTAGTGGCAGCAGCTTCAGCACTAGGAGGAAGTGGTTCTTGATCTTTCTCTATTTTATTTTTATCGGAGAAAGTTTGGTCCTCCATTTATGTTATATCGATTTGATATATACGTGCGGCTAAGGCGCACACAAACACAGAAAATATTTTTTAATTTTTGCTGGAGAGTAGTGCACTTTGTGGGTTACACCACCCTTTAAGAAATGAGCCAGCCGGCTCTTTACTTATGGGACACAGGCGCACGCTTGGCGCTGCTCCTTTGTTGATACACGTGCAGCCACAGTGCACACAATTCACAAACACAGAAAATATTTTTTTATTTGGTTTGGAGTGTACTTTGGGGGTTACAGCACCCTTTAACGGTCAAGCCAGCCGGTCCTTTACTTATGACACAGGCGCACGCTTGGCACTACTTTGTTGATGCACGTGCGGCTGCTGCGCACACAATTCACAAACACAGAAAATATTTTTTTATTTGGTTTGGAGTGTACTTTGGGGGTTACAGCACCCTTTAACGGTCAAGCCAGCCGGCCCTTTACTTATGACACAGGTGCACGCTTGGCACTACTTTGTTGATGCACGTGCGGCTACTGCGCACACAATTCACAAACACAGAAAATATTTTTTTATTTGGTTTGGAGTGTACTTTGGGGGTTACAGCACCCTTTAACGGTCAAGCCAGCCGGCCCTTTACTTATGACACAGGCGCACGCTTGGCACTACTTTGTTGATGCACGTGCGGCTACTGCGCACACAATTCACAAACACAGAAAATATTTTTTTATTTGGTTTGGAGTGTACTTTGGGGGTTACAGCACCCTTTAACGGTCAAGCCAGCCGGCCCTTTACTTATGACACAGGCGCACGCTTGGCACTACTTTGTTGATGCACGTGCGGCTACTGCGCACACAATTCACAAACACAGAAAATATTTTTTTATTTGGTTTGGAGTGTACTTTGGGGGTTACAGCACCCTTTAACGGTCAAGCCAGCTGGCCCTTTACTTATGACACAGGCGCACGCTTGGCACTACTTTGTTGATGCACGTGCGGCTACTGCGCACACAATTCACAAACACAGAAAAAATATATATATTTTTAGCACTTGGGGGGAGTACCCCTGATGGACAGAGCACCCCCTGGACAACACTACAGCACCCCTTTAGGACTGGGACACTGCACAGGACTTTGGAGTGGACACAGCCCCTATGGACAACTGACTGCACAACACAGTCCAGCCAGCCCCTATGGACTTTGAAGTAGTGGACACAGCCCCTATGGACAACAGCAGCACAGCACAACACAGCCAGCCCCTATGGACTTTGAAGTAGTGGACACAGCCCCTATGGACAACAGCAGCACAGCGCAGCACAGCACAGCACAACACTACTCTGCACTACACTACACTACACAGCACAGCCAGCCCTAACTCCCACCCTCCCTCTTCACTGTCCACAGCCGAGTGAGAAAATGGCGCCGACGCGGGTACCTTATATAGGATCCAAAATCCGCGAGACCCGGAAGGCGGGATGATGACGTTTTGCCTCGATTTCAGATCCGAGTCAGGCGGGAAAAGTCGAGCCTGACTCGGATCGGCCTCGGATCGGGGGGGCCCGGGGGGGTTCGGATTTCTGAAATCCGAACCCGCTCACCCCTAGTTTACACTCCCTTCATCTGTGGAAAATGTTATTTTTTTGCATACTGTTTCAGTTATTGTCTAGTGATCACCGGATAATAACTACTAAGGGGCACATAGTTTGGAAGAAGAGACTTCCCTCTTTCAAGACAGAGGTGGAGATGTACTAAGCCTTGGAGAGAGTGGAGAGAGCTAAATACCAACCAATCAGCTCCGGTAATTTTTCAAACACAGCCTGTAAAATGACAGTTAGGAGCTGATTGGTTATTATTTTATCTCTCTCCAAGGCTTAGTACATCTCCCCCAGAGTGGCACTATCTGTGTTTGGGACAGTATGGGGGAGTTACCTTTACCCATCAATGGAATTTTTTTTTTCTTAGTGCTGAGCGATATTGCCTGGTCATCATCAAAAGCTGTTAAGATGGTCGGAGTGGACTCCCCTCTTTCATTGGTGAGTGACCCAACATTTAAAGGTGTAATTATAGGCATGATAGGGCACTTAGGTCCCTCCCACCCATATACGAAAAACTGCCCTGTGTGAGGGCCTCCCTGTGTGTCGGGGCCCCAGGACGAACCACCTCCCTTAATCATTTACATTTTGTTTGTTATGGGTTTGAAACTGTACCTGATGACAATTGTGCAGCAAAACCTGCAAGTTCTCAGCCATTTATTAATGATCACAATTGCAATGCGATCTGGGCATGAAATGACGCCCATGATCACACTACAATATGCCTGTATCATACAACACATGCAGGGACACAGGCTTGAAAAAGGAGCTCGTTCCTGCGATGTGCCCGGATGGCTTCCGGGGCTGCTGCGCATGCACAGTCCCACTGACTGCACATGCATGGCCGCCATTGTCGGGGAGGTTTCCGGAGGAACCCTCCATCAGCTAATTATGTGCAGTGTAGCCCATAAGATGTTGTTAGCTGCGGGGCCAATATCCGGAATACATCGCATTCCGAATGTTGGTAAATCTGGCAGCAGCGCATCCCCCATAGAAACCTATGGGGATGCGGCTGCCAGCGGTAATGGAGGGATCACAGCAGGTTTCGGAGATTGGAGATACCTGTTACAGTCCCTCCTTCATATATCCAAGGGAAACTTAATATTTGTGGTCAATTTTGAAAACGGGTGTTTTCGGGGATATAGCCGCAAATATATAATAATAAATGGGCCCCATTGTCATTCACTGATTACAGCAATTCCAGGGCAAATTTCAATATGAACTATAGCTATGGCCAGAAACATCACTACTGGTCCCAGAGGTAAAAAGTACAGCAGGACACACCCAAGAGTACACTCCCTGCATGAAAAAAGTATATGTTTATAACTGATTCCTTTTGAATTTATTGAATCTGCATAATTTTGAAAATTTGTAGTTTCTACAGAACTGAGGACCTGATTCAGCATGGACTGCAATTGCAATCGTGTATTTATGCACGCCCATAAAACGGCGTTCAAATGGCCTGGCACGCCTGCGTTCCATGGACCACTCCTCTGTTACCGCCCATGGACGTCACTATACCTGTGATGTCCTTGCATGATCTCAGTGCGATCACAAGGCTACCTTACGCACGCGCACTGCGATGCATATGCATGCAAGATACACAACAATCGGCCGACTGCGTGCATAATCTTAGTTGCGATCATTACTGAATTTGGCCCTGAGATGGCGAATAATTAGCTGGAATCATTTTAAAAAAAATCCATTCCCACTTTATACACCAACTAAAAACAAACAATGACAACTTGTAAGCTCTTTCCCTAGTTTTTACTCACTGCATTGTGCTGCCTGCTTCCCACGTGGAGATGTTAAACAGCTGATAGTGAGAGTGTAGGGAGAATGTGAGCAGGGGTCTGTGGAATCAGAGTGAATTGAAGAAAAACTATTCTCAATAAGAATAAAGCAAAATAAAATAAAGAAATAATATGAACTATAATTCTCAAATTATAAATTGATCCATCCAAATACCTGTAGCAGCAATTGGAATTTCTGGGGCTTCATACAACCCAATATGATGTATATGTGTAATTAAGTGCTTAGGGGAAATAGATATGATAGGGAGCTTTTAGAGCGTACTTGTTTACTTTCCCGAAACATCAAGACACATTTTTGGAGAGTACCCAGCTGTGTAGCGAGGGTGGTTCCAGTGGAGCATGAGCTTCGGGTGCCAAAATGGACAGAGGGCGCTATCCAGGATTCTGGAATTCATGGGGCACTGCACAGTATGACGACCACGTGTTAGTTTTATATCCTAAATGTCCTAAATAAGTTACGGATCTGAGATCAGGTTCTACATTTCATACTACCTCAAGCTGCCCAAATTGCCTCCTCTTTGGCCCTCCCTCCTCTGTGATCATCTTCTGTCACCTCCCCTTTCCTGTCAGATAAATTACATTAATTTCTCACCTCTTTAATTCCCTCCCCTCTCTACCTTGTGATCGGATCTTTGCCCCTGTCCACTCCTTTCAAATTGGCTTCTGTCACCACACCTCTCTGATCAACTCTTTCTCCCTCCCCCTCCTTTCATATTGGCTTCTGTCACCACCCCTCTCTGATTGACTCTTTGCCCCTCCTCTCTCCTTTCTTATTGGCTTGTCACCACCCCTCTCCTCTCCTCTCCTTTTCTTATTGGCTTCTGTCTATGGCCCTCTCTGATTGGCTTTGCCCTTCCCCTCTCCTTTCTTTTTGGCTTCTGTCACCTCCCCTCTCTGATCTGCAATTTCCTCTCCCCTCTCCTCTTTGATCCCCTCCCTCATGGAAACTGTTATTTGAAAGGTCTTTTAAAAAATATTAGGAGACCTGAAATAATAATAATGGTGGTAGAACAGGACATGATTAATAGTACTCACATTAATATAGGTGCAATGTATATTTGCTAAGTAGGAACAGAGCTGAGAAGGGAGCTTCCCATAGATGTTCCCACTCCAGTGAAAACAGTTTGGGGCCGTATTTGCAGTCATAAGCTGTGCACCTTGTGGAATCTCACTCTAGCACATGTATTCTGTCAATTTAAGTTAAATGATCAGAATATATAATACAATCTGCTCTATTGACTAATAACAATGATTCAAAGGAGATAAAAGTCAGATCCTAGGTGCTATACATAAATAAAGCAGTGACAAAGCAACTACCACTTAATGTCAGTGCATCAGCAAAGCATTCCATTCCAATAATGGGACCTCCATACCCCAGCGTGATACTGCCACTGTTTGCTGTTTTTCTCTTCACTTCAGTATTCCCCCCGCAGGCTGGCCATACCCCACTGGCACAGTTCAGTACATGGAGGGGGGGTGCTGTGACATGCACTTTCTCCAGGCGCCATAGTTTCACGCTATGCCTCTGAGAGTACCATAGACTTCCTGGGGAGCAAATCAGCCTCCCATATGATCACCACTTCCTGGTGAATGGGTGGGACGTGGGGAGGGATGATGAGATCACAATAACACCACCCCCTCTGTGTCATGCCATGATTCGCTGCATTGCTGCACATTGGGCAGGACCATAATGATACAACCCATCCCATCTCATCTCCAAAGTAGCCACCACTGCAGGGGAAAGAAGAAAGCAGGCAAACTTGCTTTACAGCAGTTTTCTGGGAAGTGTTCGGTCTACCACCTCAAGCAAGGCTGTTCGTTTTTTTTGAACATTGTTATATTTTGGCATAAAGTTTAGAAATCGTCTTAATTGTAGTTGTTAGGACTACAGACTCCTACAGGCTTCTAACCTGCTCCTTTGAGATTATTTTACGAAGTGTGTATTTATTTGCTACTTACAATGAGCAGGAACTAATCAGGAAAGTTGCATTTGTCATATGAAAATATTGACAATAGATAAGAGGGCTGGTACAAGATACTGACTACACACATTAATATCTCCTTTTTGTGCAGCTGGGTGTGTCACAACTATTTTTGAACTATAGATAGCTTTAAATTGATTATGAAATAATCTACTAAGAGTGACATGCAGGTAATAGTTACAGCTCTACAATAAAATGTTACAATATGAATAACTTATCTTATTTTTCTGTTTACAGCAAGTGCAAATTATATAGAAGGGCCCAACGGGGGAATGCAGTGGTAAGGCCCGATACTTAAGGGGTGTGGCCAGACACCACAGGAGGTGTGGCCAGCCACAACAGAGGCTTGGCCAACCATTTGAAAGTCCACAGCCTGCAGACAACATGGATACTACAGTACATTGGGCTCTTTTATATATAGTTAATACTGAATGTTCATGCAGTATAAATTACTAGACTATGCATTGTAGCAAACACACAATAGTCCTGGGAATGCAGAATAATGTAACATATGTATAATAATAATAATAATAATAATAATAATAATACACATGATGGTGATCCTTTCTATATATACTACATTAATGCACTCTATATGTGATAGGGGACCACACCAGCCAGTCTCTAAAACTCAATGGGGACCATGTATCAATAAATATTTGCAGAAACACCTGTTTTCGGGGTTTAACAGCAAATATTTAGTATCCCCCCAAATGCATGTCAGAGGGATACCTGCATTCCCACAAGCAACCACAACCCCCATAGGTTTCTATGGGGGATGTGATGCCACCATATTTACCAACCTCCTGAATGCAATGCATTCTGGAGATTGGCCCCCGCAGCTATTGCCATCTGAAGATCCCCGGCACAGGAGTGAAGAGGTCGCTGACGCGGTCATCTCACTCCCAGCACATTGCCGGGATGCCTGTCCCTGAGGGTGCTTTTTGTTACATCAAGGCGGTGTGATCACATTCTGCAATGCGATCATGGACACTAATATCTTGCCAAGATTGCATTGCAAATATGATCATTAATAAATGGGCCCTTAACGCATAAATTAAGCTTTTTTTCTAGCATAGCAATTTGTTTTGCATACCCAAGATAGGAACTTTTTTCTGTGGTATTAGAGGGGGTATATATTGATTCATAATAGCGAATGCATTTGGTGCACATAAAATAAATGATTGACAGCATGGGCACAGGTGGGATGTTAGAATCTGTGATGTATGCAGTAGTTTGGAAATGCATAGATTTACACATAAATTGGCATACCTGACCCTAAATGTGGCCCACTGTGTACGTACAGTACATTGTACAAAAGAAACAACTATTATGTTTTTCCAAATACAATTAGTATGAAACGATGAAAAGGATATTAAGGGCATATATATGTATATGTCATCAAACACTATTTATTATATCCATAGCCCTTACAATTGACATAAAGTTGTTGTCTTGATACAACTGAGGCCAATGTAAATGTGTCCTTCATTTTCATGCCTGGATAATGAACAGACAGGAGAAGGGATTCTGGTCCTGTACTGCTCTCCTCTCTGTCACTGACACGCTCTCATAGGTAGTGTTATCTGCATCATTCTGTATGCACAAGTCAGGGGCAGTCACATTAGTCATTTCTGTATTTCATTGTAGTAGTAGGATCAGATCGTTTTTCAAGAAACATTATACTCTACGTGACCACAGACCGCACTCTACAGTAACTGGCTATACACTGTTTACCAAGCATCCATGCATAAGACTACACCCTTCATGACCCGTCATGAGATACCAGAATAACTGTGTAATATTTCAAAAAGACTCGTGTACTATCCCTACAGCTGACAACTGCACTCTCCCAATATATGACCATACAAAGTAGAGGGTTTCCCCTGCCAGTGTTTAGAAACCCTGTAATGCAGAAAGTAATGGAGAAGCACTGACAAATGGCAGAACACTTGTATGTAACGAGAAACTCAGTCAGTCCGATGTATGTTAGGGACAGGTATACTGTACATTGAGGTGCAACATCGTTCTCCTGAAGCCTGCTGCCACCTGACACCACTTCAGAGGACAGCTCTCCATGGTGTAGCCTGAGTTACTCTCTGTGTGCTTTTCATACACTGCTGGAAAGCTAGAGGTGAAAGAAGCAATTCATTTGTGATGATGAGAGCCTCACTTATTCCAGGTCCAGTATCTGGCCAGTCCCTGCGGGTATCAGTGCTGAATAGAGAATACACATCTCTGGAGAGGTTACAGTGGAGACGGGGCTCTCTCTCCCATTCACTCACCTGCTAACTCTGTGGGTTTTGGGTTGCAGGTTTTCATACAGCCCATTCTGACCTGACACTGAATTCCAGCTATTGTTTCACGTTCAATGCCAAAGGTTTAACCCTTCCTTGCCACTGATTAGCGGCACAGGGCAGACCTTCTATTCACTCACCTTCATTCATAATATGCAAGAGACACAATGTATCCTATGGGTAACTAACTACAACAAAAATCAGTGGAATAAAATTTGAGGCAAACAAAGGAATGAAGTCAGAATTGGAATAAATGTTTAATCCGTCAAATTCATAAATAAGGGATTTATTATATTTAAGTAACTAAATTGTGCATTAGATTTTCATGCGAAAGGAAGTTTTTGGTAATAAATGTCTTCTCTGACAGCAAATCCTGTTTTTTATCTATAATATTAGACTTATTTGGAGTACTTGATCAGTACTGTCATAGCTTAATTAGATGAAAACATGTAATATCACACCCCAAAACTGTTAATATCACACCCCAACGAACATTCTTTTAGAGGGACAACATATTTTGGTGACAAATTCTCTTTACCTCCTTCCATCTAACCTGTCTGTCTTTGGGTAAGAGGTATTTACATGAATGGTTACTCTTCTTACAGCTTAATTTTCTATGGCACCTATCCTGCATATGTGTTTGGGGCTTTCCTGTGTATTCTGCATAATAAGACAATATTGTTTAAGGAATTTTATAAGCACCACTTTAGCCATTTCCTAAGTGTTGGAGACACTATGTTATTTTATTATTCGTCACTTACACCTCGGTATGTGTATTTGCAGAAGGTCTGTAGTTTACATCCAGCGCTAGATGGTATTGCTTAGTCTCTGCTGCATGTGGCTGGGGTGGGAATAAGTGGGCAGGCAGGTTTACTTGCTGTCATTGCTGTTGATGAATAAAGGGTTAGAAGGTGGGGGGTAGTGATTATTATTATTTGTGTCGGGTTAGTGGATGTTACTAGGGGGAGATGTGGTGTTAGATTTGGGACTCAGCTCCCCGAGGAGCGTCCTGAATAGAGAGTGCGCTCACCAGCTGACAGCGTGCGTTTTGCTCCAGACATCCTACACTATGGCCAGGATAGATTGCTGCCAACCCTCTTTTGTCATCCTCATCTAATTAAGAAACACTCACATTACCACAAGTCTACCACACTCCACATCTCCGGTTCTATCCTCCCCTTTTTAAGCTTTAACCCTTGCTATGGTTACAGATACATTACACTTGTCACCAATTCTACAGTTACTTTAATAATTTCACCTGCGCAATATTCTGTACACTCACACATCACCTCTCTCTCTTTCTTTCTCTCACTCTCTCTCACTCTCTCTCTCTCATATTGTATAGATAGATAGATAGATAGATAATAGATCGATTATAGATAGATAGACAGATAGATAGATAGATAGATAGATAGAGAGAGAGAGAGAGAGAGAGAGAGAGAGATAGATAGATGATAGATAGATAATAGATTGATGATAGATATATAGATAGATATAGAGATAGATAGATAGATAGATAGATAGATAGATAGATAGATAGATCAGTGATAGATAGAAAGATAGATAGATAGATAATAGATCGATGATAGATAGGTAGATAGATAATAGACTGATAATAGATAGATAGATAGATAGATAGATAGATAGATAGATAGATAGATAAAGAGATAGATAGATAATAGATCGATGACAGATAGATAGATAGATCGATGATAGATAGATAGATAATAGATCGAAGATAGATAGATAGATAGATAATAGATCAATGATAGGTAGATAGATAATAGAACGATGATAGATAGATAGATAGATAGATAGATAGATAGATAACAGATCAATGATAGATAGATAGACAGACAGACAGACAGACAGACAGATAGATAGATAGATAGATAGATAGATAGATAGATAATAGATCGATGATAGATAGGTAGATAGATAATAGACCGATGATAGATAGATAGATAGATAGATAGATAGATAGATAGATAGATAGATAGATAGATCGATCGATGATAGATAGGTAGATAGATAATAGACCGATGATAGATAGATAGATAGATAGATAGATAGATAGATAGATAGAAGATGGATTGGAATATAGCGTATCTTTATCCCATCACGAAACATATGTCATTTGTAGTGCTGTATGTTTACCACTGGAGTAGATAAAGTGCACATCATTATGAGGGACTAAAAAGAAAAAAACAAGAGTATTTGAAATTCACTGATGCATTTCATTATGTCATTCTACCTCCTAAAGTGGTGTGTGTAGGGTGGACATTATGCATGCCTGGCTAGCACACATAGTTGGTCCCATTGCTAAGTATCTTGGTTACTTGGATCTGACTTGTGAAAGTAGAGGCTAATTGGTAATAATGGAGAGAAAGGAGTCAGCCAGCATGGTAGGAGTGGGCTGGCATATGGGGAATGTGAGCTATGAAACACTCAATATTCAACTTCATCCAAAATATTAATGAGATTGCAGCAACCTGCAGCTATATGTTACAGTTTGCTAATGGATTGTAAGAATGCCTTCTGCCAAGTGTGGGCAAGGCGAGTCCACGCTGGATCCAGAAATAAGAATGACTATTATGTGTGTGCAAGTAAGACGTGTAAAGCAGAGCTGCCAGGGACATGGAGGGTACACCGTTACCATCTAGGCTCTTTCATCTACAAAGAGATGCTTCTGAAATTGGACTCAATTCAAGCAGACTCTCAGCTCCTGTCAGCTCTTTTCTGTAGATGTGAAAGAGATTTCCAGCAGGAGAGTCAGCCCAGCATGGTATCTAGATACTTGATTTGATAGGTTATTTAATATGCTATCATTCTCTCTATTTATTTCATTAAGGACTTCTCCAATTCAAGGCTCAAATAGTTTTGTATTACAGATAATCGTCTTTGTTTAATTTCCATCACGGGATAAGCGTTGGATTTCTAGGACTTGTATGAGGAGGGAGATAAATGAGATATGAGGGGAGGTGGGTGTGTTGGGAGAGGGGTGAAGAATAACTAGAACTTTCTATAACTTATTTCCAAACCTAAATAACCTAGTTCTCTCCAGGTGCTATAGAACTACAAGTAGGATCATGTAGGGTATGCTGGGACTTCTAGTTCCACAGCATGTGCAGATTCACAGGTTTCCAATCTCTAATCTGGGGGGGGGGGGTGATTTAAATACGCACAGTCACAGATACAATGGGAACAAGAGGACGGCGAAGTAAGAAATACAACAAAAATATGGATATATTATTATTAACAGTTACTTATATAGCGCCAGCATATTCAATTGCGCTTTAATTGGGCATAGAGAAACCTGGAGTTTAAGGAGTAGAGGTTGGGAAGGAATACAGGGAGACGGGAAAAAAGAAAATTGTGGAGAAGGGAAAGATAAATAGAGAAGTGGGACTATAGAGAAAATAGGGATAACAACGTACAATGAGAACTACAGATATGAGACTGTGTAAAAGGATACAGATAACAGGGGAAAAGTGAGTATTTCTATAGACTGCACACTGCATCACTGTTGTCACAAACCAATACATGCAACTGTTCCAATTCGATTAAAGATAAAATATGGTCAGTGTGAACTTTTCACCCAATCTGTACATGGAGCCGGTTTATGAGTTCACCAGAGCTGTGGCCAGCCTTCTCTAACCTGATTCATTTAGCAACAAGATCCCTGATACGTATCTGTAATCCAGCAACCCTCTCTGTGCAGGTTATCAAAGGGACAGGTGCATTTCCCCCTGGACCAAGTTATCATCACCTAATGGGATTCTACAGAAACTAATCACCCCCGGAAACATTGCATGGGGACTTTTACATAACTGTCACCATAGAAAAGACACACTGGAGCACTATGTAAGACTAATAGTAACCTTGCTTGAATGACCAGTCTTATAAGTGTCCTCCTACACGTGCTGTCTGTCCTTCTGTCCTTTTATAGTTTGCCAAAAAGGAAAATAAAATAGGTGTGTATGGGGGGATGTTACCTGTGTCCCTGTGACTCTCCAGACTGAGCAGCGCTAGAATAAGAGAATGTAACTTTGCTTTCCATTAAACTCATTCCCCGACTACATGATATCAACTTGAAATAATAATAATAATAATAATAATAATAATAATATAAAGCTACTGCTATAGTTAAACAAATCTAACTGTAACTGGTGTATATGAAAATATCTATTTAAGTCCTGATTCTTCGTTTTCTTCTTCTTCCTCTATTATAATTACCCACGTGTAAAATGTCAAACGCACATGAATCAATTGTTTATCAGCAGAAAATAGACAAGAATCACTAATAATAATGAATAGGCTACATGTAAATATTATTGTTCGAAAAGTAATGACTAAATTGTATAAAACAGTGGAACAAAACGAGATTGGATTATCTTTATATAAAAGTGTACATATAGAATTAATTAAAAAAAATAGAATAACGTCATGATTCTCAGCTATTCAATTAATTGTTATTTAATGTTTTGATTTTCACAGTTATTGAATTGTTACTTACAGTAATTCATTAAAGGACACGCAGTGTCGGGGCGATTATGTGATCATTTTAAAACTGATAAATACTGAGTGTCAATATGAACTATATATATATATATATATATATATATATATATATATATATATATATATATATATATTAAATCACACGCATACATATTAGTTGTTTGTACTTCTGGGTTAACCGTAATTTACCTAAACGAAGTGTTTATGCCCCCGCAATATATCAACAAAACAAACACTGTTTAGTGTTAATGATGTATAAGAAGAGTAAAACAACACAAGTCGGTCAATATTATACTTTTTTTGTTTGTTTTTATTTGTTTCCAGAAACGGTAAATAAACGATGGCAGTGAACTGTACTAAAGCAACACAGAACGGTCGTTCGTTTTTGTTTTTCATAGAAAAAGTAAAAAATACAAAAAAAACATATAGCAAACAGAACAATAAATAGTGATCTATCTTCACAAGCAAAATAAATCAATAACGAAAACTTTGACACAACCAAATTAGTTCCCTCATCCAAGGTATGACAAGAATGAAACAAGTGAATAAACAAAAATGTTTTACAAATTGGCATTATGTATATTATGGTTTTATTAAATGCATAATCCACATTTTGTTTGTTGTTTTCTTTGCCACCGTTGGCAGTTAAAGTGCAGTTTCGCAAGAAGCTATATAAATTCGGGGATATATATATATATAATAGTACAAAAACTAGCATTTCTCCATTATTTACACCGTAAGGCAGTTACGTACATATATTTACAGACATTATTTCCAGTACTAGGAAAGTTGCATTTTGGAAGACATACTGCTCATGTAGTGATATTTGACATACAGAGGTACCAATGGCAATTACTGACTGTTGACTAACCAATGTACACAGTCACAGATAAGGAAGACGTAATATGGCAGTTGGTAGATCTATGGGGTAGGAAAAAAAGAATACATTTTACCGAGAATAAAAATGTTTAAACGTTAACCCATTCACTACAAGTGATTTTGACTGTTCAGGCAAGCCTGGCACTGT